>CM022298.1:107398428-107998428 GCA_011799875.1 Thinopyrum elongatum
GGATGCATGGATGGATGTTGGATGTTGTTAGGTTGTTAGGTTGATAGATGGATGAATTTTGTATGTGTCTTAGATGGATAGATGTTGTGATGTTGTTAGATTGATAGATGGATGAATGTTATGGTGTAGGTGAAATTCGAGACCCAAAATGAATTACCATAGTTAAAAAAGCAACTTGAGTCACTTAGTTTATAAAATAGTTAATGAAGTTTTTATTTTCATTTTGTGATGTTGTCAAATAGCTATGTGAGATGTGCTCCAAAACTGGTATAAGATGAGTGGTTATTTTATCATGATGATCTTGTTAAAAAAATTGAAGGACAAAATTTGACAGTTGAGGAAATATGATTTTTTTCATAGTTTAAAGTGTCGATGCTTAATGTGAGGTGATGACCTATTTTTTTCACTCGGTGGAATTAACAGGATTAGTGGTGTTCCATCTTCGTGGAGTGATCGTCGACGTTGGAGGTGTTGGTCCACGATCGTCCCTCCTTTTATCGAGTACATCCTCTACATCGGAGGGTGAGCAACAATTCCATGACCTCATCCGCTTTTTTTTCATGACACTAGATTTCATTTTCTCATCAAGTCGCGTAACCTAGGCGTCTCCCGTCCGAAAGGGTTGCATCGATAAATATGCATTCAATTGCATATTTATCACCGCAGCTCTTTCGGATTGTCCAGCGTTTTCCACGGACAGCCCGAGGATGTGTAGATTGGGTACGTTGTCCATGCTCTACCCCGTTCCGAGACAGGATTTCGGCGGCGCCTCCCCATTGTTTTCCGGATGCACATTCTCCCGGCATTTTGCCGAGACGTGTATTTGGAGAACAGTGGGGAGGTGCTGCCGAAATTTTGTCTCGGAATGGGGTAGAGCATGGACAGCGTACTCAATCTACACATTCTCGGGTGGGATTAGGACCCATCTTTACCTATTAGAGATGTAGGTGGATTAAATGTCATTTCTCGTCAAGCCTGTAAAAAATAAAATATTGATGTGAGTAATTTAAATGAATCCTTAATTTTGTTGTGTGGCTTCCAATAAAGCAGAGATGGCAGATAATCAGTGGATGTATAGTGGGTTTTTCCGTCGGAATCAAGTAACAGCAGAGTGGGTCGAGAAAACTGATGTGTTTTTGAAAGAGATATTCCGTAGTCCAATGAGGATGGTGCCAGAATGCCCCTCTGCCAAATGTAAGAGACGTATGCGTAGAGATAAGAGTGAGATGACTAGGCACCTTCGCACGCATGGATTTATGCCCAACTTTAATATGCCAATAAACTTTGCCCAGTGGGACCATGGTAGAGAGGAGGTGATAAGACAATGCATCGCTGGTTATGAGGACGATGGGGTTAGAGACATGCTAGATGATGTCTTTGCTGCACAGCCAACACCTCCGTCACATCCAGCGAATGAACCGGAGGAGCCGGAGGAAACCGCAAAGGCCTTCCTGGATATCTTGGCCTCGTCAAAGAAACCTCTTTATGAGGGTGCCAAGCTATCTGTGCTGGATGCCATCTCGCAACTGATGGCAGTCAAGGCCGAGTACGGCTGTAGCCGAGGTTGCTTCGAAGCATTTCTGGGAGTGTGGGCTAACATCCTCCCTGAGGGCCATGAACTGCCGAAAACCATGTACGCTACAAAGAAAATCATGGAGGCGCTCTCCATGGGTTATGAGAAAATACATGTTTGTCCAAAGAATTGCCTTTTGTTTAGGCATGAGTATGCGAATGACAACTACTGTAGGAAGTGCGGTTCCTCTCGGTATATTGAGGTGGTCGATGAGCAGGGTCAGAAGAAGCAGCTAAAAATCCCTGTGAAGGTTCTTCGGTATCTTCATTTCATAGAAAGACTACAACGCCTTTTCATCAACGAGGATTCTGCCAAAATGATGAAGTGGCACAAGGAAGGGAAAAGGTACAATCCAAATAAAATTGTACATCCATCAGAAGGTGAAGCATGGAAGTCATTCGATATAGAATACCCTGAGGAAGCAGCCGAGGCTGGGAATGTCAGAATTGCTATATCAGGTGATGGGTTCAATCCATATGGTATGTTGTCTAATCCATACAGCTGCTGGCCCGTGTTTGTTATTCCGCTCAATCTCCCTCCCGGCGCCATAATGCAACACAAGACCATGTTCCTGTCGCTTGTAATTCCGGGGCCTGAATATCCGGGGAAGAATTTGAGTGTGTTTATGCAGCCGTTGGTGGATGATTTGCACCATTCTTGGTACTTCCCGAGGTTGACATACGACCGGCATCTGCAAAAAAATTTCTTGATGAAAGTTTGGCTACAGTATTGCATGCATGACTTTCCCGGCTATGCCCTATTCTGCGGATGGTGTACAAGTGGGAAGATGCCTTGCCCAGTGTGCATGCTGGCCTTGCATTTCATTTGGCTGAAGAAGGGTGGCAAGTATGTTGCCTTTGACCTGCATCGACAGTTCCTCCCTCCAGACCATCCTGATAGGGAAGACAAGAAGAACTTCACAAAAGGCCTAGTCGTCCATGAAGTAAACGAGATTCCAACGTTTTCTGGCGCGGATGTGCTTGCTCAGCTGAAAGCTCTTAAACCTGCCGACGAAGGGAAAGGCAAAGCCAAAGCCAAAGCCAAAGCCACAGGCGAAGGCGAGGGCGAGGGCGAGGGCAAAGGAAAAGGCAACGGGAAAAAAAGTTTTGAAGGATATGGTGAGACGCACAACTGGACTCACATTACCCCCTTCACGCAGCTTCCCTATTTCAAGGACCTCAAACTTCCATACAACATCGACGTGATGCACACCGAAAAGAATGTCGCAGAGGCCCTTTTTCGGCCGATCCTCAACATTCCTGATAAGACAAAGGATAATGTTAATGCTAGAGTCGATCAACAGAATATTTGTGATAGACCACGTCTACACATGCAGCCTCCCACAGGCAGTCCAAAATCTTGGTTCAAGCCAGATGCTGACTTCGTACTTAAAAAGGATAATAAGATGGAGGCATTCAAGTGGTTGAAACACGTCGTGAAGTTCACTGATGGTTATGCGTCGAATATAAGTAAGGGGGTCAATCTTTCAACGGGCAAAGTGACCGGGCTCAAGAGTCATGACTATCATGTGTGGATTGAGCGGATTATGCCGGTGATGGTTCGGGGCTATGTTCCCGAGCGTGTCTGGCGTGTGCTTGCGGAGCTAAGCCATTTCTTCCGCACGCTTTGTGCTAAAGAAGTATGTCCCGAGATGATAAAAGAAATGCATAAGAAGGCGCCGGAGTTGATATGCAATCTAGAGAAGATTTTCCCGCCAGGCTTCTTTACTCCGATGACACATCTCATTTTGCACCTCGCGAACGAGGTATTGTTGGGGGGCCCTGTGCAGAATCGTTGGCAGTATGGCCCTGAGAGACAGAACAAGCATCTGAGACAGAAATGTGGAAACAAAGCTAAGATTGAAGCTTCCATAGCTGAGGCAGTTATCCTAGAGGAGGTGGCAGACCTCAGGACAGCGTACTATCCGGACCATGTTCCCACGCTGCACAATAAGGTGTCTCGATACAATACAGAAGAACCCAAGTATAAACCCAGGCTGCCTCTATTAAAGGCAAGGTGGCAGGGCTGGATGCTCGACACCTTATATCATGCCACGAGATGAGTGGGAGGATGTCATGTTCTATATCTTGCACAACATCAAGGAAGTTGAGGATGAGTGGATGAGGTAATACCTTTGCACCATTCTTTTAGTCAATTCGTTATGTTCACTTTGCCTCGTTCTAATACCGCTTTTCTTATTTTAGTCGATTCGTTGATGAAGAGTGGACGGGAATGCTGCCTCCTACTGAAGCGGAGGCACTTGCTCTTCTCCGAAAGGGTGCCGATGGAAGGAAAAATTTTGTTGCGTGGTTCATGGAGAAAGTAAATTTTCACACTTCCCTATTACCTAGTTCACCCTACAATTCCAATTAAACTCATGCACCCTATAATTTCAATTAAACTTGTAGGGAAAAGATCCGAACACATCAATGGATGAAGAATTGAGATGGGTTTCCATGGGTTTTAACAGTCGGGTCATGACATGCGAAAAGTATGATGTGAATGGGTATCGCTTCCATACAGAGGAGCACCAGAACAGTCGGACTGATCCCAAAACTATAAATACCGGAGTCTTCACCGAAGGAGATAATAAAGTAGATTACTACGGAAGGGTAGGAAAAATATACGAGCTTACATTCAAACATGGCCGCGAACCCCTAAGTCTCACTGTGTTGAAATGCCGATGGTTCGACCCCAAAAAGGGTCTGAGACATACGCCTTCTGTTGGTTTAGTTGAAGTTAAACCATCAACCGTCTATGCCGGAGCTGATCTCTTTATCGCCGCTACCCAGGCCACACAAGTATATTATCTGCCTTACCCATGCCAGAAAGAGTACCTAAAGGGTTGGGAAGTTGTGTTCAAGGTGTCGCCACATGGTAAGCTACCGGACCCGAACGATGATGATTACTACAACATAAACCTCATGACATACGAGGGAGTGTTCTTTCAAGAGCAACATGATGACGTGGTCCGAAACAAGGACGATGATGACTTGGGTTATGTTGGCCTGGACCCAAACGATGACGACGCACGGATTGATGGTGAGGCAGTTGTGAATCAAAGAGACATAATTATGCTTGAAAAGTTAAATGAAGACGCTGACGATGAGGAAGAGCCTCCACCTCCGTCAGACAACGAAGAAGATATGCGTGATAGTGATGATGAGACCGGTCGACAAATAGATTACAATAGTGATGATTCATATGGGTTCTCGAAAATGTAAGTTTTTTAATGATGATTGATGTAGATTATAATAGTATGCTTAATGTGCTGTTCTGTTATTAATGTTCTTTTCTGTATGCTTAATGTGCTCTTCTGTTATTAATGTTCTTTTCTGTATGCTTGTTTATTTGATATCCTTACTAATTGTTTATTCTCTTCTCAATGCAGGTTTGCTAATCATGGGCAAGTCCAGCGGCGCCGGTTTCCTCAGCAAATTCAAAGGACTTACTTGGAGTGGACGAGCCCACAAGGTTCCCCCCCCTGACTACGCGAGGATGACACCTCACAGGAAGGTCGAGGGGTCGGGGGAGGAGACCCTAGAGGAGGAGGGGGTGGGGGGAGAGCCCCTAGAGGAGGAGGAGGTGGGGGGAGAGGCACCCGGGTCAAAAAACTCCGGGCCGTGTCCGAAATAGGGGGGTCTTCTTCGATGCCCTCCTATACTGAGGCACCTTCTGAGTCTGAGGAGAAGGAGTATGTTCCTGAGGGCGAGGAGGAGGGTGAGGAGGATGGTGCTGGAGGGGAGGGTGAGAAGGAGGGTGGAGGGGAGGTTGACCCCGAGTTGTGGGGTGACTTGCCGTCGGGTGCTCCGAAGGGGTGTCTGCGTGCTATTGCAGAACTACCTACACCACCTTCTATCGAGGCGCACAAGTGGCTCATTGAACCCGCGGGGACAGAGTAAGTGCCTCTCAATCATATTTTGAACACATGACAACATTTTCTTATTGTACACATGCCAATTCTTTGATTCTTTTGCAGGAACTGGATCCTTCACGGAAAGGGCCGTAAACCGAACGGCCTTATCACTGTCCTGTTGAAGGAGTTTTGGCCGGGCCTATTCTGTCCGCGGCCAGACAGGGACGCAGAGCTACGGGTTTTGGCCACGAGCTGGGCCCGCTACGAGGCTTCCAGCCACGCGGAGTACAGGACGGCCGCTAAGGCCATGATCACCAAATTTTGGGTAAGTTCTCTTCTGAATCACTTGTCTTCAGTTTCGTTCATAGTTTATCATTGAATCACTCAACTCATGCCTTGTTTGCTTCTGGTTTTATGCATGATTGCAGCAATTCTATAGAGTTCTTGACAAGCACAAGGCCAGAGTCGACGTGGTCTTGCTGGCGGCTGCGAAGAAGAAAGCTCGTCAGTTGCAGTACGAGGTGCGCTGGGTTGCCGTCTCGCACTACTACCACACCTACCTTCATCAAAAGATGAGCAAAACTGAAGCGCAGAAGCAACGACTTACCTTGAACAGGGAGCAGTACATGAAGGTAAGTATTACTGACTTTTCATTCCAACATATAAGCAGTCAATTTAATTGTTTTGTGCTCACATGTCATGCTTCCATTATTTAGGTTATTCCTTCTTGGTGCTTTGCAAAGGATGATGGATGGGCGAGTTTGGTGGATAGGTGGCTCGGCGAGGATGCAGAGTTTGCTGCCAAGAGCAACAAGGCCCGGGCTAACCGTGGAAAAGACGGGACACACGGCCAAGGAAACAGGAACCACTGGGGCTTCAAGGCCATGAAGGTATATCTATATGCATGATGCATTTTTGTTCTTCTTTTTTACCTCATGTTCTTATGTATGGCTAACTTCTGTTTGATGTTGCAGGAGGACAAGTTGAAGAGGCCGCTCTCAGACATGGAGTCGTGGAAGATGGCCCGTGAGCGGAGTGATCGCAAGGTCGGCGAGAGCGAGTACTACGGCAAGACCGAGGAGCACCTGGAGTCTTACAAGGAGCAGTTTGAGAGGTTGCATCTGCCTGGTCCGGATGCTCCTGACGTCGTCCAGTCTCAAATCGACGACACGGCGGTGGTGGCCATCCAGCCGAAGTCCCATGGCTGGTACCCGTGTTTCGATGGCTTGATCACTCCTTCAGTCTTGTACACACGGCTTCGGGCTACCAACCCGAACCCGTTAGAGAGTACGGGGCGTTCGCATCCTCCCTTAGCCCGCCAGCATGCTGTAAGTACTTCCCCCTTATCTTCTTTCTCTCTAACTTTCTCAGTTTATTTTTAGCATTACCCACTTAGAAACAACCTAAATTTTGTAGGCATATAAGGCCTTTGTCGAGCATAGGAATCTCGAGGTGCGGGAGTACTTGCAACGAGTGAAGGCGAACGATGATTACAACTGTCAGATGATGACGGTTAGTTTTGCCCTCTTAAAACCAAGCTAAAATTTGCACTTTCATTCCTTCTGACCTTCTAGTTTGCTTGGTTAACTAACATCCGGGCTATGTTGGCGTCTTGGACTAACCGCACGGATCCACCACAAATGGGACCCCCACCACCACCTGTTGGAGAACCCCCACACGTGCCCACGTTCGATGAATGGGTGGCACTAGGCAGTCAGACTCCGGTTAGTACACGTGCCCACGTTCTCGTTCATTCAACAGTATCATATCATATTTACCCTTACATTCTCTTCTCCCACATGTAAGGGACCGGTGGCTCGACTCCAGTCACTTCGATCTGGCAAGGAGGTACTCAAAAAAAAAAAAGCTCCCACGATCACAACTCTCCCATTCTCTCATGTATATCTCCAACAAAGAAAAAAAAAACTCACCTATATCTCCTCACGATCCAATCTCTCAATCTCTCATGTCCACAAAAAAAACTCCCACGCAACTCCCCCAATCTCTCATCATCTCTCCAAAAAAAAAAAACTCACGTATATCTCCCTCACGATCAAAAAAAAAAAAAAACTCATGTATATCTCCCTCACGATCCAAATCTCTCAATCTCTCACGTACGCATCTATCTCCTGTTGTGATGTAAAAAAGAGCCAACCTGACATAACTTACATGTATTAAAAGTCCCTTTCAAGGATCCACGTTATCCTAGGTCTGACTTTGTTTTGTTGCAAAAAAAACCCGAAGCCCACGTCGATCCCTTCCATGCCACCTCCGATCTCCTCTTTCAAGCCGCCGCCTCTGAACTCCTTTCTGGCTCTCCAACCCCCTCATGTTGCATGGGACAAGGAGCTTGACAGGTTCGAGAGGAAAGCTTAAGTGTGGGTCGGGCATTTCATCGAACACCTCATGTGCATAGCAGTGAGCTAGACACCACAAAGCTCTCCAACGCCGGCCCAAAACACAGAGCCTCCACTGCTCTGCTCGCGGGCGAGGGGTATATATAGGCATCTCATTGGTCCCGGTTCGTGGCTGGAACCGGGACTATAGGACCCCTTTGGTCCCGTTCCAGCCACAACCGGGACTAGTGGTTTTGGGCCAGGAGCGAGGCCCATTGGTCCCCGTTCGTTGCTGGAACCGGGACCAAAGGGCCCCAACGACCGGGCCCAATGCCCCACACGAGCCCGCCGCCCCCTGGCCTCACGAATCGGGCCAATGCCCCCATGGTCCCGTTCATGACTGAACCGGGACTAATGGCTGGCCCGGCCTGACCAAGCCCTGTTTTCTACTAGTGCAGGGTTAGGCGTCGGGGGCCTTGGGGTAGCATGCCACCGGAGCTCGCACCGGGCCCTCATACATGCCGTACGGTGTGGTGGCATATCTGAAGAGGCGGCACACATCTCCGGGGTTGTGGCCCCCCTCACGGACGCGCCGCCGCCGGCACCTGGACGGGAAACGGCCGCGTCGGGTCTACACGGAGGGGATCTTGCTGTGGGTTTGGCCCGGATGTTGTCTCAGTGTTCCTATGGGCTACCTAACACAACCGGTGGAGAGGTCCACTGGTCAAAGCCCGTCCGCGAAAGTAAAGGGCTAGATCTCGTGGTCAACGCTACGGGTTAGGCGGGACGGGGGCCCTGGGGGGGCACAATGCCACCGGAGCATCGCACCGGGCCCTCATACATGCCGTACGTGTGTGTGGCATGTCTGAGAGGCAGCACGCGTCTCGGGGTGTGGCCCCACTCACGGACGGCGCCGCCGCCGGCACGTTGAGGGGGGAAACGGCCGCGTCGGGTCTACACGAAGGAGATCTTGCTGTGGGTTTGGCCCAGATGTTGCTCCCAAGTGTTCCTATGGGCTGAACTAACACAACCGGGTGGAGAGGTCCACTGGTCAAAGCCCATTCATGGAAAGTCAAAGGGCTAGATCTCTTGGTCAAACGCTACAGGGTTAGGCGGGGCGGGGGCCCTGGGGGTAGCAATGCCACCGGAGCATCGCACCGGGCCCTCATATATGCCGTACGGCGTGGTGGCATGTCTGAAGAGGCGGCACGCGTCTCCGGGGTGTGGCCCCCCTCACGGACGGCGCCGCCGCCGGCACCTGGAGGGGGAAAACGGCCACGTCGGCTCTACACGGAGGGGATCTTGCTGTGGGTTTGGCCCGGATGTTGCTCCCAAGTGTTCCTATGGGCTGACCTAACACAACCGGGTGGAGAGGTCCACTGGTCAAAGCCCGTCCGTGGAAAGTCAGGGTCTAGATCTCGTGGTCAAACGCTACAGGGTTAGGCGAGCGGGGGCCCTGGGGGGTAGCAATGCGACCGGCGTCGCACCGGGCCCTCATACATGCCGTACGGTGTGTGGCATGTCTGAAAGGCGGCACGCGTCTCCGGGGTGGCCCCCCCTCACGGACGGCGCCGCCGTCGGCACCTGGGGGAAACCACCGCGTCGGGTCTACACGATGGGATCTTGCTGTGGGTTTGGCCCGATGTTCTCCCTTGTTCCTATGGGCTGACCTAACACAACCGGTGAAGAGGTCCACTGGTCAAAGCCCGTCCGTGGAAATTCAAGGGCTAGATCTCGTGGTCAACCGCTACAGGGTTAGGCGGCGCGGGGCCTGGGGGCGTAGCAATGCCACCGGTCTCAACGGAGGGGATCTTGCTCTCGCCTCTCACAAGTCTGGAAGTGTTGTGGCGGTTGCAAACGCCCACACGCGTCTCCGGAGTGGGACCCCCTTCACGACGGTGCCCCGCCTGCGCCCCGTTTCTGGCGTCAATCTTGATGTGTTTAGTCGCTCGGTGGTCGGCGAGGGTATAGGAAGGCTATTCTATAAATACATATTGGAAACATAATTTTTTTTTAGAAAAAGATTATGTTATGCTATAAAAAGTAAAAAATTGAAATATATATATATATATATATATATATATATAATATATATATATATATATGCCGACGACTTACCATCGATATAGATGACACGTGGCATGATTGTATCTATGCCGACGCTAAGCCGTCGGCATAGTATGCCTATCCCCTCACGGCCATCCCCTCCACTCGTTTCTATCCATTCGCTGCCATCCTCCCGCGCCGCCGTCCACCCCCATCCTCCCGCGCCGCCGCCGTCGACCCACGGCCGCCGTCCACCCCCCGGCCTCCCAACCCCCCACCCCGCACCACCCCCGTCCCCCCCCCCCACCCCCACCCTCCCCTCACCTCCGCATTCCCCCCTGCCCCAGTCCCTCCATCCGCACAGCCTCCCCCCTCCATCTCCCCGTCCTCCCTCCCCCCCACTCCCCCCTCCCGTCACTCTGCCCGTCCGCCGTCCTCCCGCCCCCCCTCCCTCCCCTCCTCCCCCCCCGCTCTGCGTCACTCCTCCCCTACCCCTCTTCCCCTCCTCTTCCCCGCGTTCCTCCTGCCTGACCAGCGCTGCTGGTAGAGGCGACAGGCGCCCTCCTCTACAGCCGGCCCCGCCCCGCCCCGGCCTTCCCGTGCCTCACCCGCGCTCCACCAGCCCTCCACCACCGGCTCCTGCCTCGCCCCTCTGTGAGCTACCATTTTTTTATCATTTTTTGCATTATTTTGCTACTGTTGGATGGATGAATGGATGCATGGATGGATGTTGGATGTTGTTAGGTTGTTAGGTTGATAGATGGATGAATTTTGTATGTGTCTTAGATGGATAGATGTTGTGATGTTGTTAGATTGATAGATGGATGAATGTTATGGTGTAGGTGAAATTCGAGACCCAAAATGAATTACCATAGTTAAAAAAGCAACTTGAGTCACTTAGTTTTATAATAGTTATGAAGTTTTTATTTCATTTTGTGATGTTTGTCAAATAGCTATGTGAGATGTGCTCCAAACTGGTATAAAGATGAGTGGTTATTTTATCATGATGATCTTGTTAAAAAAATTGAAAGGACAAAATTTGACAGTTGAGGAAATATGATTTTTTTTCATATTTTAAAGTGTCATGCTTAATGTGAGGTGATGACCTATTTTTTTCACTCGGTGGAATAAACAGGATAGTGGTGTTCCATCTTCGTGGAGTGATCGTCGACGTTGGAGGTGTTGGTCCACGATCGTCCTCCTTTTATCGAGTACATCCTCTACATCGGAGGGTGAGCAACATTCCATGACCTCATCCGCTTTTTTTTCATGCCACTAGATTTCATTTTCTCATCAGGTCGCGTAACCTAGGCGTCTCCCGTCCGAAAGGGTTGCATCGATAAATATGCATTCAATTGCATATTTATCACACCGCAGCTCTTTCGGATTGTCCAGCTTTTTCCACGGACAGCCCGAGGATGTGTAGATTGGGTACGTTGTCCATGCTCTACCCCGTTCCGAGACAGGATTTCGGCGGCGCCTCCCCATTGTTTTCCGGATGCACATTCTCCCGGCATTTTGCCGAGACGTGTATTTGGAGAACAGTGGGGATGTGCTGCCGAAATTTTGTCTCGGAATGGGGTAGAGCATGGACAGCGTACTCAATCTACACATTCTCGGGTGGGATTAGGACCCTCTTACCTATTAAGATGTAGTGGATTAAATGTCTTTCTCGTCAAGCCTGTAAAAAATAAATATTGATGTGAGTATTTAAATGAATCCTTAATTTTGTTGTGTGGCTTCCAATAAAGCAGAGATGGCAGATAATCAGTGGATGTATAGTGGGTTTTTCCGTCGGAATCAAGTAACAGCAGAGTGGGTCGAGAAACTGATGTGTTTTTGAAAGAGATATTCCGTAGTCCAATGAGGATGTGCCAGAATGCCCCTCTGCCAAATGTAGAGACGTATGCGTAGAGATAAGAGTGAGTGACTGGCCCCTTCGCACGCATGGATTTATGCCCAACTTTAATATGCCAATAAACTTTGCCCAGTGGGACCATGGTGAGAGGTGATAAGACAATGCATCGCTGGTTTGAGGACGATGGGGTTAGAGACATGCTAGATGATGTCTTTGCTGCACACCAACACCTCCGTCACATCCAGCGAATGAACCGGAGGAGCCGAGAAACCGCAAAGGCCTTCCTGGATATCTTGGCCTCGTCAAAGAAACCTCTTTATGAGGGTCCAAGCTCTCTGTCTGGAGGCATCTCGCAACTGATGGCAGTCAAGCCCGAGTACGCTTTAGCCAGGTTGCTTCGAGCATTTCTGGGATGTGGGCTAACATCCTCCCTGAGGGCCATGAACTGCCGAAAACCTGTACGCTACAAAAAAATCATGGAGGCGCTCTCCGGGTTATGAGAAATACATGTTTGTCCAAAGAATTGCCTTTTGTTTAGGCATGAGTATGCGAATGACAACTACTGTAGAAGTGCGGTTTCCTCTCGGTATATTGAGGTGGTCGATGAGCAGGGTCAGAAGAAGCAGCAGTAAAAATCCTGTGAGTTCTTCGGTATCTTCATTTCATAGAAGACTACAACCCTTTTCATCAACGAGGATTCTGCCAAAATGATGAAGTGGCACAAGGAAGGGAAAAGGTACATCCAAATAAAATTGTACTCCATCAGAAGGTGAAGCATGGAAGTCATTCGATATAGAATACCCTGAGGAAGCAGCCGAGGCTGGGAATGTCAGAATTGCTATATCAGGTGATGGGTTCAATCCATATGGTATGTTGTCTAATCCATACAGCGCTGGCCCGTGTTTGTTTTCCGCTCAATCTCCCTCCCGGCGCCATATTGCAACACAAGACCATGTTCCTGTCGCTTGTAATTCCGGGGCCTGAATATCCGGGGAAGAATTTGAGTGTGTTTATGCAGCCGTTGGTGGATGATTTGCACCATTCTTGGTACTTCCCGAGGTTGACATACGACCGGCATCTGCAGAAAAAATTTCTTGATGAAAGTTTGGCATAGTATTGCATGCTTGACTTTCCCGCTATGCCCTATTCTGCGGATGGTGTACAAGTGGGAAGATCCTTGCCCAGTGTGCATGCTGGCTTGCATTTCATTTGGCTGAAGAAGGGTGGCAAGTATGTTGCCTTTGACCTGCATCGACAGTTCCTCCCTCCAGACCATCCTGATAGGGAAGACAAGAAGAACTTCACAAAAGGCCTAGTCGTCCATGAAGTAAACGAGATTCCAACGTTTTCTGGTGGCGGATGTGCTTGCTCAGCTGAAAGCTCTTAAACCTCCGACGAGGGAAAGGCAAAGCAAAGCCAAAGCCAAAGCCACAGCGAAGGCGAGGGCGAGGGCGAGGGCAAAGGAAAAGGCAACGGAAAAAGTTTTGAAGGATATGGTGAGACGCACAACTGGACTCACTTACCCCCTTCACGCAGCTTCCCTATTTCAAGGACCTCAAACTTCCATACAACATCGACGTGATGCACACCGAAAAGAATGTCGCAGAGGCCCTTTTTCGCGCCGATCCTCAACATTCCTGATAAGACAAAGGATAATGTTAATGCTAGAGTCGATCACCAGAATATTTGTGATAGACCACGTCTACACATGCAGCCTCCCACAGGCAGTCCAAAATCTTGGTTCAAGCCAGATGCTGACTTCGTACTTAAAAAGGATATAGATGGAGGCATTCAAGTGGTTGAAACACGTCGTGAATTCACTGATGGTTTGCGTCGAATATAAGTAAGGGGTCAATCTTTCAACGGGCAAAGTGACCGGGCTCAAGAGTCATGACTATCATGTGTGGATGAGCGATTATGCCGGTGATGGTTCGGGGCTATGTTCCCGAGCGTGTCTGGCGTGTGCTTGCGGAGCTAAGCCATTTCTTCCGCCACGCTTGTGCTAAAAGAGTATGTCCCGAGATGATAAAAGAAATGCATAAGAGGCGCCGGAGTTGATATGCAATCTAGAGAAGTTTCCCGCCAGGCTTTTTCTCTACTCCGATGACACATCTCATTTTGCACCTCGCGAACAGGTATTGTTGGGGGCCCTGTGCAGAATCGTTGGCTTATGGCCCTGAGAGACAGAACGCATCTGGACAGAAATGTGGAACAAAGCTAAGATTGAAGCTTCCATAGCTGAGGCAGTTATCCTAGAGGAGGTGCAGACCTCAGGACAGCGTACTATCCGAACCATGTTCCCACGCTGCACAATAAGGTGTCTCGATACAATACAGAAGAACCCAAGTATAACCCAGGCTGCCTCTATTAAGGCAAGGTGGCAGGGCTGGATGCTCGACACCTTATATACTGCCACGAGATGAGTGGGGGATGTCATGTTCTATATCTTGCACACACTCAAGGAAGTTGAGGATGAGTGGATGAGGTAATACCTTTGCACCATTCTTTTAGTCAATTCGTTATGTTCACTTTGCCTCGTTCTAATACCGCTTTTCTTATTTTAGTCGATTCGTTGATGAAGAGTGGACGGAATGCTGCCTCCTACTGAAGCGGAGGCACTTGCTCTTCTCCGAAAGGTGCCGATGGAAGGAAAAATTTTGTTGCGTGTTCAGGAGAAAGTAAATTTTCACACTTCCCTATTACCTAGTTCACCCTACAATTCCAATTAAACTCATGCACCCTATAATTTCAATTAAACTTGTAGGGAAAAGATCCGAACACATCAATGGATGAAGAATTGAGATGGTTTTCCATGGGTTTTAACAGTCGGGTCATGACATGCGAAAAGTATGATGAATGGGTATCGCTTCCATACAGAGGAGCACCAGAACAGTCGGACTGATCCCAAAACTAAATAACCGGAGTCTTCACCGAAGGAGATAATAAAGTAGATTACTAACAGGAAGGTAGGAAAAAATACGAGCTTACATTCAAACATGGCCGCGAACCCCTAATCTCACTGTGTTGAAATGCCGATGGTTCGACCCAAAGGGTCTGAGACATACGCCTTCTGTTGGTTTAGTTGAAGTTAAACCATCAACCGTCTATGCCGGAGCTGATCTCTTAATCGCCGCTACCCAGGCCACACAAGTATATTATCTGCCTTACCCATGGCCAGAAAGAGTACCTAAAGGGTTGGGAAGTTGTGTTCAAGGTGTCGCCACATGGTAAGCTACCGGACCCGAACGATGATGATTACTACAACATAAACCTCATGACATACGAGGGAGTGTTCTTTCAAGAGCAACATGATGACGTGGTCCGAAACAGGACGATGATGACTGGGTATGTTGGCCTGGACCCAACGATGACGACGCACGGATTGATGGTGGGCAGTTGTGAATCAAAGAGCCATAATTATGCTTGAAAAGTTAAATGAACGCTGACGATGAGGAAGAGCCTCCACCTCCGTCAGACAACGAAGAAGATATGCGTGATAGTGATGATGAGACCGGTCGACAAATAGATTACAATATTGATGATTCATATGGGTTTGTTTCAGACCTTGCTCATAGGCTTGTACCTGGTTGCCTCCGACATCCACGTCATGCAGAACATCCAAGGTACATAGCCAAACCGTGGTAGTTTAACCGAAAATCTGTATGATACCAGTACCAGTTGCAGCAAGAGATGCACGCCTGTCTATTTATGCATGCTGAGGAGGAAGGAGTCCATGCTGTTGTTTGACTGGTTCACTGTCTGCAGGTCCGGATTATATGGTCGAGAAGCTCCGTGTCGACAGCAGCGTTGGCCTGTAGCTCTGCAACCTGCATCCTCCTCTGCAAGCACTCCAGCACCACCATGGCTGTGCTGCTGGTGTGTATGATTTGAATCCCCGGTAAAGGCCGGTTCTTTTGTTCGTCTCAAGTCTTGACCATGTATATGTGTCTCTTGCAAGTGTGATATTAACTCCATTGGAAGATAGGTTCAACCTTGTTATTTTGTTCTATCTCTGGTCCGATGGTTAGTAAAATTGAAGGTTCATGAATACTGTTGCTTCATCCTGAACCTTAGGCCTGCAGAGTTTCTGACATCTTCAAAGGATTACCTACCAGCTTCATAAAATAATTGAAGCATTTTCTCCTTTTAAAGCTAGCATGTCAAGTTTATAGATTCTGCACAAACATTTCTTCACTGTTTTGAAACTATGTTTTGTTAAGGAACGACCACATACATGTTTCTGAAAGGTATCCGGTTGCACGTGTGATAGAATAAAGTACAACCACAGTTCAATGCTGTGGTGTCGGCCCTGTAGAACATCGAGGGTACAGAAACCAAACCGTGGTAATTTAACCGAAAATCTGTACTAACTAGTACTCCCTCTGTAAACTAATATAAGAGCGTTTAGATCACTATTTTAGTATTCTAAACGCTCTTATATTAGTTTACGGAGGGAGTATCAGTTGTCAGCAACAGATGCACGCCTGTCTGTTTATGCATGCTGATGAGGAGTCCATGCTGTTGTTTGACAAGTTGACTGTCTGCAGGTCCGGTTATATGGTTGAGTAGCCCGGCGTCGACAAGAGCGTCGACCTGTAGCTCTGCATCCTCCTCTGCAAGCACTCTAGCACCACCATGACCGGGCTATGGGTGTGTATGATTTGAATCCCCGGTAAAGGCTGATTCTTTTGTTTGTCTCTAGTCTTGACGATGAATATGTCTCTTGCAAGTGTGCTATTCATTCCATTGGAAGATAGGTTCAACCTTGTTTTCTCTTGTCTAATGATTTGTAAAACTGAAGGTTCACGAACACTGTTGCTTTATTCTGAACCTTCGGCTTGCAGAGTTTCTGAAGTCAGCAAAGCATTACCTACCAGCTTCCTAGACCCTAATAGCATTTTTTTCTTTTAATGTCAACACGTCAAGTTGATACATTCTGCACAAACATTTCTTCATTGTTTTGATACTATGTTTTGCTAATGAACCAGTACACACATGTTTCTCAAAGGTATCCAGTTCCACGTGTGATAGGACCAAGTACAGCCACAGTTCAATGGCTATAAAATCTATTTTTTATATATGGTCCCCTGTATAAGTTTATTACCAGCTTCTTCAACTTACTTTTTTCATGGTTCCTCAACTAATATAATGCTAGTATGGATATACACTGCAGCAAAATATCTGTTTTGATTTATGCTATATCGTGCTGACATGCTATTTATACTTGGCAAGTTTAACTTAATTCCAGATATTTTTTATTTTGATGCAGGATTCCACAAGTCTTGTTAAACTCCTTTGAATTTTGGTTGAAATATTTGAGCCTTTAGTATCTATATCTATACCTATACTAATTACAGACTCTCAAGAAATTACCACGTTAATTAGAATTTACGAGCCGTTCATCTCTGGTGGGACCGAATTATTACGGTATAGATTCACTCATATAATATTATACCTATACTAATTACGGACTCTCAAGAAATTACCACGTTAATTAGAATTTACGAGCCGTTCATCTCTGGTGGGACCGAATTATTACGGTATAGATTCACTCATATAATATTAGGCTAAAAATACTAATTACAGACTTTCAAGAAATTAGCACGTTAATTAGAATTTACGAGCCGTTCATCTCTGGTGGAACCGAATTATTATAGTGTAGATTCACTCATATAATATTTTACCTATACTAATTACGACTCTCAAGAAATTACCACGTTAATTAGAATTTACGAGCCGTTCATCTCTGGTGGGACCGAATTATTACGGTATAGATTCACTCATATAATATTAGGCTAAAAATACTAATTACAGACTTTCAAGAAATTAGCACGTTAATTAGAATTTACGAGCCGTTCATCTCTGGTGGAACCGAATTATTATAGTGTAGATTCACTCATATAATATTAGGCTAAAAAAACAAGAGATGCCACGTCCCTACAAGTTCCCACAAAAAATAAGCTCCCATGATCCAACTCACCCAATCTCTCATGTATATCTCCAACAAAGAAAAAAAACTCACCTATATCTCCCTCACGATCCAAATCTCTCAATCTCTCATGTCCTCAAAAAAAAAAAAAAGCTCCCACGATCCAACTCTCCCATTCTCTCATGTATATCTCCAACAAAGAAAAAAAAAACTCACCTATATCTCCCTCACGATCCAAATCTCTCAATCTCTCATGTCCACAAAAAAAAACTCCCACGATCCAACTCCCCCAATCTCTCATGCATCTCTCCAAAAAAAAAAAACTCACGTATATCTCCCTCACGATCAAAAAAAAAAAAAACCATGTATATCTCCCTCACGATCCAAATCTCTCAATCTCTCACGTACGCATCTATCTCCTGTTGATGTAAAAAAGAGCCAACCTAAATAACTTCATGTATTAAAAGTCCCTTTCAAGGATCCACGTTAATCTCTAGGTCTGACTTTGTTTTGTTGCAAAAAAAACCCGAAGCCCATCGATCCCTTCCATGCCACCTCCGATCTCCTCTTTCAAGCCGCCGCTCTTAACTCTCCTTTCTGGCTCTCCAACCCCCTCATGTGCATTGGACAAGGAGCTTGGACAAGGAGCTTCGAGAGGAGAAAGCTTAAGTGTGGGTCGGGCATTTCATCGACACCTCATGTGCATAGCAGGTGAGCTAGAGCCCCACAAGCTCTCCCACGGCCGGCCCAAACACAGAGCACTCCACTGCTCTGCTCGCGGGCGAGGGGTATATAAGGCATCTCATTGGTCCCGTTCTTGGCTGGAACCGGGACTATAGGACCCCCTTTGGTCCCGTCCAGCCACGAACCGGGACTATGGTTTTGGGCCAGGAGCGAGGCCCATTGGTCCCCGTTCGTTGCTGGAACCGGGACCAAAGGGGCCAACGAACCGGGACCAATGCCCCACGAGGCCCGCCGGCCCCCTGGCCTCACGAATCGGGCCCAATCCCCATGGGTCCGGTTCATGACTGAACCGGGACTAATGGCTGGCCCGGCCGGACCAGCCCTGTTTCTACTAGTGCGGGTTAGGCGGTCGGGGGCCTTGGGGGGTAGCAATGCCACCGGAGCATCGCAACCGGGCCCTCATACATGCCGTACGGTGTGGTGGCATATCTGAAGAGGCGGCACACATCTCCGGGTGTTGCCCCCCCTCACGGACGCGCCGCCGCCGGCACCCGTACGGGGAACGGCCGCGTCGGGTCTACACGGAGGGGATCTTGCTGTGGTTGGCCCGGATGTTGCTCCCATGTTTCCTATGGGCTGACCTAACACAACCGGGTGGAGAGGTCCACTGTCAAAGCCCGTCCAGCGAAAGTAAAGGGTATAGATTCTCGTGGTCAAACGCTACAGGTTAGGCGGGACGGGGGCCCTGGGGGGCAGCAATGCCACCGGAGCATCGCACCGGGCCCTCATACGCCTGTACGGTGTGGTGGCATGTCTGAAGAGCAGCACGCGTCTTCGGGGTGTGGCCCCACTCACGGACGGCGCCGCCGCCGGCACGTTGAGGGGGGAACGGCCGCTCGGGTCTACACGAAGAGATCTTGCTGTGGGTTTGCCCAGATGTTGCTCCCAAGTGTTCCTATGGGCTGAACTAACACAACCGGGTGGAGAGGTCCACTGGTCAAAGCCCATTCATGGAAATTCAAAGGGCTAATCTCTTGGTCAAAACGCTACAGGTTAGGCGGCGGGGGCCCTGGGGTAGCAATGCCACCGAGCATCGCACGGCCCTCATATATGCCGTAGGCGTGGGTGGCATGTCTGAAGAGGCGCACGGCTCTCCGGGGTTGTGGCCCCCCTCACGACGGCGCCGCCGCCGGCACCTGGAGGGGGAAAACGGCCACGTCGGCTCTACACGGAGGGGATCTTGCTGTGGGTTTGGCCCGGATGTTGCTCCCAGTGTTCCTATGGGCTGACCTAACACAACCGGTGGAGAGGTCCACTGGTCAAAGCCCGTCCGTGGAAAGTCAAAGGGTATATCTCGTGGTCAAACGCTCACAGGGTTAGCGAGCGGGGGCCCTGGGGGGTAGCAATGCGACCGGAGCGTCGCACCGGGCCCTCATACATGCCGTACGGTGTGGTGCATGTCTGAAGAGGCGGCACGCGTCTCCGGGGTGTGCCCCCCCCTCACGGACGGCGCCGCCTCGGCACCTGGAGGGGGGGAAACCACCGCGTCGGGTCTACACGGATGGGATCTTGCGGTGGGTTTGGCCCGATGTTGCTCCCAAGTGTTCCTATGGGCTGACCTAACACAACCGGGTGAAGAGGTCCACTGGTCAAAGCCCGTCCGTGGAAAGTCAAAGGGCTAGATCTCGTGGTCAAACGCTACAGGGTTAGGCGGGACGGGGGCCCTGGGGGCGTAGCAATGCCCCGGCTACACGGAGGGACTTTGCGTCTCGGCCTCTCACAAGTCTGGAAGTGTTGTGGCGGTTGCAAACGCCCGACACGCGCTCCGGAGTGGGACCCCCTTCACGGACGGTGCCCGCCCCGTGGCACCCTAATCTGCGAGTCAATCTTGATGTGGTTAGGTCGCTCGGTGGTCCGGAGGGTATAGGAAGGCTAGTCTATAACACATATTGGAAACTAATTTTTTTTTAGAAAAAGATTAATGTTGATGCATAAAAAAAGTAAAAAATTGAATATATATATATATATAATATATATATATATATATATAATATATTATATATATATATATGCCGACGACTTAGCCATCGATATAGATGACACGTGGCATGATTGTATCTATGCCGACGGCTAAGCCTCGGCATAGTATGCCTTATCCCTCACGGCGCATCCCCATCCACTCGTTTCTATCCATTCCTGCCATCCTCCCCGCGCCGCCGTCCACCCCCATCCTCCCGCGCCGCCGCCGTCGACCCACGCCGCCGTCCACCCGCCCCGGCCTCCCAACCCCCCCCCCCGACCACCCGCACCACCCCACCCCACGCCCCTCCTTCCGCCTCCCCTTCCTGCCTCCCCCCCCTTCCGCCTCCTCCCACACACCTCTCGGGGTTTCGCCCCTCCCCCCCTCCCTCCTCGTCCTAACCCCCCGTCCTCCTCCGTCCATTTCCAGCCCTAGCTTCCCGCCGTCCTCCTGTCCTCCCATCCCCCCCCGACCGTCGCCCGCCTTCCCCCCCCCCCAGGGGGCGCTCCGCCTCCTCCTCCTCGACCCACCTCCCCCGCCCGTTCTCCTCCTGACCAGCGCTGCTGTAGAGGGACAGCGCCCTCCTCTACACGCCGGCCCCGCCCCGCCCCGGCCTTCCGTGCCTCACCCCGCTCCCACCAGCCCTCCACCACCGGCTCCTGCCTCGCCCCTCTGTGAGCTACCATTTTTTTTATCATTTTTTGCATTATTTTGCTACTGTTGGATGGATGAATGGATGCATGATGGAGTTGGGATGTTGTTAGGTTGTTAGGTTGATAGAGGATGAATTTTGTATGTGTCTTAGATGGATGATGTTGTATGTTGTTAGATTGATAGATGGATAATGTTATGGTGTGTGAAATTCGAGACCAAATGAATACCATAGTTAAAAAAGCACTTGAGTCACTTAGTTTTATAAAATAGTTAATGAAGTTTTATTTCTTTGTGATGTTGTCAAATAGCTATGTGAGATGTGCTCCAAAACTGGTATAAAGATGAGTGGTTTTTTCATTGATGATCTTGTTAAAAAAATTGAAGGACAAAATTTGCAGTTGAGGAAATATGATTTTTTTATAGTTTAAAGTGTCGATGCTTAATGTGAGGTGATGACCTATTTTTTTCACTCGGTGGAATTAACAGGATTAGTGGTGTTCCATCTTCGTGGAGTGATCGTCGACGTTGGAGGTGTTGGTCCACGATCGTCCCTCCTTTTATCGAGTACATCCTCTACATCGGAGGGTAGCAACAATTCCATGACCTCATCCGCTTTTTTTTCATGACACTAGATTTCATTTTCTCATCAGTCGCGTAACCTAGGCGTCTCCCGTCCAAAGGGTTGCATCGATAAATTGCATTCAATTGCATATTTATCACCGCAGCTCTTTCGGATTGTCCAGCGTTTTCCACGGACAGCCCGAGGATTGTAGATTGGTACGTTGTCCATGCTCTACCCCGTTCCGAGACAGGATTCGGCGGCGCCTCCCCATTGTTTTCCGGAGGCACATTCTCCCGGCATTTTGCCGAGACGTGTATTTGGAGAACAGTGGGAGGTGCTGCCGAAATTTTGTCTCGGAATGGGGTAGAGCATGGACAGCGTACCAATCTACACATTCTCGGGTGGGATTAGGACCCATCTTTACCTATTAGAGATGTAGGTGGATTAATGTCATTTCTCGTCAAGCCTGTAAAAAATAAAATATTGGTGAGTAATTTAATGATCCTTAATTTTGTTGTGTGGCTTCCAATAAAGCAAGATGGCAGATAATCAGTGGATGTATAGTGGGTTTTTCCGTCGGAATCAAGTAACAGCAGATGTGGGTCGAGAAACTGTGTGTTTTTGAAAGAGATATTCCGTAGTCCAATGAGGATGTGCCAGAATGCCCCTCTGCCAAATGTAAGACGTATGCGTTAGAGTAAGAGTGAGATGACTAGGCACCTTCGCACGCATGGATTTATGCCCAACTTTAATATGCCAATAAACTTTGCCCGTGGGACCATGGTAGAGAGGAGGTGATAAGACAATGCATCGCTGGTTATGAGGACGATGGGGTTAGAGACATGCTAGATGATGTCTTTGCTGCACAGCCAACACCTCCGTCACTCCAGCGAATGAAACCGGAGGAGCCGAGAAACCGCAAAGGCCTTCCTGGATATCTTGGCCTCGTCAAAGAAACCTCTTTATGAGGGTGCCAAGCTCTCTGTGCTGGATGCCATCTCGCACTGATGGCAGTCAAGGCCGAGTACGGCTGTAGCCGAGGTTGCTTCGAAGCATTTCTGGGAGTGTGGGCTAACATCTCCCTGAGGGCCATGAACTGCCGAAACCATGTACGCTACAAGAAAATCATGGAGGCGCTCTCCATGGGTTTAGAGAAAATACATGTTTGTCCAAAGAATTGCCTTTTGTTTAGGCATGAGTATGCGAATGACAACTACTTAGAAGTGCGGTTTCCTCTCGGTATATGAGGTGGTCGATGAGCAGGTGTCAGAAGAAGCAGCTAAAAATCCTGTGGTTCTTCGGTATCTTCATTTCATAGAAGACTACAACGCCTTTTCATCAACGAATTCTGCCAAAATGATGAAGTGGCACAAGAAGGGAAAAGGTACAATCCAAATAAAATTGTACATCCATCAGAAGGTGAAGCATGGAAGTCATTCGATATAGAATACCCTGAGGAAGCAGCCGAGGCTGGGAATGTCAAATTGCTATATCAGGTGATGGTTCAATCCATATGGTATGTTGTCTAATCCATACAGCTGCTGGCCCGTGTTTGTTTTTCCGCTCAATCTCCCTCCCGGCGCCATAATTGCAACACAAGACCAGTTTCCTGCGCTTGTAATTCCGGGGCCTGAATATCCGGGGAAGAATTTGAGTGTGTTTATGCAGCCGTTGTGTATGATTTGCACACATTCTTGGTACTTCCCGAGGTTGACATACGACCGGCATCTGGCAGAAAAAATTTCTTGATGAAAGTTTGGCTTAGTATTGCTGCTTGACTTTCCCGCTATGCCCTATTCTGCGGATGGTGGTACAAGTGGGAAGATGCCTTGCCCAGTGTGCATGCTGGCCTTGCTTCATTTGCTGAAGAAGGGTGGCAAGTATGTTGCCTTTGACCTGCATCGACAGTTCCTCCCTCCAGACCATCCTGATAGGGAAGACAAGAAGAACTTCACAAAAGGCTAGTCGTCCATGAGTAAACGAGATTCCAACGTTTTCTGGTGCGATGTGCTTGCTCAGCTGAAAGCTCTTAAACCTGCCGACGAAGGGAAAGGCAAAGGCAAAGCCAAAGCCAAAGCCCAGGCGAAGGCGAGGCGAGGGCGAGGGCAAAGGAAAAGCAACGGGAAAAAGTTTTGAAGGATATGGTGAGACGCACAACTGGACTCACATTACCCCCTTCACGCAGCTTCCCTATTTCAAGGACCAAACTCCATACAACATCGACGTGATGCACACCGAAAAGAATGTCGCAAGGGCCCTTTTTCGGCCGATCCTCAACATTCCTGATAAGACAAAGGATAATGTTAATGCTAGAGTCGATCAACAGAATATGGTGATAGACCACTTCTAACACATGCAGCCTCCCACAGGCAGTCCAAAATCTTGGTTCAAGCCAGATGCTGACTTCGTACTTAAAAAGGATATAAGATGGAGGCATCATTGGTTGAAACACGTCGTGAAGTTCACTGATGGTTATGCGTCGAATATAAGTAAGGGGGTCAATCTTTCAACGGCAAAGTGACCGGGCTCAAGAGTCATGACTATCATGTTGGATTGAGCGGATTATGCCGGTGATGGTTCGGGGCTATGTTCCCGAGCGTGTCTGGCGTGTGCTTGCGGAGCTAAGCCATTTCTTTCTCCGCACGCTTGTGCTAAAGAAAGTATGTGCCCGAGATTAAAAGAATGCATAAGAAGGCGCCGGAGTTGATATGCAATCTAGAGAAGTCTTCCCGCCAGGCTTCTTTACTCCGATGAGCACATCTTTTGCACCTCGCGAACGAGGTATTGTTGGGGGGCCCTGTGCAGAATCTTGGCAGTATGGCCCTGAGACGAACAAGCATCTGAACAGAAATGTGGAAACAAAGCTAAGATTGAACTTCCATAGCTGAGGCAGTTATCCTAGAGGAGGTGGCAGACCTCAGGACAGCGTACTATCCGACCATGTTCCCACGCTGCACAATAAGGTGTCTCGATACAATACAGAAGAACCCAAGTATAACCCAGGCTGCCTCTATAAAGCAGGTGGCAGGCTGGATGCTCGACACCTTATATCATGCCACGAGATGAGTGGAGGATGTCATGTTCTATATCTTGCACAACACAAGGAAGTTGAGGATGAGTGGATGAGGTAATACCTTTGCACCATTCTTTTAGTCAATTCGTTATGTTTCACTTTGCCTCGTTCTAATACCGCTTTTCTTATTTAGTCGATTCGTTGATGAGAGTGGACGGAAATGCTGCCTCCTACTGAAGCGGAGGCACTTGCTCTTCTCCGAAAGGTGCCGATGGAAGGAAAAATTTTGTTGCGTGGTTCATGGAGAAAGTAAATTTTCACACTTCCCTATTACCTAGTTCACCCTAACATTCCAATTAAACTCATGCACCCTATAATTTCAATTAAACTTGTAGGGAAAAGATCCGAACACATCAATGGATGAGAATTGAGATGGGTTTCCATGGGTTTTAACAGTCGGGTCATGACATGCGAAAAGTATGATGTGAATGGGTATCGCTTCCATACAGAGGAGCACCAGAACTCGGACTGATCCCAAAACTATAAATAACCGGAGTCTTCACCGAGGAGATAATAAAGTAGTATTACTACGGAAGGGTAGAAAAATATACGAGCTTACATTCAAACATGGCCGCAACCCCTAATCTCACTGGTGTTGAAATGCCGATGGTTCGACCCAAAAAGGGTCTGAGACATACGCCTTCTGTTGGTTTAGTTTGAAGTTAAACCATCAACCGTCTATGCCGGAGCTGATCTCTTTATCGCCGCTACCCAGCCACACAAGTAATTATCTGCCTTACCCATGCCAGAAAGAGTACCTAAAGGGTTGGGAAGTTGTGTTCAAGGTGTCGCCACATGGTAAGCTACCGGACCCGAACGATGATGATTACTACAACATAAACCTCATGACATACGAGGGAGTGTTCTTTCAAGAGCAACATGATACGTGGTCCGAAACAAGGACGATGATGACTTGGGTTATGTTGGCCTGGACCCAAACGATGACGACGCACGGATTGATGGTGAGGCAGTTGTGAATCAAAGAGACAATTATGCTTGAAAAGTTAAATGAAGACGCTGACGATGATGAGAGGCCTCCACCTCCGTCAGACACCGAAGAGATATGCGTGATAGTGTGATGAGACCGGTCGACAAATAGATTACAATAGTGATGATCATATGGGTTCTCAAAAGGTAAGTTTTTAATGATGATTGATGTAGATTATATATAATGCTTAATGTGCTGTTCTGTTATTAATGTTCTTTTCTTGTATGCTTAATGTGCTCTTCTGTTATTAATGTTCTTTTCTGTATGCTTGTTTATTTGATATCCTACTAATTGTTTATTCTCTTCTCAATGCAGGTTTGCTAATCATGGGCAAGTCCAGCGGCGCCGTTTCCTCAGCAAATTCAAAGGACTTACTTGGAGTGGACGAGCCCACAAGGTTCCCCCCCCCCCCCCCCCCCCCCCCGACTACGCAGAGATGACACCTCACAGGAAGGTCGAGGGGTCGGGGGAGAGACCTAGAGGAGGAGGGGGGGGGAGAGCCCCTAGAGGAGGAGGAGGTGGGGGGAGAGGCACCCGGGTCAAAAAACTCCGGGGCCGTGTCCGAAATGGGGGGTCTCTTCGTGCCCTCCTATACTGGGGCACCTTCGAGTCGAGGAGAAGGAGTATGTTCCTGAGGGCAGAGGAGGAGGGGCGAGGAGGAGGGTGAGGAGGATGGTGCTGGAGGAGGGGTGAGAAGGAGGGTGGAGGGGGGTTGACCCCGAGTTGTGGGGTGACTTCCGTCGGGTGCTCCGAAGGGGTGTCTGCGTGGTATTGCAGAACTACTACACCACCTTCTATCGAGGCGCACAATGGCTCATTGAACCCGCGGGGACAAGGTAAGTGCCTCTCAATCTATTTTGAACACATACAAACATTTTCTTATTGTACACATGCCAATTCTTTGATTCTTTTGCAGGAACTGGATCCTTCACGGAAAGGGCCGTAAAACCGACGGCCTTATCACTGTCCGTTGAAGGAGTTTTGGCCGGGCCTATTCTGTCCGCGGCCAGACAGGGACGCAGACTACGGTTGTTTTGGCCACGAGCTGGCCCGCTACGAGGCTTCCAGCCACGCGGAGTCAGACGGCCGCTAAGGCCATGATCACCAAATTTTGGGTAAGTTCTCTTCTGAATCACTTGTCTTCAGTTTTCGTTCATAGTTTATCATTGAATCACTCAACTCATGCCTTGTTTGCTTCTGGTTTTATGCATGATTGCAGCAATTCTATAGAGTTCTTGACAAGCACAAGGCCAGAGTCGACGTGGTCTTGCTGGCGGCTGCGAAGAAGAAAAGCTCGTCAGTTTGCAGTACGAGGTGCCTGGGTTGCCGTCTCGCACTACTACCACACCTACCTTCATCAAAAGATGAGCAAAACTGAAGCGCGCAGCAAACGACTTACCTTGAACAGGGAGCATATACATGAAGGTAAGTAATTACTGACTTTTCATTCCAACATATAAGCGTCAATTATTGTTTTGTGCTCACATGTCATGCTTCCCTTATTTAGGTTATTCCTTCTTGGTGCTTTGCAAAGGATGATGGATGGGCGAGTTTGGTGGATAGGTGGCTCGGCGAGGATGCAGAGTTTGCTGCCAGACAACAAGGCCCGGGCTAACCGTGGAAAAGACGGGACACACGGCCAAGGAAACGGAACCACTGGGGCTTCAAGCATGAAGGTATATCTATATGCATGATGCATTTTTGTTCTTCTTTTTTACCTCATGTTCTTATGTATGGCTAACTTCTGTTTGATGTTGCAGGAGGACAAGTTTGAAGAGCCGCTCTCAGACTGGAGTCGTGGAAGATGGCCCGTGAGCGGAGTGATCGCAAGGTCGGCGAGAGCAGAACTCACGGCAAGACCGAGGAGCACCTGGAGTCTTACAAGGAGCAGTTTGAGGAGGTTGCATCTGCCGGTCCGGATGCTCCTGACGTCGTCCAGTCTCAAATCGACGACACGGCGGTGGTGGCCATCCCGCCGAAGTCCCATGGCTGGTACCCTGTTTCGATGGCTTGATCACTCCTTCAGTCTTGTACACACGGCTTCGGGCTACCAACCGAACCCTTTAGAGAGTACGGGGCGTTCGCATCCTCCCTTAGCCCGCCAGCATGCTGTAAGTACTTCCCCCTTATCTCTTTCTCTCTAACTTCTCAGTTTATTTTTAGCATTACCCACTTAGAAACAACCTAAATTTTGTAGGCATATAAGCCTTTGTCGAGCATAGGAATCTCGAGGTGCGGGAGTACTTGCACGAGTGAAGGCGAACGATGATTACAACTGTCAGATGATGACGGTTATTTGCCCTCTTAAAACCAAGCTAAAATTTGCACTTTCATTCCTTCTGACCTTCTAGTTTCTTGGTTAACTAACAAAACATCCGGCTATCATTTGGCGTCTTGGACTAACCGCACCGACCCACACAAATGGGACCCCCACCACCACCTGTTGGAGAACCCCCACACGTGCCCACTTTCGATGAATGGGTGGCACTAGGCAGTCAGACTCCGGTTAGTACACGTGCCCACGTTCTCGTTCATTCAACAGTATCATATCATATTTACCCTTACATTCTCTTCTCCCACATGTAAGGGACCGGTGGCTCGACTCCAGTCACTTCGATCTGGCAAGGAGGTGGTGGTCTTGGCGGTGGCGGTCTTGACGGTGGCGGTCTTGGCTGATGTCGATGATGATACCCGTGCCTGTGGCCGTCGTGCCATACTTTTCATGTTCCGTGGTCCTTATTTACCCGTGCATGTGGCCTCTCCTCATGTTCCGTAGTCCTTATTTACCGTTCTTTAGATGACTTATGTTCTCATACTTATGTTCATTAAGTGTTTCGCCGAGGATGATGATGTTTGATAATCTTGCTGTGATCTGTTATATATCTATATCTGTCATATATGAGTCAATTTGCTGTGAATTTGAATGAAAATGGACAAAACAGGGCATATAACAAAAAACAAAACATAACTATGGATGCCGACGGCAATAGCTTATGCCCAGTGTAACCAGCAGCCGCCACTGTGCAGGCTATGCCGACGCTAAGCCGTCGGCATAGATCAAAACCTATGCCGACGGCTATGCCCTTCACCAGGAGCGCCCAGGGGGTGCACTGGCAAGCTAAGCCGACGACACCCGTCGGCTATACCTGTTCGCCCAGAGCGTTCTGGGGCTGCCACGTGGCAGATAAGCCGACGCCAGGCCGTCGGCTTAGCCTGGGCCCTATGCCGACGGCCAGCCGTCGCTTATCCTGCCATTTGGCGGCCCGTGATACGAACTGGCGCAGTGACGTCGCCGTCAACGGCCGTCCCATGGAACACGCTCCGATGGTCAAACTATGCCGACGGCTGTACGGAAGCTGTCGGCATAGGCCCCTATGCCGACGGCATATCTATGCCGACGGTCTGACAAGACTACGCTGACGTTATCTACGCCGACGGGGCTATGCCGACGGCTGCCGTTGGCTTAGATCTATGCCGACGGGATAGGGGCCTATGCCGACGGCCTGTGGCCGTCGGCATAGTACGTTGTTCCGGTAGTGAGCAGTACATAGCTCCTTGAGTCAATCGTTCCCTCAAAATACTTTATGTTCGCACGTGTTTGCTGATTTATTTTTATTTTAGACCTTGTTTTGTGCTTGCTATTGCTGCACATTGATGTGCTGATCACATGTATTTTGTGATGCTCAGAAAAATTTAAACCAAGGACGAACCCGATCACACCCTTCCACTTTCTCGTTCCAAGCCAACCGTTCACGGACCAACGATATGATCGTTCATTGCATGGTTGATTTTCTTTCTTTTATGAATGAACAACACCCCGTTGATTTGATTGCTTGCATTTTATTGATGCTTATATGGCAACATTTTTTAGCACCCCGACATCGTAAATCATGGCATGCTTGGTTGCATGGATTCATGGCTATACCTTTGACACATAGAAGGTAATGACATGCGATGATGCTACCGATGCGGACTTGAACACGGGTGCTGACATATTTCCTCGATTTATTTCAGGCTCTTGGCGCTATTCTTTCTGTGGTATGACGTGCCAGTCGACTATGAGGTGCATGTGCCAACTTCGTCGATCTCAAGATATGTCGGCTCAATCTTTCAAAGGTGCTTATAGGGATAGGGTTGTGTTCGCGTGTTCATAGGGATGAGTTGAGAGAGAGGAGAGAGAGAGAGAGAGAAGGGTGAAGGGGAAGTGAATGGATTTATATATGCCACATGAACATCACACGTCGTTTGGGTCGGATCCGTGCAACGGGTAATGTGGCGCATAGACATGCTCATAAATGTGTGTCTGCAATTTTAAACCTCACACGTCACACTAGTGTGTGTGTGTGCGCGCGCGCACGTGCGTCAACCTCTGTATTGTGTTTTTAATCAAAATGCTCTGACCCATCGATGTGCATATGTGCATGTTCATGGTTCGTTCGTGAATACACATATTCAAAATCGATAGCTCAATTCTACATGGCATGAGATAAATAATACAGAAGAATAATGTATATTTATTAGTACATGTAGATTTGTCAAAAACAAGCAAAACCACTCGCAAACGGGAAGTAGGGCTAGTCGCTAGCGCCTTGTTAATGATGTGAAGGGCACATCACACATAGTAAAAAGCACTCGAGTGCATATTCCTAGCGTCAAAGTAGGAACGACCCACCAGGCGACATTCTTCATGTCTTTAGTTTCTCCACCATCTCATCCGAGATCCACATATGCGCGTGGTGTGGTGGAGGAGCAAGGTGAACAAGGACGCGAACAAAGGGGAGCGGCACCCATGGACAAGCTGGAGAGAGAGAGAGAGAGAGAGAGAGAGAGAGAGAGAGAGAGAGAGAGAGAGAGAGAGAGAGAGAGCAGAGAAAGAGAGAAGAGTATGAGAGAGTGTTGGTCGAATCGTTGCATTTACAAAATCTGAACGAGTGAGATGTATAAGGGCTAGCTAGGGTTAAGGGGAAGTTAATGGATTTATATATGCCACAAGGACACACTATTTTGGGTATCCTCTGTGTAATGAGTAACGTGTCGCGTAGACATGCTCATAAATGCGTGTCAATAATTTTTAAACCTCACATGACACGCGATTGTTTTGGTTGAACGGCGTGTCATGAGCCACACCAAGTACTACAGCTTTCTGAGCCATCCACTTTGCAAACGGGCGAAAATGAGCCTTCATGTTCCGCCGTTATTCACAAATGTTGAAGGCCCGACCATGTGCGATGCCGGGGATGGGGTCTTGTTTGACCTGGCATGTACTTTTTATTATTTGATGTCATGGTATGACAATTTTCCCCATATTAAACGAGCTTGATAGCCATATGCAATGTCTTGATCTTTTTAGCAATTTGATTTTTGGACATTGTTTAGATATTAGCTTTTTGTAACATTTTATGTATCATGAGAGTTTATAGTAGAATTAAACAAATGAACTACTCCCTTTGTAAATTAAACAGATTTCATGTCCACCAGCCAAAATATCTTGTTGATATGTGTTGAGTTAGCCGTGGCAAAACCTTGCGCAATATTTTCTACAAAATGAGGTGTGGCAGGGGACAACAATGGTGGAGCTCGGAATAGCGTAGGAGGTGGCACACGAGAGGGAGTAGCCTTGGACGGTGGTGGTTCTTCATAGATATCATACCTATCAAAATTCCCTACATGCATGTTTTTTTTCAAATATTTCAAAGTTGTAAGATTTGGCATAGCTATTTCAAACTTAAGAACTTAGTGAAATTCGATTACATAAAATCATGAGTAAAACAACACTTATGATATTTGTTTGTTAAGTTTTTTTTTCCTGGCATATCGCATGAGGGGACACGAGAATAAATACTCCTTTCAACTCAACATTGTCGTTAGTATTTTAAGCAATTTGAACAGCGGGAAGGGAATTATGCCGTCTTAACAAAAAATCTCAGAAGTGATCCTTCACTTAAAGAACAAGCACATTATGTTACTTCACGTGGGAACTCGTAGAAATGGATTTACTAAACACGACCAAGGTCATAATACAAAATCAACTGAATAATACAAACGTTATCCGGTGGAACCTATTAGCTAACTACCTACACATTTGCACTACTTGACATGACACCGTACACTTTTTGTTTGCTTGGTCTTACAAATATAGTTTGCATGATAAAATACTCTACTTAAAATTGTGCAAAACACCTTGTGGTCTTGCAAACCGTAAAAAAAAATTGGTACTTATGTTCCCAGCTACTTCAACCACCTCTCTCTTGCGGATTAATCCCGCCCTTTTCCCCGTCGATTTCTTCCACTCATTGTTCTCACCTTTTTCCATCAATTTCTCCCGATTATTTCACTCGCCATTTACCCCCAATCATTTCCTCGCCCCCACACACAATTCTACCGCTCATTTGGTGCATTCATACGTGCTCTCAGCGAGTTTTTGCATGTACGCGGGCCTAAGCCAACGATAAGGAACCGACCACGTCGAGCTACCACGGGAGTATACAACTACATGAGCTAAGATGAGTATATAGCATAAAACTATCACAACCGCGTCATGTGTTCCCAAAAACTACCACTTTAGAGGCACGCGACAAAAACCTATCACTTTGAGGGTAATTTTTCACAAATGCCTACCACATTGAGTTAGTTACCAGTTCAGACGATTTAATAAACATGTGTTATGTTAGCGGTGGCCCACCTGGCAGGTCTGATGTGTAAAAAAGGTCAACTCTATTAGATTCAATGACGAAGCTATCTGTATTGGGGGGGGGGGGGGGGGGGGGGGGGGGGGCTATGGCCCCCCCAGCTTTGAAGCAACTTGTGAAGAATTTTTTTGGGAGGGCTTAGATGAGAACTTTTTTAGCTTTTGACCCCCCCAAACACTCATATATTCCTTTTTGCCACCCCCCCCCCCCCCCCCCCCAGCACATTCCGTGTAGCTCCGACACTGGTTAGATTTGACCTTGAGGTTGGCCATTAGGAAAGATGGGGCTCACATGTCTGTGACTATTAAAAAATGTCCCTAATTTCTTCCTTGCAGTGGAGCGAGGTGGTGGAGGATGTGACCGGTGGTGGCGTTGGCATGCGGGGAGGTTTTCTAGGCGCAGCGCGAGTCGCGGAGTTGACGTCCGCCGGCCGGGCGGCGACGCACTAGGGCGGCCATCGCGACGCCGACTGGAGGTCAGAGGAAGCAGCTTCGCGAAGCTCGCATTGAGAAGGCCAGGACAGAAGGGGCAACGAGCCATGGTCGGCTGCGGTGGGGGCCGCGGCAGAGCGGGGCCCAATGGAGGACGGCGGGGAGGTGCAAGGTGGCGGTGCTATGCGCCAGTGCTGGAGGCCTGAGGAGGTGCTCCGGCATCTTCTCCTTTCTCCTGCAGGGGCATGATACGACGACGCTGAGGTCCTGTTGGCGTCAGAGCGCCACACGCACTCCACTCCCTCCTTCAGTTACTCTAGCTAGTGCGGCCCTCTCGTCACACTGGAGCTCCCCCTTCGTTAGTTTCTCCTCGGAATGGTCAAAGCATTGACCCGTCATCAGTAGTCACCGACCCACATGGAACTTGAAGGGCGGCTATTGGCCGCGCTGTTTGAGGGGGTTAATGGAGGAGGTGGGACGAAGATGCCAAGGAGTGCGTCGGCCGCCGCCTTGACCATGTCTAGGTCCCGCAGCCGCAGGCCCGTCGGGATGCACGACGACGACATCGGTCGGTCCATAACTTGTAGCAGCAAGATCATTTGGCATGATGATATATTTTTGGCGATTAACTTGTTTAATAATTATTATATTTGTGACACAATTTTTTTTTTGCAAAAATGATCAGATCTATTATAAAGATTCACCGGAAGTACAAAACACCTCAAACATAATAAAAATTACATCGAGGTCCCTGAACCACCGAACTACCACTTCCGCCGCCAGAAGGAGCCGCTGACGCGCCGCTGTTGCCTGTCCCATAGCGGAGCCGACCTGGCATTGTCGATGACAGCCAGGAAGTCTTCATGCACGTGGCCCCTAAGGACCAGCGCCCCAACGCCACATTCATCGCCGTTGTTTCCTTGAGTCGATCTGAAGAACCTGAGACCAAATATCGCAGTTGCGTATGCACGACGAGAAACCCTAACCTTGCCACCCTGAGGAGCTGGCAGGAATCTACGCCGGAGCTTCATCTAATCCGTACCAATGGACGAACTTGAGGAGGATCTGAGCCCGGAGACCGGCTTGAAGAAGAAGCACCGCCATCCGTCCAAAGCTGCTCCTGCGAGAACTAAAACCCTACCTACCTGCTAGCTGGATATGAGGCACCAGAAATCCCATCCCGCCATCGGTCGCCGGAGCGGCAGGCGAAGGGGAGGCGAATCCATGGACTCGCCGGTGGAGATCGAGGGGAGGAATGTTTTCCCTAGTCGTCTTGCGAGAGGGAAAGAAAAACATACCTAGCTATCTTATGTGTGACACATTTATTATAGACAATAAATTGATATTTTTAATTTGTGTTTACAAAATTAGTCTCCCTATTATTCCATGTGATTGACCGTCAGTTACATCCATGAATGGGGACATGCTCTGTAAATGAAGTATTACAAATTCACACATATATAATTACTATCCTCGAGAGGCTTCCTGTAATCATGCATGAATTGTTTCGCGCATGTATCGTAAGTTAGGTATGTCGCCAACGAGCCCACATTCTCCCCCTCAGCTGCCATAGCATGGACTGGACTTAGTCGTTAACACCCCTCACCGTTGTCAACCTCGTCTACCATAGCGGTTCCGTGCTCAACCTCGTCTTGACAACAGGGTTATCACATTCGTCTCCATCGCCGACATTCTTTCATGCGGTCAGTATTTCATGTGATCATGGAATTACCCAGCGGTCAAGTATTTATATTTAGATAATGTCAACGTCGACTAGGGCGACGATGAGAAACTAGACAGATAGAACCCCCGCCGTCGTGACGGCCCACATGCATGTAAGCCATATCTCACATAATTAGTTTTTTCTTATCACAAGGACAAAGATTTCATGAGTATCTTAGTTTACTTATTATTTCCCTTTTATCATAGTATTTAATTATTATTGGCTCACCTTTATCATATCATACGTCAAAATTAGTGCCAATAGTTTACAATAAGAACATATTTTATTTTTAAACATATGGATGCGTTGGCAACTAGATGAGGCATTGGATGCCCACCCCTGTACAATATTGTTAATCTATCTATCCCGCTTCGTTCTTCTCGCTCCTCTGTCTCACTGCTGCCACTAAGGCATGGTCCCACCTGACAACCACTTGCATGTTATGTTAGGTCCGATATACTATCAGTCACTTCATTTGAAATGCCCGCGCGCGCATCTTAATTTTGACATGGAACAGCTAGGCAAAAGAACCGCGCGCGCTCCGAAATTTACTTTGGTTGGCGCCCTTTGATGGATGGCGCCCTGGCGTTCAAATTTGTCTTCCGGCCCAACCGGACCAGACCAGACCAAAGCAGACCAAAGCCCATCGTCTCTCTCAGTCTCAACCCTCCCGTATCGAATCGAATCCATCTCCTTCCCCTTTCCCCTTCTCACCGCCGCCGTCGCCGCCCTCTGCTTCTCCTCGACGGCCATGGCGGCCCCGTCCTCCCTCCTCCGCCTCCATCCTACACCACGCAGTGACGGATCTACCTTTCCTGCTCACACCCACCGCCACACCTCACACCCACCGCCACGCCTCATACCCTCTGACATCCAACGCCGGAGCACACCCCCCAGCCATTCATCCATCTGACGCCGTCCCTCCTCCGCCTCCCAGCGACGACGGCGGCCGATCTACCTCGAGACTGCCCGAGGATCTACAGCTACGGCGGTGAACCCTAGCGGCAACGGGTCGCCGGTGCGGATGCCGCGCCTCTGCTGCTCGGCTACCGAGCTATCTCCTCCTCCCTTTGTGTGGCTCGCCGCCGCTGACCGCGCCCTCCCGTTGGAAACTGGCACGTCGAAGGGGAGGCCAGGTTCCGAGCCATCAACGGGTCGGCATCGTTGTTGCTGCGCGTGCCTTCGGGGACCACGGCACGGAGACGACGCCGTCCGGCACAAGATTGGCCGGCGCTCACTCCGGCGTCTCTTGTGATGCGCCCTCACTCGCCCCGAGCTCCCTCCTCTGTTCTGCGGCTGACCGTGCCCTCCCATTTGGAACTGGCCCTGCGAAATGGGCACGAGGGCAGCAAGTACGGCGAGGGCCAGCGGCATGGTCGGTACGTCTCTGGCTCTCTCTCTCTCTCTCTCTCTCCTCTCTCTCTCTCTCTCTCTCTCACTCATTTCAATCTCACGCCATCTTGCTTGTGTACAGATCCAGTACATGATATGCTCAATTTGTTTCAGACCTTGCTCATAGGCTTGTACCTGGTTGCCTCCGACATCCACGTCATGCAGAACATCCAAGGTACATAGCCAAACCGTGGTAGTTTAACCGAAAATCTGTATGATACCAGTACCAGTTGCAGCAAGAGATGCACGCCTGTCTATTTATGCATGCTGAGGAGGAAGGAGTCCATGCTGTTGTTTGACTGGTTCACTGTCTCAGGTCCGGATTATAGGTCGAGAAGCTCCGTGTCGACAGCAAGCGTTGGCCTGTAGCTCTGCAACCTGCATCCTCCTCTGCCAAGCACTCCGCACAGCCATGGTGGTGCTGGATGCTTGCAGAGGAGGATGCAGGTTGCAGAGCTACAGGCCAACGCTGGCTGTCGACACGGAGCTTCTCGACCATATATCCGGACCTGCAGACAGTGAACCAGTCAAACACACATGGACTCCTTCCTCGCATGCATAAATAGACAGGCGTGCATCTCTTGCTGCAACTGGTACTGGTATCATACAGATTTTCGGTTAAACTACCACGGTTTGGCTATGTACCTGGATGTTCTGCATGACGTGGATGTCGGAGGCAACCAGGTACAGCCTATGAGCAAGGTCTGAACAAATTGAGCATATCATGTCCTGGATCTGTCACAAGCAAGATGGCGTGGATTGAAATGAAGTGAAGAGAGAGAGAGAGAGAGAGAGAGAGAGAGAGATGCCAGAGACGTACCGACCATGCCGCTGGCCCTCGCCGTACTTGCTGCCCTCGTGCCCATTTCGCAGGGCCAGTTCCAAATGGGAGGGCACGGTCAGCCGCAGAACAGAGGAGGGAGCTCGGGGCGAGTGAGGGCGCATCACAAGAGACGCCGGAGTGAGCGCCGGCCAATCTTGTGCCGGACGGCGTCGTCTCCGTGCCGTGGTCCCCGAAGGCACGCGCAGCAACAACGATGCCGACCCGTTGATGGCTCGGAACCTGGCCTCCCCTTCGACGTGCCAGTTTCCCAACTGGGAGGCGCGGTCAGCGGCGGAGACCACACAAAGGGGAGAGGAGATAGCTCGGTACCGAGCAGCAGAGGCGCGGCATCCGCACCGGCGACCCGTTGCCGCTAGGGTTCACCGCCGTAGCTGTAGATCCTCGGGCATTCTCGATGTAGATCGGCCGCCGTCGTCGCTGGAGGCGGAGGAGGGACGGCGTCAGATGGATGAATGGCTGGGGGGTGTGCTCCGGCGTTGGATGTCAGAGGGTATGAGGCGTGGCGGTGGGTGTGAGGTGTGGCGGTGGGTGTGAGCAGGAAAGGTAGATCCGTCACTGCGTGGTGTAGGATGGAGCGGAGGAGGGATGACGGGGCCGCCAATGGCCGTCGAGGAGAAGCAAGAGGGCGTCGACGGCGGCGGTGGAGAAGGGAAAGGGGAAGGAGATGGATTCGATTCGATACGGGAGGGTTGAGACTGAGAGAGACGATGGGCTTTGGTCTGCTTTGGTCTGGTCTGGTCCGGTTGGGCCGGAAGACAAATTTGAACGCCAGGGCGCATCCATCCAAAGGGCGCCACCAAAGTAATTTCGGAGCGGCGCGCGGTGCTTTTGCCTAGCTGTTTCCATGTCAAATTAAGATGCGCGCGCGGGCATTTCAAATAGTGACTGATAGTATATCGACCTAACTAACATGCAAGTGGTTGTCAGGTGGACCATGCCTTAGTGGCAAGCAGTGAGACAAGAGGAGCGAGAAGAACGAAGCGGGATAGATAGATTAACAATATTGTACAGGGGTGGGCATCCAATGCCTCATCTAGTTGCCAACGCATCCATATGTTTAAAAATAAAATATGTTTCTTATTGTAACTATTGGCACTAATTTTTGACGTATGATATGATAAGTGAGCCAATCAAATTAAATACTATGATAAAAGGGAAATAATAAGTAAACTAAGATACTCATGAAATCTTTGTCCTTGTGATAAGAAAAAACTAATTATGTGAGATATGGCTTACATGCATGTGGGCCGTCACGACGGCGGGGGTTCTATCTGTCTAGTTTCTCATCGTCGCCCTAGTCGACGTTGACATTATCTAAATATAAATACTTGACCGCTGGGTAATTCCATGATCACATGAAATACTGACCGCATGAAAGAATGTCGGCGATGGAGACGAATGTGATAACCCTGTTGTCAAGACGAGGTTGAGCACGGAACCGCTATGGTAGACGAGGTTGACACACGTGTGAGGGTGTTAACGACTAAAGTCCAGCCATGCTTGGCAGCTTGAGGGGAGAATGTGGGCTCGTTGGCGACATACCTAATTACGATACATCGCGAAACAATTCATTTGATATTACAGAAGCCTCTCGAGGATAGTAATATATATAGTGTGAATTTGTAATACTTCATTTACAGAGCGTCCCCATTCATGATGTACTGACGGTCAATCACATGGAATAATAGGGAGACTAATTTTGTAAACACAAATTAAAAATATCAATTTATTGTCTATAATAAATGTGTCCACCATAAGATCTAGGTATGTTTTTCTTTCCCTCTCGCAAGACGACTAGGGAAAACATTCCTCCCCTCGATCTCCACCGGCGAGTCCATGGATTCGCCTCCCCTTCGCCTGCCGCTCCGGCGACCGATGGCGGGATGGGATTTCTGGTGCCTCATATCCAGCTAGCAGGTAGGTAGGGTTTTAGTTCTCGCAGGAGCAGCTTTGGACGGATGGCGGTGCTTCTTCTTCAAGCCGGTCTTCCGGGCTCAGATCCTCCTCAAGTTCGTCCATTGGTACGGATTAGATGAAGCTCCGGCGTAGATTCCTGCCAGCTCCTCAGGGTGGCAAGGTTAGGGTTTCTCGTCGTGCATACGCAACTGCGATATTTGGTCTCAGGTTCTTCAGATCGACTCAAGGAAACAACGGCGATGAATGTGGCGTTGGGGCGCTGGTCCTTAGGGGCCACGTGCATGAAGACTTCCTGCTGTCATCGGAATGCCAGGTCGGCTCGCTATGGGACGGCAACGCGGCGCGTCAGCGGCTCCTTTCTGGCGGCGAAGTGGTAGTTCGGTGGTTCAGGGACCTCGATGTAATTTTTATTATGTTTGAGGTGTTTTGTACTTCCGGTGAATCTTTATAATAGATCTGATCATTTTTGCAAAAAAAAAATTGTGTCACAAATATAATAATTATTAAACAAGTTAATCGCCAAAAATATATCATCATGCCAAATGATCTTGCTGCTACAAGTTATGGACCGACCGATGTCGTCGTCGTCATCCCGACGGGCCCTGGCGCTCGGGACCTAGACTGGTCAAGGCGGCGGCCGACGCACTCTTGGCATCTTCCGTCCCACCTCCTCCATTAACCCCCTCAAACAGCGCGCCAATAGCCCGCCCTTCAAGTTCCATGTGGGTCGGTGACTACTGATGACGGGTCAATGCTTTGACCATCCGAGGAGAACTAACGAGGGGGAGCTCCAGTGTGACGAGAGGGCCGCACTATCTAGAGTAACTGAAGGAGGGAGGGGAGTGAGTGCGTTGGCGCTCTGACGCCACAGGACCTCAGCGTCGTCGTATCATGCCCCTGGCGAGAAAGGAGAAAGTGCCGGAGCACCTCCTCAGGCCTCAGCACTTGCGCCATAGCACACCGCCACCTGTGACACCCTCCCCGCCGTCCTCCATTGGGCGCCCGCTCTGCCGGCGGCCCCCACCGCAGCCGACCATGGCTCTTTGCCCCTTCGTCCTGCTTCTCAATGCGAGCTTCGCGAAGCTGCTTCCTCTGACCCTCCAGCGTCGCGATGGCCGCCCTGTGCGTCGCCGCCCGGCCGGGCGACGTCAACTCCGCGAACTCGCGCTGCGCCTAAAAACTCCCCCATGCCAACGCCACCACCGTCACATCCTCCACCACCTCGCTCCACTGCAAGGAAGAAATTAGGACATTTTTTAATAGTCCAGACATGTGAGCCCCACATCTTTCCTAATGGCCAAACCTCAAGGTCAAATTAACCATGTCGGAGCTACACGAATGTGCTGGGGGGGGGGGGGGGGGGGTGCAAAACGGAATATATGAGTGTTTGGGGGGTCAAAACTAAAAGTCTCATCTAGCCCTCCAAAAAAATTCTTCACAAGTTGCTTCAAAAGCTGGGGTGGCCATAGCCCCCCCCCCCCCCCCCCCCCCCAATACAGATAGCTCGTCATTGAATCTTAATAGACGTTGATCTTTTTAACACCATCAACCTGCCCTGTGGGCCCACCGCTACATAACACTGTTTATTAAATCGTCGAACTGGAACTACTCAATGTGGTAGCATCGTTGTGAAAAATTACCCTCCAAAGTGATAGGTTTTTGTCCCGCGGCCTCTAAAGTGTAGTTTTTGGAACACATGACGCGTTGTGATATTTTTAATTATGCTATATACTCATCTAGCTCATGTAGTTTATACTCCCGTGGTAGCTCGACTTGGTCGTGGTCCTTATCGTGGCTTAGGCCCCCGCGTACAATGCAAAAACTCGCTGAGAAGCACGTATGAATGCACCATATGAGTCGGTAGATTGTGTGTGGGGGCGAGGAAATGATGGGGGTAAATGGCGAGTTGGAAATACATCGGGAGAAATTGGATGGAAAAAGGTGAGAACATGAGTTGGAAGAAATCGACGGGGAAAAGGGCGGGATTCAATTAATTCCCAAGAGAGGTTGGTTGAGTATCCGCTGGAACATAAGTACCAATTTTTTTTTACGGTTTGCAAGACCCACCAGTTTTTTGCACAATTTTAAAGTAGAGATTTTATCATGCAAACTATATTGTAAACGCCAAGCAACACAAAAGTGACGGTGTTCATGTCAAGTAGTGCAAATGGTGTAGGTAGTTAATCTACTAGTTCCACCGGAGTAACGTTTGTATGTATTCAGTTGATTTTGTATTATAGCCTTGGGTCGTGTTTAGTAAATCCATTTCTAGAGTTCCCCGTGCAAGTTTAAAAACATAATGTGCTTGTTCTTTAAGTTAAGGATCCTCTCTGGATTTTTTGTTAAGACGGCATAATTCCCTTCCGCTGTTCAAATTGCTTAAAATACTAACGAACGGAAGTTGAGTGAAAGCGAGTATTTATTTCTCGTGTCCCCCTCATGCTATGCCGGAAAAAGAAACTTAACAAACAAATATCATAAGTGTTGTTTTACTCATGATTTTATGTAATCGAATTTCACTAGTCTTAAGTTTGCAATAGCTATGCCTAATCTTACAACTTTGAAATATTTGAAAAAAAACATGCATGTAGGGAAATTTTGATAGGTATGATATCTATGAAATCAACCACCAACGTCAAGCTACTCCCTCTCGTGTGCCACCTCCACGCTAATTTCCGAGCTCCACATTGTTGTCCCCTGCCACACCTCATTTTGTAGAAAATTTGCGCAAGGTTTTGCCACCGGCTAACCTCAACACATATCAACAAGATATTTCTGGCTGTGGACATAGAATCGTGTTAATTTACAAGGGAGTAGTTCATTTGTTTAACTTCTACTATAAACTCTCAGATACTAAATAGTTACAAAAGCTAATAATCAATAAACAATGTCCAAAAATCAATTGCTAAAAAGATCAAGACACTTGCATCTATGGCCTTAGCTCTTGTTAATATGGGGAAACATTGTCCAACCATGACACAAATACTAAAAATACATGCCAGTCAAACAGACCCCATCCCCGGCATCGCACATGGCGGGCCTTCCACATTTGGTGAATAACCGCGAACATGAAGCTCATTTTCACGCCGTTTTGCAAAGTGGATGGCTCAAAAGCTGGTAGTACTTGGTGTGGGCTCATGACACGGCGTTCACGCAAAACATCGCGGTGTCATGTGAGGTTTAAAAATTATTCACACTCATTTATTAGCATGTCTACGCGACACGTTTCCTCATTAACAGAGGAACCCAAAAATAGTTGTCCTTGGTGGGCATATATAAATCCATTAACTTCCCTTAACCCTAGCTACCTTATCACTCATCGTTCTCCTCAGTTGGAATACCCACCGACTTCGACCACCACCCCCCCCTCGCCCCCCGTCTCTTCACTCCTCCAGTCCCCCTCTCTTCCCCATCCTCTTCTCGGGATCTTGCTCTCTACTCTCTCTCTTTCTGCTTCGCTCCCTCTCGTCTCTGCAGAGGGCTGAGGCGGGGTTCCTCGTCCACTAGTTTCGTTCTCTCCGCATCTCTGCTTCTCGTCCTCTTCGCTCTCGCCGCGTCGCATCCTCGCTTCTCAGGGGATTCGGAACGTCGGTCTAACTCCATCTGATCTCATACCTGGTCCTCTTCTCTTTCGGCTCTTGACGGTTGGTCTCATCGGGCCGTTCGGCTCCGCGACCGTAGGTGGTCTATCTCAGGCTCTGGGGCTCTCGGTATCTCTCAGAATCGCCTGCCGTGGTGAGCGGTTCGACTCTCGTCTCTTCTCTCTCACTCATCAGGTCTCCCTCTCTCTCTTTGGGGAGTCTCTACGGCTGCCTCTTCTCTTCTCTCTCCTCGGATCTCGAGTCTCTCGTCACTTCTGTCCCTCCGCCCCGTCTCTTCTCTTCATCGGTCTCGCTCTCTCTCTCCTCTCCGGCTCTAGCTCTCTCCTCTCCGTCCGGCACTCTCGCTCGCGTGACGTCTGCGCAGGTCCGTCAAGCAATAGGTCTCCTCTCGGAGCTCCTCGTCGGGCGACTCCATGGGCTCCTCCTCGGGTCCTCTCGTCTGCGCTCGTCGGGCTACCTCGAGCTCCACTTCTCTCGAGACCGTCGTCGGTCCTTCGGGTCGCTTCGCACTCGGGCTTCCGCTCTCTCCTCAAAACCTACTCTCTCCTCTCCGTCTGCTCTCTCTCGCAGACTCTCCCCCTCTCGGGGGTTCCCTCCTCAGGGAGGTCTTACTTCTCACTCGTCTGCCTCAAAGATGCTCCTTCTCGCTCTCTCGTCATTCGTGTTGCGATCTCTCTCTATGCTCGTACATCTCATCTCTGCGTCACTTCTCGCCAGCTGTTCTCTCTACCATCGGTCCTCTCACGTCTGGTGTCTGTACAATCTCCTCTCGTTCTCCTCTCTCCAGCTTGTCCCTGGGTGCCGCTCCCTTTGTGCTCGCGTCCTTGTTCCCTTGCCTCCCCACACACGCGCATATGTGGATCTCGTATGAGATGTGGAGAAATACAAGACAGAAGAAGTCGCCTGGTGGGCGTTTCCTACTTTGACGCTAGACTATGCCACTCGAGTTGCCTTTTTACTATGTGTGATGTGCCCTTCACATTATTAACACGGCGCTAGCGACTAGCCTACTTCCCGTTTTGCGAGTGGTTTTGGCTGTTTTGGACAATCTACATTACTAAATAATATACATTTATTCTTCTGTATTATTTATCTTGCCATGTATAATTGAGCTATCGATTTTGAATATGTGTATTCACGACGAACATGAACATGCACATATGCACATCGATGGGTCAGAGCATTTGATTAAAAACACATACAGAGGTTTGACGCACGTGCGCGCGCGCACACACACACACTAGTGTGACGTGTGAGGTTTAAACTTGCAGACACACATTTATGAGCATTCCTAGGCGCCACATTACCCGTGGCACGGATCCGACCCAAACGACGTGGGATGTTCATTGGCATATATAAATCCATTCATTCCCCTTCACCTTCTCTCTCTCTCTCTTCTCTCTCTCTCTCTCACCTCCTCCCTATTAAACACGCGAACACAACACTATCCCTATAAGCAACCTTTGAAAGATTGAGCCGACATTATCTGAGATCACGAAGTTTGGCACATGCCCCTCATAGTCGACTCGCACGTCATACCACGAAAGAATAGGCGCCAAGAGCCTGAACTAAATCGAGGAAATATGTTCACACCCGTGTTCAAGTCCGCATCGGTAGCATCATCGCATTCCTTACTTCTATGTGTCAAAGGTATAGCCATGAATCATGCAACCAAGCATGCCATGATTTTACGATGTCGGGTGCTAAAAACTGTTGCCATATAAGCAGCACTAAACTGCAAGCACTCAATCAATCGGGTGTTGTTTCATGTCATAAAAGAAAGAATCACCCTGCAATGAACGATCTATCGTTGGTCCGTGAACTGGTTTGGCCTTGGAACGATAGTGGAAGGGTGTGATCGGTTTCGGCTTGTTCAATTTTTTTCTGAGCATCACAAAATACATGTGATCAGCACCATCAATGTCAGCAATACATCACAAAACAATGTCTAAATAAAAATAAATAGGCAACATGCGGAACATAAAGTATTTTGAGCACGATTGACTTTCAACGGAGCTATGTACTGCGCACTACCGAACAACTTAACTATGGCCGATCTGCAACAGGCCGTCGGCATAGGCCCTATTCCGTCGGGCATGATCTAAGCCAACGGCATCCGTCGTCAGAGCCTCCCCCCCCCGTCGCGTAATAACTCAGCGTAGTCTTGTTCATACCGCGGCTAGATATGCCGTCGGCATAGGGCCGATGCCGACACTTCCTTACACCGTCGGCATAGTTTTTGACATCGGCGCAGTTTTCATTGGACGGCCGTTGACGGCGACGTCACTGCCCAGTCGGTATCACGGGGCCGCCACATGGCAGGGATAAGCCGACGTCCTGGCCGTCGCATAGGGGCCCAGTCTAGCCGACGGCCTGGCCCGTCGGCTTATCCGCCACGTGGCGCCCCAGAACCTCTCTGGGCGAACAGTATTCCGACGGGTGTCGTCGGCTTGCTTGGCCACGTGGCACCCCCTGGGCGCTCCTGGGTGAAGGGCTAGCCGTCGGCATCGGTTTTATCTATGCCGACGGCTTAGTCGTCGCATATCCCTGCCCACGTGGCGGCTTGCTGGTTTCACATGGGCAAAGTATGCCGTCGGCATAGTTATGTTTTGTTTTTTTTATATGCCCTGTTTGTCCCTTTTTCATTCAATTCACAGCAAATGACTCATATATGACAGATATAGGATATATAACAGATCACAGCAAGATATCAACATCATCATCATCGGCGAAACACTTAATGAACATAAGTTAAGGAGAACATAAGTCATCTAAAGAACGGTAATAAGGACTACTGGAACATGAGGAGAGTCCACTGCCTGGTAAATAAGGACCACGGAACATGAAAAATATGGCACGACGGCCACAGCACGGTATCATCATCGAACACAGCCAAGACCGCCACGTCAAGACCGCCACCGCCAAGACCACCACCTCCTTTCCAGATCGAAGTGACTGGAGTCGAGCCCACCTGTCCCTTACATGTGGAGAAGAGAATGTAAGGGAAATTGATATTATACGGTTGAATGAACGAGAACGTGGGCACTGTACTAACGGGTCTGACTGCCTGTCCACCCATTCATGAACGTGGGCACGTGTGGGGGTTCTCCAACCGTTGGTGGGGGGGGTCCCATTTGTGGTGGCTCCGTGCGGTTAGTCCAAGACGCCAACATAGCCCGGATGTTAGTTAACCAAGCAAACTAGAAGGTCAGAAGGAATGAAAGTGCAATTTCGCTTGGTTTTAAGAGGGCAAAACTACCGTCATCATCTGACTTGTAATCTCGTTCAGCCTTCACTCGTTGCAAGTACCCCGCACCTCGAGAGCACTTCCTATGCTCGACAAAGTCCTTATATGCCTCAAAATTTAGGTTGTTTCTAATGGGTATTCTAAAAATAACCTGATAAAGTTAGAGAGAAAGAAGATAAGGGTGAATACTTCAGCATGCTGGCGGGCTAAGGGAGGATGCGAACGCCCGTCCTCTCTAACGGGTTCGTGGTATCCCGAAGCCGTGTTACAATACTGAAGGAGTTGATCACGCCATCTAAACACTTGTACCAGCCATGGGACTTCGGCTGAGCCCCAACCGCGTTTCGCGATTTGAGCTGGACGACTTCAGGAGCCTCCGGACCAGGCAGATGCAACCTCTCAAACTCTCCTTGTCAGACTCCAGGTGCCTCGCTCGGTCTTGCCGTAGTACTCCTCTCGCCGACTTGCGATCACTCCGTCTCACGGGCCATCTCCACACTCCATGTCTGAGAGCGGCCTCTTCACTGTGTCCTCCTGCACATCAAACCAGAAGTTAGTCCATACTAATACATGAGGTAAAGAAGAACAAAATGCATCATGCAATATAGATTCCGTCATTGCCTTGAAGCCCCAAGTGGTTCCTGTTTCCTTGCCGTGTGTCCCCGTCTTTTCACGGTTAGCCCCGGGCCTTGTTGCTCTTGGCAGGCCAACTCTGCATCCTCGCCGAGCCAACTATCCACCAAAACTCGCCATCCATCATCCTTTGCAAACACCAGAAGGAAATACCTAATAATGGAGCTGACATGTGAGCACAAACAATTAATTGAACTGCTTATATGTTGGAATGAAATGTCAGTAATACTTACCTTCATTACTGCTCCCTGTTCAATGTAAGTCTTGCTTCTGCGCTTCATTTTGCTCATCTTTTGATGAAGTAGGTGTTAGTAGTGCGAGACGGCAACCCAGCGCACCTCGTACTGCAACGGACGAGCTTTCCTTCTCGCAGCCGCCAGCAGACCACGTCGACTCTGGACTTTGCTGTCAAGAACTCTATGAATTGCTCGTCAATCATGCATAAACCGAAGCAAACAGGCATGAGTTGAGTGTTCAATGATAACTATGAACGAAACTGAAGACAAGTGATTCAAAGAGAACTTACCCAAAATTTGGTGATCATGGCCTAGCGGCCGCCTTTATCCGCGTGGCTGGAAGCCTCGTAGCGGGCCCAGCTCGGTGGCCAAAAACCGTCGCTCTTCGTCCCTGTCTGGCGCGGACAGAAATAGGCCCCGGCCAAAACTCCTTCACAGGACAGTGATAAGGCCGTTCGTTTTACGGCCCTTTCCGTGAAGGATCCATTCCTGCAAAGAATCAAAGAAGTGCAGTTACTAATAAAATTTTTCATGTGTTTCAAAAATATGATTGAGAGGCACTTACTCTGTCCCCGCGGTTTCAATGAGCCACTTGTGCGCCGCGATAGAAAGGTGGTGTAGGTAGTTCTGCAATACCATCGCAGACACCCCTTCGGAGCACCCGACGGCACTCAGCCCCAACTCGGGTCAACCTCCCTGCCACCCTCCTTCCTCACCCTCCCCTCCAGCACCATCCTCCTCACCCTCCTCCTCGCCCTCCTCCTCCTCGCCCTCAGGAACATACTCCTTCTCCTCAGACTCATAAGGTGCATCAGTATAGGAGGCATCGAAGAAGCCCCCCCTATTTCGGACCCGGCCCGGAGTTTTTTTGACCCGGGTGCCCTCTCCCCCCACCTCCTCCTCCTCTAGGGGCTCTCCCCCCACCCCTCCTCCTCTAGGTCTCCTCCCCTACCCCTCGCCCTTCCTGTGAGTGTCCATCCTCGCGTAGTCGGGGGGGGGGGGGGGGAACCTTGTGGGCTCGTCCACTCCGTAAGTCCTTTTAATTTGCGAGGAACCGGCGCCGCTGGACTTGCCCATGATTAGTCAACCTGATTGAGAGAGAATAAACCATTAGTAAGGATATCAAATAACAAGCATACAAGAAAGAACATAATACAGAAGAGCACATTAAGCATACAGAAAAGAACATTCATAACAGAACAGCACATTAAGCATACCTATTATAATCACATCAATCATCATTAAAAAACTTACATTTTCGATAACCATATGAATCATCACTATGGTAATTCTTTTTGTCGACCGTCTCATCATCACACACGCATATCTTATTCGTTGTCTGACGGAGGTGGAGGCTCTTCCTCATCGTCAGCGCCTTCATTTAACTTTTCAAGCATAATTTATGGTCTCTTTGATTCACAACTGCCTCACCATCAACCGTGCTCGTTCATCGTGTTGGGTCCAGGCCAACAAACCCAAGTCATCATCGTCCTTGTTTCGGACGCACGTCCATCATGTGCTCTTAAAGAACACTCCCTCGTATGTCATGAGGTTTAATGTTGTAGTAATCATCATCGTTTCGGGTCCGGTAGCTACCATGTGGCGACACCTTGAACACACTTCCCAACCCTTTAGGTACTCTTTCCTGGCATGGTAAGGCAGATAATATACTTGTGTGGCCTGGTAGCGGCGATAAGAGATCAGCTCCGGCATATACGGTTTGATGGTTTAACTTCAACTAAACCACAGAAGCGTATGTCTCAGACCCTTTTTTGGGTCGACCAGCGGCATTTCACACAGTGATACTAGGTTCGCGCCATGTTTGAATTTAAGTCTCGTATATTTTTCCTACCCTTCCGTAGTAATCTACTTTAGTATCTCCTTCGTTGAAGACTCCGGTATTATAGTTTTGGGGATCAGTCCGACTGTTCTGGTGCTCCCTGTATGGAAGCGATACCCCATCACATCATACTTTTTCGCATGTCATGACCCACTGTTAAAACCCATGGAAACCCATCTCAATTCTTCATCCATTGATGTTGTTCGGATCTTTTCCCTACAAGTTTAAATTGAAATTATAGGGTGCACTGAGTTTACTTGGAATTGTAGGGTGAACTAGGTATAGGGAAGGTGTGAAAATTTCCTTTCTCCATGAACCACGCAACAAAATTTTCCTTCCATCGGCACCCTTTTCGGAGAAGACAAGTGCCTCGCTTCATAGGAGGCAGCATTCCCGTCCACTCGTCATCAACGAATCGCTAAATAAGACAATGTTATTAGAACGAGGCAAAGTGAACATAACGAATTGGACTAAAAATGGTGCAAAGGGTATTCCTCATCCACTCATCCTCAACGTCCTTGATTTGTGCAAGATATATAACATGACATCCTCCCACTCACATCTCGTGGCATGATATAGGTGTCGAGCATCCAGCCCTCCCTTGCCTTTAATAGAGGCAGCCGGGTTTATATTGGTTCTTCTGTATTGTCTCGATACACCTTATTGTGCAGCGTTGGAACATGGTTCCTGCATAGTACGCTGTCCTGAGGTCTGCACCTCCTTAGGATTCACTGCCCTCAGCTATGGAAGCTTTCAATCTTATCTTTGTTTCCCCCACATTTCTGTCTCAGATCTTGTTCTGTCTATCAGGGCCATACTGCCACGATTTCTGCACATGGCCCCCCAACAATACCTCGTTCGCGAGGTGCCAAAATGAGATGTGTCATCGAGTAAGAGCCTGGCGGGAAGATCTTCTCTAGATTGCCTATCACTCCGCGCCTTCTTATGCTTTCTTTTATCATCTCGGACATACTTCTTTACCAAAGCGTGCGAAGAAATGGCTTAGCTCCGTCAAGCACACGCCAGACACGCTCGTACATAGCCCCCGAACCATCACCGGCTCTCCTCTCATCCACACATGAGAGTCAGACTCTGGCCCTGTCACTTGCCCGGTTGAAGGATTGACCCCCTTACTTATATTCGACCGCATAACCATCAGTGAACTTCACGACGTGTTTCACCACTTTGAATGCTCCATCTTATTATCCTTTTTACGTACGAAGTCAGCATCTGGCTTGAACCAATTTGGACTGCCGTGGGGCTGCATGTGTAGACGTGGTCTATCACAAATATTCTGTTGATCGACTCTATCATTAACATTATCCTTTTCTTATCAGGAATGTTGAGATCGGCGAAAAAGGCCTCTGCGACATTTCTTTTCGTTGTGCATCACGTCGATGTGTATGGAAGTTTGAGGTCCTTGAAATAGGGAAGCTGCGTGAAGGGGGTAATGTGAGTCCAGTTGTGCGTCTCAACCATATCCTTCAAAACTTTTTTTTCCGTTTGCTTTCCTTGCCCTCGCCCTCGCCCTCGCCTTCGCCTGTGGCTTTTGGCTTTGGCTTTGCCTTTGCCTTTCCCTTCGTCGGCAGGTTTTAAGAGCTTCAGCTGAGAAGACATCCGCACCGAAAACGTGGGAATCTCGTTTTACTTCCTGTACGACTAGGCCTTTTGTGAAGTTCTTCTTGTCTCCCTATCAGGATGGTCTGGAGGAGGAACTGTCGATGCAGGTCAAAGGCACATACTTGCCACCCTTCTTCAGCCAAATGAAATGCAAGGCCACATGCACACTGGCAAGGCATTCTTCCACTTGGTACCCATCCGCAGAATAGGGCATAGCCGGGAAGTCAAGCATGCAATACTAGAGCCCAACTTTTCATCACGAAATTTTTCCTGCAATGCCGGTCGTATGTCAACCTCGGGAAGTACCAAGAATGTGCAAATTCACCACCAAAGGCTGCATAAACACACTCAAATTCTTCCCCGGATATTCAGGCCCCGGATTACAAGCGACAGGAACATGGTCTTGTGTTGCATTATGTCGCCGGAGGGAGATTGGCGGAATAACAAACACGGGCCAGCAGCTGTAATGGATTAGACAACTACCATATGGTGAACCCATCACCTGATATAGCAATTCTGACATTGCCCAGCCTCGTCGGCTTCTCAGGGTCATTCTATATCGAATGACTTCCATGCTTCACCTTCTGATGGATGTACCATTTATTTGATGTACCTTTTCCCTTCCTTGTGCCACTTCACATTTTGGCAGAATCCCGTTGATGAAAATGCCCGTTTGTAGTCTTTCCTATGAAATGAAGATACGAAGAACCGTCACAGGGATTTTTTAGCTGGCGTGCTTCTGACCCTGCTCATCGACCACCTTCAATATACCGAGAAGAACCGCACTTCCTACAGTAGTTGTCATTCGCATACTCATGCCTAACAAAAGGGCAGTTTGTTTTTTTTTCTTTGGCCAAAACATGTATTTTCTCATAACCCTGGAGAGCGCCTCCATGTTTCTTGTAGCGTAACATGTTTTCGGCAGTTCATGCCTCGGGAGGATTTAGCCCACACTCCCAGAAATGCTTCGAAGCAACCTCGCGCTACAGCCGTACTTCGGCCTTGAATGCCATCAGTTTGCGAGATGGCATCCAGCACGAGAGCTTGCACCCTCCATAAAGAGTTTTCTTGACGAGGCCAAGATAATCCATGAAGGCCTTTGCGGTGTCCTCCGTCTCCTCCGGTTCATTCGCTGGCTGTGACGAGTTTTGGCGTGCAGCAAAGACATCATCTAGCATGTCTCTAACCCCATCGTCCCATCAACCGCGATGCATTGTCGTATCACCTCCTCTCTACCCTGGTCCCACTGGGCAAAGTTTATTGGCATATTAAAGTTTGGGCATAAATCCTGCGTGCGAAGGTGCCTAGTCAGCTCACTCTTAGCTCTACGCTACGTCTCTTACATTTGGCAAGGGGCATCTGGCACCATCCTCATTGGACTACGGATCTCTCTTTCAAAAACACTCAGTTTTCTCGACCCACTCTGCGTACTTGATTCCGACGGAAAAACCCGCTATACTCCACTGATTAGCTGCCATCTCTGCTTTTATGGAATCCACACAACAAAATTAATGATTTCATTAAATTACTCCATCAAATTTTATTTTTACAGGCTTGACGAGAAATGACATTAATCCACCTACATCTCTAAGAGGTAAAGATGGGTCCTAATCCCAACCCGAGAATGTGTAGATTGAGTACGCTGTCCATGCTCACCCATCCGAGACAAAATTTTTCGCGCACCTCCCACTGTTCTCCAAATACACGTCTCGGCAAAATGCCGGAGAATGTGCATCCGGAAAACAATGGGAGGCGCCGCCGAAATCCCTGTCTCGGAACGGGGTAAGCTGACAACGTACCCATCTACCCATCCTCGGGCTGTCCGTGGAAAACGCTGGACATCCTAAAGAGCTGCTGTGGATAAATATGGCAATGAATGCATATTTATCGATGTCAACCCTTCGACGGGAGACGCATAGGTTACGCGTCTTGATGGAAATGAAATCTAGTGTCATGAAAAAAAAGCGGATGAGGTCATGGAATTGTTGCTCACCCTCCGCTGTAGAGGATGTACTCGATAAAGGAGGACGATTCGTGGACTCACACCTCCAACGTCGACGCTCATCTCCACGAAGATGTAAGTCACCCACTAATCCGTTAATTCCACCGAGTGAAAAAATAGTCATCACCTCACATTAGGCTCTCACTTTAACGATGAAAAAAATCATATTTCCTCAACTGTCAAATTTGTCCTTCAATTTTTTTACAGACATCATGATAAAATAACCACTCATCTTATACCAGTTTTGGAGCAACATCTCACATAGCTTTATTTGCAACACACAAAATGAAAATAAAAACTTTCTTAACTATTTATAACAGTGACTCAGTTGGCTTTTTTTAACTATGGTAATTCATTTTGGGTCTCGAATTTCACCTACACCATAACATTCATCCATCTATCAATAAAACTCACGTATATCTCCCTCACGATCAAAAAAAAAAAAAACTCATGTATATCTCCCTCACGATCCAAATCTCTCAATCTCTCACGTACGCATCTATCTCCTGTTGTGATGTAAAAAAAGAGCCAACCTGACATAACTTACATGTATTAAAAGTCCCTTTCAAGGATCCACGTTAATCCTAGGTCTGACTTTGTTTTGTTGCAAAAAAAACCCGAAGCCCACGTCGATCCCTTCCATGCCACCTCCGATCTCCTCTTTCAAGCCGCCGCCTCTGAACTCCTTTCTGGCTCTCCAACCCCCTGATCTACTCCATGTTGCCATCTACATCCACGCGCTGCCGGCACCAGTTCAGCTTATCGTTGCTAAGCCCACGCCTCCTCGATCTACCCTGGCACCCATCCACCCTCTTCTCCAAGAGTAATAAGGATTTGTGCAAATTTGATGTGTCTCTTCCTAGACTCCAAGATCCATACAATTTACTTGAGTGTATCTCCGTTCTCAATCTTCTATGTCCTATACAGATTGAATTGTCCATCACTGCAGTATATAGGTAGTCAGGTAATACCCTATCCAGTCACAAGCTCTTCCCCCACCTCAAGTTTGTTGATTGCGGCCGAGCACTATCAAATCAATTGATAAACAGGTTCAACTTCTCTAGATCCATCAGCTTTCCGCTCACTTTCCGGCTACTTGCATGTTGCATCCTCCAGATATGCAATTTCATATGATGTGTGCAGAAGACATCTTGGCCTGAGGTGCTTGCATTTTTTTTCTTTTTTTCTTTAATTCCTTTCTATGATACAATTCATTGTTGTTTTTCCTACAGATATATTAGTATCTACATGTTCCATTGGTTGATGCATTTATGTGATAAGCCGATCCTAATAAGCAGTCCTGATCACCTACGTGCATAGCCCAAGATGAGTGCCAGCCAGCACGATGAGCTGCTGCTGTACACGTCGGGCACCGGCTCCATCCTCCATATGTGAACCAATGGCGCCTTGCAGGTTCGATCTATGTACAACTTTATAAACGTGGAAAGCAACACAAGATGTCCTTACGTTAATTTGATCTTTTTCATGGGCAGATTGAGACCACAAGAAGAAACAACAGTTTGTCGACAGCAAAATTATGGAAGGAAATTTTACATGTGTGCCCATAGTTGTTCTTCACCCTCCCCTACCATCCGTTGTTCATATTCAAAGTGAAAAGACCATGTCTATTTACAACATGGACCTGCTACACTCAATAGTAAATACACATGGACATGGGGTCATCAACATCGGAGACTTTCATCCTGTTGTGTTGTGGTGTCAAGGTGAGGTTCAAAGGAGTCAAATGCAAGATGGCTAAGAGTGTATGCATGTGATACTACACTAATTTATCCTCCTTACATCCTATATATGTTCATCGAATACCTGTTTTTTCTTAACAAAAGGAGGGACCATGCAGATTGATATTGTATATCATCGCCGAGGCATATTACATAGATATTTGTAATAGACCACTTCCACATAACTCCCTTGCGGAGCTGCGATCAAGGTCTTCGATATTTCTCCTCAGTCGATCTATCTAATGTGGTTCCAGATCTTGCAGCCGAATGGTGAGAAGGAGAATAATCCAGTGCGAAAGGCTACAACTTCAGGAGCAACCGTGACATTGGGATCATGAATGTTGAGGCTCCCGTAGTCCAGTGCGGTACTAGGTAAAGTAATTTCTGGCAGTTGCCCCGAGCAATGGTACAGCTAGCAGTTTATCAGCCGACGATTAATTCTTTGTTTTGTTCATCGTTGTGCTTAATCATTACCTTTACAGGTAATTCAATCCAGTGCGATCCATGGTCAAGTTTATATAATGCATAACATATATTGTGTATGTTCAATAAAGCCCCTACGCTAGATTGTTTTTTTGTAGGCTTGCAGATGTACCAGAGTGTTGATTTTAATTATGTTACCTATCCATGAACGCTATGTGTGATGTAGTGCTACTTTTGTAGATCGTTCATGGTATATTTTGCACATGACATTTCAAACCTATGTGAAATCATATATGTTAACCTACTAATCCATATGGTTTCTATCCTTACTATGTAAATTTATTATTTAGGAATAACTGGGTATATATATGAGTGTATAAAGTCTGTCCGATAGACCTAATTTCTGAAACAAAATTAGTTGCAAAGCCAAACTCGAAAAGACTTTTGAGCCTTCTATAGACTCTGGTGCTTTTTTTTCTCTACTAAAGATTTAGAATTATCTGCACATGCCACAGACACAAGTTACAATGCCGAGGGTTATATGTAACATTTAGTTAGCCTATTTGTGTCTAAATCATCAAGAATTAACCTATGATATAATCTGAAATGATAATGCAGGAATTAACATTATGATGGTCTTAACAAACATGGTCCTATTAATGGTGAGCTGATTAGTTGTAGGGCTATCGAACATATTTACTGCAGTTCGGGCGCAAAATCCTTCAGCTTAACCATTCCTACATGTACATTATCTTGCATATATACTTCATTAAATGGTGTACTGTAGAGCCTAAATGATTACTATTCTGTAAACAAGCACTATCTATGACGTGTGTGTGTGTGTATTAGATTTCATTAGGTTCGAAGGAAGTTTACCTTACATGCCATGATTGTTTTCTGTTCCCAGATTACTACTGCACACTCAGATTCACTATCTTTCCTCTTTTTTTATTGACAAAACACAACATCACTGCATTTTCATTCAGAACAAGACAAAGTAAAGAGCAGAGAAACATCTACCGAGCTAGACATGAGAGAAATAAAACAGCAAGATTAAATCATCTCGACATCCTTTAGATGAACTAGGTGCACGGTTAAAACTTTATATGGACATAATGTTCTTGCTGGATAATAGCAGACAATAGGCAAAAGCAATGAAAAAAGTAGCGCCCTATAACAAAATAGAACCGGCCTTAAAATACGCTATTAGCGTGCTATATCATGCTATAGCATGCTATAAGTGAGACATTGTATACATTGATTTATTTAGCGAGACAATTCCCAACACGCTATAGCGTTCTATTAGCGGCGCTATAACACGCTATTTTTTCAGTGGGCAAAAGTATCCAAATTGCCGACTATGTTGATTGAATTTATGCATCTGATCACAATGTTTCACTATTAGTTTTTTTTTCCCAAAATACCATAAAAAGTTGATTTTCAGTAACTCGATTGACACTACACTTTTTCTATTAGAGCTATTGCCACATGTCAACAAGATCATATATATGTAAGAAGAAATTCCAGTTTTTTTTTTGCAAAAGTTCCTCTTAGAGTTATCCTCCGAAATAACAAAGAACTATTTCTAAGTAGTTATCTTTCATATTCAACTAATAGGAGCTACTTCAAATATTTTTTTATTTTAAAAAAATTCCTCGAGATATTTCATGGAAGCATACATGTTCTGTTCATTGATCAGCAAAAGCCAATTGTGTAATACGGCCTTGACTGTCACTGTAACCTTAAGATTTTGCCCTTACCTTAATATATCGAAATTAGTTTCAGATATACATAATGATCTGTTGATGGTATTGCACGTACTATATTTAAAATACATGTCAAGCATCAGTGTATATCCAGCTCCAGTATGACTCTGTTAATCTTTTTGTCCTTGAGAGATCTATGTCTTACTTTATGTGTATTTCTTTTTCAAATTTCAGCACAGAAATTCATCTCAAGCTTTTATGTCAAGCATTTATTTACATAAGCAGTAAACTGCTGCGATAAATGTGCACACATCTAATGTACAAGATCTGATATACATGCATGTTTTATCGAGATGAATAAATGATTGCGTACATCTAAATACAAGATCTGATATACTCCCTCTATTCTTATATATATAGCGCCTAATGCGTTTTCTGAGGCTAATTTTGACCAAATGTTAGAGCAATAATATATGACATGCAAGTTACACAAAGCATACCATCGAATTCGTACGCGAAAGGAGCTTCCAACGATATAATTTTCACATTATACATCTCATATACTACTAATCTTATCAATAGTCAAAGGGGGAGTCTCGAAAAATGCATTAGGCCCTATATATATGGATGGAGGGAGTATATGTTTTATTTACATAAATTTGCATATAGCATATATATGATTAAGCAAATAGTACTGAAATATAGGTGTGCCAGTTCATGAGACATGCATAAGAATTTACATTTTTAGCGTTTCTTTTTAATTACTAGCCCGTGCAGGCGCACGGATTGACGACTAGTATTATAAACTGTCCATGCGATGCCAGCGAGTTCACCGAGCTGCAGTCACCTCTCCTTCGACTATGGTTAAGGTAATTGTCTGGTCTCCTCCCTGTTATACCCCATGCTCTGTGGTGCTCGGCCGTCGTGCCGAGGCTGTGCTGTGATCTTGGCCTTCGAGTCATGGTAATTTCTAGGGTAGGGTTTGGGTGGTCATCTAGCCATACATTCTTTTGTGATGGTGGTTGTAGCAAATAAACGGTCTTCTATTTTGTTAAACTGTGCAATAATCTCTTATTGTGGTGTTTGCTTAGCCAGTTGAACAATGCCCTGTTATAGTTTTGTTCATATTTTTTGTTGCACAACTAAGCGGTTTGATAAACTCTTCATTACTGAAAATCTGTACTAGCACTAGTAGAAAAAGGCCCATTTGTCCCGGTTCGGGAACCGGGACTAAAGCCCAACACCTTTAGTCCCGGTTCTTATATGAACCGGGACAGATGGGGCTCCACGTGGCCGCTGCGGCGAGCCCAGAGAGGAGGGCCTTTAGTCCCGGTTGGTAACACCAACCGGGACCAAAGATCATCCACATGTCAGCAGCTCAGGAGCTGGGGTTTTTATTTTTATTTTTTGAAAGGGGGGGGGGGGGGTGGTTTGGGGGTTTTGGGGGTTTTGTAGGGTTAATTTAGGTGTTTCATATATTGTGTTAGCTAGCTAATAGCTAGAGAGAAGTGTCATCTCTTATCTCCGTGCTTGGTCGACGCTACGTACTATACGTATAGAGAGGACTCGACACGCTAGCTAGTAAGCAAATGAAGGAAACCATTAAGTACACAAGATCGTCATGAACATATACAGAGAGAAGTGATCGACCTCCTCCTTCTCCGAGAGATTGGTCGAACAACAAGTTTTTGTATATCTATCCGACGCTACTAGCTACATATATACAATATAAGATCTCTTACAATCCCTAACAGTTGATGTCAAGTTCGACATGGTATTCTCCGGCTGGATTGATGACGTGGTCAAGAAAGAATCCCGCCAATTCCTCTTGAATTGCTTTTATGCGATCTTGTGGTAGGAGTTCATCCCGCATCTGCCAAATCTAATTTGAAGAAGGGGGTCAATACATATATATGAATGAAACTCAACACAAATGATGGTAATAAAATAAAATTGTGAATATTATTGCTTACGCACTTCATATTGTTTTTCAGAGTAGCCCCGCTTAGAGGTCGTCGCGATGTAGATGTACTCGCAAACGTAGTATCCTCAAAAATTATTCCCGCCTTCCTGCCACAACCACTTTACGAGAAATAAAGGTCAATCAAACTGATAATCAAGCATTATAAATGGTATTGATGAAACTAGCTAGAATTAATGGGAGATGCGCGGAACTAGCTAGTAGTACTTACTTTCGGGTGTGTAAATCGCAGCTCCCCCGGCAGTCCCGGAGTTTCTGTGGTGAACACTTTCCAAATCCTGCGAGACAAAGAAAATAATTACTTGATATCAGGAAATGACCAAAGTTGCCGATATGGTGCGATAATGATCGATTGAACTTACTTCTGAAGCATTTTAGTCATGGCCGCATACTTCTTGGGATCTTTTCGTCTTGAGTCTAAGACGGTTACTAGTCCCTGCTCAAGCTTAATCTTTAGGAGAATAAAGTGGAAGCTGCGCACGCATGCATAACTCATCAATTACATTACTATAACCTCGAGTAATAAGGAAAACCGAATATGCAGAAGACAGTAACACTCACTTGAAGTTGTAAGGAAAGAGTATTTTATCTTTGTTTTGATTTTTAAGCAACGATTGTAGCAAGTTGGCCTCGGTTTCTTTTGCATGATATGTAACCGTCCATTCATCTATGAGATTTGTGTTAATGAACCCAATATCATAGATTTGTGCATTTTTGCATTCGACGATCTTCAATCTGCATAATATAGTGAGGATAATTATATATATATACATGCAATGAAAGAGCTGAGCTATATATAGAGACTTAATTACAGAAGTATAGTACTTACAGACAGTAGCAAGTGATGATTATTTTATCGAGGTCCTTTTGATTGAAAAACTGGAAGAACTCCTCAAATGGAACAGACAACAGATCAATTCCAACGAGGTCGTGCTCCTCTTTAACTCTCAGCGTCAAAATATCCTTCCCAGACTTGCAGGTGTCCATGTACTACTTATGGAATCTTCGCATCATCGTTGTTAGAGGAGGATCACCAGGTCTGACGAGAGGCTTCCCGTACTGGTATTTGTGTTCGTCCACCTCCATTGTATCAAAATGTGCATCGTCGGGCAGGTAATCACCAGGATTGGTACCGGGCAGCATCCCTGGCAGATTTGGGACGATACCGCTAGACACCTTGAGCGGGGGGCACAATTGGTTTACCTGTTCGCCGAGCTGGGGAATTTTGTTCCCTCTTCTTCGTTCTTGTAACCTTTTGTCACTTGAAGTAGTTCCCGATCGGTGCGCTCCTTCCACTGCCTTTTTCAGAGCGCGTACATGGTTGTCATTCGGCGGAGGCGGTGGTGGTCGCTTCAGGTTCTTCAAAGTGCGCTTCAATTTCACCGGATCCATCTTCTCCTCCGGAGGTGGATTTTTCTTTGCAAAAAAGTCCTTCACTTGGGCTTGACAGATCTCCGCGTTTTTCTCCTCGGTCATCTCGTATGGTAACTTCTCTAGAGGCTTGAGAGATGGACCGAATTTGTATTGCCTCCCGCCTCTGGCTGTACTGCTAGACGCCGGAGCAGCCGGAGCGGCTGCGGCTGTCTTCCTTCATTGCTTACGAGGCGGAGTGCTATGACGCGCCGGAGCAGCCGGAGCGGCAGCGGCTGTCTTTCGCTGTTGTTGACGAGGCGGAGAAGGAGGCGGGCCGCTCGGACGCGCCGGCGCAGGCGGAGAAGGAGGCGGAGTGCCGCCACGCGCCGGAGCAGCTGGAGAAGGAGGCGGAGTGCCGCCACGCGCCGGAGCAGCCGGAGAAGGAGGCGGAGTGCCCTGATCACTCGCCAGAGGAGGAGGCGGAGAAGGAGGCGGAGTGCCCTGACTCGCCGGAGGAGGAGGCGGAGGCGGAGGCGTCCAGTTCGGAAGGTTGATGAGCTCCTTCCGCCATAGACATGGAGTCTTCAGAGCAAGACCCAGCTGAGTCTCCCCTTCACCGGTAGGGTGGTCAAGCTCGAGCTCCTCAAATCCCTCCGTTATTTCATCGACCATCACAACAGCATAGCCTTCTGGAATCGGAAGGCAGTGAAAAGTTGCACCGGGTTGAGGAGGTGCAACAGAGCCGACAGCCGCCTTGACTTTGAGGTGCTGCCATTGCGCCATAAGGTGGCAATCTTGAGCCTCCGTGATAGCATCCACGGGGTAGCTGGGAGCCGTGAAGTGAGGCTGCTGAAGGAGCTCGGTGGAAGCCACGCTGCTTCTCCGCTGAGATGGTGGGGTAGCTTCTGGGGTAGCTTCGGCAGGTCGCTGCCTCTGAACTAGTGCTTGTTCCTCTAGCGCTCGTACCCTTGCATTCAGCTTCTGCAGTTCGGTCTGCTCCACTTTCCTCCTCCTCTCCCGGGTTTTGTAACCGCCTGCGCTGGGAAACCCTTCCTTCCACGCAACGGAGCCTGCCGTGCCTCGTGTTCGTCCTGGGTGCTCAGGATTCCTGAGGGCCTGTGTGAGCTCGTCGTTCTCTCTGTCGGGAACGAACGTCCCTTGCTGCGCTGCAGCGATATACTTCTGAAGCTTCTTGACGGGTATTTCTAGTTGCTCCTTTGTCCAACGGCACTTCCCTGTTTCAGGGTCCAAGGTTCCCCCAACCCCGAAGAACCAAGTCCTTGAACGGTCTGTCCAGTTCAATGTCTCTGGTTCGACCCCTTTATCAAGCAGGTCCTTCTCAGCCTTGTCCCACAACGGCCGGGCTTTGAGGTAGCCACCTGACCCCGTGCGATGGTGATACTCCTTCTTTGCAGCATTTTTCTTGTTTGTCGCTGACATCTTCTTACTCTTCTCCGATGTCTTGTGGGCCACAAATGCGGGCCAGTGATCTCTTATCTTCTCAAATCGGCCGGTGAATTCTGGAGTCTTGCCTTTGTCGACAAACGTTGATTTCAACTCATTCTTCCACCTCCTGAATAGATCTGCCATCTTCTTAAGAGCATGAGCCTTAACCAATGGCTCTATAACTGGCTTATCCGGATCCTCCTCTGGCGGTAGGGTGAAATTTGCCTTCAGCGCGGTCCAAAGGTCATCTTTCTGTCTATCGTTGACAAAAGACACTTGAGGGTCATCGCTCTTAGGCTTATTCCATTGGTGGATGCTGATCGGGATCATGTCCCTAACAAGAACCCCGCACTGAGCAGAAAATGCTTCCTTGGTCCGGCTGGGTTCAATCGGTTGGCCATCGCCCTTGATTGCTGTGATCGTGAACCTTTTATCCTGGCGCAACCTTTTCTTCGGGCCTCGTCTCGTTACCGAAGTTTGGCTCGATCCGGAGGGCTAGAAAAGAAGAAAGAAGAGAGTTAATATGTGTACATACCAAAACAATTAATGCATCAATTAGCTAGTCAGCACAGGCTTAATTAATATATATACCTCGCCGGACTTTGCAACATCTCCTTCCTCCGTTCGCTCACCGGAGCAGTCATCACGATCTCCTTCTTCCACCGGCATTCCGTCACCGGAGCCATCATAATCATGTCCTTCCACCTCCATTGTTCGATCACCGGAGCCTGCTTCACCCTCTCCTTCCAGACCATCGGTGTCGTTGAGAAACGACAAGACATCACCTCCGCCGAGGATTATGTCCCCCAACAACTGTTCTGCTTTGATGTCTCGGTGCTCCATAGTTTCTGCAAATATTACAACATGGCAATTAATATACAAACATGACTGATGGATATATTAGTGCAAACGTAGACCTAGCTAGCTTGATGCTTCTACGGTTTGGGGTGGCCTCGACAACGCTTCTAGGGTTTGGGGTGGCCTAGGCAACGCTTCTAGGGTTTGGAGTGGCCTCGACAATGCTTCTAGGGTTTCGGTCGGACCGCCTCTCTCATGAATGTCCGATGTTCGGACCGACAAGGGATTTAACAAAATGACGCCATTCTGGATGTGCAGAAAATGGTCCATATTTTTCCTGATCTCATCTACCCTTCTATATGTCATGTTGTCTAGTGTCAAAGAATTCAAGAAAACCTTGACTTCATCATTAGCCGGAAATGACAGGCGTATAATGGTACGAAGCTCTTCAAAGTTGTTTTGGAATGGAGTTCCCGATAGGATAATTATCTTTTTGGTACAAAGTTCAGCAAGAGCCTTCCGAATATCGCTATTTGGAAGGCCTTTGCTGAAATTCGTACCAAAAAGCGAATTATTCTATCAGGAACTCCATTCCAAAACAACTTTGAAGAGCTTCGTAGCATCATACGCCTGTTACTTCTGGCAAATGATGAAGCCATGGATTTCTTCAATACTTTGACAGACAACGTGACATATAGAAGAATATATATATAGATGAGATCAGAAAAAAAAATTGGATCAACTTGTGCACATCCATAATGGGGGCATTCTTGATAAATCTATGTCAAAAGTCAAACTTGACATATGATCAAATATTGTTGCATATGTCAAAATTCAAACTTTGACATATGATCAAATATTGCATATGTCAAAATTCAAACTTTGACATATGATCAAACTTTGATATATGATCAAATGTTGCATATCTCTCACAAACAAATTCAAACTTTGACATATGATCAAACTTTGAGATACCATGGATCAAATGTTCATTGTCAAAATTCAAACTTTGACATATGATCAAACTTTGATATATGATCAAATATTGCATATGTCAAAATTCAATCAAACTTTGAACATATGATCAAACCTTAGTAACTTTCGAGAGAGGGGGTTGGGGGGACTCGGAGTTTGGTCGGGCGAGAGGGGGTTGATCGACGTCCCCCCCTAATGTCGAAGTTATCTGGGATACGTTTTGAGAGAAAACTTTCTATTAACATCATTTTAACTTAGTAAACGATGAAGCCGATGCCAAAGTGATGATAGAGCCGATGCCAACATTTCATTAACAAAAACACTACCTTAAAAAAAAAACTTGCTTCGCCGCGGGTGCTCGGTGCGACATGGACTCGGTGGAAAAACTTTATGAAAATGCGGTGGTGGCTGGGGCCGGGCGGTTTCTTTTCCTTCTCATTTTTTCCTGTTGTTTTCTTATATGTTTGTTTTCGTTTTCACTCTATATTTTCGTACATATGAAAACAACGAAGTTTGTATACAAAAGTGCACATATACATCTCATACATGAACATATACACGTGAATATTACATGAACATATACATCTCATACATGAAAAAAACATATAACATGAATATACATGAACTATACACGTTACATGCCTGCAAAAAAAACAGAGCACGCGGCGACGGGGAGCAGGAGGGAATGGGGGGCTCACTGTGGGGGGGGGGGGGGGGAGGGGGCGCAGCGATGCTTGGATCGGCGGACGAGGACGGCGGGCTCGGGGGAGGGGGGGCGAGGGTGCGACAAGGGCGGCGGGCTCAAGGCCGGTGACGAGGACAGCGCGCGGCGAGGGCGAGGGCGCGAGGGTGCGTCGGCGACGAGGACGGCAGGCTCGAGGCCGGCGACGAGGACGGCGCGCGGCTAGGGCGAGGGCGCGGGCGAGGGCGAGGGCGCGGGCGAGGGCACGAGGGCGCGTCGGCGAGGGCTCGGCGGCGGCGTGCTGTTCGGCGCGACGGCGTTGGGGGGAAGATGAACTGGGACTGGAAAACGCTAAGTGTGGGCTTATATACATGAAGCTTTGGTCCCGGTTCGTGGCTACCTTTGGTCCCAGTTCTTTCCACCAACCGGGACCAAAGGTCTCTTTTCAGCAGCCCAAAGGGCGGGAAACAGAGACCTTTGGTCCCAGTTGGTAGCACCAACCGGGACCAATGGGCTTGCACAACGGCGTGGTGGTGGGAGTTTAGTCCCACCTCGCTAGTTGAGAGCGCCCCACACCGGTTTATAAGCTCGACTGCCTCATCCCCATTGAACTCCTCTGAACTGCAGGCCTATGGGCCTAATCTGACACTGCTATGCCTTCTGCGGGCCTGAATCCTGGCCCAATTAGCTGGGTTTCTAGTCGTATTCAGGCCGTGGTGGCCCAGTAGGTGGCATTTTTTTTTTCTGTTTTCTATTTTGCTTTATTTTTGCAGTTTTCCTGTGATTCTTTTTGCTGTTAGGTCACAAAAATTATAGACTTTCTGTTAGTGCCATTAATTTTCAAATTTGAATAGTTTAAATTTGAATTCTTTTAAATTTGTGTGAATCACTAGTTTGTGAATAACTTTACTATAAAAATAGATTTTTGAGTAATTCTTTTTTCTGCTATTTAATATTATTATGTTTTATTATTATATTAAATTTGGTAATTTTTAGGTTATTTTAAATGTCTGTTTTAACCAAGAACATATTTTGTTATTTTAGTTTGCTATTAAAGTTTCTAACAAAAAATTTCTTTATGAAAATTCATTTTGCCATTAATGTTTTGCACAGAAAATACTTTGATAATTTTAGTTGCATAAATTTTATATAATTTTAGTTTAAAAAATACTAGAGGTTTATAAAAGCTTTTTAGTTGATTCCTTTTGCTATTAGAGTTTTATAAAAGCTTATTAGTTGATTCTTTTTGCTATTGAAGAATATTATAATTTTGTTTTAGTTGATCGTAACAGAATATTTTAGTTGATTATTTTAAGTTCATTCTTTTTGCTATTAGTTCATTTTTTTTGCGCTAAATGACCCTGAAATTGAAAAGCACTACAAATGAACTCTGAAAAGGTTGAAAGTTGGCATGGTATCATCATTTCACCCCCATAGCATGTGCTAAAAAGTTGAGAGGGTTACGACAAAAACTGGATGCACTTCGTGTGCAAAACGGGCAATCTCTTTCGAAGTATCAGGGTTTCGAACGAAAACTCGTCTGTTACAAAGGGATTTCATTTTTTTGAACTTATTTGAACTACAAACTTTTTGTGTGTTCAAAATGCACCATTCAAAGCCACATCATCAATTTTCAACCCTTTCTGACTTCATTTGTTATTTTTCATGCATTTACTGATTTTTTTTATCTATATGACCCTGAAATTGAAAAGCACTACAAATGAACTCTCAAAAGGTTGAAAGTTGGCATGGTATCATCATTTCACCCACATAGCATGTGCTAAAAAGTTGAGAGGGTTACGGCAAAAACTGGATGCACTTCGTGTACAAAACGGACAATCTCTTTCGAAGTATCAGGGTTTCATACGGAAGCTCGTCTGTTACAAAGGGATTTCATTTTTTTGAAATTATTTGAACTCCAGACTTTTTGTGTGTTTAAAATGCACCATTCAAAGCCACATCATCAATTTTCAACCCTTTCTGACTTCATTTGTTATTTTTCATGCATTTACTGATTTTTTTGAGCTATATGACCCTGAAATTGAAAAGCACTTCAAATGAACTCTGAAGAGGTTGAAAATTGGCATGGTATCATCATTTCACCCACATAGCATGTGCTAAAAAGTTGAGAGGGTTACGACAAAAACTGGATGCACTTCGTGTACAAAACGGACAATCTGTTTCGAAGTATCAGGGTTTTCGGAAACTCGTCTGTTACAAAAGGCATTTCATTTCTTCACATGTAACTGCAGTGATATTCTAGATCAAAGGCATCATCATAATAGTTGTGGAGAGAAAGTCTTCACTTTTTCTTCGCTTGTGTCCTTTGCTTATTGCGCCGTAACCATGGATATTTTTCATCGCTTAACAGGGTGCTTGGGTCAGCCTTGACTTTGAAGGGAGGAATTTCATGAAACTTTTCATAATCTTCAGACATGTCTGTCTTGCCCTCCAATCCCACGATGTCTCTTTTTCCTGAAAGAACTATGTGGCGCTTTGGCTCATCGTATGATGTATTCACTTTCTTATCTTTTCTTTTTCTCGGTTTGGTAGACATGTCCTTCACATAGAAAACCTGCGCCACATCATTGGCTAGGACGAATGGTTCGTCTGTGTACCCAAGATTGTTCGGATCCACTGTTGTCATTCCGTACTGTGGGTCTACCTGTACCCCGCCTCCTGACATATTGACCCATTTGCACTTAAACAAAGGGACCTTAAAATCATGTCCGTAGTCAAGTTCCCATATGTCCACTATGTAACCATAATATGTGTCCTTTCCCCTCTTGGTTGCTGCATCAAAGCGGACACCGCTGTTTTGGTTGGTGCTCTTTTGATCTTGGGCGATCGTGTAAAATGTATTCCCATTTATCTCGTATCCTTTATAAGTCAATACAGTCGAAGATGGTGCCCTGGACAACGAGTACAGCTCATCAGAAACAGTGTTGTCCCCTCTGAGACGTGTTTCCAACCAACTGCCGAAAGTCCTGATGTGTTCACATATAATCCAGTCGTCACACTGCTCCGGGTGTTTGGAGCGCAGAATGTTCTTGTGTTCATCGACATACGGGGTCACCAAGGTAGAGTTCTGTAGAACTGTGTAGTGTGCTTGAGACCAAGAATGCCCGTCCCTGCATATTATTGAGTCCCCTCCTAGCGTGCCTTTTCCAGTCAGTCTCCCCTCATACCGCGATTGAGGGAGACCAATCTTCTTAAGGTCAGGAATGAAGTCAACACAAAACCCAATGACATCCTCTGTTTGATGGCCCATGGAGATGCTTCCTTCTGGCCTAGCGCAGTTACGGACATATTTCTTTAGGACTCCCATGAACCTCTCAAAGGGGAACATATTGTGTAGAAATACGGGGCCCAGAACGACAATCTCGTCGACTAGATGAACTAGGACGTGCGTCATGATATTGAAGAAGGATGGTGGGAACACCAGCTCGAAACTGACAAGACATTGCGCCACATCACTCCTTAGCCTTGGTATGATTTCTGGATCGATCACCTTCTGAGAGATTGCATTGAGGAATGCACATAGCTTCACAATGGCTAATCGAACGTTTTCCGGTAGAAGCCCCCTCAATGCAACCGGAAGCAGTTGCGTCATAATCACGTGACAGTCATGAGACTTTAGGTTCTGGAACTTTTTCTCTGCCATATTTATTATTCCCTTTATATTCGACGAGAAGCCAGACGGGACCTTCATACTGAGCAGGCATTCAAAGAAGATTTCCTTCTCTTCTTTGGTAAGAGCGTAGCTGGCAGGACCTTCATACTGCTTTGGAGGCATGCCGTCTTTTTCGTGCCAACGTTGCAGGTCCTCCCGTGCCTCCGGTGTATCTTTTGTCTTTCCATACACGCCCAAGAAGCCTAGCAGGTTCACGCAAAGGTTCTTTGTCACGTGCATCACGTCGATTGAAGAGCGGACCTCTAGGTCTTTCCAGTAGGGTAGGTCCTAAAATATAGATTTCTTCTTCCACATGGGAGCGCGTCCCTCAGCGTCATTCGGAACAGATAGTCCACCGGGACCCTTTCCAAAGATTACTTGTAAATCATTGACCATAGCAAGTACGTGATCACCGGTACGCATGGCGGGCTTCTTCCGGTGATCTGCCTCGCCTTTGAAATGCTTGCCTTTCTTTCGACATTGATGGCTGGTCGGAAGAAATCGACGATGCCCCAGGTACACATTCTTCCTGCATTTGTCTAGGTATATACTTTCGGTGTCAGCTAAACAGTGCGTGCATGCGTGGTATCCCTTGTTTGTCTGTCCTGAAAGGTTACTGAGAGCAGGCCAATCATTGATGGTTACAAACAGCAACGCATGCAGGTCAAATTCCTCCTGTCTGTGCTCATCCCACACACGTACACCGTTTCCATTCCATAGCTGTAAAAGTTCTTCAACTAATGGCCTTAGGTACACATCAATGTCGTTGCCGGGTTGCTTAGGGCCTTGGATGAGTACTGGCATCATAATGAACTTCCGCTTCATGCACAGCCAAGGAGGAAGGTTATAGATACATAGAGTCATGGGCCAGGTGCTGTGATTGCTGCTCTGCTCCCCGAAAGGATTAATGCCATCCGCGCTTAAACCAAACCATACGTTCCTTGGGTCACCTGCAAACTCAGCCCAGTACTTTCTCTCGATTTTTCTCCACTGCGACCCGTCAGAGGGTGCTCTCAACTTCCCGTCTTTCTTACGGTCCTCTCTGTGCCATCGCATCAACTTGGCATGCTCTTTGTTTCTGAACAGACGTTTCAACCGTGGTATTATAGGAGCATACCACATCACCTTGGCAGGAACCCTCTTCCTGGGGGGCTCGCCGTCAACATCACTAGGGTCATCTCGTCTGATCTTATACCGCAATGCACCGCATACCGGGCATGCGTTCAAATCCTCGTACGCACCGCGGTACAGGATGCAGTCATTAGGGCATGCATGTATCTTCTGCACCTCCAATCCTAGAGGGCATACGACCTTCTTTGCTGCGTACGTACTGTCGGGCAATTCGTTATCCTTTGGAAGCTTCTTCTTCAATATTTTCAGTACCTTCTCAAATCCTTTGTCAGGCACAACATTCTCTGCCTTCCACTGTAGCAATTCCAGTACGGTACCGAGCTTTGTGTTGCCATCTTCGCAATTGGGGTACAACCCTTTTTGGTGATCCTCTAACATGCGATCGAATTTCAGCTTCTCCTTTTCACTTTTGCACTGTCTCCTTGCATCAACAATGACCCGGCGAAGATCATCATCGGGCACATCGTTTGGTTCCTCTTGATCTTCAGCTTCCCCCGTTGCAGCATCACCGTATTCAGGGGGCACATAGTTGTCATCGTCCTCTTCTTCTTCGTTGTCTTCCATCATAACCCCTATTTCTCCGTGCCTGGTCCAAACATTATAGTGTGGCATCAAACCCTTCTCAAGCAGGTGGGTGTGAAGGATTTTCCGGTCAAAGTAAGACTTCGTATTCCCACATATAGGGCATGGACAACACATAAAACCATTCTGCTTGTTTGCCTCAGCCACTTCGAGAAAATTATGCACGCCCTTAATGTACTCGGAGGTGTGTTTGTCACCGTACATCCATTGCCGGTTCATCTGCGTGTATTATATATAATTAAGTGTGTAAAAAACCATTACAAAACATCATGAATAGATAAGTGACCAAATTAATAGAAGTTCATCATCACATTAAAACCAAAGTACATACATAGTTCTCATTGAACAACATATAGCTCTCCAGAGCATCTAATTAAACCATACATTGAAACTATGTAAAACATTTCAATGCAACAACAAATGCGATCATAATCGCAACCAAGGTAACAATTGATCCAACGGCATAATGATACCAAGCCTCGGTATGAATGACATATTTTCTATACTTTCTAATCTTGAAGCGCATTGCATCCATCTTGATCTTGTGATCATCGACGACATCCGCAACATGCAACTCCAATATCATCTTCTCCTTCTCAATTTTTTTTCAATTTTTCCTTCAAGTAATTATTTTCTTCTTCAACTAAATTTAACCTCTCGACAATAGGGTCGGTTGGAATTTCCGGTTCACATACCTCTTAGATAAAAAAATCTATGTCACGTTTGTCGGCATAATTGTCATAAACAATAAATGAACCAAATAGTTATAAAATATAATATGTACCACATCCGAATCATAGACAGGACGAGGGCCGACGGGGACGGATACCAAAACCATCGCACTATATAATAACAAACAATCATAAAAGTAAGAAAATTATACAAGTATCTATCTAAATCATACAAGTAAGAATTTTTTTCTTTTAGAATGAAGATAAGAACAAGAGGCTCACCACGGTTATGCCGGCGACGAGATCGGCGCGGGCGATCAACGGCGGTGAAGACGGGGACGGGACGTGACGGACCGCTAAACCTAGACAAATCTTGAGGAAAATGGAGCTTGAAGGTCGAGCTTCGAGAGGAGAAAGCTTAACTAGTGTGGCTCGGGCATTTCATCAAACACCTCATGTGCATAGGAGGTGAGCTAGAGCACCACAAAGCTCTCCCCTCGCCAGCCAGAAAAAACAGAGTAGTGTGGAGTGCTCTGCTCGCCGGCGATGGGGTATATATAGCCACCTCATTGGTCCCGGTTCGTGCGTGGAACCGGGACTAAAGGCCCTCCTTCTGTCCCGGTTCAAGCCACGAACCGGGACCAATGGATGTGGGCCAGGAGTGAGGCCCATTGGTCCCGGTTCGTGCCAGGAACCGGGACAAATGGGTCCAGACGAACCGGGACCAATGCCCACGAGGCCCCGGCCGGCCCCCTGGGCGCATGAACCGGGACGTATGCCCCCCATGGGTCCCGGTTCGTGACTGAACCGGGACTAATGGGCTGGGCTGGCCCGAACCAAAGCCATGTTTTCTACTAGTGTAGCTAGTACTCCCTCCATAAAGAAATATAAGATCATTCAGAATTTTAGATCACTACTCTAGTGATCTGAACGCTCTTATATTTATTTACAGAGGGAGTACCAGTTTGCCGAAAGAGATGGCCTCTTGTTTGTGTTAGGTGATCATGTGCCCATGCTGCTGTTTGACTAATTCACTTGTGTGGTGGTCCAGATTTGATGGTCGAAATCTTGGTGCGGACAAGAGCGTCAGCCTCTAGCTCCACATCCTCTATAAGCACTAACTTTGCCAGGCTGTGGGTGAGTATGATTTGAATCTGCAGTAAAAATTGGTTCTTTTGTTTGTTTCCAGTCTTGACCATGTATGTCTTTTGTGATCCTTGATTCAGGTGCTCGGTAGCAATTCGACTATTGTGTTTACCCGGGCACTGCCTGCTGTCCTTGGTAATTCTGTGGTCGGCTTACGGAAAGCTAACTCCAACGCCTCGTACGCGGCACCTCTGGTGGCCGCATGTTCTTCGACTCCGGCGTAGGTAAGCCACTCGGTTTCTCTCCTCTGTTCTCTTGTGGTGTTTCTCAGTCAGTTTAATAGTACGCTGCTATCCATATCTTCATACTTTTTATGTTGCCCAACTACGCGGTTCGATGAACTCTACAGTAGGATCACTCTTTGTAGTAATATTGGCATGCAATCAATAGCAATATTATATTTTCACCAGGTCTATCATCTGATTATAACTTTGCCAAAGAAGCATATTTGGTTCCTTCCCTTTTCATTCCTTACTATGCCCGGGGGTGGCGGTAGGGGCAGATACAGCTCTCAGGAATACAACCATATAGGGGGGTGGAGGTACGGGAGGAGGGTCATTCCTTTGGAAAAATAGCACGAAGTACTTCAAATACTATACAGAAAAGAAAGTGAATTCGTAGCTCAAAGACTTTATTTTCCCCCTTTTGTTCCTCAAACAGTACTGGCTGCGTCTATTTACTTTGAGTTGTAATATCAAGCATCTCATTTTTTTAAATAGATTTCTAAACTTCCTTTACCAATCATATCTCATCGCGAGCATTTTGTCATCAATGATTAGTTAAACCCCAGGATGACCCGTCCTTCTAAGATATTTCCATCTCGATTAGCTTCTTCAAACAACGGATTGATCTCAGTATAATAGTTGATCCATAATAAGACCATATGACTTGGTACCCAATGCATGTGTGCATTTTTTACTTGAATTTTCATGACCTTGTTTAATTAGGCCTAGCTCTGTTGGCGGCTTCTAAAATAAGTTGCCCCCTCCCCAGTTTATTTTGGTAGTTGTTGCCCATATTTGCTGAGACTTCTAGACTAATTATAAGTTTATAACTCAACTAGTCTAGAAGCCTCAACGAATCTTAGGGGCGTTTTCTAAATAATTTGGGGAGGGCTGTTTATGCCATAAACCGCGAAAAGAATTGGGCCTTATCTTTATATGTTGGTGCTGTCGATCCTAACCTCCAGTTCTTTGATGTCAGAGTAATACATTGAAACACTTATCTTTATGTGTTGGTGTTGGTGCTATTGAGTTTGATGATGACGCCCCAGAATTTGTTTTGTCATACACCTTGTAAGTGAAGATGTCTTGTTACATAGAGGGCAATGCACTAATGTTGCCTCCAGGAATTTTGTGCTGCTAGCCTGCAACTTGAGTGAACTAAGATTTAACTCCACTCTCATTTAACTTTAGAATTAGCAAAATGAGAGTAACCATCTCAGAGAGGTGACTTTTTTGGTCTGGCATGGTTCACAAGTCCACACCTTTGGCTTAACTAAGACCTATGTCACACCTTTCTGATTCTTTATTGTTTCTGTTCTTTGAATTGCAAATAGGATGAATTCATGATTGTCGAATGCTTAAAATCAAGAAAATGGCCGTCGATGATATTGATTGCTACCTTGGCCTTTACATATATTTCTTGCCATGGTGCAGATTACACATATTTGTTGGTGTGGTGGAGATTACATATGTTCGTTGCATGTAAAATGTAGACATTTCTCTGAATCGATTGATTGATGAGTTTGCTTTTACCAGATTTAGAGGTTATTTGTTGCATGTAACTTGTTTTTAACATATTTTCTACTCTAGTAGTGATTTCTTGACCTGTTCTTGACTTCATGGATGTCTTATGCTTCAAATGCACATGACAGTGACAACAACGGGACGGTGGTGGTTGTGTCGTAACACTCGATGTCCAGCGATCACGGCTCGACAGACTGCGTGCTCCTCATCCTATTCTGTGGTTCTGGTGAGTCCTGGTCTCCTCCCTCTCTCCCTATGCCCTGAGATGGTCTAGCTATCCACCCATGGCTGGTTGTGGTGCTGTCCATTGAGCCAATGATTTAGGGCTCGGTTCTCTTGTAATGCTTTCTGGTGGTGGTCTTCCGGCCATCACAATATTGTGATTGTGCTGACCTCGTTGTAATTGGTCCTTGTGCCACTTTCTATGGTTTTTTTCCTTGTGTGAGCGATTGGCCTTTGTAGGAATGCTTTATAATCAGTGTCATAGTTTCGGCAGTTGCAGTTAAGATAGTAGCATTTATAGGAATGACAACTTATGCTAAGCTTTGGCTCATTGTTTGGTGTTGGTGCTATTGATGATGCCCCAGAATTTGTCATACACCTTGAAAGTGAAGATGTCTTGTAACATAGAGGGCACTAACGTTGCGTCCCGGAATTTTGGCCGCCCTCGTCCTTCTCGGCGAGTCCGACCACAATGGGCTATCCATAGTGCCACAAACATTACAACCATATCGTTTACTACTTGCAAGGCTTTATTTGAGATGATCTTCAATATTGATTTTTGTGCTGCCAGCCTTTGTTGTTCTGCAATTTGACTGGCCAAGGTTTAACTCCACTCTCATATATGGTTCCTTCCTTTTTCATTCCTTTACGACGCCTTGGGGCAGGGCTATGCCTCTCAGGAATACAACCATAAAGGGTGGTGGAGGTACGGGTGTGGGGTCATTCATGGCACCAGTTTTTGCTCGTAGATTTCTAAACTTGTGCGCGACCCTGCCAGGATAGAGGGCGCATTTGTCTTTAGCCATCTTATCTCATCATGAGAATTTTGTCATTGATGATTGGTTAAACCCCACTGGCCCCGTTATTTCCATCTTGATTAGCTTCTTCAAACAACCAGTTTGATATCAGTATACTAGTTGATCCATAATAAGACCATATGACTTACCCAATGCGCGTGTGCGGTTTTTTTACTTGAATTTTCATGACCTTGTTTAGTCGGCCCCTTGGGTACTTCTTCTGTCACTCCTAACCTCCAGTTATTTTATGTTAGAGTAATACATTGAAGCAAGTACTTGCATGTGTTGTGCTTCCAGTGACAACTTACGCCAAACTTTGGCCCATTGTTTGGTGTTGATGCTATTGATGTCGGAGTAAATGACCACGGGTAGCCTCATCAGTCCCCATGGTATTTCAAGACATCGGGGCTAGCTGCGCCCCTCACACCGTCCGGGAGCACGACCGCCTTCTTGGGCCGGCTGGTCCCAGAGGCCGGCTGCTATAAGGCGGCAGGAAATGGAAGGCGGCCGCGAGGGAGCCGACTCCTGGCAGACGGCCCCTCATCCCCTCGAAGTCAGCACCACATCACCACGACGAGACAAGGCATGGCTGTAGTGCGGCCTGCCACCCCCGAATCCAGGATGGGACGTGCCCGCAGAGCTGTGTACTGGGCGGACACCCCCCGCCCAGTGCGGCACTATTACCGCACAGTTTGTGACGTCATTAGCGTCAGAGGGAGCCACGCTCCCACGACGGGCGGTCGGTACGGCCCGCAGGCGGCGGGCCCTACCTGTCCGCGGGCCACCAGAAGGCGGCAAACCTCCAGCAGGCGGCAATAAGAGAGGACCGACTCCTAGCAGGCGGCCCTCCTCCCCCTTGGAGTCTGTGCACCATTAACCAGACGAGACGGGGTATGGCTACAGCGAGTACCCATCCGGCGGCGGGACTGTAACCACATTCCCCTCGGTCAAGCCTTCGTCATCGAGGGCGAGGCTACAGCATAGAGCAGTCAACATGGCCCACCAGGCGGCGGGCCCCAGCGGTCGGCGGAGAAGCCGGCGGCCAGAGACGCTGACGGCCGGGTCCTACACCCGGCCAGATTACCATTGTTCCCCTGGGGGGTAGGCCTAAATAAACCCCCCAGGCTCACCCATGCAAGGGGTTGGCGTTTCGGTTCAGCACCCACACCATACACCCACACACGTAGATGGAAGAGTAGGGCTAGCCTTGCCCTTCTTCCTCCTCTAGCCAAAATAGCTCAAGGAGCAAGCTTGTAGCTACCTTGTTGATCGCAGTCATCATGCGGAGACCCCGCAGAGCAGGACTAGGGGTGTTATCTCCGAGGAGAGCCCCGAACCTGGGTAAGATTCGCAGGCGTATGCGGTCTCACTCACTCCCGCTTCTAGAGCCCGGTGACATACTCTTGTCCCCATCCATGATAAGCCACCCCCTGGCATATGTCGCACGATATCCCCGACATTTGGCGCCCACCGTGGGGCAAGGTGCACCATCGTCCGGAAACACGTTCTGGACGGGAACCCTCTTCCTTCCTGGCGAGCGCAGCCAGCCCGGCACGCCCGACGGCGTTTGCGCCGACACGCTGCATGGCGTGGAGGCCGCCTGCGCCGCGGGCTGCCTCGCTGACCTCATTGGCGGGATCCGCCTCTCCGACGAGCCCGCACCCAACGCGGGCGCCGCCAGTTCTGAGAGCTGCCTTGTCGACCCCCTCGGCAAGCTTCACGTCACCCGCGAGCAGGATTCCGATCTGGAGTCCGTTGGCAACATCGACCTGCCCGTCGACATGGTCATCGACGCCGACGCCGCGCCTTCTGATGCCTTCCCCGGTGACGTAGTGATCTTCGACGACCCGCTCCCTGCTGCTAACGGCAGCACCGGCACCAGCACCGTCACCGAGGTGCTGGTCATCATCCACGATGGAGCCTCCGACGAGGCCGGCCGGGATCCGTTGCGGGCGGCAATGCGAGACCTGTCCACGCCCGTAGCGCCCGGTGCGAACGGCGAAACGCTGGAGGCGTGCCGTGTTGCACTCCTCGACAACGCCAACAAGTTGGCAGCCATGAGACGCCTCACCGAGGCCTACCAGCGCGAGATCGACCGCGCCGTTTGCGGCACGCCGGCTGCCGGCGAGCCCAGCCGCGCAGGCACGGTTCGGCAGCGCGGCGCGGCCATCGCCAGCATGCTGGGGGCCGACCGCCCAGTCTATGCCACGCCAATGGAGAACTTGCGCGCCGCCCAGCCAGCAGCAGACGAGCTGGACCGCCTAGAGGGCGACGAGCGTTGCTGCATGATGGAGCGCGTCCAGCAGCTCATCGACACGGCCGGCGCGCAGCAAGAAGCCGGCCGCCGCGTGGTGGAATCCGGCGTGCAGGCCGGGAACCTTCCCCCTCGCCGAGAGCACGGCGCGACCTCCCGGACGCCGACAGGCGGCGCCCGCGTCCGAGGAGACCAGGAGCCGGCTGTTAGTGGCAGCCGCACACACATCACCATCGAGCGCGACCAAGACGGCCGCCCACGAGCTGTAGAACGGCGGGACGATCGTTCGCCTCCCCCGCGCAGGGAGAGGCGCGCCTCCCCGCCTCCCGTTGAGCACCCGACTCTCGGAGGCCGGCTGGGCCCCCGTGAAGGAGTCGAAGAAAGCGATGCCCGCTACCGGATTGACCGCTTGGCTCGATCCCTGGCGTTAGAAGAAGAAGATGTGATCGGCCCGCCTTGTTTCGGCCCCCGCATTCGCGACGAGCCCTTCCCCAAAGGGTTCTCGCTTCCTCGAGACACTCCCAAGTACAACGGTTCCGTGAAGCCGGAGGATTGGCTGGTTGACTACTCCAACGCCGTCAGCATAGCAAACGGCAACAAGCGCGTTGCCGTGAAGTACATTCCGCTCATGCTCCAGGGCACGGCTCGGACATGGCTGAACAGCCTCAAGCCCTACAGCGTCAACAGCTGGTTGGACTTTACCGAAGTTTTCATCCGCAACTTCAGCAGCACCTACAAACGGCCGCCCAAGCCCCGCCAGCTCTCCCTGTGCATCCAAGGCCCAACCGAGTCCACCCACGAATACTTGACGCGGTGGGCCGAACTGCGCAACTCCTGCGAAGGGGTGCATGAGGTGCAAGCCATAGAATACTTCACTACCGGGTGCCGAGAGGGCACCTTACTCAAGCACCGACTCCTCTGCGATGAGTCGGCCACACTCGACGAGCTGCTAATCATAGCGGACAAGTACGCCACCGCCGACTCCTCCATGAAGTCGGAGCTCCGAGTGGACGCATTTGGAAAGATGCTCCCTCCGGACCCTCAGACGCCTGCTGGCGACTCCAGTCGGCGCCAGCAGTCGAACGACAACAAGCGCAAGGCCCAGCAGCCGGCTTCCACCAGCCGGCAGGTGGCAGCACTTGAAGACCAACAGTCGGAAGGGCAGCCTGGCCCCAAGCGTCAAAAAGGCGGCAAGCCTGCTTGGTTGCCCGCTTTCTCCTTCGAGTAAACCCTTGATGCTCCCTGCAAGTTCCACAGCGGCGCGAAGCCGTCCAACCACACCACCCGGAAGTGCCACTGGCTCACCCGCATTGCCAAAGGCGAAGGACTGCCCCCTTCGCCCGCTGGCCCGCCGGCTCCGCCTCCTCAGCAGCCAGCGGCCCGCCCCGTCGGCGCAATCCAAGATGAATTCCCCGAAGAACACGGAGCCTACGTCGTCTTCACCAGTGTGGCCGATGACAGGCACAGCCGGCGTCAGCAGCACCGCGAGGTGAACACGGTCGCTTCTGAGGTCCCAGAGTTCATGCACTGGTCCGAGAGGCCCATCAGCTGGAGTCGCGCTGACCACCCGGAGGTGATGCCTTCTCCGGGTTCCTACGCCCTGGTGCTGGATGCCACCTTTTCAACGGAGCGGCGAGCCTATCGCTTCTCCCGAGTTCTGATAGACGGCGGTAGCAGCATCAACATCCTCTACCGTGACACCCTGGAGAAGTTGTGCGTCAAGGAGAAGCAGCTCCAGCCCAGCCGGACTGTCTTCCATGGCATTGTACCTGGCCTTTCCTGCTCTCCAATCGGCAAGATCAAGATAGATGTCCTCTTCGGAGACAAAGATCACTTCCGCCGCGAGCCAATCTGGTTCGAGGTGGTGAATCTGGAGAGCCCCTACCATGCGCTCCTTGGCTGGCCTGCTTTGGCCAAGTTCATGGCGGTACCGCACTACGCCTACCTCAAGATGAAGATGCCGGGCACCAAGGGCATTATCACCGTAGCCGGCGACTACCAGAAGTCGGCCCTGTATGCCGCTGCCGGCAGTCGGCTGGCCGAGTCCCCTGTCATCGCTGCAGAAAGGCGGCTCCTCGATCGGGTTGTGGCCATGGCCGGCAAGCAGCCAGACCTATCACCAGATCCCAAGGAGTCAGAGACCCAAGGCTCTTTCCAGCCGGCTAAAGAAACCAAGAAGATTCCATTGGACCCTGAGCACCCGGAGAGGTTCGCTGTCGTGGGGGCCCACCTCGACAGTAAATAGGAAAGCGAGCTCGTCGATTTCCTCCGTGAGAATCGGGACATCTTCGCATGGTCTCCCAAGGACATGCCGGGTGTTCCGACGGATTTCGCCGAGCAAAAGCTACACGTTAGATCAGATGCAAAACCAGTCAAGCAACCCCTCCGCCGCCTGTCAGAAGAGAAGAGAAGAATTGTCGGTGAAGAGATCGCCCGGCTCCTGGCAGCCGGCTTCATCATGGAAGTGTTCTTTCCAGAATGGCTTGCCAACCCAGTCCTTGTACTGAAGAAGAACAACAAGTGGCGCATGTGCATTGATTACACCAGCCTCAACAAAGCTTGCCCCAAAGATCCGTTTGCTCTGCCTCGGATAGACCAAGTGATTGACTCCACAGCCGGATGCGAGCTGTTGAGTTTTTTGGATGCCTACTCTGGCTACCACCAGATCAAGCTGAACCCGGCCGATCGGCTGAAGACCGCCTTCATCACACCATTCGGAGCCTTCTGCTACCTGACCATGACATCCGGCCTGAGAAATGCCGGTGCCACGTTTCAGCGTTGCATGCAGAAGTGCCTCCTCAAGCAACTCGACAGAAATGCCCACTTCTATGTAGACGACATTGTGGTGAAGACGGAGAAGCATGGCACCCTCCTAGAGGATCTCAAGGAGACCTTCGATAACCTGCGCCATTTCCAAAGCAAGCTAAACCCAGAAAAGTGTGTCTTCGGAGTCCCAGCCGGCCAGCTCCTTGGTTTCCTTGTCTCAGAACGCGGCATCGAGTGCAACCCTGTGAAGATCAAGGCCATTGAGCGGATGGAGAGGCCCACCCGGCTACGAGACGTCCAGAAGTTCACCGGGTGCTTGGCATCCCTCAGTCGTTTCATCAGTCGGCTGGGCAAGAAGGCTCTTCCCCTGTACCAGCTAATGAAGAAAACCACTCACTTCGAGTGGAACGACAAGGCGGACGAGGCCTTCCTCCAGCTCAAGAAGATGCTGACTACGCCGCCTGTCTTGGCGGCTCCGGCTGCTAAGGAGCCCATGTTCCTCTACATCGCCGCCACCAGCCGGGTGGTCAGCACTGTCATTGTGGTCGAGCGCCCAGAGGACGGCAAGGCACAGCCGGTCTAGAGGCCCGTCTACTACTTGAGTGAGGTGTTGTCGGCCTCCAAGCAGAATTACCCCCACTACCAGAAGATGTGCTATGGCGTGTACTTCGCCGCCAAGAAGCTCAAGCAGTACTTTCAAGAGCACTCCATCACGGTTGTCTGCACTGCCCCACTCACCGAGATCATGGGCAACAGAGATGCATCAGGCCAGGTGGCCAAGTGGGCCATCGAGCTAGCTCCCCACACCATCCTCTACCAGCCCCGCACCGCCATCAAGTCCCAAGCGCTGGCCGACTTCCTTGTCGACTGGGCCGAAACCCAGTACCTGCCGCCGGCGCCGAATTCTACCCATTGGCGGATGAACTTTGATGGCTCAAAGATGCGCACCGGTCTGGGAGCCGGCATCGTCCTCACCTCTCCCAAAGGCGACAAGCTCAAGTACACGTTGCAAATCCACTTTGCCGCCTCCAACAACGTGGCCGAGTACGAGGCACTCGTCCACGGGCTCCGACTGGCCAAAGAGATTGGCATCCGCTGGATTCTATGCTACGGTGACTCGGACTTGGTAGTCCAACAGTCGTCTGGCGAATGGGACACCAAGGATGCAAACATGGCGAGCTACCGCTTCCTCGTCCAGCAGATCAGTGGATACTTTGACGGGTGCGAGTTCCTTCACGTGCGACGAGCCGACAACGAGCAAGCTGATGCCCTGGCACGGATTGGCTCCACCCGCCAAGCGATACCAGCCGGCGTCTCCCTCCAATGCCTCCGCAAGCCGTCTATCAAGCCTTCGCCGGAATCAGAGTCCATCTTCATGCCGGCTGCTCCCGGAGCAGTCGGATCCGACTCGGGGGCTGCAACAGCCGGCCGGGGGACTTCGGCAGGCGGCTCGGGGCCTGCTGCAGTCGCACCCGGCCCGAGAACTTCAGAACCTGGCCCACGGACTGCGGCAGTCGGCCCGGGGACAATGGCAGGCGACTCGGGGACTGCAGCAGTCGCACCCGGCCCGGGGACTTCAGAACCCGGCCGGGGGCTGCAGCAGTCGGCCCGGGGACTTCAACGACACAACAAGCGGCGGCCGACCCCAACCCGCCTCCTCCCAACCCAACCGCCCTGGTCCTAGTGGCCGTGATGACAGTAGTCGAAGCACCGTCGTGGGCGCAGCCCATCCTCAACTTCCTGGTAAGCGGAGAGCTACCAACCGACGAGACCTTGGCCCGGCAAGTGCAACGCCGGGCAGCAGCATACACGATAGTGAACAGAGAGCTTGTCAGACACAGCGTGACTGGCGTTTTCCAGTGCTGCGTTGAGCCAGAAAAAGGCAAGGCAATCCTCAAAGACATCCATCAAGGCGAATGCGGCCACCACGCGGCCTCCAGATCCCTCGTCGCCAAAGCTTTCCGCCATGGATTCTTCTGGCCGACTGCTTTGGATGACGCCAAAGACTTGGTCAAGAAGTGCAAAGGGTGCCAAAAATTTGGCTCCAAGCAACATCTGCCGGCTTCTTCACTCAAGACCATCCCCCTCACTTGGCCATTTGCCATCTGGGGGCTGGACATGGTGGGCCCGTTCAAAACAGCACGTGGCGGCATGACTCATCTGCTGGTCGCCATGGATAAATTCACCAAGTGGATTGAAGCAAAGCCAATTAAGAAGTTGAACGGTCCGACTGCGGTGACCTTCATCACAGATATCACCGTCCGATACGGCATACCGCATAGCATCATCACCGACAATGGCACAAACTTTGCCAAAGGCGCCTTGGCCCGCTTCTGCGTGACGCAGGGCATCCGACTGGACTTAGCGTCCGTCGCCCATCCGTAGTCAAACGGCCAAGTCGAGCGGGCAAACGGCCTCATCTTGTCCGGCGTCAAGCCCCGACTGGTTGAGCCGCTAGAGCGCTCGGCCGGCTGCTGGATCGAGGAGCTACCGGCCGTCCTATGGAGTCTCCGGACCACGCCGAACAAATCGACCGGCTTCACCCCCTTCTTCCTCGTGTACGGGGCCGAGGCCGTCATCCCAACTGACATCGAGTTTGACTCGCCTCGCGTCACCATGTACACGGAGGCGGAAGCAAAGGAGGCGCGAGAAGACGGCATCGACCTGCTGGAAGAGGGCCGGCTGTTGGCACTCAGTCGGTCCACTATCTACCAGCAGGGCCTGCGCCGCTACCACAGCCGGAAGGTCAAGCCACGATCCTTCCAAGAGGACGACCTTGTGCTCCGGCTGATCCAGCGAACAGCCGGCCAGCACAAGCTCTCGGCCCCTTGGGAAGGGCCCTTCATCATCAGCAAAGCCTTGGGCAATGACTCCTACTACCTCGTCGATGCGCAAGAGGGACGATTCCGGCAAAGGAAACAGAGCGCCCATGGAACGCAAACCTCCTCCGAAGATTTTATAGTTAATGCAATATGTACCACGCTACCTTTTGTATTAAGAGCAAAGGCATCGGGTCCCTCGAGGAGCACTCGGGGGCTCCCCTTTTTATCTGTATGATAAGTTTATGCCTGAGAATGTGTTATTTCATTCCTCCGCCTGGCACTCGGGGGCTCGCCGCCTTGCCCTACGTTGGTGCCGCCTGCAGTCGGACAAGTAGTGTGCCGACATCTAAGCCCTCTCTTGCCTTAAGCCGCAGCTCGCAGAGCGACCGTCCGGCTGGCAAGAGCTAAAGGCAGGAAACGGTGTCCACACGAAAAATGACTAAGGAAAAAGCATCAACATAGGCCAAGCCGGCTCCTCGCCCCTCCATCCTGCTGCTGAGCAGCCGGCCGGCCGGCTTCTCACTTGACTTGCTACGTTCTAAACGGCCAAAGTACTTGTCTTCCTAAATGGCCAAATACCGGACCCAGCTACAGACCGCAGAGCGGCTGTCCGGCTGGCAGGGTGGTAGCCAAAGAAAGATGGCAAAGGAAAAAGCCAAAAAAGAACAGAAAAGCAAGACAAAGTCAGAACCCGGCAGAGCACAGCTTGTGCGAATAAAGTTAATTTACATAGCAAAAGCTCTTAGCCAGCATTCAACAGAGTTTGAATACACCCCCAGCGGGTGGAATTGCGCGAATTTAACATACTTGTTCAAAATATTACAAGAACAGGAAAAGATAAGATGACGTGGCCATCTAGGCCAGGGGAGCAGCAGGCGGGTCCGACGGGTTGGCAGAGGCAGCGGCGCCGGATGGTGGAGCGGCCGACTGAAGGGTCTCGGCCTGATCGCCCTCGGCAGCAGTCGGTGCGGTAGCACGCGGCTCGTTGGTCGAGGTTTGGTCGGGTCGAGGCCGGCTGTCCGCTCCGTCGTCCGGTGCGTCGTCTTCGCCGTCCTCGTCCTCTTCGTCCTCGCCCTCGCCGCTGGAGGCGATCTCTTCCGCCGAGTCCCCCGCATCCCCCGGGTTCTGCCCGAACCAGCTGGGCGGCACCTCAGCGCCTTCCTCGTCCAGCTCGGGGATGAAAATGGTGGTGTCGGCATACTCGGCGATCGCCGCCGCGCGTTGAGTAAGCGCAGGGCCCACCACCGCCAGCTCCGGTCCGGCCTCCTGCCGGAAGGTGGCCAGCTGGGCCAGGTCCAGCCCAGGATACCACGCCTTGGCGAACTCCAAGGCCGTCCGCGCACCCGCCCGAGCCGTGGCGCCCTTCCAAGCCTCGAAGCGACCGATCGCTACCTCCAGCCAGTCGGCAGTCCGACTGGGGGTGCGTGGAACTTGAGCGTCGGGCCAAAAGGTGGCCAACACCTGGGCCCCGGCACGCTGCAGGTGGCGAAGCATCCTGTGAGCCGGCTGCAGGCGCATCTTGACGGCCAGAAGCTGTTCGCCGAGATTCCGGGGCGCGTTGGGCGCAATGTCCGCGCCCGTCTTCCTCCGCATGTCGCGACGCGCCTCGATGGCCTGGCTGACGGCGACGGAGTGACCGGGAAAGTATTCTACACAAGAAGAAGATCAAAGATTAGAAGCCAGAAGCCGACTCCTATAGCAATCGGCGGCTGTTCAAAAGAAGAAGTAACTTACCATCGATCATGTCCTCGATCTCGACGTAGCCGTCGGTCAGGAGTCTCTCCTTCTCGGCCTAGTTCGAGCGTTGAGTCTCGAACTCTTCCTTGAGGGAGTCTTCCTCCTCCTTCAGCTTCTGGAGCTCCGCCTTGTGCCGCTCCGCCTGGTCCGCCAGCTCCTTGGCCAGGCGGTCGCATTCCTGGGCCGCCTGGCTGCGCTCCTGCTCCTTGGTGTGAAGCGCGGACTCGGCCTCGCCCAGGCGTTGCCGCAGATCTGCGGCGGCCTCTGCCAAAACGAATAAAAAAGGAAACCATCAACACCAATGAAAAGTAGTTGCCGGGAGATCCGGCTCGACTGCTCAGCAGTCGGCCTGAATCTCGGGGACTACACCCAGTGGGTGCGCTGACGCGCCCCCGCAAGGAAGAAGACCAAGTACTTACTTCGGCTCTCCGTCAGATCGGCGGTACGCTTGGTCAGCTCCTGGAGCTGAGAGTTATAGGCGGCCGCACGGATGTTGTGGTAATCCTGCAACAAAGACAACAGAAGAAGGTAACGAGTCAGTACTCGGAGCTCGACCTGAAGTTCCGAGCCACCTGCTCAGCAGCCGGCCCGGAACTCGAGGGCTACACCCAGTGGGTGCGCTGGCGCGTCCCCACGGAAGATTACAAAGAAAAGAAAACAAGAAATGTAACCGAATGGCCGCCCGCGTCGCTAGGAACTCCTGCGTGTACTGCTGGAGAGCGGCGCCTTGGGCGTTGAATTGGGCCAGGACTTCCTGCGAGGCCGCGTTCAAAACACCCGTACCGCCCCCAGACGTCCAACCCGGTGGGGCGGCGCTGGTAGCCTCGGCGTCGGGGGCCGACGAGCTAGCGGCCCCGACCTCCAACGGCCGCGGTGCTGAGGCCGCCCTCCCCGCTCGCCGACGCACCGGGATACGGGTGGCCGGAGTCGGACCCACCACCAACTCGCCGCTGGCTGGCGGCACCAGCGACGCGTCGGGACGATCGCCCTGGGCATCGGCAGCTGGCGTGTGCGGGGGCACCTCCGACTCCAGGATAACAGGGTCCCCTCCCCTCTCTTGGATCGGCTGGTCATCGCCGGCCCCTCCGGTCGGAGCCTGGACCTCCAGCACCACCGGCTCCGCGGATTGCGGACCGGTGGACTCCGGAGCCCGGCTGCGGGATGCCTCTTCCGCCTGCACCTTGGCGGCCGCGTCCGCCTGCTCCTTGGCCGCGACGTCGGCTTGGGCCTTGGCCGTCGCGTCGGCCTCCGCCTTCTCCCGGGCCGCAGCTTCCCGCTCCTCTCGCGCCTCCCGCGCGTTCTGCTCTGTCGCCTCTTGGAGGGCGGCGAGCGGATCCACGCGGCGGGGGCCCGCGACGTCGTCTACCGCCCCGATCACCGAGCCGGACAGGGCTCGCGACAAGGAAAGTGGGGCACTGCACCCTAAGGGAGGAAGAGAATAAAAAGATCGCAAAGATAGAAGAAAAGCAAACACAAAGCAAGACACAAGAAAGAGCAAGGCACTTACGCGGACACCAGCGGGAGCCGCTTTGGGGCTTTCTGGAAGAGGGCCTCCTTCGCGGCAGCCTCTTGCCGCTTGGTCGCGGCGGTCGAGGTCTTGACCTTCTTGGGCCGGCTGCCGAACAACCCGGCGTCAGCCCGGCGCTTCGGCGCGCTGGCTGCTGTAGTTGGCGCGGCCGAGGAACTGGCGCCCGCCCTGTCGGCGCCATGGGCACGGCGTGGCTCTTCGTCCTCCTTATCGTCATCCGGCCAATCCCCAAGGCCGCCTCCCAAGGAGCCGCCTGCTCCCTCGCCGCCACCGCCCGTGGCGTCGTCCTCCTCCTGCGCGGCCGCCCCCAAGTCAGGGTCGTCCACGTCACTCACCGACCGGTGCGCCATGTACTGGTGACCCGGGGCCGGCGTGTTAGTGGCCGTCTGGCCCGGGAAGCGCTGCATCAAGGCCGACTGGTCAGGAGGCAAGAAAGAACCCGGACGAACAAAGGAAAAAAGAATAAGGAGACGTACCGGAGGCGGCGGGTTGGCCCGGCTGTACGGTGGCTTACCGAACTGCCACTCCGCCTCCGACAGCTTGCAGTCGGAGAAGAAGTTCACCATGCGGACCACCTCCATGTCCGGCATCACCTTGGTGGACAGCCGGCACGGGTCCCGACGCCCACTCATGTCACTGATCAAGTGAGGCCGGGCTTGGAGGGGCAGCACTCGGCGCTTCACGAACGCGGCCAGCAGGTCCGAGGCCTTGAGGCCCTCTGACGCCGTCATCTCCTGGAGCCGGAGGAGCGCGGTGGAGCACGCGGCCGATAGGGTCCTCGGCCGGAACTTCCAGTTGGTGCGAGGCCCAACAGGCGGGCCGGCTGCGTAGGCCGGCAGGTTGACGTAGTCCCGCGTCGAGTGGATATTCTCGACGTAGAAGTACGACTTCTGCCACAGTTTGGCCGACTGCAGCAGGGCGAGAGCTGGGAAGCGGACCCCAGATCCCGTGCCCCGCACCGCGACGCAGGCTCCGCACTGGGCCGCCTCGTTCTTGGCGGCGGTGCCAAGCTTGAGGTAGAAGAGTTCTCCCCACAGCTCGAGTGTGGGGAGCGTGCCGAGGTAGCCCTCGCACAGGGTGACGAAGGCGGAGAGCAGCACCACCGTATTTGGAGTGAGGTGGTGGGGCTGCACTCCGTAGAAATCCAAGAAAGAGCGAAGGAATCCGCTCGCCGGAAGGCCGAAGCCGTGGAGGAAATGCGACTGGAAGACGACGCGCTCGCCGCCTTCCGGCGCCGGCAAGATCTCCCTTTCGGGGGGGGGGGGGGGCACGCACCTTGACGTTCGATGCATGGGGAAGCCGCCGCGTCTGGCGGAGGAACTCCAAGTGCCTGTCGTGGACATTGGAGCCGTCCCAGGCGCCCGCACGGCCGCTTTGCGCCATGGTCTCCGTGCTCGGCGGCGGTGCGAGGTGGTTGCGGTGCGAGGAGGTCCGGCAACGGCGGGCTGCAGCAGCACTCTGGCGAGAGGAGAGGCCGTGGCGACGTCAAGAAGAAGACGAAGGAGAAAAGCAAAGAGAAGGGAGAGGAGGGCGCGCGTGCGTTCTGCCGCCCGCCCCTCCTCCCCCTACTTATAGCCCTCTGGCGGCGAAGCCGAGGGGGCGAGACGTGGGGGGATGCAAGATTAATTGCGTCCACTCCCCCATGACCCCGCAGTTACAGCGCCGTAATGGCGTGTATTAATCACACCTGGGAAGCGCAACCGCCCGCCACGGCCGCAGCGGATCCGCACGCGTGCCGAGGCCCTGTAGTGGCGGGCCCAGGCCTGCGGCGACGTCTTGTCACGCACGCAGGCTGGCATGCCGGCCTGGCCTGCTGGCGCCGCGTGGCAAGCGAGCAACGGGCGGCAAGCCTGCCGTCCGGCTGGCACTCTACCCGGCCTCCGCACGACGATTCGAATTCGCCAGGCGGCCGGCCTGGCCTTGGCTGGCTCCTGGCAACCGGCCTCTCCAGAAGATGGACGAAGCCCAGCTACCAGACCACTCAGAGTAGGAAGCTGCTGAGGCTCCTTGTTTTTTCAGCCGCGGTGCCCCACCAGCTTCGGGGACTACTGTTGGAGTAAATGACCACGGGTAGCCTCATTAGTCCCCCATGGTATTTCAAGACATCGGGGCTAGCTGCGCCCCTCACACCGTTCGGGAGCACGACCGTCTTCTTGGGCCGGTTGGTCCCAGAGGCCGGCTGCTATAAGGCGGCAGGAAATGGAAGGCGGCCGCGAGGGAGCCGACTCCTGGCAGACGGCCCCTCGTCCCCTCGAAGTCAGCACCACATCACCACAACGAGACAAGGCATGGCTGCAGTGCGGCCTGCCACCCCCGAATCCAGGATGGGACGTGGCCGCAGAGCTGTGTACTAGGCGGACACCCCCCGCCCAGCGCGGCAGTATTACCGCACAGTCTGTGACATCATTAGCGCCAGAGGGAGCCACGCTCCCACGACGGGCGGTCGGTACGGCCCGCAGGCGGTGGGCCCTACCTGTCCGCGGGCCACCAGAAGGCAGCAAACCTCCAGGAGGCGGCAACAAGGGAGGACCGACTCCTAGCAGGCGGCCCTCCTCCCCCTTGGAGTCTGTGCACCATTAACCAGACGAGACGGGGTATGGCTACAGCGAGTACCCGTCAGGCGGCGGGACTGTAACCACGTTCCCCTCGGTCAAGCCTTCGTCATCGAGGGCGAGGCTACAACATAGAGCAGTCAACATGGCCCATCAGGCAGCGGGCCCCAGCGGTCGGCGGAGAAGCCGGCGGCCAGAGACGCTGACGGCCGGGTCCTACACCCGGCCAGATTACCATTGTACCCCTGGGGGGTAGGCCTATATAAACCCCCCAGGCTCACCCATGCAAGGGGTTGGCGTTTCGGTTCAGCACCCACACCATACACCCACACACGTAGAGGGAAGAGTAGGGCTAGCCTTGCCCTTCTTCCTCCTCTAGCCAAAACAGCTCAAGGAGCAAGCTTGTAGCTACCTTATTGATCGCAGTCATCGTGCGGAGACCCCGCAGAGCAGGACTAGGGGTGTTATCTCCGAGGAGAGCCCCGAACCTAGGTAAGATTCGCAGGCGTATGCGGTCTCACTCACTCCCGCTTCTAGAGCCCGGCGACGTACTCTTGTCCCCATCCATGATAAGCCACCCCCTGGCATATGTCGTACGATATCCCCGACAATTGAGTTTGATGATGCCCCAGGATTTGTTGTCATACACCTTGAAAGTGAAGATGTCTTGTTACATAGAGGGCACTGATGTTGCATCCAGGAATTTTGGTCGCCTTTGTCCTTCTCGGCGAGTCCGACCACAATGTGCTATCCATAGTGCTACACACATTACAAGCATATCGTTACTTCCAAGGCTCTATTTGAGATGATCTTTGATATTGATTTTTGTGCTGCCAGCCTTTGTTGTTCCGCAATTTGACTGGCCAAGGTTTAACTCCACTCTCATTTGACTAGGAATTAGCAAAATCAAAGCAACCATCTCAGAGGTGTTACTTTTTTGGTCTGGCATGGTTCACAGTCCACACCCGTGGCTTAACTATGACCTATGTCACACATTTCTTATTCTGTATTGGTTCTGTTTTTATAATTGCAAATAGGATGAATTCATGATTGTCGGATGCTTAAAATCAAGAAAATGGTCATTGATGATAGTGGTTGCTCCCTTGGCCTTTACATATATTTCTTGCCATACATGTAAATTTTTGGGCGTGGTGGAGATTATATATATATATATATATCTTTGAATCGATTGATTGATGAGCTTGCTTTACAATATTTAGAAGTAATTTGTTGCATGTAACTTCTTTTATGTAACATATTTTCTGCTCTACTCTAGTAGTGATGTGTTACACTATTCTTGACTTCATGGATGTGTTGTCCTTCAGATGCACACGACAATGACAATGAGGGGACGGTGATGGTTGTGTTGTAACCCTCTATGTCCAGCTACTACGGCTCGGCGGACTGCCTCCTCTGCCTGTTCTTTGGTTCTGGTGAGTCACTGGTCTCCTCCCTCTCTCCCTGTTGCACTGAGATGGTCTGGCCATCCAATTGTGGCTGGTTGTGGTGCCCGGCATTGAGCCAATGATTTACGGCTCGGTTCTCTGGTCATGCTGTTCTGGTGGTGGTATTCTGGCCATCACAATATTGTGCAAGTCCACTGAGCCGTAGTAATTGGTCCATGTGCTGGTTAGGCCCCTGTGCTACTTCCTACGGAGATATTTGCTTGTGCAAGTGCTACGGTGGTGATTGACCTTTATAGGAATGCTTTATAATCAGTGTCATAGTTTTGGCAGTTGCAGTTAAAATACTAGCATTCGTTCGGTAACAGAAAGAGTGAGGTTGATGCCATCCAGCCAAAAGCTTGAAAATTTGATATAGAGCATTTGTTTACAGTTTCATATTACTTTCTGGTTGTGTCAGAGCTTTAATTAAGAGCTTTTAGTAATCGGTATAATAAAGTGGTTGTGTCAGTTTCTTGACTTCATGGATTTGTTGTGGTTCAGATGCACACGCCAGTGATAACGACGGCACGATGGTGGTTGTGTGGTAACCCCTTATGTCCAGCTACTACGGCTCGGCGGACTGCTTGCTCTGCCTGTTGGTTCTGGTGAGACCCTGATCTCCTCCCTCTCTCCCTGTGACCTGATATGGTCTGGCCATCCAGCCGTGGCTGGTTGTGGTGCACACCATTGTGCCAATAATTTAGTGCTCAGATCTCTGGTGGTGGTCTTCCGGCAATCACAGTATTGTGATTTTGATGACCTGGTTGTTGTAATTCGTCCATGTGCTGGTTAGGCCCTTGTGCTATTTTCTATGGTGATTTTTCCTCATGCAAGTGCTACGGTGGTGATTGGCCTTCATAGGAATTCTTTATAGCCAGTTTCGGCAGTTGCAGTTAAAATACTAGCTAGCATTCGTTTGGTAATAGAGAGTGAGGTTGATGCCATCCAGCCAAAAGCTTAAAGATATATTTGCACCTAATTTATTTCTTCCATTGGCATGCAATCAACGGGAATATAAGATTTTTACCAAGTCTATCATCTGATGATAACTTGCCAAAGAAGCATATTTGGTTCCTTCCTTTTTCATGCCTTTACAAAGTGCTACAAATACTATAAAGAAAAGAAATTACTTTTGGTATTAAAAGCAGTTAGAAAATGAGGTGCAATTCTTGTTGAGAAACTGAGCTTTATGTACTAATTTCTGATGAGATGTGTTCTCGGGCTGCTTACAGCGAGCCATGTGGCTCCGGTGTTGGTAATTATAGTCTCTTATGGGTTTGGGTTAAGAAAGTCTAGATATTTTCTTTGAATCAATTGACTCATGAGCGGAGAAGCCTTGCCGTTGCTACAGCTGTCTTGCTGTTCTTGTGCTGCCTGTACTCTCCGTCTTGTTGCAATATGCACATTTACGTTTTTGGTATTAAAAGCAGTGAGAAACTGAGGCGCAGTTCTTTTTGAGAGAATAGTGTCGTGCGAGTGCGAAGCTGAGATTTATCTACAGATTTCTGATCAGATATGTTCTCGGACTGCTTACAGAGAGGCGTACGGCTCCAGTGCTGGTAATCATAGTCTCTTGTGGGTTGGGGCTGCAAGTACATGTTTGCCATGTATTTCCTTTTTCTCCAGTCCATGTATTAATGTTTCTTCTTGAAGTTGAATGCTTGTCATGTTTACTGGCTCTTGCCAGTCATTGTGGCTCAGCTGCTTTCTTGTGTGGCTTAGATTAGTTAGAACGAGTATAATGTTTTTTTCTCGAATCTAAAACCGCTGCCATGAAGGCTGACAAGCCATCCTGTTCTTTCTATTTACTCTTTAGTTTACAGCCTGAACAAGCAGTCACAGGTTTAGTCTAGACATTTTGTTTGCATCGATTGACTCATCATGTGATGTGTCAAACTGTTGTTGACTTTATGCGCGTGTTTTGCTTCAGATGCAGGCAACATGGGGCCAATGTTTGACCCATTGTTTTGGTGTTGGTGCCATTGAGATTGATGACAACGACGTGGTTGCCCCAAAAAGTCGTGAGTCACCTGAAGTTTTGGCACCTTGATGCTGGCTCTTTTTCGAGGTCTGAGATTTCGAATCACCTTGATGACACCTGTAGGAGAGAAGTACCCCCTGAGGGCTGTGATTTTTAATCATCATATTGTAAAATGGCAAGTCTAGCCAGACCATGCAACTTGTGCTTTTGTTTGTTTTGTGCTGAAGGGTTGGAGGTTTGTGTATTTAACTCGTGTTGAAATCGATGTCGATTACTCCTTGTTTGTGTGTTGCCCCCAGTCGTGGACTTTGCAATGCAATGAAATTCTTCAACCAGGGTGGCATGCCATGATCTATGTATTATTTTCTCCTTATTTGTTGTTCATTTGAAAAGGTGAACACTGATCGTATCAGCTGCAATGTTTGCAGCAGTTCATTAATGCACACCCTGGGCAGAGCATGCCAATGGGTTGAGACTTGGACCAATAAAACTATGATCTTTTTTTACTCTATGTAACTGACATAGAACAAACAATAATTCATCTAGATTTTGTTAAGAAATAACATTCCAAAAAACAAAAAAACCTGATTATTCTTATAATCATAAAATAGTCGCAGACCGCTGTCCTCACCAAGCCAAGGTTAGCTAGCTTATTCAAACACGTTTTGCACTCGATGCTAAATGTACGTACATACACATGGCATATGCACATATACTGCCCATCGTCTCTCATTTCTATTACCGAACTTTACCATGAAAGAAAGTTTTTTTTTTGAGACAAACGACTATTCTTTTAGGGAAACAAACGACTAAATAAGTGAGGCACAATCAATTGAATCCGGTCAAGGCAAGGCCCAACAAAGCCCACAAGTTGACCTAGGCACTAGCCACATTTCAGCCATACAAAGCCAGGCACGTCGAGCTTCTACCTAAAAACGACCCAAATTTAGGTAAAAAATGGCAAAACTTGTCAAATCTCATAATTCGCCCTTCTAGGTCAGAATTCATCTATTTAGGCAACAATTGGGCAGGTTCCTTGGTTTCGGGCAAGTTTTTTAGGCCGGCCACCTCGCACGTGCCTACCGCTCAGCCCATTCAGCCTTCACAGATGGGCCAAGCATTGTGTCTCCGAGAGCATTGATGAGGAACGACACCACCACTTGCAATTTGGCCTGTTGCAATTTGGCCGAGTAGTTCATTGATGGCCGCACCACATACTAGTTTATTGATGGCCGAGCAGAGAATCTGGTTGCGGTCCGGGCCCTCACCCTCTAGTGATCCCACATCAACAACCACCATCTTGCCCCATCTTGAGAATGTGATCCTGCTTAGCCTCAGCCAGAAGCCCGGTCAAGATGCGAGACAGAGAGAAATCCGACTCAGCAATCGTGGAAGCCTCCTTCATGGCGTCGGATTTGGATCTTCTTTATTCAGCGTCGTCGTCGTCATCGCCATCACCGAAGCCAAGACATCGAACGGTCCAAAACCTAAACTACTAGGACCCTGATCTATAGCTACACAGGTTTGCACATGCAAGATCGAGTAACACCCTCGCCATTGACGACCAAGAGGCCGGAGCCGCCGGAAGAGCCCGCCTTAGAAAACGATAGAATTTATCAATTTTATTCCATAACTCTAGGGTTACAATCAAGAGGTGACCAAACTACTCGCTGGCTAAAAGACCTACTCGCTGGCTAAAAGACCGTACGTGTTGCCGTGTACGAAGTTAATCATCATGTACTACGTCTACGTACGCCAAGAAAGCACGTACACACTACTGGAATCAGGATCTTTGCCGTCAGCCAACAAGCTGACGTCAGCGAGCTCTTTGCCGTCAGCTAGCGGACGGCATAGAAGCTTTGCCGTCCGCTAGCAGACGGCAAAGAGGGAGGGTGGCCCACTAGCGAGAACCACCTAACGGCCACAGCAAAGAAAGTGGCCAACCTAACGTCCGTTAGCTAGGCCCTTTGCCGTCTGCTAGCAGACGACAAAGAGCTGTGACCTAACTAAAAAGCGGGCAGCGTGCGCCCCACCCCTCTCTCTGTCCGCTCTCTCTCTCCCCTGCCTGAGCCGCCGCAGCCCCTCACCCGCGCCGCCACCCCCGTCGCCGGCCGCCCCGCCCCCGTGCCCGAGTCGCCGCCGCCCCGCGCCACCCCCGTCGCCGGCCGCCCCGTCCCGCCCCCGTGGCCGAGCCGCCGCCGCCCCGCGCCACCCCCGTTCTCCGGCCCTCCCCTCCCCTCCCCCTTCCCTATCCTCCTCAGTCACCCCTCCACCCCACCCTTCCCCTTCCATCCCCTCCCCTCCACCCTTTCCCTGCCTCCCTCCTCCCCTCTCCCACCCCTTCTCCTTCCTCAACCCTTCCCTCCCCCCTTTCCCTATCCTCTCCTCCCCTCCCCTCTCCACCCAGCCCTTCTCCTTCTTCCGTTCCCTCGGCCCCTCTCCACTTCCTCCGCTCTCCTCCCATGGCCCGGGGATGAATCCACTTCTCCTTCCTCGCCCTCCCCTCCCCGCACTTTCCCCTCATGTTCCGTCCTTCTCCCCCCCCCCCCCCCCCACCTCCTCCCGCCCTCTCCACCCCCCTTCTCCTTCCTCGCCACGCCCCGCCCCTCTCGTGGGAGTTTTTTTTTTCTATTTTTTTAGATTTAGTTTATGTTTGTTTAGTTTAGGTTAGGTTAGTTTAGTTTAGGTTAGTTTAGTTTAGTTTAGTTTAGGTTTAATTTAGGTTTTTTTCTTTCTATTTTTTAAGAATAAACAAGAAAGATGAAAAAAAGAAGTAAAAGAAGAAGAGGAAGAAGAAGAAGATAAAAAAAAGAACAATAAGTAGAAGAAGAAGAAGATGATGATGAAAAAAAAGAAGTAGAAGTAGAAGATGAAAAAAAGAAGTAGGAAAAGGGGGCGCCCGGGGACGAGCGGGTTAGGGGGTTCCTTGACGTCGATGGAACCCTAAGTAGCAAGTATCGTCGATGCGAGATACATGTGGCCGTCGGTGTCGAACACTACATCCACGTCCCACAAGTGATGCCGGCGTCCGGCATCCCGCAGCAACAGTTCTCGGGGTCGATGGCGGTCGAACACCTTTGCGAATTTGTCTTGCAGCCTCTGCGATGACGATTAAAAGCCAAGTGTTGAAACTTGAAACACCCAAACTGACTCAAGTCGGTTTGGTTGTTTGAAGTTTCAAAACTTGGCTTTAATCCTCATCGCATAGGCTGCCAGACAAATTCGCCAAGGTGTTCGACCGTTATCGGCCCCCAGAACTATTGCTGCGCACGGGACGCCGGGCGCCGGCGTCACTTGTGGGATGTGGATCTAGTGTTCAACGCCGAGCGCCACATGTATCTCGCACCGATGATACTTTCTATTTAGGGTTCCATCAACGCCGAGAAACACCCTAACCCGCTCGTCCTGTTGTAAATATTTAGTTAGGTTGACGGAAAAAACAAAATAGCTATGTTACTCATCTTTCGATTTAAATGTGCAGTTTTTTCGTCGCTGCGAGGGTCTAGTGTTCGACGAGCTCCGCCCCTGCGTTCGTGGGTGAGCACAAATGACATCTCCTCCTCCCCCCTTCATTTGCTCTGTTCCGGTCTTCGTGCCGATGAAACTTGCTAGCTATAGGTGTCTTCAATCATCAGTATGCGTGACCACTATGCGTCTCCCGTTCGAAAGGGTTACATCTATAAATATGCATGCATTTGCATATTTATAACCGTGATTCTTTTGAATTGTCCAACGTTATCCATGGACAGCCCGAGTATGTGTAGGTTGGGTTCGTTTTCCCATATGCTCTGCTCCGGATCTGATGCAGAATTTCGTCAGTGCCTCCCTATTGTTCTCCGGGTACACATCCTCTCTGCTTATTGCCGAGACGTGTATCAAGAGAACAGCGGGGAGGTGCTGCCAAAATTTTGCGTCGGATCCGGAGCAGAGCATGGGAAAACGAACCCAATCTACACATACTCGGGTGGGATTAGGACATATCTTTACCTATTAGAGTCTAGGTTGCATGGACGTAATAAAAGTGACAGACTCCATTAACTGATGAATATATACATGCTAATATATATATATATATATTTCTTATGTGTCCAGTAGCTAGGCAAGATGAGTGATCGTGCGTGGATGTACACCGATCACACTAGTCAGAAAGACATGACCATTGAATGGTTAACAAAAACCAAGGGGTTTCTGAGAGTCGCATTTGCAAATGGCCAGAGGACAACATGGTGCCCCTGTGCCGGGTGCAACAATTGGCACAAGAGGACAGAGGATGAAATGGGCAAACACCTGCAGAAGAGGGGTTTTACGCCAGATTATACGGTGTGGACATTTCATGGTGAGTCTGCCCAACGTGCCAGAGCTGAGGTGCTTCGTCGTCGCACCGACGAGCATGGTACCAGGATGCAAGACATGGTGCAAGACTTTGATGATGCTCGGGACTCGGACGATGAGATGGAGGAATCTGCAAAGGCCTTCAATGAAATGTTGGAGTCTTCAAAACGTCCTCTCCACGAGCAAACTGAGCTTTGTCAGCTGGATGCCATCTCACAAATAATGGCTCTGAAGGCTCAATTCAACTTGGGCAGAGAATGCTATGATACAATGATGACAGTATTTGGACGTTTTCTACCCAAAGGCCATGTACTACCTGCAAACCTGTACCAGTCAGAAAAAATCCTCCGTGCTCTTAAGATGACCTATGAGAAGACACATGCCTGTGAGAAAGGATGTGCCTTATTTAGGCTTTAGTATGCGGACTTCAACTATTGTCCCATTTGCAAGTCATCCAGGTATGTTGTGGTAGACAATGGTATGGGTGAGAAGACGCAGACCAAAATCCCCGTTAATGTTCTTTGGTATATGCCAATCGTACCAAGACTTCAACGTCTTTTCATGGTCGAAGAGACGGCCAGACAGATGACATGGCACAAAACGGGCAAAAGAACCCAACTAGATGCAGATGGGAAGCTGATGATGGTGCACACATCGGATGGTGAAGCATGGAAGCGCTTCGATGCATTACATGATGACAAAGCAGCAGATCCGAGGCATCCTCGAGTCAGCATCAGCACAGATGGGTTCAGTTTGTTTGGTCTGACGGCAGCCCAATACAGTTGTTGGCCCGTATTTGTCTTTCCACTCAATCTCCCCCGGACAGATTATGCAAAGAAAGAACATTTTCCTGACATTGATAATTCCAGGGCCCAACTATCCTGGGAAGAATATGAATGTGTACATGCAGCTGCTGAAGGACGAATTGCAGGAAGCCTGGGATAATGGGTTCAAGACATACGATGCCTTTAGCAAACGGAACTTCGTAATGCGTGTCTGGTACATGTACTCGACGCATGACTTGCCGGCGTATGCGCTATTCGTTGGCTGGTGTGTGCATGGAAGGTTCCCGTGCCCCACATGCAAGGGAGCTCTTGAGTTTCATTGGCTTCAGGCCGGTCGCAAGTTTTCTTGCTTCGACATGCATAGACAGTTCCTGGATCCTCGCCATAAGTTCAGGAAAGACAAGAAGAACTTCATCAAAGGTAGAGTTGTCGAAAACTCTGCACCACCTGCGTTGACAGGCCAAGAGACCCTGGATCAGTTAAACGCTCTCGAGCCAGATCCAGAGCATCCAGGGTATTTCAAGGGGTATAATTCGAAACACACCTGGACTCACAAGACATGCTTGTGGGATCTGCCTTACTTCAAAGACCTCCATTGCCCACACAACATCGACGTGATGCACACTGAGAAGAATATCGCCGAGGCACTTTTTGGTATATTGTTCGGCATAGATGGGAAGTTAAAGGATAATACTAAGGCTAGAGTCGATCTGGAGGCGCTATGTTATAGACCGTTACAAAACATGCAACCACCGAAAGGAAAGCAGAACTGGACAAAGCCAAAGGCATGGTTTAATCTTGGAAGGCCAGCTATGAGGGAAATTATCTTGTGGGTGCAACAGCAGTTGATGTTCCCCGATGGGTATGCAGCGAATCTAAAGAGGGGAGCGAGTCTTGATAAATTGAAGATATTTGGTCTCAAGAGTCATGATTGGCACGTACGGATTGAGCGGGTAATGCCGGTGATGTTGCGTTGCTTCATCCCTAAGGATGAATGGCTAGTACTGGCAGAGCTGAGCTATTTCTTCCGTGTTCTTTGTGCGAAAGAACTACCGCCTGGCCTGCTAGAAGAAATGGAAGAGTTGGCGCCGGAGTTGATCTGCAAGTTAGAGAAGATCTTTCCGCCGGGCTTCTTTAATCTAATGCAGCACTTGATTTTGCATCTCCCAACCGAGGCAAGATTGGGGGGGCCAGTGCAAAATCGTTGGTGCTACGCAACTGAGAGGATGCAGAAGACACTACGAGAAAAATGTAAAAATAAACGTAGAATTGAAGCATCGATGGCTGAGGCATTCATTACTGAGGAGGTGGCAAACTTCGTGACAGCACACTACGAAGCCAAAAATCGTCATTTGCATAATCCGAAGCCTCGGTACAATGCTGACGACCCTAAAAAGGGTGGATCCAACCTCAGCCTATTCAAAGGGGATCTCGCACCAGTCGGTGCTTCTAATTCATTAACGTTGGATTTCGAAGAATGGCAGATCATTTCGTTGTATATCTTCACCAACCTAACAGAAGTGCGGCCGTACATCGAGTAAGTTCTCGGTACATTATTTCGCAACTTCTAATTCCTTTGAACTACTCTTATTCCTGGATAAATTTGATACAGTCGATACGTCGCCAAATTCTCGTATGGAGCGGTGATCCAAAAGGATTCCGTCGAAGAGTATGAGCTTTTGGCAAAGCATGGAGGCGGCTATCCCGGTTTCATCTCTTGGTTCAAACAAACGGTAATTTCCATTAGACCATTTCATTTCTTCGTCTAATTTGTGGCTAATGCAACAATCCCTTTCGTATTAAACTTGTAGGCTAATTCAGAGTTTATGGACGCCGATTTGAGACAAGTCGCTAATGGTTTTGACTTTAAGGTCCGTTCATTTGACAAATACGACATCAACGGGTATCGCTTTCGTACCTATGGCAAAGAGCTATCTATGGCCGACTGAAAGTCTACAAATTGTTGTGTCTCTGCTATCGACGAAGGAGATACCGAGTATTATGGATGAGTTGAAGCAATTTATGAACTTCAATTCTATGGTGCAAACCCACCAAACGTCGTAGTCTTTAAATGTTATTGGTACCAGCCGAAGGAGACTAGAAGGACTCATGAACACTTAGGGCTAGTGGAAATCAAACAAAGCACCCATTTGGATGTTCCCGATGTCTATATTATGGCTCAACAGGCAACCCAAGTTTTCTATCTACCGTGGGCCTGTCAAAGTGATCCAAATCTCAATGGTTGGGATGTCGTTTATGAAGTGCCGCCACGTGTTAGACCACCTCCCCCCAATGAAGAGGATTATGAACCTCACATTAACCCAAACACATATGAAGGAGAATTCTTCCAAGAAACACGTATTTCCAAAAAAACGTTTCAAGAACCGCTCTACTTCACCCCAGAACATTGAAGTAGACAGCGACAGTGAACCCGACTTCACCCCTGAGTCAGAACAAGAAGAGCGTGAACTAGAAGAGGTTACTGCTGCGGATGACCTGACAATGCTTGACCGATTACGTAAAGGTGGCCTTCCACATGATGATGCATTTATTAATGATGATGATGAGCACGTCATTACTGATAGTGATGATGATGATGCATTTATTGATCCCGGAGCATTTATTGAACCCGACGATCCAAATTATTATTAGGTATTCAATTTTTTATGTTGTACTTGATTGATATAGTTACTTGTATGATTGTATGATTTATATAGTTTCTTGTATAATTTTCTTACTTTGTATGATTGTTTCTTATACATAGTGCCATGGTCTTGATGTCCGTCCCCATCGGCCCTCGCCCGCTTTATGATTCGGATGTGGTAAATTCTCTTTTATAACTATTTGTTGCATTTCGCATTTATGACAATTATGGCCATCAAGTTGACATAGAGATATTTTAATCTAGGAGGTATGTGAACCGGAATTTGAAACCGACCCTCTTGTCGAGAAGTTAAATTTAGTTGAAAAAGAAAATGAGTATTTGAAAGAAAAAATTAAAAGAATTGAAGAAGAGAAGATGACATTGGAGTTGTATGTTGCCGATGTCGTCGATGATCACAAGATGAAGATGAATGCAATGCGCTTGAAGATGGATGCAATGCGCCTGAAGCTTAAGAAGATTAGAAAATATGCCATTGATAATGAGGCTTGGTATCATTATGCCATTGGATCAATTGTTACCTTAGTTGCGATCTTCATCGCATTTGTTGTGATGAGGGTAAGTTTTCTCTAGTGTTTTGCTTAACAAATGCATACTTAGCTTATTTTCCTCCTAAATGGAATAATTACCTAAGTTAGATAAAAATGGCATTTTTACCTACGTTAGTTAGAAGAAGAAGAAGATAAAGAAGAGGAGAGGAGAAAAAGAAAGAGAAGAAAAATTCTTCTTCTTCTTATTCTTCTTCTTCTTCTAGCTAGTCTTCTTCTTCTAGTCTTCTTCTTCTTCTTCTAACTTTCTTCTTTCCCAATTTGCAGATTTGCTTTCGATGAGGAAGCTTGCGTTGATGGAGTCTACTCTTCTCCTTGTGCTTCCTTTTTGTTTTGATTTTGTAGGATGAACAATGTGAAACTTGCTACCTATATATGTATGTATGGATGAAACCATTATATGCTTGTTGTTAGATATGTTGGCTAGCTATATATGTTGCATATGGACTTTTGATTTGGTATGTATATGTGTTGGATGATCATATCCATATGGCAGGGATATGATTTGGTATGTATATGTGTTGTTATGCTTGTTGAAAGTATTCTCAAATGTGTGTATATATATATATATCTGTGAAATTCTGTGAAATTGAATGAATTTAAGAAAAAAAACAGGGGCTGTACAGGCTCTTTGCCGTCTGCTGGCTGACGGCAAAGAGCTTTGCCATCAGCCAGCAGATGGCAAAGCTGCCACATGGCAGCTACCTGTGCAACCTGGGGTGCACTAGGCTGGCCTATTTGGCAGCTTTGCCGTCTGCCAGCAGACGGCATAGCTTGCCATGTGGCAGCTACCTGGGGGGCATCTGGGCTGGCATATTTGTGCACTTTGCCGTACGCTGGCAGACGGCAAAGATGCAAAGGTCTTTGCCGTCTGCCAGCAGACAGCAAAGCACGCCGTTAACCCCCTAACGGACCTAACCAGCCACGTGTGCCGTCCAGGCTCTTCGCCATCTGCTGGCGGACGGCAAAGACCATTTCATCTTTGCTGTCCGCCAGCAGACGACAAAGAACCCTTTGCCGTAGCTTATTCAGCCAGAACTGTTGCCGTCTGCTGGCTGACGGCAAAGGCCTTTGCCGTCCGCCATGCATGCCTTTGCCATCCGCCATGGCACACGGCAAAGTGCCTGATTCCTGTAGTGACAGTCCCATAGGTTGCTGAGAGGTTGCCGATCGGGCTTAACACATGTACACTAATCGTAATCGTAACCGTAACAATCAGGATCGTTCATGTTAGAATCTCCCACGGGCTTATCCATCGGCAGCTGGCACACCCGAAAGGCAACGGCCATGTCCGGTAGGTTCTTCCTCCGGAACGACTCGGCTCTCCACATCCCAACCTTGTGGCACAGGTGGTCTGGCCAGAACTGGCTGCCATCGTTGACGTGCATCTCCTCCATCACCATGGGGTTCTCCACGAGGAACTTGGTGAGCTGCACCGGAAAGCAGTTCACCTCCTTGGCCTTAAACCGGAGCGTCATCTTCCGGAGGCTCGTCTGCAGGCAGCGGAATGCGCAGTTGTTGGTCAGAGGGTCCGGGAGCTCCAACACCCCGCCGAGGTCCACAGCCGAAGACCTGCACGCGAGCCTCTCAAACCTGTCCATGGACTCGCGAAGGGGCCACCGACCAGGTCCTCATGCTTGCGGTCGTACCAGTAGTTGTACCGCATGGCCAACCTGAGCCGGAGCTCGGACATCACCGGGGAGGAGATGAGCAGCCTCGCCATTGCCGCCGCCGTGTCGCTGTTCATGTACTGGTACTCTCCGTCTAGTTCGAGGAGCTTCAAGTTCGGGAACATTGGCAGGATGACCCCGGCGTCTCCATCCTCATCAGCGACGATGTCTTCGATGCACCCGAGGCGCACCTTGAGGGTTGGAGGACTCCCGTGGAGCCCACAAGCCCTTAGGGCGCCCCCCCCCCCCCCCCCCCGAGGGCGCGCCTAGCAGGCTTGTGGCCTCGTCGGGGATCTTCTGACCCCCTCTCCAAATTTCGTGGATGTCTTCTAGTCCAAGAAAAATCATCATAGAGTTTTATTCCGTTTGGACTCCATTTGATATTCCTTTTCTATAAAGCTCAAAAACAAGGAAAAACAGAAACTAGCACTGAGCTCTAGGTTAATAGGTTAGTCCCAAAAATAATATAAAATAGCATATTAATGCATATAAAACATCCAAAATAGATAATATAATAGCATGAAACAATCAAAAATTATAGATACGTTGGAGACGTATCAAACTATGGTTTGGCAAGAAGACTAAGTTGTCGTTTCTTAAAGTTTGGGGATGCGATGCTTATGTCAAAAGGCTTCAGCCTAATAAGCTCGAACCCAAATCGGAGAAGTGCGTCTTCATAGGATACCCTAAAGAAACTATTGGGTACACCTTCTACCACAGATCCGAAGGCAAGATCTTTGTTGCTAAGAATGAGTCCTTTCTAGAGAAGGAGTTTCTCTCGAAAGAAGTGAGTGGGAGGAAAGTAGAACTTGATGAGGTAATCGTACCTTCTCTCGAATTGGAAAGTAGCACATCAGAGAAAACCGTTCCCGTGATGCCTACACCAACTAGAGAGGAAGCTAATGATAATGATCATGAAACTTCAGTTCAAGTTACTACTGAACTTCATAGGTCGACCGGAACACGTACCGCACCAGAGTGGTACGATAATCCTATACTGGAAGTCATGTTGTTGGACAACGGCGAACCTACGAACTATGAAGAAGCTATGATGAGCCCAGATTCTGACAGATGGCTTGAGGCCATGAAATCTGAGATAGGATCGATGTATGAGAACAAACTATGGACTTTGGTGGACTTGCCCGATGATCGGCAAGCCATTGAGAATAAATGGATCTTCAAGAGGAAGACAAACGCTGATGGTAATATCACTGTCTACAAAGCGCGACTTGTCGCGAAAAGTTTTCGACAAGTTCAAGGGGTTGACTATGATGAGACTTTCTCACCCGTAGCGATGCTTAAGTCTGTCTGAATCATGTTAGCAATTGCCGCATTTTATGAAATCTGGCAAATGGACGTCAAAACTGCATTCCTTAAACAGATTTCTTAAGGAAGAATTGTATATGATGCAACCGGAAGTTTTTTTGTCGATCATAAAGGTGCTAACAAAGTGTGCAAGCTCCAGCGATCCATCTATGGACTGGTGCAAGCATCTCGGAGTTGGAATATACGATTTGATGAGGTGATCAAACCATATGGTTTTATACAGACTTACGATGAAGCATGTATTTACAAGAAAGTGAGTGGGAGCTCTATAGCATTTAGGATATTATATGTGGATGACATATTGTTGATTGGAAATGATATAGAATTTCTGAATAGCATAAAAGGATACTTGAATAAGAATTTTTCAATGAAAAACCTCGGCGAAGCTGCTTATATATTGGGCATCAATATTTATAGGGATAGATCAAGACACTTAATAGGATTTTCACAAAGCACATACCTTGACAAAGTTTTGAAGAAGTTCAAAATAGATCAGTCAAAGAAAGGGTTCTTGCCTGTGTTGCAAGGTGTGAAGTTGAGTAAGAGTCAATGCCCGACCACGGCAGATGATAGAGAGAGAATGAAAGTCATTCCCTATGCCTCAGCCATAGGTTCTATAAAGTTTGACATGCTGTCAGGGTCTTAATTTGCTTCTGATGGCCTTCTAGTTAGACAGATGATTTGATTTTCTGTTCTAACATATGGTTAGCATTTATAATTCAGAGATATACTAGTTTGTAGCAGTTGTCATACATTTGAGAAAAGACTTTGCCTTGAAGGATCTAGGTGATCTACACTATTTTTGGGGGTTGAAGTAAAAAGGTGAAAGATGGCATTCTCTTGACCCAAGAGAAGTATACCGCATTATACTGAAACATGTAGGTATGACGATCTTTAAAGTTCCGAACATGCCCCACTCTACTTCAGAATAACTATCCAAGGAAGAAGGAGAACTCTTGGGGGGCGAAGAGTCAACAAGATACAAAAGTATGATAGGTGTATTGAATTCATGCTCCAGCCAGTTCCTCCAAAAGTCCGAACTGATGGAGAGAAGCGGGCAATATATTTCAACACTCCCCTTCACGTCTAGGCTATTTTAGTCCTTAGACGTGGGATCGATGTAGGCCGCAGAATCGTTTTATTTAATACTGCGTTGGCAGGGTCTTCAACTCAAGACCTCTTGGCTCGGATACCATATTGAATTCATGCTCCAGCCAGTTGCTCCAAAAGTCCGAACTGATGGAGAGAGACGGGCAATATATTTCAACAAGGTGCATTACAATATTTGATACTAATAAGATCTGACATATATTTTCATGTTAACAAAGTATGCCAGTATTTGCATTCCCCTACTTCTCAACACTTGAGACTTGACAACAGCAAAGAGAATATTGAGGTATCTCAAAGGTACCATGAGTACATGTCTGAAGTTAGCCGAATCAACCTTAATCTTACTAAGTGCTTTCTTAGATGCTAATTGGGCAGGTTGTCCTGATGACAGAAGATTGACTGAGGCTTTACTGTTTTCTTTGGTCCAAATAATATCTTGGAGTGCACGCAAGCAAGCTACTGTGTCAAGATCAGCATAGAGGTTAAATATAAGTCTTTAGCTAATGCTACTACTGAATTAATGGGTACAAACCTTACTAGATGAACTTGGTGTTAATCATTCTCCAGTTGCTTGCCTATGGTGTGACAATATTGGTGCCACATATTTCTCAACAAATCTAGTTTTTCATTCAAGAACTAAGCACAATGAGATTGATCATCATTTTTTGCGTGAAAGGGTAGCCAAGAGACTACTCGACATTTGGTTTATCTTCACAGGTGACCAAGTTGTAGATGGTTTTGCCAAGAGAGAAGTGCATATTTCAAGCCCACACTCTTTTCCTAGTCTAATCTACAACCCTCAACTATGATGTCGTCTAAGAATCAACCCTAAACATTAAAACCGGCCAGGATTCAACCCTCCCCTCCCCGTTGACCAATTTGACCCAATTGACAGGTTTTGACCCGTTGACCGTCCAGTCATCAAGCCACGTTAGCAGTTTTTTTAACAAAATATTCTGTAAAAAAACAATTAAACAATTGAAAAAATCTATGAAATAAAAAACAATTATGTAAAGTAAAAAAATCCAGAAATTGAAACTAAAGATATTTACATTAATTTAAGACATTTTAAAACTTTCCTAGAATGTTTAGTATTATTTTCTTAAATTTACATATTTTTCCCTTTTTTGTAGAAATATTGAATTTTGGAAAAAATATTGGGTAGAAAATGTAATTTGACAATAATTTCCATTGTTTCAAACAAAAAAAATGGAAACTTTCCAGAATGTTTAGTATTGTTTTCTTGATTTTACAGATTTTTTTTCAAAATTTTCTAGAAAAAATAGTTTTCTTGACCAAATGTGGCAAAAAAATGGGGTAAAAATTGCACAAAACTATAGTTTTTCTATTTTATAGAATTTGTTTTTTAACATATTTTTTATTAGTATTATTTTATGGTTTTTTATAAAATAGAATTTTTATTTTAAAGAATTTGTATTGGAAATTTTAGATTTTTTGCTGACGTGGCTTGCTGACTAGATGGTCAATGGATCAAAACCGGTCAACGGGGTGGGGAGGGTTCAATCCTGGTCGGTTTTAAGAGTTTGGGGTTGATTCTTAGATGGTATCATAGTTGAGGGTTGTACATTAGACTAGGGCAAAAGTTGAGGATTGGAATATGCACTTCTCTCTTTTACCAAGGGCTTATCATGATGAAAATTAAAAGACGTTAAGGGCAATCTCTACTTGGTGAAGTTCTGATTGAGGGGGCATGTTAGAAAGTATTGTACACATATATGGTATCCCCTACAAGTTTAAGCGTGGCTAGCTAGGCCAACGCTCAGACCATCTCCAGATTTGTAGCGGCTGCTTAATCTCTCGAAGGTGCTCATATGGATAGAATGTGTGTGCGTGTGTTTTTAGAAATGAGTGCATATGTGTATGTATGAGTGTATGCGCCTGTACTTGATGACCCACAAGTATAGGGGATCTATTGTAGTCCTTTCGATAAGTAAGAGTGTCGAACCCAACGAGGAGCAGAAGGAAATGACAAGTGGTTTTCAGCAAGGTATTCTCTGCAAGCACTGAAATTATCGATAACAGATATTTGTGTGATAAGATAATTCGTAATGGGTAACAAGTAACAAAAGTAACTAAGGTGCGGCAAGGTGGCCCAATCCTTTTTGTAGCAAAGGACAAGCCTGGACGAACTCTTATATAAAGCAAAGCGCTCCCGAGGACACATGGGAGTTATTGTCAAGTTAGTTTCCATCATGCTCATATGATTCGCGTTCATTACTTTGATAATTTGATATGTGGGTGGACCGGTGCTTGGGTGCTGCCCTTACTTGGATAAGCCTCCCATTTATGATTAACCCCTCTCGCAAGCATCCGCAACTACGAAAGAAGAATTAAGGTAAACCTAACCATAGCATGAAACATATGGATCCAAATCAGCCCCTTACGAAGCAACGCATAAACTAGGGTTTAAGCTTCTGTCACTCTAGCAACCCATCATCTACTTATTACTTCCCAATGCCTTCCCCTAGGCCCAAATAATGGTGAAGTGTCATGTAGTCGACGTTCACATAACACCACTAGAGGAAAGACAACATACATCTCATCAAAATATCGGACGAATACCAAATTCACATGATTACTTATAACAAGACTTCTCCCATGTCCTCAGGAACAAACGTAACTATCACAAAGCATATTCATGTTCATAATCAGAGGAGTATTAATTATCATTAAGGATCTGAACATATGATCTTCCACCGAATAATCCAACTAGCATCAACTACAAGGAGTAATCAACACTACTAGTAACCCACAGGTACCAACCTGAGGTTTTGAGACAGAGATCAGATACAAGAGATGAACTAGGGTTTGAGAGGAGATGGTGCTGGTGAAGATGTTGATGGAGATTGACCCCCTCTCGATGAGAGGATCGATGGTGATGACGATGGAGATGATTTCCCCCTCCCGGAGGGATGTTTCCCCAGCAGAACAGCTCTGCAAGAGCCCTCAATTGGTTCTGCTCACGTTCTGCCTCAAGACGGCGGCGCTTCGTCCCGAAAGCTTCCTTATGATTGTTTTCTTGGTCAAAAAACACCATATAGCAGAAGAAGGGCGTCGGGGGCCTGCCAGGTGGCCCACAAGGATGGGGGGCGCGCCCAGGGGGGTAGGGCGCGCCCTTCACCCTTGTGGATGGCAGGTGGCCCCCCTCTGGTACTTTCTTCGCCCAATATTTTTTATTAAATCCAAAATGACTCTCCGTGAAGTTTCAGGACTTTTGGAGTTGTGCAGAATAGGTCTCTAATGTTTGCTCCTTTTCCAACCCAGAATTCCAGCTACCGGCATTCTCCCTCTTCTTGTAAACCTTGTAAAATAAGAGAGAAAAGGCATAAGTATTGTGCCATAATGTGTAATAACAGCCCATAATGCGATAAATATTGATATAAAAGCATGATGCAAAATGGACGTATCAACTCCCCCAAGCTTAGACCTCGCTTGTCCTCAAGCGAAAGCCGATATCGAAAAATATGTCCACATGTTTAGAGATAGCGGTGTCGATAAAATAAAATACGAACATGAGGGCATCATGATCATCTTTAGAACAGCAACATATAATGTCATATAATTACTTATGCTAGAGTAACAATTCATTCACAAGGTAAAGTATGAATCAGAAACCTCATTGAAAACCAACAAACTATGATCTCAGTCATTGAAGCAATTGCAATTTATCATAACGTCGGAAAGAGTCAATATAAGAGCTTTTCAGCAAGTCCACATACTCAACTATCATTTAGTCTTTCACAATTGCTAACACTCACGCGATACTTATGGGTTCAAAGTTTCCATCGGACACAGAGAAAGATAGGGGCTTATAGTTTTGCCTCCCAACCTTTTACCTCAAGGGTAATGTCAACAGTAATACTTTATGATGACCTACATCTGAGTGGATATATATATCTGGATCTTTCTCCAACACATAGTGCTTGCCAAAGGAAAAAAGTGTAAAACGGAAAGGTGAAGATCACCATGACTCTTGTATAAGGGTAGAAGATAAAAGTAAAAAAGATAGGCCCTTCGCAGAGGGAAGCAGAGGTTGTCATGCGCTTTTATGGTTGGATGCACAAAATCTTAATGCAAAAGAACGTCACTTTATATTGCCGCTTGTGATAAGGACCTTTATTATGCAGTCCATCGCTTTTATTTCTTCCATATCACAAGTTCGTATAAAGCTTATTTTCTTCACACTAATAGATCATACATATTTAGAGAGCAATTTTTATTGCTTGCACCGATGACAACTTACTTGAAGGATCTTACTCAATCCATAGGTAGGTATGGTGGACTCTCATGGCAAAACTGGGTTTAGGGATGTTTGGAAGCACAAGTAGTATCTCTACTTGGTGCAAAGAATTTCGCTAGCATGAGAGGGAAAGGCAAGCTCAACATGTTGGAGGATCCTTGACAATATAACTTCTATTCGGATATAAGAAAACATAACCCATTATGTTGTCTTCCTTGTCCAACATCAACTTTTTAGCATGTCATATTTTAATGAGTGCTCACAATTACAAAAGATGTCCAAGATAGTATATTTATATTTGAAGCCTCTCTTTCTTTATTACTTCCTATTAATTGCAACAATGAACAAAACTATGTTTGTCAACTCCCAACAAATTTTATTCATCATACTCTTTATATGTGAAGTCATTACTCTCCATAAGATCAATATATGATCTTTTTATTATTTTATTCCCTCAAGATCATGGCAAGAAAACAAAGCCCTCAACTCAAAACTACTCTTTATTATATAACTCACGGACTCGATTACATAGATAGATATCAAATCAAAACTCAAAGCTAGATCATACTAAAACTTTATTCTACTAGATCAAGATATAACCAAAAGGATCGAGCTAAGAAAAACGATAAAGGTAAAGGGGTGATTGTGATATGATACCGGGGCACCTCCCCCAAGCTTGGCAGTTGCCAAGGGGAGTGCCCATACCCATGTATTTAGATCTCTTTCTTCGGAGGTGGTGATGATGGAGTTGTTGATGAAGTAGTGCCACACATCGAGCGTAGGAGATGCTCCAGTTTACGAATAATGCCCTTGAGTGCGGTGATGTACTCTTGCAACAGAATATTTTCGCGAGTGAGATATTTATTTTGCACACGAACTAATTCAATAATCTTGAAAGCTTCAATTTCGGTAAGGGTAAGATGATTGTAGTATGGTTGAAGGAGATCTTCTTCTTCTGCTGCTGGAACTTGATCTTCCGTGGCCTTCTTGATCTTATCACCCTCATTGGTTTCCCCAAGTTCTTCTTTCTTCATCTCCATCTTCATTAGCCAAGCATCGTCGTCCACATTGTTGAAGGAGGAGGAAGACATGATGCCTGGCCTTGAAAACTCTGGCAGAAAACAGCTCAAAACGAAAACAGAGGATTTTGCCATGGTACGTTGGTCAAAACCTTCGGGAGATTATATAATGAATTTTTACCAACCAAAAGAAGTATTGTGCAAGAAAACGGAGTCCGGAGGGCACACGAGGTGGCCACAAGGTCGGGGGGTTCGCCCAGGGGGGTAGGGCGCGCCCTCCACCCTTGTGGTCGCCTCGTGTCTCTTTCGGACCACTTTTAATTTTCCTAATTTTTTAAATATTCCAAAACGGAGAAAAATTATCATTGGAAACGTTTTGGAGTCGGTTTACTTACCGTACCACATACCTATTCCTTTTCGGAGTCTGAAACGTTCTGGAAAGTGTTTCTTATGTACTCCTCCGGTGTTACGGTGTCAATTACATTGGTTTCAACATTTATGGGATTACCTAAGATGTAGTGTTTGATTCTTTGACCGTTTACCACCTTCGGATTTGTACCTTCGGTGCTGTTGATTTTGATGGCACTGGAACGATAGACCTCCTCGATAATGTAAGGACCTTCCCATTTAGAGAGAAGTTTTCCTGCAAAAAATCTTAAACGAGAGTTGTATAGCAAAACATGATCACCTACATTAAACCCACGCTTTTGTATCCTCTTGGCATGCCATCTTTTAACTTTTTCTTTAAACAACTTGGCATTCTCATAGGCTTGGGTTCTCCATTCATCAAGCGAGCTTATGTCAAATAACCTCTTCTCACCGGCAAGTTTGAAATCATAATTGAACTCTTTAATAGCCCAATATGCCTTATGTTCTAGTTCAAGAGGTAAGTGACAAGCCTTTCCATAAACCATTTTATATGGAGACATACCCATAGGGTTTTTATAAGCAGTTCTATAAGCCCATAATGCATCATCAAGTTTCTTAGACCAATTCTTTCTAGATCTATTAATAGTCTTTTGCAAAATCAATTTAATCTCTCTATTGCTCAATTCTACTTGACCACTAGACTGAGGATGATATGGAGATGCAATTCTATGGTTAACATCATACTTAGCAAGCATTTTATGGAAAGCACCATGAATAAAATGTGAACCACCATCAGTCATTAAATATCTAGGGACTCCAAACCTCAGAAAAATAACTTCTTTAAGCATCTTAATAGAAGTGTTATGATCAGCACTACTAGTTGGAATAGCTTCTACCCACTTAGTAACATAATCAACAGCAACTAAAATATGTGTATACCCATTAGAGGAAGAAAAAGGTCCCATATAATCAAAGCCCCAAACATCGAATGGTTCAATAACAAGTGAATAATTCATAGGCATTTCCTGACGTCTACTAATATTACCAACTCTCTGGCATTCATCACAAGACAAGACAAACTTACGAGCATCCTTGAAGAGAGTAGGCCAATAAAAACCAGATTGCAATACCTTATGTGTAGTTCTATCTCCAGCGTGGTGTCCTCCGTAAGACTCGGAGTGGCACTTGCGTAGGATCTGTTCCTGTTCATGCTTAGGTACACAACGTCTAATAATACCATCTACTCCTTCTTTATAAAGGTGTGGGTCATCCCAAAAGTAATATCTTAAATCATAGAAAAACTTTTTCTTTTGCTGGTATGTGAAACTAGATGGTATAAATTTAGTAACAATGTAATTAGCATAATCAGCATACCATGGAGTATTACGAGAAGCATTTATGACAGCTAATTGTTCATCAGGAAAGCTATCATCAATAGGCAGTGGGTCATCAAGAACATTTTCTAACCTAGACAAGTTATCTGCAACGGGGTTCTCAGCTCCCTTTCTATCAATAATATGCAAATCAAATTCTTGTAGCAAGAGAATCCATCTAATAAGTCTAGGTTTAGCATCTTTCTTTTCCATAAGATATTTAATAGCAGCATGATCAGTGTGAACAGTTACTTTGGAATCAACAATATAGGATCTGAACTTATCACAAGCAAAGACGACTGCTAAAAATTCTTTTTCAGTAGTAGCATAATTTCTCTGGGCACTGTCTAGAGTTTCGCTAGCATAATGAATGACATTCAATTTCTTATCAACTCTTTGACCTAGAACAACACCAACAGCATAATCACTAGCATCACACATAATTTCAAAGGGTAAATTCCAATCAGGTGGCTGAACAATAGGAGCAGAAATCAAGGCTTTCTTAAGTATTTCAAATGCTTCTACACAATCATCATCAAGAACAAAATGAACATCTTTTTACAAGAGATTAGTGAGAGGCCTAGAAATTTTAGAGAAGTCTTTAATAAGCCTCCTATAGAAACCAGCATGACCAAGGAAACTTCTTATACCTTTGATATCTTTAGGACACGACATCTTTTCAATAGCATCTACTTTAGCTTTATCAACTTCGATACCTCTTTCAGAAATTTTATGCCCCAAAACAATACCTTCATTAACCATAAAGTGGCACTTCTCCCAATTCAAGACAAGATTAGTTTTTTCACATCTCTGAAAAACTCGATCAAGGTTGCTTAAGCAATCATCAAAAGAAGTTCCGTAAACGGAGAAACCATCCATGAAAACCTCAACAATCTTTTCACAAAAATCAGAGAATATAACAGTCATACATCTTTGAAAGGTAGCAGGTGCATTGCATAAACCAAAAGGCATACATCTATAAGCAAAGGTACCGAAAGGGCAAGTAAAAGAGGTCTTTTCCTGATCATCTTTTAACACAGGTATTTGAGAAAACCAGAATAACCATCTAGAAAGCAAAAATGTGTATGTTTGGATAATCTTTCTAGCATTTGATCAATAAAAGGTATAGGGTAATGATCTTTCTTAGTAGCTTTATTTAATTTGTGAAAATCAATTACCGTTCTATAACCTGTAACAATTCTTTGTGGGATCAATTCATTCTTATCATTAGGAACAACAGTAATACCTCCCTTCTTAGGGACACAATGAACATGACTTACCCACTGACTATCAGCAATAGGATAAATTATACCTGCTTCCAGAAGCTTTAGTATTTCATTTCTTACCACTTCTTTCATCTTAGGATTTAACCTTCGTTAGTGATCAACAACTGGTTTAGCATCTTTCTCCAAATTAATTTTGTGCTGACATAGAGTGGGACTAATGCCCTTAAGATCATCAAGAGTATATCCAATAGCAGCACGGTGCTTCTTCAGAGTTTTCAATAATTTCTTTTCTTCATGCTCTGAAAGGTTAGCACTAATAATAACAGGATATATCTTTTTTTCATCAAGATAAGCATATTTCAAAGTATCAGGTAATTGTTTAAGCTCAAACATGGGATCTCCCTTGGGTGGAGGAGGATCCCCAAGGATTTCAACAGGCAAATTGTGTTTCAAAATAGGCCCTTGATTGAAGAATATTTCATCTATTTCCCTTCTTTCATTCATAGACAAATCATTTTCATGGTCTAGCAAATATTGTTCTAAGGGATCAGTAGGAGGCACGGCAATAGAAGCAAGACCAATAATTTCATCCTTACTAGGCAATTCTTTATCATGGGGCTGTCTACGAAATTTAGAGAAATTAAAATCATGAGACATATCCCCTAAACCGAAAGTAACAATATCTTTCTCGCAATCTATCTTAGCATTAACAGTATTCAAGAAAGGTCTACCAAATATAATGGGACAAAAGTCATCTTGTGGGGAAGCAAGAACAAGAAAATCAGTAGGGTATTTTATTTTCCCACACAAGACTTCAACATCTCTGACAATCCCAATAGGTGAAATAGTATCTCTATTAGCAAGCTTAATAGTAACATCAACATCTTCTATCTCAGCAGGTGCAATATCATTCATAATTTCTTTATATAAGCAAAAAGGAATTACACTCACACTAGCACCCACATCACATAAGCCATGATAACAATGATCTCCTATTTTAACTGAAACAACATGCATGCCAACAGCAGGTCTATGTTTATCCTTAGTATCTGGTTTGGCAATTCTAGCAGCTTCATCACAGAAATAAATAACATGCCCATCAACATTATCAACCAAGAGATCTTTAACCATAGCAATACTAGGTTCCACTTTAATTTGTTCAGGGGGTGTAGGTGTCCTAGTATAACTCTTACGAACCACAGTTGAAGCTTTAGCATGATCATTTATTCTAACAGGAAAAGGTGGTTTCTCAATGTAAGCAGTAGGAACAATAGGATCAACATTATAAGTACTAGTTTCTTCTTCAACTTTAATAGGTTCTACTACTTTAACTTCAATGGGAGGATGATATTTAAACCACTTCTCCTTAGGGAGATCAATATGAGTAGCAAATGATTTACAGAAAGAAGCTACTATCTCAGAGTCAAGCCCATATTTAGTGCTAAAATCACGAAAAGCATCGGTATCCATAAAAGATTTAACACAATCAAACTTAAGGTTTATACCTGACTCCTTACCTTCGTCGAGGTCCCAATCTTCAGAGTTGCGTTTAATTCTTTCCAGTAAATCCCATTTGAATTCAATATCCTTCTTCATATAAGAACCAGTACAAGAAGTATCGAGCATGGATCGATTATTATGAGAAAGCCGAGCATAAATTTTTTGAATAATAATTTCTCTTGGGAGCTCATGATTGGGGCATGAATATAACATTGACTTAAGCCTCCCCCAAGCTTGAGCGATACTTTCTCCTTCACGAGGCCAAAAATTATATATATAATTCCGATCACGATGAACCAGATGCATATGATAAAACTTCTGATGAAATTCCAGTTTCAATCGGTTGTAGTTCCATGATCCAATATCATCACATAGCCTATACCATGTCAATGCCTTCTTCTTCAAAGATAAAGGGAAGACCTTCTTCTTGACATCATCCTCGGGCAAACCTGCAAGCTTAAATAATCCACAAACTTCATCCACATAGATTAGATGCATATCAGGATGTAATGTTCCATCTCCTGTGTAAGGATGAGCTAGCAGTTTCTCTATCATACCCGAAGGAATTTCATAATAAATATTTTCAGTAGGTGCAGTAGGTTGAGGAGCAACTCTTTGCTCTTTCGGTCGGGGTGAAGATACCCCGAACAAGCCCCTCAAAGGATTATTTTCTATAGTAACAAGTAATAGTAAATTTCAGCACACTATATAAATGTTTTCTTACCAAATTCCACTTACCAAAGGCGCTTCACTCCCCGGCAACGGCGCCAGAAAAGAGTCTTGATGACCCACAAGTATAGGGGATCTATCGTAGTCCTTTCGATAAGTAAGATTGTCGAACCCAACGAGGAGCAGAAGGAAATGACAAGCGGTTTTCAGCAAGGTATTCTCTGCAAGCACTGAAATTATCGATAACAGATATTTATGTGATAAGATAATTCGTAACGGGTAACAAGTAACAAAAGTAACTAAGGTGCAGCAAGGTGGCCAAATCCTTTTTGTAGCAAAGGACAAGCCTGGACGAACTCTTATATAAAGCAAAGCGCTCCCGAGGACACATGGGAGTTATTGTCAAGTTAGTTTTCATCATGCTCATATGATTCGCGTTCGTTACTTTGATAATTTGATATGTGGGTGGACCGGTGCTTGGGTGCTGCCCTTCCTTGGACAAGCCTCCCATTTATGATTAACCCCTCTCGCAAGCATCCGTAACTACGAAAGAAGAATTAAGGTAAACCTAACCATAGCATGAAACATATGGATTCAAATCAGCCCCTTACGAAGCAACGCATAAACTAGGGTTTAAGCTTCTGTCACTCTAGCAACCCATCATCTACTTATTACTTCCCAATGCCTTCCCCTAGGCCTAAATAATGGTGAAGTGTCATGTAGTCGACGTTCACATAACACCACTAGAGGAAAGACAACATACATCTCATCAAAATATCGAACGAATACCAAATTCACATGATTACTTATAACAAGACTTCTCACATGTCCTCAGGACAAACATAACTACTCACAAAGCATATTCATGTTCATGATTAGAGGAGTATTAATTATCATTAAGGATCTGAACATATGATCTTCCACCGAATAAACCAACTAGCATCAACTACAAGGAGTAATCAACACTACTAGCAACCCACAGGTACCAATCTGAGGTTTTGAGACAGAGATCGGATACAAAAGATGAACTAGGGTTTGAGAGGAGATGGTGCTGGTGAAGATGTTGATGGAGATTGACCCCCTCTCGATGAGAGGATCGATGGTGATGACGATGGTGATGATTTCCCCCTCCCGGAGGGATGTTTCCCCGGCAGAACAGCTCCGCCGGAGCCCTAGATTGGTTCTGCTCACGTTCCGCCTCGAGACGGCGGCGTTTCGTCCCGAAAGCTTCCTTATGATTTTTTTCAGGTCAAAACACACCATATAGCAGAAGATGGGCGTCGGGGGCCTGCCAGGTGGCCCACAAGGACGGGGGGCGCGCCCAGGGGGTAGGGCGCGCCCTCCACCCTTGTGGATGGCAGGTGGCCCCCCTCTGGTACTTTCTTCGCCCAATATTTTTTATTAAATCCAAAATGACTCTCCGTGAAGTTTCAGGACTTTTGGAGTTGTGCAAAATAGGTCTCTAATATTTGCTCCTTTTTCAGCCTAGAATTCCAGCTGCCGGCATTCTCCCTCTTCTTGTAAACCTTGTAAAATAAGAGAGAAAATGCATAAGTATTGTGCCATAATGTGTAATAACCACCCATAATGCGATAAATATTGATATAAAAGCATGATGCAAAATGGACGTATCAGTACTGTGTTTAAAAGAAAAGATTTGCAACGGCTGACAAGTGGGCCTATTTTGCTGACGCAATGGCCACCGTGGATATTTTAGGGGCAAGCATCACCGGTGAACAGGAGGACCCCCTGGATACACCAGCGCTCCTTTCTCCGCTTAAATACATGATTTTTTTTTCAAATGCATTTTTTTTGAACATCTCTTAAATACAAATTATAGCATTGTTTTTTTTAGGATCAATTATAGCATTGTTTTGAATGGTATTACATAACATTATCTTTGACTTACATGACATTTTCTTTTTTGCATTGTATAAACATTTTTTAAGTACCTCGTACATTTGTTTGAAACACGTGAACATTTTCTCAATGACACAAACATTTTCTTTGAAAGCTATCGACATTTTTCAAAAATTAGGCTAACAAAATTCACACATAAACAGTTTCCTTTATTTACCCAAAAGAACAGGGAATTACAAACGCAAACAAAAGGTAAAAAAGCAAACTGAGAGAGAATGCACGCACGTGTTACGCCTAACATTTTCGTTTGTCGCTTTTTTTAGAACCGTTTGCCGCTTCTTTTCCCGCATTGGTACAACAGGTCTCACGTGGTAGAAGTTGCTGGGCCTGCCCGTGCTTCATTAGCTGTAGGCGAGGTGATCGCACAACTCGCAGCATGTGAAGTATAGCCCCGGGCATGTGATAGCTTGCCTGAAGGCCTCTGTACCGCATTCTAGGCCTGCTTACGTCCCACATTTCGGCCCCAAGAGTGTTAACTCGCGAGCCCACGCTCTGCGGACTTCGTCCACGAAGCCCACATGAAGCAGCACATTAAACACATATCACTACCCTTGTTTAGTACCACATGGCTTGCTGAGAAGGTTGAAGCAGGCGAGCCAGCTATATAAGCAAGGCGGGGTGCAACCTTGGAACATACTTACCTGGACGGGGTTGACGGCTGATCAAGAAGAGTCGTGGCCTAGGCTAGTGGTCCACATTGCACTTGGTGGATGCGCTGGCTTACCATCTCCCCATGCGGGAGAGTGGACGTCATAATTTGTGGTAGAGGGGGTACGCGTTTGCGCGGCCCCTGCCAAAATTAATCAAAATTTTAAATTTAAATTATTTAAAATTAAAAATAAAATTTGAAAAGTCATGGGCTACACTGCCCTTTTGGTAATATTTTTTTACCTTTGAATAATTCTTTATTTTAAAATTTGAATGGTAGTCTTCTGTGCCCCACTGAAATGTTGACGCTGCATTCACTGCACGCTTGTTTGCCCTGCTGCAATCTTGGCTGCGTAGCTGACAACTGATCCTGTTACAAGTGCATCGTTCATTTTCTTCAGGTACTTTTCCATGAAATCCAGTTCTATGTTTTTTGTTTGGCATGAATGATATGATTACCTTGTACCGGACTATGATCGCAGCAGCTCAGAAATGAGCACGTGCCCTGCAGCAACAGTTAGCTAGTTACTTTAACAAGCCCAATCTATGTTTTGTAAAATTTTCAACTGTTATTGGCTGACTTTTACTTACATTCAGAAATGGTTCTTTCTTGACTTCCTATATGCAGCAGCTTACCAATGATGGATGCATCGTTTCCTTGATTCACCCACATATTGTAATAGTACTAAAAATTATAATTTATGCAATATAATTGTTCATATACTTTCCACCATCTTGAAATGCTCTCTCTCTGTAACTAAATATAAGATGCTGATGTAGTACTTGTCTTACGGTATTTCTTTTCTGGAGTTACTTGTATGTAGATTGCAGTAGTAGTTTTTAGAGTGAAACCTGAGCTCTTTTACAGTGCAAAATGTTACAAGATCTACATATTGTAGTAGTAGTCTTCTTTCTTGTCCAAATCGCAATGCTTCTCTGTACTTGTTGATCTTTTCAGTCTGAACTTTTTCACGCAGTTCAGGATTTTTGTTTTGTAACATCATGGATGATGCATATCTTTTATATTGGACTGTAAGCTCTTTTTAAAAGTGTTGGCATACATGAACTACAGTGTATAAGCAATTGTATTTTTGGTCGAATTTCAAGTGAAAAGCACTTGAATTGCAGTTTTAGTTCTTTTTACTGAACTTGTCAGTTAACTATCCAACCTACTTCCACCTCTTTTACAGTGCAAATGTTACAAGATCTACGTATTGTAGTAGTTAGTAGTCTTTCTTGTCCAAATCGTAGTGCTTTCTCTGTACTTTTCACTCGGCTCAGGATTTTTGTTTTTAACATCATTGATGATGCATGTCTGTTATATTGGACTGTACGCGCCTTTTTACAATGTTGGCATACATGAACTACAGTATCCAAGCAATTGTATTTTTGGTTGAATTTCAAGTGAAAAGTACCTGAATTACAGTTTTAGTTCTTTTTACTGAACTTGTCCGTCAGTTAACTATCCAACTCCAATAAAAGCACAGCCTGATGTATGCAATGTGCTAGACATGAAAAACAGCTTTGGTGGTCGGTAATCGTCCTAACAGGAGCCGTAACATCAGTGTGCAACAGTATGCCACAGTGCTACGTCCAACAAATGCTTTGCTCGCCACGTCCACGGCGCCGCCCCTGATTAGAACCTTCTCCTGGTTTATCCAGCTGCAGCTGGCACACCCGAAACCCGGCGGCCGCGTCCGGCAGGTTCTTCAGCCGGAAAGACTCGGCTCTCCATCCCGCAACCTTGTGACAGAGGTGGTCCGTCCAGAACTGGCTCCCCTCGTCGACGTGCATCTCCTCGAGCACCATGGCATTCTCCACGAGGAACTTGGCGAGCTGCGCCGGGAAGCAATTGACCTCCTTGGCCTTGAACTGCAGCGTCACCTTCCGGAGGCTCATCTGCAGGCAGCGGAACTCGCAGTTGTTGTTGGTCAAGGCGTCCGGGAGCTCCGACACCCCGCCGAGGTCCACGACCGACGACCTGCACGCGAGCCTCTCGAACCTGTCCATGGACTCGCCGAAGGGCCCACCGACCGGGTCCTCGTGCTTGCGGTCGTAGCAATAGTTGTACCGCATGGCCAACCTGAGCCGGAGCTCGGACATCACCGGGCAGGAGCGGAGAATCCTCGCCGTTGCCACCGCCGTGTTGTTGTCCATGTACTGGTACTCTCCGTCTAGTTCGAGGAGCTTCAGGTTCGGGAATGTTGGCAGGATGATCCCGGCGTCCTCATCCTCGTCGGCGACGATGCCCTCGATGCACTCGAGGCGCACCTTGAGGGCTCTCGTGCTGGTGAAGCTTGCCGTCATGCGGGACAGCGGCTCATAATTCAAGATCTCGCAGCCACCCTGATGGTGGTGAGCCACATCGAATTCGACTCGCGCGAGCCCCGGCGACGGCGATGTGAGCGAGAGCTTCACGGGGTATCCCTTGAACCTGAAGAAGCGGAGGCTGGGCATGTCGAGCTCGATGCCGCCAGCGGCGGACGCCTTGACCTCCTTGTCAACAAAGGTCACGAGCACCAAGGCGGTGACCGTCGGGCATCGGAGGCGGAGTGGCAGCATGAAGTAGTCCGGCTCGTAGAATCTCTCGTCAGAGCCAGAATTTTGGATTTCGTTTTTTGATTTTTACCGGTCCTGGACGAAATGGGTGAAATTCGGTTTTTCGGATTTTTTTCGGAAAATTTCGGACGAAAATCACATAGCAAAATTTGAATTTTTGGACGAAAATTGGAGGAAAAATAAACGAAAAATGAACGAAATTTGTCCAAAATTTTGAAATACAACAGAACATCAAATGATATTAATAATTTTAACAAAATATTCATGTAAAAATCAAACAGCAGAATCTATTCATCAAATCATTATACATCAGACTGAAGATTAACACTCCAATGGCAACCATTCAGACAGTAGCATAGTCCATGAATTCAGAGAGCGGCAACCACTCGAAAAGCAACATGATAGTCCAGATTAACATCCAACTTAATAGTTCAGATACTAGAGTTGAAATGAACGTCCATAACAGTTCAGAATTACAGTCCACGATAAATTTAAAACGGCATTCAAAGTTCAAATATGCCGACCTCCAAAATACAAACAGGAAGTTCACTTTGGACTTCCTGTTCTTCAACTCTTCAGTCTTGCATCAAAAGTCTCGAATCGAACAGAGACCTTCACTTTGGACTTCCTGTTCATCCAGCCGTTAGTCTTCATCAAACCGAAAGTTCTTTTGCTCCCAGGCAGCTTAACCTTGCAATTCAAGCATTGTGAATTATATAAATATTAGAAGTAGATGGCAGAAACTACAACTCATAGATGACAGCCCCAGTTGGAACAGCATATAAAATCATATGGACAAAAACAATGTGAATTATATAAACATTACAAGTAGATGGTAGAAACAACAACTCATAGATGGCGGCCCCAACTGAAACAGAATATGAAATCATACAGACTAAAGCATTGTGAATTATATAAACATTACAAGTAAATGGCAGCAACAAAAACTCATAGATGGCAGCCCCAATTGAAACACCATATAAAATCATATGGACTAAAGCATTGTGAATTATATAAACATCACAAGTAGATGGAAGAAACAACAATTAATAGATGGCAGCCCCAATTGAAACAGCATATAAAATCATATGCACTAAAGCACAACATCGCATGTTTGACAGAATATAAGAAAGCGCATAAATGGCAAATTATTGATAACATCACAAGGGACTTACTTGTCAATTGTAGAGGCTCGTGACCTCCTTGACCTTCTTGGCTTGCCTAACCCGTTCAGATCTACGGTTCACCAAACGACCATCACTTGTTACATCGGCATTGTTTCCAACTTGGCTTGGTAAATCCTTTTCAACTTGGCTTGGTAAACTTTTCAACTTGGCTCCCTAAAGCAGGTTGCACCTCCTCCTCTAGTGATTAGGGGGCAGTACCGACAATCAAATCCCCCACCAAACTTGGGGCCATGGTTCCAAATATAATAGATGTCACTGCTTACAAGCCCTACATATCAAAATTTCAAGCACCATGTTAGCAATGCATCATAATATATAGGAAATCTCAATATATAGCTACAACACACTAAACAACATTTCAACTCTAAATGCATCATAATACAAAATAAAAACTGAGTAAGGAATAAAAAAGAATGAACTAGGACAGTAACAAGAATTAGCATAATCTTTACAACAGAATAAACAACATTTCAACTCTAAATGCATCATAATACGACTAAAAATTGAGTAAGGAATAAAAAGAATGAACCAGGACAGTAACAAGAATTAGCATAATTTTTACAAAAGAATAAACAACATTCCAACTTTAAATGCATCATAACATCAAGTAAAAAGATAATAAGGCAGAAAAAAGGGAATTGGCACATTTTTTTACTCTTAATGCATAACAAAATCAAGTAAAAGCTAACAAGGCATAACAAACAGAATTAGCACAATTTTAACTTTAAACATAATTAATACATTTTTTATTTAAATGTTTCCTCTCTAAAAGCATCATAATATCTATACAAAAAATTAAGCACAATTAACAAAATGCAGATCATGGTATTGACCTTTCCAAGTTGTCTCTCTTGGAGCTGAATCATTCCCCATCAGAATGTCATCTTCATTGTCGGGGTTGACATTTTCCCTCCTTCTGGCTTCATCGATGCTCACCCTATTAAGATAGGGCACACTTCCATCACCAATAAATTCAAGCATGAGATAAAGATCAACTTTATTTGCAAAAAATGGCAATCTATTTTAACAATGGCATGCAACCAAAGTTGAGAACATATTAAGCAATCTTGTAGTACAAGATATTAGAAACAATGCTATTGAACAAGCTAGTGAAAGATCCTTCCTAGGTGTGCTATCATCCACACTTGCCTACGTGTGCTATCATCCACACTTGCTAAATAAGCATGCACGTACAGCTAACTACAGATCAGGGCAAGGTGAGCTATCATGCACAATTGTGCTCCTGTATCAAGCAAGTGTGCATGCTGAACCTTTTTTTTTTTTGAATAAAAGAAGGGCTTCCCACCCCTCCGATTTTCATTAACGAAAACCACATCGTTCTCGGGCTACAGGACACAACTAACACAAGACCAAAAGAAAAGGCAGAGAGCCAAACTGGCCCCCCCTATCGCCAGCAAATCCCAGACCTAACATTCGAGCATATCAAGTTATTACATTCATCCAGGCTAAAGGCCTCAAACTTTGCAAAAGACAGGACATAAGAAAACAAAGAAACAGGTAGAACAAGCAGTCTAGTCGCCCTCCAGGAAGAGATCTTGTCATTCGAGCCGCGCCACATTTATTCTCCATCCTTGAGAGGCCGCGTAGACCTCACTTGCTACCCGTTCTAGTAGTCTTGCCCCCAGCTCCAACACCTTTTTTGCTGCTCCTTTATTTGCAAAATAGACCAATCCACCATCCAATGTGTCATTGCTTTAATTATAGTCATAGGGTCAGAGACTTTTTTCATTTCAAAAATAATCCCATTCCTGGCTTTCCATAAAGCCCAACATATAGTAGACACCCCCACCAACACTAGTTTTTTATCATCTTTCTTGAAAGAATCTAGCCAAGATCCAAAGCAATCTTGCATTGACAAAGGTGTTTTTCTCAAATCAAATGTGCATTTGATTAGGCTCCAAATCAGGGAGGCAGCCGAACAAGTAAAAAACAAATGATCAACTGATTCATCTTTCCCACAAAATACACAATTATTTTCCCCTTTCCACCCCCTCTTCAATAATGAATCCCTCGTGAGAATGCTTTTTTTATGCCTAGCCAAAGAAAAACTTTAATTTTGGCTGGCACTTTGATTTTCCATAGGAATTTCTGTGGGAATTTAAGTTCATCAGCCACCAGTTTCCTATACATCGATTTAACTGTAAATTTACCATCAGCAGTAAGAGACCATTTGATTTTATCTTTATCCCCCTTCATTTCAATATCCTCACATCTACTTTTCAAACTATTCCATAGTTCTAGGGTTTCCCCATATAAAGTCCTCCTAAATCTAAATCCCCCCCACCCCCCCCACCCTTTTTGAATGGCTTCAGCTACTGTAATGTTATGATCAAAACATAAGTCATAAATTCTAGGATAAGCTTCTTTAAGGCTTTTATCGTCAACCCAAATATCTTCCCAGAATCTAGTATTTTCCCCATTCCCTAATTCTTTTCTCACAAATCTATAAAAGGTTTCTTTAATTTTCATCAGACTGGACCAAAACTGAGAATCTCTAGGTTTTTTAGTGTGACGACCCCGGCTTAATCGTGCACTAATCATACACGCAAAAGCACACGATCAAGCCTAAGGACTCACTTGAAGATATCACAACAGAACTCTAAAACATAATTAAATTCATACAAGCTTAATATTACAAGCCAGGGCCTCGAGGGCTCGAATACATAGTTCGATGGCATACAAGTGTCAGCGGAAGCGTCAGATATCTGGATACAGATATATTACAGAGAGAGAGATAAGCCTTCACAGAGGCGGGGCAAAATAAAAACTACGACCGAAAAGGCGTGGGCCTCCTGCCCTGGACCCTCCGATCCTACTCCTGGTCGTCGGTCGGCTCCTCGTAATAGTAGTACTCTCCGGGCTGGTAGTAGTAGTGCTCGTCGAACGGGACAACTGGCTCCGGGGCTCTGTCGTCTAGATGCGACAAAGGGATAAAGGGGGAAAAAGGAAAATAAAGCAAACGTGAGTACTCATCCGAAGTACTCAGCAAGCAAGGATCTACACTACATATGCAACATTTTCAAAGGATGGCTGTATATGTGGACTGGGCTGCAGAAATGCCAGAATAGAGGGGGAAAGCCTAGTCCTAGCAAAGACTAGCATCTTCAGCATCTTCAACAGTCTTGCAGCATAAGAAGAGAGCAGAATAACATAATGTAAAGTATAGCAGTGTCATCAACCTCGGCCAGAGATTCTTCCTCGACTCCCTGCGAGAAAGTAATCCCAGAGCCATACTATCCAGTTCATCTCAAGTCATCAGTTCTAGTTGTACCGATAGGGATACAACTCCAAGTGTCCGTTACCGTAGGACAGGCTATCGATAGATGTTTCTTCCCTGCAGGGGTGCACCAACTTACCCACCACGCTCGCTTAACTCCGGCCATCGCTGCGAGCTCGTCTCCGGTGAGCTCAGGCCACCTCGCGCCCTGCTCTTACCCCCCTAGATGCGGTCGAGCACGGGCTAACTTCTGGTGGTCTCCGCGCGTCCAACCGTAGACCATAATGCAAGTCCGGCGAGTCTCCGCCGTCGATTTGGTCGTCGCCAGCCGAGCTCCGGCGAGGGCCGACGTGGCTAGGTCATTAGGACTAATCCTCCCCTAATTAGCCACCTCACTGCCACTGACAGCGGGCCCTACCGCGGGGTCAAACCCAGTCAGCGACTGGTTTGATCGGGATTAACCCGTGGGCCACTGACATGTGGGCCCCGCTAGTAATTAGTTTAAATAAAACGTTTTTATAATTAAAATCAATTAGATAAACTAAATGACTCACTGATATATGGGGCCCACACCCCTAATTAACCCTGGTAATTAGTTTAATCCATTGTTAGCCTAACAGAGGCTGACATGTGGGTCCCACTGGACCCACATGTCAGGTTTGACTAGGTCAGCGACGCTGTTGACCGCTGACGTCACAGTGACGTCATGCTGACGTCATAATTCATTTCTGTAAATAAAATAATTCTAGAAAATCATTTAAACTTCAAAAATTAATAACTTTTAAACTGTAGCTCAGATCGAAAAAGTTAAAACATGAAAGTTGCTCAGAACGACGAGACGAGTCTTATCGTGCCGTCTATTTCCTTGTCGGAACCTCCTACGTAGGAGAACTCGTAACTCCGAGCTCGATTCCGGTAGATGAATAGTGCACATACACCGGTTAATAAATCCCAGATTAATTCTAAAAATAACTAAAATGACTTAGAGGCATATTTAGGCAACCCTGCACTGCATCATAGCATCGCACGCACTGTGTTGCATCTGATTGCATTATATTTACTTGTTTCCTCCCCCTCTTCTCTTTCGGTAGACCCCGACGTTGCCGTAGCTCCTGAGGCAGACGCCACTCCGGAGTACGACTACGTCCCCGACGACCCTGCCCTTGCCGTCGAGCAGACAGGCAAGCACCCCCATTTTAAGCATTCCGATATCGCCCACTCTCTTCTCTCTTATGCTTGCATTAGAAGTTACTGCTGCTACTGTTGTCCTATATCTGCTGCATAGCCTGCTTTATTGTAGCCTACTTTTGATACCTGCCTGTTCTCCTAAACTGTTTAGTATAGGATGGGTAGAGCCTTATCAGAGACCCACTTGTCCCGACTGCCCCGCTGGACTCTCAGAAGACCCGAGCAACGAGATCGAAGATTAGAACCTGGCACCACACGTCACTTCCCCTAAGATGCTCGACTTTGCTGGGTTACTATCGAGTGCCGAGGGTGATACCTCGTCAGCACTTCTCATGATAACCTTGTAGGTTAGTTATTCGGTCATGGTAGGTGAGGGTGATTCCTCCTACACCACCCCCGATAACGACGTCGTCGTGCAACTTCTCAAGTGTGGACCTCGAGGGTGATTCCTCATTCGTTCACCTTGACGATAGCATCGAGCGGGAATTCCAACGAGGGTGATTCCTCAGGGTTCCCCCTTGGTGTCAGACACACGGAGACTTGGTTACTATGACTGAACACTGAACCATGATAACATGATACTAAAGACGGGTCGGCCCTGAGGGGTACCCGCGCGAGCATAAATGCGAAGTGATGTGGAGTCGGGTTGACCTGAGAGGTGCCCGCGAGATAACTACGAGGCGTGGCCGGGCATTCTTAGCCCTTGCCGCAAGTCCTCGAGACGGGGCGACGGGGTCACATCGATCGTGAGTCTCTGCTTGTTTCCGCACGCTCCTAATCCACTAAACGGTTTGGATATTTGATCCGAGGGGCCTCTGGCCTGATAGCACTAACCATCACGTGGGCATAGTATGGGCGTTCTGCGTCGTATACTTCAGCCGAAGTGTAATGGACGTCAGCGATTGAGCGGCGCGCGCCGAGTTGGACTGGTTACGCAACTACGCTTGTATTAAGGGGTTGCTAGGTCTGCTCTCGGCCGTGAACGTAATGTGCAGGAGTTCCCGGGGCGAAGGCCCAAGACCCCTGGGGGCACAGGTTAGTCCGGTGTGCTGACCTCTCTGTTAAGTATTTGGTCGGGTTGCGGCGTGTTGCTTAGCCGAGGTCGGGCATGACCCAGTAAAGTGTGTCCGGCCGGAGTTAAGCGAGCGTGGTGGGTAAGTTGGTGCACCCCTGCAGGGAAGAAACTTCTATCGATAGCCTGTCCTATGGTAACGGACACTCGGAGTTGTATCCCGATCGGTACAACTAGAACTTGAGATGAGAACTGGATAGTACGGCTCTGGGATTGCTTTCTCGTAGGGAGTCGAGGAAGAATCTCTGGCCGAGGTTGATGATACTACTACTACTTTACATTATGTTATTCTGCACTCTCCTAATGCTGCAAGACTGATGAAGATGATGAAGATGCTAGTCTTCGATAGGACTAGGCTTTTCCCCTCTATTCTGGCATTTCTGCAGCCCAGTCCACATATACAGCCTCCTTTGAAAATGATGCATATGTAGTGTAGATCCTTGCTTGCTGAGTACTTCGGATGAGTACTCACGTTTGCTTTATTTTCCTTTTTCCCCCTTTATTCCTTTGTCGCATCCAGACGACGGAGCCCCGGAGCCAGATGTCCCCGTCGACGACCACTTCTACTACCAGCCTGGAGAGTACTACTACTACAAGGAGCCGTCTGACGACCAGGAGTAGGATCGGAGGGTCCAGGGCAGGAGGCCCACGCCTTTTCCATCGTACTTTTTATTTTGCCCCGCCTCTATGAAGGCTTATCTCTCTTTCTGTAATATATCTGTACCCAGATATCTGATGCTTCCGCTGACACTTGTATGCCATCGAGCTATGTATTCGAGCCCTCGAGGCCCTGGCTTGTAATATAAACTTGTATGAATTTATTTATGTTTTAGAGTTGTGTTGTGATATCTTCAAGTGAGTCCTTAGGCTTGATCGTGTGCATTTGCGTGTATGATTAGTGCACGATTAAGCCGGGGTCGTCACATTTAGTGCCCCTGGAAAGGCATCTATCTGCCCCATATTTTCTCTTTATGACATCTTGCCACAGTCCCTCCTCTGTCTCCATTTTCCAGAACCACTTAGCAAGCAGAGCTATATTCATCATTTCCAGATTTAGGATTCCTAAGCCACCCACATCTTTGGGCAAACAACAAGTCTCCCACTTAACCAAGTGATACTTCTTAACATCTTCATCCTCTTGCCACACTAGCCTAGCTCTATAAAAATCCACTTTTTTAATCACTCCTTTAGGAATAGGATAAAAGGACATCATAAAGAGAGGTATATTAGTCAGGCAAGCCTGCACTAAAGTAATTCTCCCAGCTATACATCCTAGCAATTTCCCTTGCCAACATCCACATCTTTTTTCTACCTTCTCAGTGACACAGTTCCAATGAACATTTCTGAGTCTGGATTCAGAAACTGGCAGTCCTAAATATCTCATGGGGACTGTCCCCATTTTGCACGTCAATATTTCCTGGTATAAATTTTGCTTCTCTTTTGCTTTTCCAAACAACATTAATTCACTTTTATGAAAATTAATTTTAAGTCCAGACATTTGTTCAAATGCTCCCAATACAAATTTCAGATTCTGCACACTTTCCACATCATCTTTAAGCAGAAAGATTGTGTCATCTGCATATTGTAGCATATTTACTCCTTTGTTTTCTCCATCCCCTAGGACTCCTTTAATCAAATCATTCTCTAAAGCATTATTCATTAATATGGCTAACGCATCAGCAGCAAGATCAAATAACAGGGGAGACATAGCATCTCCTTGCCTAAGTCCTTTAAAGGTTTTAAAGTAAGGTCCAATTTCATCATTCACCTTCACCCCAACATGCCCTCCCCTCATGGTTTCCATTACCCAATCACACCACTTGTCAGGAAATCCTTTGGCCCTCAACATCTGAATCACAAAAGGCCATTTTATTTTATCATATGCTTTTTCAAAATCTACCTTAAAAATTAGTGCATCCTGTTTCTTGCTATGAAAAGTGTTCAAAGCTTCATGCAGGATCACCACCCCTTCCATGATGTATCTCCCTTTAATGAATGATGTCTGTGTTTTGGATATAACATGGGACACACACATTGTTAACCTATTCATTAACACTTTTGTAATGATTTTGAAACTAACATTCAGCAGGCATATAGGCCTGAATTTTTGAATTTGTTTAGCATCTGTAGTTTTTGGCATTAATGTAATGATGCCATAATTCAACGTGGCAATGTTAATTTTTCCTCTAGCAAATTCTTCTATCAAAGCTTTGAGATCCCATTTCACCAAATCCCAGAATTCCTGGTAAAAATCAGCAGGAAACCCATCTGGTCCAGGGCTTTTATTTTTTTTTCATTCCAAACATCACTGTTTTGATCTCTTCTAGTGAGAAGGGGCTCATCAGCCTTTCTCTATCTTCATCACTAATCTTATTAGTTTCCATGTCTCTCATTGAGATCTCGACTTCTTCAGGATGTCCAAACAATTTTTTGTAAAAGTTAGTAATATATTTCATCAGTTCCTCCTCTCCTTCTATTACTCCTTCCTCTTGCTCTAGGGATATTATTCTATTTTTTTCTCCTTCTCCCATTAACCTTGGCATGATAATATCTTGTATTTCCATCTCCTTCTGTGATTTCCTTATCCTTATATCTTTGTATTATTTTAATCTTCTCCTGCATCATCACCTTTTTCAGTTGTTCTCTTAGCTTTTTTTGCTCTTTTCTGTCAGCCACAGTAATTCCCCTAATTTCAGTATTTTTATCTATTTCATCCAATCTTTTGACAATATCTATTTTTATCTTTCTATACCAGGCATCCACATTTCTATTCCATCCTTTTGCCTTCTTCCGTAAATTTCTCATCCTGAGCTGCCACCTTTCTAATATATCTCCATAATATCTTTCATTCCAAGTTTTCTGTACCAATTCCTTAAAACCCTCCCTCACGGCCCAAGCATTCTCATATCTAAATATGTATTTTTTTGGTTGTTCATCTCCTGTGTCCAAATAAAGAGGTGTATGATAGAACACCTCCCTAGCAAAAGCTTGAAGTATAGTCAGGGGATATTTCTCTTCCCACATTGGGCACATTAAAACCCTATCCAATTTTTCATAGGTCGGATCAGCCAAATTATTAGCCCAGGTAAATTTTCTTCCATTTAAGGGAAGCTCTCTTAGTCCAGCCTGTTCAATGATTGCATTGAACATAAAGGTCCATTGCTCATTGTGTATAGGTTTGTTCTTTTCCTTCTCATTTCTAATTGGTTATCATGATAAACTCTAGCTAACTCTGCCAGGAAGCTGGCTTTTCCCTCAATCTGTGCAGCTCCATAAACAGTAATCAAATTCCAGTGCATTTTGATAATTTTGTCATATATCAGCATCCTCACAAAGTAAACTCCTTCCTCTATGTGTTCTATATTAAACCTATCTTGATTCACTCCCATCAGAATCCCTCCTGACATCCCCCTAGGCTCATTCCAGCACCAATCAAAATTTCTCCCCCCACAAAGATTATGTAGTTCATTTTTCAAATTTTTTTGCTTAATAGTTTCTGAAATCCCTATGAAATCTAGTCTATGATCCACAATCAATTCCCTCACATATCTTTTTTTGTGATCTTGCCCCCAACCTCTCACATTCCAAAAAATTCCTCTCATTTTTGTGTTTATTGAAATATTTTTTGCTTTTTGCTATTCTACCCTTCTCCTTCTCTTTTTTTTCAATCCTTTGCTCTCTTTTTTCTTCTGGGCACACCAATCCCAACAGTTTGCTTCACACAGCTTGATGCTGGTGAGCCATTCTTTTTTCTCCCTTTTTTTCCTGAGAATATATTTCTCAGTTTCTCAAATTGTTGTTCTTCTAGATCAGCATCTGAGTGCTCTAAGTCTGAGCACAATTCATCTAAATCCACATCCCCAGTGTGAATATACACTGGTGTGTTGCCTTTTTTCTCCCCCATGTTACTGTTATTTTCCTCCTTTTCCTTATTCTCCTTCAGATTTTGGAAATATATCTTTCTTCTTGCTATCTCCATTTTCTTAATGATCTCTAAGTTTTTGTCTATCATATCAATGGAACACCCTAAATCAATCCCAACCAGAGAACTAATGTGTAACAAAGAAGAGTTTGGACAATTTAAATAAGAGCCCTTACCATAATTATCTCTTTCTTCAGCCCTCATCTTTGCCATTTCCTCCACTTTTTGATCTTCCTTTCCCCTGTTCCTCAAGCTTCTTTTCAGTTCAATTTCTTTGTCTTCATCATTTTTTTCTATCACCTCCATCCCATGCAACTCTGCCAATCTCTCTCCCAAAGTCCCTACTGATTCTTGACTTGCATTATAATCAGTAGGTTCATTATACTTTCCAGATCCAGTTTCCTCTTTCTTACCTTGAGTTTCTTTTTCAAAGTCTTCAACCTCTAGATTAGCCAGTTCCATCTTATATTGCTCTCTGTTTGCAACCTCCTGTTCCAACTTCAATATATCTTCCTTTTGTTTTTCAATCATGCTCTCTAGACTTTTTTGTGTGCTCTCCAAGTCTTTTATTCTCTTATCAACCTTGTTCCACCATGCATTTTGTCTGGCTTTCTCCTCCTCTAAGTTCTGAATTTTCCTGAACATAATATCTATTTCTTTTTGCATTTTCCCTCTTTCTGCAGCCATACTTTTGTCCAAGTGTCCAATGATTTCCTCTATTGAGTTTTTCATCATTTCATTCTTTTTGTCAATCTCTTCAATCTGTTTCAAAGATAAACTGCCCAATGTCATCCCTCTTTTATCAGCTCCAGTCAGCTTTGCTCTTTTTCTGTTTTCCTCCTCATCATCTCCATCTTCCATTTCAGACACAACATCAGATTTTCTCTTTTCCTCTTTATACCAGCCCATCTCAGTCACCTTATCAAGCTCTGCCTCAGTCACCTTATCAAGCTCTGCCCCAATTCTTCCATTTCAGACACAACATCTTTCCCACATCCCTAACCCCACACTTCACTTTCACTTTCTCTTCATTAATAGTGTCCATGTCTATTTCTAACACAAGTCCTACAGTAGCAGCCACTTCACACATCCCAAAGAAATGTCTAAAACAATCTGGTACTTTCTCAAATTTCACCCAGGCAGTATGCATTTTCCCAATTGCCAAATGATCAAGAGACCAGGGCTATACCTTTATAATGACACCAGTCCCCAACAAGTTGAAGTCATTGAACTTTGCCAATTCCACCAACTTTCCTTTATTGGGAAATCTCATCATGTAACAATTTTTCCCATATTCCTTTACTCTCCACTGCCACCCCCAGTCAAACATATCATTGAGAGCTTTTATCAACTCAGTTTCATTGATCTGTCCATCCCTAATGATCACCACTCCTAAAGGATTTATATGCTCGGCAATTAAGATATCCTTGTAACTCTGCACCAGTAACACTCCTAGACCTTTTGCAGCATATCCAACATATTTGGGTACTGGCTTCATTTGTTTCAGCAAGTTACAGTCTCCAGTAATGTGGTTGTCCCTGCCACAGATTAAGCAGTGCCCCACTTTGCAATCTCTAGTTAAGTGCCTGGGATCTTTGCATTTTCCACATAACTGTCTGTTGAACCTGTCATTTCTACCCCTGTCATCACTCATTTTTTGTTGCCAAGCTGCATTGCTCACCTGATTCCTGAAACCATTTCCTGAGCTATTTCCATTACCTTTTGCTCTTTTCAGCATGTTTTCCTCACTAGCATCAGTTTCTTTGACTGATTTTTTTACCATAGCTCATCATTGACTTATTTTTTCCACTATCTTCCACAGGCATCCCACTCTTTTTCATCCCCTGCACTAGTTGTGATAGTAGTGCACTCAGGATCTATTGCTGCTGACTAGAATTCATACTTCCCTCTCCTTTATCCTTGCCATCTCTTTGATCTTCCCCTACATCTCCCCCTTTCCCAGCTTCTTCATTCCTGCCCCCACTGTCTTTTCTTCCTTCCTTGATCTGCCATACCTTGCTCCCCCCAGACTCATCACTGGGTGCATCTGAGCTTCCCATACCTCTTCCAACACTGAATCCAAATCCCGAACGTCCCCCTCCTCTGCCATGAAAATCGAAGGAATTCTCAGAAGAGTTGGATCTGCTTCTATCTCCTCCACCAAAGTGCCCTATCTTTCTGACATCTGCATCACCAAATCTTCCTCCTCTGTTAGTCCTCCCCCCTCCAAAGCCTCTCCCGAAGTTTCCAGCCATGGGCTCTACTTCCTCTCATGGCGGCTGGGGGGTAAACCCTAAAATTATATCACAGCTCTCTCTCCCTCCCTGTCCCTGCCTTTTTATAGGCTCACCATAGTCCTCCAGGGCTTGGGCCTTCTCTCTATCTGGGCTTTCCAGAGCCCAGCAGGCCAAGTCCAAATCCAGGTCAATTTGCACCTTTTTCCCCAGCGGGCCACCAAACCTAGATGCCCATCTATCATCTTTTTCCCCTTCATCCCCACTTTTTTTCATCCGCTCTCTTCCCCCCCAAGTGGGGTGTGATTGGAGTGTTTCTAATGTAAATTTCACCAAAGTCAAGTTCCTCTTCATCATACCATAAAGCAATGGGCTGGAAATTTCCATGCCTTATGTGCATTTGAACTATTTTGGCTTCAATCACTTCATTATTCACATAATCCCACCCTGTGTTTTTTTTATTATTTATCTCAACCCTTCCCTTTTCTCTATTCTCTTTTTCTCCATTTTCATCATTTTGGAGTTTGGTAATCTTTCTGATTCGCTTTTCCTTTTTTCTATCCCTCTCTGCTCTTCCCAATTTCCCCAAAATAACCTCATCTACATCAATCGACGTAGTAGAGGTCAGATATTTCTTTCCGCACATACCTGACGAAGTTGGAGAAGAAGCCCCCTCCCCCTCCTCGTCGGACACCTTCCCAGCCAACAGCCAGACGCGGCTACCGGCCGGCGAGGCCCCTACTGGAGGCGGGAAAGGGCGCGGCGAACGCCTGGGGAAGCGTGGAGAACGCCTCGGCAGCTCTGTGACCGCCCTCTTCTGCTTCCTCCTCGGCGTCACCATCTCCTCGTCGTCTTCCTCTATCACGACGGCGCCACCCGCGAGCCCGGTGTAGGCAGCCCCATCACCACCTCCATCGGCGGCGGTGGCGGCGGCTGCGGCTGGATCTGGCTGAAGCGGAGGGATCTGAAGACCCTCCACTTGTGCCTCTGCTCCTGGATCGGAGATTCAGCCTCGACCATCTCCCCAAGCAGAACCCCCACGCCGGCTGCCTGTTGTAGTTGGGGAAGCAGCGCTGGATTTCTTCCTCATACAGCTTGTCGCGCACCATCTCCGCGGCATCGTTGAGCATCTTCGCCTTCGGGAACCATCTGTCGATCTCCCTCAGCCTCCCCATCCGCACCTCGTCGCCGTCGGCGAGCGCCCACATCTGCTGCTCGCGGGTCATCATGAAACCCTAACTCGCGGCGTGGCAGAGCAGGAGGGAGCGCAGCGCGACAGAGCGGGAGGGAGCGCAGCGTGAGAGGGCGGGGCGTGCGGTGTGCGAGGAAGAGAAATGCGAGGAGTCGGGGCAGTCGAGGGACTAAAATATCCCCTTCGCTCCCCTCGGCCGCCATTACTCACCTCGGGGCTCGCAACGTGACCAAGCCGCCCTCCATGCGCCGCAACCTTTGCAATATGACATGGAAACTGTATAACTTGTCCCACGGTGAAACCCGCGTCATCGCGCCAGCCGCGCACGTCCACCGTCACCTCCTCGGCTTTAAGGAGGACCAGCCGCCTTCCTCACCGGAGGAGGAATCCCGGCCGGAATTCCAGCAATGATGCCCCTAGATCGGGGACGAACTTGCATCGGAGCGGTGCGTCGCACAAGAGACGTGTGCCGCCCGTCATCTCCCGAGTCCCCCTCGCGTGCTGTCTGCGGCCGTGCATGCTGAACCTAGCTATAGATTTTCACAAATGAAAAGCTAGCTACAGATCTGGGCAAGATGAGCCATCATACAAAAATGCTAAATAGGTGCATGTACAAGATTAGAGGAACAGTAGTTACAGTACGTCAGTACCATGTCCAGCTTGCCGGAAGCCAGTGCGTGTGTCCGGCGCCGGGGCACTGCCCGAGCCCGACTGGATGCGCCGCATGCTGCTGCTCCCGTGGAGCCGTTCAACGCCCGAGCCCACCTGCCCCGGCATCGAAGTTGTGCAGCCGCGCTCCATGGCGCTGCCACCACTCACCTGGTCGGCACGGCCACTGTCCATGGACGGGAAAGAGACTGGGAGGGAGGGAGACGAGGGAGGAGATTGGGAATGTGACACCCCCTGTAATGAACAACAGTGATCAACCTTAGTTAATGCCATGTCAGCAAGTTTAACAGTGCCTAATCATCATTTGCATCATATTGCATTTCAACTCCTAATTCAAACTCAAATTAAATTAAAGTGGAAAATAAAAGTTATTCAAAACAGAAACTTAAATGTTCATTAAATAACAAATATTCCAGAGACAATCCTAAAATTGTAACCAACATTTAATAGATTAATTAAGTGACTCTAACAGTACCAAAACAGTAGGGTTTAATACATTTTATTTAATACAAAATTTGTGTGAACTCCATTTTCCTCCAAACCAATTTTTAGCAGTACTAACTAATGCACTGTATATATTGGAACAAGTAACCTATATTACAAAATTGTGTATGAGGCCACACATTATTGCAAAAGTAGGAACAAAAGGGAAAACAGAGAAAAGAAAAGAAGAAAAAGAAAAGGCCCACTGTGCCTGGGCCTCGAGTGCACAGTGCCGGCCCAGCCCGCGCAGCTCTTCCCCCACCTCGCACTGCTCATGCCGCCACGCTGTCGAACACCCCGCACCCGCATGCGCGAACGCACCCGGCCCCCCTCGCTTGCCGTTCAACAGCGCGTCGTCGCACGCGATGGGGATAAGAGCAACTCCCCGCACCCCCCTAGCGAACCCTAGCCGCCCCGTTCGCCCCTCTTCCTCGATCCCCCACCTCACCGGACACCGCCATGGACGACCGCGGCTGAGCTGCGCGGCCACCGCCACTGCCCCGCCTCGCAGACCTGTCCACCGGGCTCGCCATTTTCGCCCACTTCGATCACGCCGACGGGAACAAGCCGGGAGCCACCACATCGCCTCCACGCTGTCTTCTTCCTCCTCGGATCCCCGCCGCCGTTCGCCGTCGATTCTGGCCACCCCACACCTTCCCCGCGCACGCTTTGCACCTCTGCAGGATCGCTGTGAGCTCCCCTTCCTTCTCCCCCTCGTTGCGCTCTGTTTCCGCCACCGTAGTCCCCTCTCCCCGTCATGCCCGAGCTCATCCCCGCACGAGCTCGTCGCCGGCGGCCCTTCGGTGACCATTTGGTCATGTGCTGCTGCCCGTTTGCTTCGCCGCCTCGCATAGGCCTCGCCTACCCTTTTGCTTCGCCCGTAAACACGCCGTAGCGCCGATTCCGTTGCACGCCCGAGAGCTTCGCCGCCGACGTGCTCGCCGCTGTTGCTACAATGCGTCCCCGGCCACACCACCACCGGCCGCCGACCGATGCGGTCCACTGCCAGCTCTCGAACGCGACCAAGAACTGCCAGCAAGCCCCCCCCCGCCCTTGAGCATCCAGATATCACCCATTCCATTTCTCCTGCTTGCATTAGATTTTGCTATTGTTAATGTTTTCTCCTATTCTGATGCATAGCCTGCTTTTGTAATCTGTTTATTGTTACCTTACCTGCCTATGTTAAACTGCTTAGTATAGGTTGGTAGGGAACCATCAGTGACCCCCACTACCTTACCCTTGTTGCCCCTGCTTGATCATCGACGACTCGATCAATGTGATCGTCGACCAGAGACCGACACATCACTTCACCCCCTTAGTTGTACGACTCTGCATAGTTACTATCGAGTGACGAGGGTGATACCTCGTAACACACTCCTGATGAATACTCTGCAGTGTAGCTGTTCGGTCGTGGTCGTCGAGGGTGATTCCTCCTTCTCCACTTCCGATACGACTCTGTTGTGCAACCCCTCAGTGTGAACCTCGAGGGTGATGCCTCAGACATTCACCTTGATGATTTCATCGAGTGGAATCCACCGAGGGTGATTCCTCGGGGTTTCCCTCTTGATGTTATGACCACACGGTTACTTTGACCTTTGTTACAGGCGGGTCGACTCTAATGGGTACCCGCAGGGGATCTATGATGTCGGGTGTGCCGGAAGGGCACTCGAGTGTGATATTGTGGCGGAGCTTCAGAAACTCTGATTGTCTCCGCGTGTTAATAAAGGAGCCTATTGGATTTGGGCATTTGATCTGAGTGGGTCGACGTGTCCTATACGCACTACCACCACGCGGGATTATGGTTTATGGGGCCCTCTACGTCGTACGTTCCTCCCGAAAGCTCTTCAGACGTCACGGTTCACCGTGCGGGCTGATTGTCGGGAATGGGCTGAATACTTCACTGACGAGTTCAGTGTCGCGCCTGCACCCTGGCCAGTCTCGCAACGCGCAGGGTGCCCAGGGCAATGGCCCAAGACCTCTGGGTGCATAGGTTAGTCCGGCGTGCTGACCTCCCTACTGAGCCTAGGTAGGGCGCTGCTTCGTGTTGATCTCCCGAGGCCGAGCATTACCCAGCAAGTGTGTCCGGCCAGAGGTGATCGAGCGTGTTGGGTAACAGTAGTGCACCCCTGCAGGGATGAATAATCTATCGATAGCCGGTCCTACGGTAAAGGACGCTCAGTTTGTGTATCCCGATCTACTACTTGAACTGGATACTTGTTACTTAATTGAAGCTTCGGGATCGCTTTCTCACAGGGAGTCGAGGAAGGATCTCTAGGCTTTGCTTTAACATTTTTGCTTAATAAAATGCTATTCTACTCTCTTCTATTGCTGCAAGATGGTGGCTCCGTGAAGATGTTTGAAGATGCTAGTCTTCGATAGGACTAGGCCTTCTCTCTATTCTGGCATTTCTGCAACCCAGTCCACATATACAGCCTTTCCTCTTTGATAATGTTGCATATGTAGTGTAGATCCTTCCTTGCTGAGTACTTCGGATGAGTACTCACGGTTGCTTTGTTACCTCTTTTTTCCCCATAACCCCTTTTGATGATACATCAGACGATGGAGCCCCGGAGCCAGATGTCCCAGCAGGAGCTTACTACCAGGAGGGTCCAGACGGTACTTACTACTGGATCGAGCCAGCCGACCAGGAGTAGGATCAGAGGCTCCCAGACAGGAGGCCTTCGCCTTTCGATCTAGAGTCGTTGTTTGTGCTAGCCTTCTTAAGGCAAACCTTGACTAACTATGTCTGTACTCAGATATTATTTGTATGACTGACTTATGTATTCGGATCCTCGTGATCCCTGGTCTATAATAATGTGGATCTCCATTTAATTGTGTTAGAGTTGTGTTGTGATATCTTCCCGTGAATCCATGTGCTTGATCGTGCATGTTTGCGTGTATGATTAGTGCACGATTGAGTCGGGGGCGTCACAAGTTGTTATCAGAGCCGACTGCCTGTAGGAAGCCCCCTTTCCAACTCCTTGGCCGAAGTTGAGTCTAGACATTGAAAAACTAATTTACTAACTTGGCTGTGTGGCTTACGGGCCCACGTCGCCAACTGGGTGGTATTAGGATCTTTTATTCCTCGTCTATACTCTGGGACCCTGATCTCTCTTCTATTCGGGTTAAATAAATTTTACTAACGCCGACCCTTAGGATCTCGTAAATCTCGTCTACCCGGAGAGCTGGATATATGTGCTTACTTCCTCACCATTGATCTGATTAGTCTGATAATCATTTTCCTTTCCATTGTTTTGTTTAACCTTTCTCTCCGAGTTGTATTATACTCCGAGTTGTCATTCGATAAGACCGGATTCTGCATCAGAGTGCACATGGGGTGCAGGATTTTCCTGCGACGGCCATTCATCGTCCGCACGTGCAGTTACCCCATTTCAGTGGTTTTCTATGACATTGATGTAGCCTTTGCTATGTCTCATTGTGTACTTCCCTACCGCGTGCCTGCGCGCCGCCTAGTATGTCTAGCTTCTAAATTTGCGCCGTTATGCTGTCCGCATGTACCCGACTCCGTGTATGGATCTGTATGTCTTAATTGACTACTGTTAAGTATCTGTTACACTACTTAATTGTTGTCAAGTTACATCATGCTTGTCGCTAAACACTCGCAATTTCTTTTACTAAACTGCCCCCTGTTGATACTTAGCAGGATGGTTAGACCAGGTGGTCATGGTCGTGCCCCTGAACGCCCACCACCGCCAGATTATATGGCAGATATGATGCAACAATTCGAGCTCAACCGTCAGTTCATGACCGAAATCATGGCTCAGTTTCCGCATCAGAACAACCAGAACCAGAACCCTGCTTCAATAACTTTGACGGATTTTATGCGACTCAACCCCACTCAGTTCTGCAACTCTGACAAGCCACTGGATGCTGATGACTGGCTCCGCGACATCACTCACGAGATGGAGTCTGCTAATGTCGCCCTTGCCAACTTCGTCACCTTCGCGGCCTTTTTCTTAAAGGGCCCCGTTGCTCAATGGTGGGACACACACAAGCGTACACTGCCTATTGGAACAGCCGTTACTTGGCTTGAGTTCCAGGCTGCTTTTTGTGCCCGTTATATTCCTCAGGGAATTATGGACAGGATGAAAACCCAGTTCCGCAACCTCACCCAGGGCAACAAGACTGTCGAAGCCTATCAGCGGGAATTCCTTGACATGTCCCGCTATGCTGAAGAAGACATCGCCACAGATGCCCGTAGACAAGAGAAGTTTCATAGTGGACTCCACCCAGACCTCGAGCTTGCACTTGCTGCTCAAGACTTCAACGACTTTTCTACTCTTGTGAACAAGGCTATTCTAGTTGAGACCGCTCAGATGAAGCATAAGGACTCGCAGAAGCGCTATCGTGATGCTGGCTCATCTTCGGGCTCAGCACAGAAGTGTCGAGTTTGGATTCCCAACAACGTGTTCCGTCCAAATGCCCCTGCGGCAAGGAATAACTATGCTGCACCACGTCTGCCTCCTCCACCACCGAGGCAGCCAAGAGCTCAAGCTGCTCCACCCAATGCTCCTCTTCGTCCTGAAGATGGTCTGTGCTTCAAGTGCCGCAAGCCAGGTCACCTTGCTAAGGACTGCCGCCAGACTCAGAATCAGTTGGCTTTCCCTCATACTAGTCGTGGCAATGGTCGTGGCAACAATCAGGCCCGCAACTATAATACTGGGTCTGCTGCTCATGGTCGTGGACACGCTTACAACATTGATATTGAAGAAGTCCAGGATCAACCTGCTACTGTGATGGGTACCCTTCTCGTTAACTCAGTACTTGCTTCTGTTTTATTTGATTCAGGAGCATCACATTCATTCCTCTTTGGAAAATTTGCATTCATGCATGGCATTCGGTATGAGAAGTTGCATACTCCGTTAGTCGTTAAAACTCCCGGAGGTCATTGTCATGCTGACGTGATAGCACCTGACGTTACCGTCAAAATTAAAGGGTTGGAATTCCTTGCCTCACCCATCGTCTTGCAATCTTCCACCATAGACCTCATCCTCGGAATGGATTGGTTGAAAGCTCACATTGCTTCGATCAATTGTGCCACTAAAGTCATCCAACTTCTTCACCCCTCCGACGAGATAGTGAACTACACCGCCCGAATTACTCGGAATGCTGAAGCTCACGTATATGCTCTGAATGCTTTGAGCGCCTCACCTCTGGAAGGAATCGAGAACGTTCCTGTCGTTCAAGATTTTCCGGACGTCTTTCCGGAAGAACTTCCAGGGATACCCCCGGTTAGAGCTGTCGAGTTTGTCATTGACTTGAAGCCTGGCACTACCCCTATTGCGAAGCGTCCTTATAAGATGCCTCCGCACCACCTTCTCAAGCTTAAGGAAGAAATCGACAAGCCACTTAAGAAAGGTTTTATCCGCCCCAGTTCCTCTGCTTAGGGAGCACCTTCACTCTTCGTTAGGAAGAAGGATGGAACTAACCGATTGGTTCAGGATTATCGGCCCATTAACCAAGCCACAATCCAGAATAAATGCCCACTGCCCCGGATCAATGATCTGTATGATCAACTTGCTGGATCCTCTGTCTTCTCAAAACTCGACTTGAGGTTGGGTTATCATCAGATCCGTGTTCGCGAAGAGGATATTTCGAAGACTGCCTTTGTTACTTGATATGGCTCTTATGAGTACACCGTTATGTCATTTGGCTTAACAAATGCTCCAGCAACCTTCTCCCGGTTGATGAACTATATCTTCATGGATTACCTCGACAAATTCGTCATGGTTTATTTAGATGATATCCTTATATATTCCAAGATTGAAGAAGAACATGCTGAACATCTTCGGCTTGTATTGGAGAAGCTTCGGGAACACCAGCTTTACGCCAAGTACTCTAAGTGTGAATTCTGGTTATCTGAAGTGAGCTACCTTGGTCATGTGATTTCCAAGAATGGAATTGCTGTTAACCCGGAACGAGTTCAAGCCATTCTTGACTGGACTCCCCCGAAGAATGTCAAGCAAGTCAGGAGTTTTCTCAGACTCGCTAGTTATTGCCGTTGATTCATTGAGAACTTTTCCAAGATTGCAAAACCATTGACGAATCTGCTCCACAAGGGTGTTAAATTTGAGTGGACAGAAAAATGTCAAGAAAGCTTTCAGACGCTAAAAGATAAGTTGACATCTGCCCCAGTGCTAGCACCCCCGGATTCCCAAAAGGATTTCGTGATATACTGTGATGCATCTCGTCAAGAATTAGGCTGTGTCCTAATGCAAGAGCGTAAGGTGATTGCTTATGCCTCTCGACAATTGCGTCCTCGTGAAGAAAACTACCCAGTGCATGATCTCGAACTTTCTGCGGTTATTTATGCTCTGAAGCTATGGCGACATTACCTTCTCGGTAACCGTTGCGAGATATACACGGATCATCAAAGTTTGAAGTATCTATATACTCAACCAGATCTGAACCTTCGTCAACAAAGATGGCTCGAGACAATTGCCGATTATGATATGAATATCTCATACACCCCTGGCAAGGCTAATGTAATGGCCGATGCTTTGAGTCACAAGGCTTATTGCAGCAACCATATGGTTCAGGAAGCACAACCTGTTCTTTATGAAGAGCTTAGCAAATTGAACCTCCACATTGTTCCACAGGGTTATCTCAATACCCTGGTTGTTGAACCAGATTTAGAACACAACATTAAGACTATGCAAAGGTATGACTCTGAAGTTGAAAGGATTAAGCGATACCTCGAAAGAGGAAAGCCGTCGGAATTCCATCTTGATAATGATGGGATCCTATTCTTCCAACGCCGTCTCTTCGTACCCAAGTTCAAGGATGAGAGGGAGCACGTTATGAAAGAAGCTCATGACACTCCTCTGTCAATTCATCCGGGTAGCACAAAGATGTACCGTAACATTTGCCAGAGATACTGGTGGCCTAATATGAAGCGAGACACTGCTCGTTATGTTTCTGAGTGTGACGTTTGCCGCCGCATTAAGGCAGAACATCAAAGGCCTGCTGGAACTCTGCAACCCCTTGAAATTCATGAATGGAAATGGGACAAGGTCCAAATGGATTTCATTACTGGTTTTCCCAGATCTCAGAAGGGTCATGATGCTATTTTTGTCGTCATTGACCGATTCTCAAAGGTTGCTCACTTTCTGCCAGTTAAGGAGACAATCACTGCTAGTCAGTTAGCAGACTTGTATGTTTCCCGAATTGTGTCACTCCACGGTGTTCCATTGGAGATCAGTTCGGATCGTGGCAGCCTCTTTACCTCTAGATTTTGGGAAAGTTTCCAAGAAGCTATGGGAACTCATCTGTCCTTCAGTACCGATTTTCACCCTCAGTCACAGGGTCAAGTCGAACAAGTTAATCAAGTGCTCGAAGATATGCTTCGGGCTTGTGTCATCTCTTTCGGTAAGAAGTGGGAGGAATCTCTCCCGTATGCCGAATTCTCTTACAACAATAGCTACCAAGCTAGTCTGAAGATGGCACCATTTGAAGTTCTTTACGGACGTAAGTGTCGAACCCCTCTGAATTGGTTAGAAACTAGGGAACGCTCACTCGTCGGACCGGACATTATCCAACAAGCTGAAGAAAAAGTCCGCATTGTCCGTGAACATCTGAAATCTGCTCAGTCTCGTCAGAAGAGCAACTATGACCGAAAGCACAAGGAAATGGTCTATCAGCCTGGCGAGCAAGCCTACCTTCGCGTCACTCCGTTGAAAGGCACTCATCGGTTCGGAATCAAGGGCAAGTTAGCTCCTCGCTACATTGGCCCGTTCCATATTCTTGCACGTCGAGGAGAAGTGGCATATCAGTTGCAATTGCCGCCAAGTCTTTCTCAAGTACATGATGTTTTTCATGTATCCCAACTCCGTCGCTGCTTCAAGGATCCTATTCGAGCTGTGGATCATGAAATGCTTGAATTGCGGGAAGATCTGTCTTATCCAGAATATCCCATCCGCATTCTTGATCAAGCTGAACGCCGGACTCGTCAAAAGTCAATCAAATTCCTAAAAGTTCAGTGGTCGAATCATTCTGAAGATGAAGCCACTTGGGAATGCGAGGATCGTCTTCACGAAGAATACCCCTCTTTCTTCCAGTCTTCCTCTTAATTCTCGGGACAAGAATTCTTGTTAGATGAGGAGAATTGTGACACCCCCTGTAATGAACAACAGTGATCAACCTTAGTTAATGCCATGTCAGCAAGTTTAACAGTGCCTAATCATCATTTGCATCATATTGCATTTCAAATCCTAATTCAAACTCAAATTAAATTAAAGTGGAAAATAAAAGTTATTCAAAACAGAAACTAAAATGTCCATTAAATAACAAATATTCCAGAGACAATGCTAAAATTGTAACCAACATTTAATAGATTAATTAAGTGACTCTAACAGTACCAAAACAGCAGGGTTTAATACATTTTATTTAATACAAAATCTGTGTGAACTCCATTTTCCTCCAAACCAATTTTTAGCAGCACTAACTAATGCAATGTATATATTGGAACAAGTAACCTATATTACAAAACTGTGTATGAGGCCACACATTATTGCAAAAGTAGGAACAAAAGGGAAAACAGAGAAAAGAAAAGAAGAAAAAGAAAAGGCCCACTGTGCCTGGGCCTCGAGTGCACAGCGCCGGCCCAGCCCGCGCAGCTCTTCCCCCACCTCGCACTGCTCATGCCGCCCCGCTGTCGAACACCCGCACCCGCACGCGCGGACGCACCCGGCCCCCCTCGCTCGCTGCTCGACAGCGCGTCGCGCGCGCGATGGGGATAAGAGCAACTCCCCGCACCCCCTAGCGAACCCTAGCTGCCCCGTTCGCCCCTCTTCCTCGATCCCCCACCTCACCCGACGCCGCCATGGACGGCCACGGCTGAGCTGCGCGGCCACCGTCACTGCCCTGCCTCGCGGACCTGTCCACCGGGCTCGCCATCGTCGCCCACTTCGATCACGCCGACGGGAACAAGCCGGGAGCCACCACATCGCCTCCACGCTGTCTTCTTCCTCCTCGGATCCCCGCCGCCATTCGCCATCAATTCCGGCCACCCCATGCCTTCCCCGCGCATGCTTTGCACCTCTGCAAGATCGCTGTGAGCTCCCCTTCCTTCTCTCCCTCGTTGCGCTCTGTTTTCCGCCACCATAGCCCCCTCTCCCCGTCATGCCCGAGCTCATCCCCGCACGAGCTCGTCGCCGGCGGCCCTTTGGTGACAATTTGGTCATGTGCTGATGCCCGTTTGCTTCGCCGCCTCACGTAGGCCTCGCCTACCCTTTTGCTTCGCCCGTAAACACGCCGTAGCGCCGATTCCGTTGCACGCCCGAGAGCTTCGCCGCCGTTGCTACACTGCATCCCCGGCCACACCAGCACCGTCGACCGATGCGGTCCACTGCCAGCTCTCGAACGCGACCAAGAACGCCCGAAACGGTGCACCATAGACGAATCCCGAGCTCGCCGGAGTTCAACGCCACGCTCGGGCTCGCCGGCGCACTCCGGTCGCCGGTGCCGATGTGGCTGCCACTTGGCACCGTGGGCCCCGCCTCCCTGCCGTTGACAAAAGGCCCCACTGGGCCCCGTTGACCCCAGTCAACACGCTGACTGGGCGCAAAGGCCCACTGACATGCGGGCCCTACCCCATTAAACGTTTATTAAAAATAAATAAAACTGATAATTAATTAATTAGTTAATTAGTATACTAATATCTCACTGACAGTAGGCCCCATCTGCTAATTAGGTTAATTAGATTAAACTAACTCTGTTTAGTTAGCTCTGTCACTGACATGTGGGTCCCACTGGACCCACCTGTCAGGTTTGACTCTGGTCAGCTGGGTTTGACCTGCTGACGTCATGGTGATGTCATGCTGACATCATCATTTACTATTCTGGTTAATTCAAATTTAAATAAATAATTAAATTCATAAAATAATTAAAAATTTAGAAAATCATATAAAATAATCCGTAACTCCGATGAAAATAATTTATATATGAAAGTTGCTCAGAATTTCGAGACGAATCCGAATACGTGGTCCGTTCATCTGTCAGATGCCCCTAGCTACCTGAACATGGAACTTTTAGACTGATTTCGCTAAATGAATAGTGCTCAACTTTAATAAAATAAATACAAATAAATTCCTAATTTAACTAAATCATTTAGTTAGGCAGTAGAACACCTCTGCATATCATTTAGGCATGTCATACATATTGTTTGCATTTTTGCCGTGAATTTATTGTTTCTCTCCCTCTCCTTCTCTCTCGATAGACGCCGAGACCAACGCCGTTGCAACTGAGTACGACTACGCTCTAGACGAGCAGCCCGTTGACGACCCCTCTTTCTTGCCAGAGCAACCAGGCAAGCCCCCCCCCCTTGAGCATCCAGATATCGCCCATTCCATTTCTCCTGCTTGCATTAGATTTTGCTACTGTTAATGTTTTCTCCTATTCTGATGCATAGCCTGCTTTTGTAACCTGTTTAATGTTACCTTACCTGCCTATGTTAAACTGCTTAGTATAGGTTGGTAGGGAACCATCAGTGACCCCCACCACCTTACCCTTGTTGCCTCTGCTTGATCATCGACGACTCGGTCAATGTGATCGTCGACCAGAGACCGACACATCACTTCACCCCCTTAGTTGTACGACTCTACATAGTTACTATCGAGTGCCGAGGGTGATACCTCGTAACACACTCCTGATGAATACTCTGCAGTGTAGCTGTTCGGTCATGGTCATCGAGGGTGATTCCTCCTTCTCCACTTCCGATACGACTCTGTCGTGCAACCCCTCAGTGTGAACCTCGAGGGTGCTGCCTCATACATTCACCCTGATGATTTCATCGAGTGGAATCCACCGAGGGTGATTCCTCGGGGTTTCCCTCTTGATGTTATGACCACATGGTTACTTTGACCTTTGTTACAGGCGGGTCGACTCTGATGGGTACCCGCAGGGGATCTATGATGTCGGGTGTGGCAGAAGGGCACTCGAGTGTGATATTGTGGTGGAGCTTCAGAAACTCTGATTGTCTCCGCGTGTTAATAAAGGAGCCTATTGGATTTGGGTATTTGATCTGAGTGGGTCGACATGCCCTATACGCACTACCACCATGCGAGATTATGGTTTATGGGGCCCTCTACGTCGTATGTTCCTTCCGAAAGATCTTCAGACGTCACGGTTCACCGTGCGGGCTTATTGTCGGGAATGGGCTGGATACTTCACTGACGAGTTCAGTGTCGCGCCTGCACCCCGGCTAGTCTCGCAACGCGCAGGGTGCCCAGGGCGATGGCCCAAGACCTCTGGGTGCATAGGTTAGTTCGGCGTGCTGACCTCCCTGCTGAGCCTACGTAGGGCGCTGCTTCGTGTTGATCTCCCGAGGCCGGGCATTACCCAGCAAGTGTGTCTGGCCAAAGGTGATCGAGCGTGTTGGGTAACAGTAGTGCACCCCTGCAGGGATGAATAATCTATCGATAGACGGTCCTACAGTAAAGGACGCTCAGTTTGTGTATCCCGATCTACTACTTGAACTGGATACTTGTTACTTAATTGAAGCTTCGGGATCGCTTTCTCGCAGGGAGTCGAGGAAGGATCTCTAGGCTTTGCTTCAACATGTTTGCTTAATAAAATGCTATTCTACTCTCTTCTATTGCTGCAAGATGGTGGCTCCGTGAAGATGTTTGAAGATGCTAGTCTTCGATAGGACTAGGCCTTCTCTCTATTCTGGCATTTCTGCAACCCAGTCCACATATACAGCCTTTCCTCTTTGATAATGTTGCATATGTAGTGTAGATCCTTGCTTGCTGAGTACTTCGGATGAGTACTCACGGTTGCTTTGTTACCTGTTTTTCCCCCGTAACCCCTTTTGATGATACATCAGACGTTGGAGCCCCGGAGCCAGATGTCCCAGCAGGAGCTTACTACCAGGAGGGTCCAGACGGTACTTACTACTGGATCGAGCCAGCCGACCAGGAGTAGGATCGGAGGCTCCCAGGCAGGAGGCCTTCGCCTTTCGATCTAGAGTCATTGTTTGTGCTAGCCTTCTTAAGGCAAACCTTTGTGACGACCCCGGCTTAATCGTGCACTAACCATACACGCAAATGCACACGATCAAGCCTAAGGACCCACTTGAAGATATCACAACACAACTCTAAAACATAAATAAATTCATACAAGCTTTATATTACAAGCCAGGGCCTCGAGGGCTTGAATACATAGCTTGATGGCATACAAGTGTTAGCGGAAGCATCAGATATCTGGGTACAGATATATTACATAAATAGAGATAAGCCTTTATGAAGGCGGGGCAAAATAAAATACTATGATCGAAAGGCGTAGGCCTCCTACCTAGGACCCTCCGAATCCTACTCCTGGTCGTCTGTCGGCTCCTCGTAGTAGTACTCGCCTGGAGGGTAGAAGTAGTAGCCGTAGTCGTCGACGGGGGCAGCTATCTCAGGGGCTCCGTCATCTGGCGGCGACATATGGATATGGGGAGAAAAAGAAAATAAAGCAAACGTGAGTACTCATCCGAAGTACTCAGCAAGCGAGGATCTACACTACATATGCAACATTTTCAAAGGAGGCTGTATATGTGGACTGGGCTGCAGAAATGCCAGAATAGAGGGGAAAGCCTAGACCTATCGAAGACTAGCATCTTCATCATCTTCAGCGGTCTTGCAGCATTAGAAGAGTGCAGAATAACATAATGTAAAGTAGTAGTAGTGTTATCAACCTCGGCCAGAGATCCTTCCTCGACTCCCTGCGAGAAAGCAATCCCAGAGCCATACTATCCATTTCATCTCAAGTCACCAGTTCTAGTTGTACCGATCGGGATACAACTCCGAGTGTCCGTTACCGTAGGACAGGCTATCGATAGATGTTTTCTTCCCTGCAGGGGTGCACCAACTTACCCACCACGCTCGCTTAACTCCGGCCGGACACACTTTACTGGGTCATGCCCGGCCTCGGCTAAGCAACACGCCGCAACCCGACCTAGGCTCTAAAGAGAGGTCAGCACGCCGGACTAACCTATGCCCCCAGGGGTCTTGGGCCTTCGCCCTGGGAACCCTGCACGTTGCGAGGACGCTCCGGAAGCAGACCTAGCCCCCTTAATACAAGCGCAGGCTTAACCAGTCCAATCCAAAGCGGGCCGCTCCTCGCTGGCGTCAATAGAGCTTCGGCTGATGTATACGACGCAGAACGCCCATACTATGCCCACGTGATGGTTAGTGCTATCAGGCCAGAGGCCCCTCGGATCAAATATCCAAACCGTTAGTGTGTTGGTAGTGCGGAAATGAGCAGAGACTCACGAAAGATGTGACCCCGTCGCCCCGTCTCGACGACTTGCACCAAGGGCTAGGAATGCCCGGCCATGCCTCGTGTTCAAATCTCGAGCACCATCTAGGTCCACCCGACTCCACATTTCTCGCAATTAAGCTCGCGCGGGTACCCCTCAGGGCCGACCCGTCTTTAGTAACATGGTTCAGTGTAAGTCATGGTAACAATAGTAACTGTGTGTCTAACACCAAAGGGAACCCTGAGAAATCACCCTCGATGGAATTCCCTCGGAGATTACCGTCAGGGTGAACGAAGGAGGAATCACCCTCGAGGTCCACACTTGAAGTGTTGCCCGACGACGTCGTTATCGGGGGTGGTGTAGGAGGAATCGCCCTCGCTTACCACGACCGACTAACTAACCTACAAGGTTATCATCAGAAGTGCTGACGAGGTATCACCCTCGGCACTCGATAGTAACCCAGTATTGTCGGCAACTAGGGGGGGGGAGTGACATGCGGCGTCGGGGCCTGGTCTTCAATGCCGTTGTTCGGGTCTTCTGATAATCCAGCGGGGCAGTCGGAACAAGTGGGGTCTCTTATGGTCTCTACCCAACCTAATCTAAACAGTTTAGGATAGCAGGTAAGTATCAACAGCAGGTTACAAGCAAACAGGCTATGCGGCAGATATAGGATACAGTAACAGCAGCAGATTCTAATGCGAGCATAAGAGAGAAGAGAATGGGCGATATCGGAATGCTCAAAAGGGCGGTGCTTGCCTGGTAGCTTGGCGGCAAGGGACTGATCGTCTGGAGCGTAGTCGACCTCCGGAGCTGCGTCAGTCTCGGGAGCTACGTCGACGTCGGGGTCTATCGAGAGAGAAGAGGGGGAAGAAACATATAAATGCACAGCAAACGATGCAACACAGGGTAAGCTATGCAAGGATGCAGTGCAGGGTTGCCTACAGATGCACATAAATCTTTTTAGTTATTTTAGGATTAACGTGAGATTTATTATCCGGTGTATAAGCACTATTCATCTACCGGATATGGCCTCGAAGTTGTGGTCTCACCTACGTAGGGGGTTCCGGCATCGAAACAGACGACACGATCAAATTCGTCTCGTCGTTTCGAGCAAGTTTCATGTTTTAAGTTTTTCGATCTGAGCTACGGTTTAAAAGTTATTAATTTTCGAAGATTTAATCGATTTTCTGGAATTATTTATATTTACAAAAAATGATATATGACATCAGCATGATGTCACTGTGATGTCAGCGGTCAACAGCGGCTGACCAGAGTCAAACCTCCAGTGGGACCCACATGTCAGCCTCTGTTAAGACTAACAGTGAGTTAATCTAATTAACAGGGTTAATTAGGGGGTGGGCCCCATCTGTCAGTGAGACATTAGTCTAACTAATTAGTTTTTATTTATTTAATCATTTATTAGATTAATTAACCGAGGGGGACCCACATGTCAGTGGCTGGCCCGGCACAGTCAGCACGTTGACCCGAGTCAACGGGGTCAACGGGACCCACCGGGGCCACTGGCAGTGTCCCAGGGTGGACCCCGCGCCTGGCCACGTCGGCTGCGTCGCCGGAGTTGCTCCGGCGACCATTTGCGCGGCGGCCGATCGCCGGAGCAGCTCGGATTCGCGCTACAGGGCTCGGTTCGAGCCGTGGCTAGGTGCGTTCGAAAGCTAGAGGACTCGCGCGTCGAGCGGTGGCCTCGTACAGACCGGAGATGACCGGAAATGGCGCCGACGATGAGCCGTGGTGGAGGCCGAACCCCGGCGAACTCACGTTCGTTAAGACAAGGGCCAAAACACGCGGCGATCTAATCCTATTGCATCTACGCGACTTCGCAAACACGATGGGCACAAGCCCAAGACCAAATGGTCGTCGGAGGCTCGCCGGCGACGAGCTCTGCGGCGATCCGTTCGTGCGCGCATGGAGGAGACAGCTAGAGCGCGCGAGAGCCAACCAGAGGGGAGGGGAAACGGTGGAGCTCACCGAGCGGCTCGCACGTCTGGCCGTTGACAGTTTAGTAGTTGAAGGGACGGCGCCGGAGACAAAGGCGAATAGCGGCGGCCGGAGACGTGGACGAAGGAATTCCGGCGCGGTGCTGCCTCCCGGCTCCCGCTGCGACCACTAGATGATGCGGAAGACGTAGACGAAGGCGACGGACACGTCGGAGGGAGAAACGGACGCCGGTGGCCGCGGAGTTGACGGAGGTGCGGCGGCGACCGCGTCGGCCGATGGATCTGAAGGGGAAGAGGGAAGGAGGAGCGAGCCGGGCGAGAGGGGGAGAGTGATGGAGGAGGTCCAGGGGAGATGGACGAGGTAGGTCCTTATCCTCCTCGCTGTCGGTGGGCGTCGGTGGCGTCGGCGTGTCGACGCCTCGCCGGCGCGCGGGCGCTCGGCCATGGGCACGGCGACACGCAGGAGAGAGAGAAGGGAATGGGCTAGGTGGGCCGGCAGTCGGGGCACTGTGCACTTAGGCCCAGTGCACAATGCCTCGTTTTATTTACTTTTCTGTTTTCTTTTATTCTTTTGTTTTCTTTTCTGTCTTGTAATAGTTATGCCACATTTGCTATTTTTGTAAAACATGAGAGTTGTCCCCAATATTACAATGCAATATTACCTTTCACCAAAAATTGGTTTGGGCAAATTTGGATTTCTTTTGGATTTGATATGAATTTAATTCGATTAAATAATTCTGTTTTGGTGATGTTTCATGTGGTTGGAGTCATCTAACTAATTCCATTATCATTGTTCATATTTTTATAAGTGCTTCTCAAATATTTGATATTTAGTGAACATTTTTCCAAAGGTGTTTGAACAAATTTATTTTGCACTTTTGAATTTGAATTGATTTCCAGAATAGAGTTTGAATTGTTTTGATTAACCACTATGACTAGGCACTGCAAATGATATGACTTGGCATTATTAGCAGATAATCACAGTGGTTATTATACAGGGGTGTTACAACCTTGACTAACTATGTCTGTACTCAGATATTATTTGTATGACTGACTTATGTATTCGGATCCTTGTGATCCCTGGTCTGTAATATTGTGGATCTCCGTTTAATTGTGTTAGAGTTGTGTTGTGATATCTTCGCGTGAGCCCCTGTGCTTGATCGTGCATATTTGCGTGTATGATTAGTGCACGATTGAGTCGGGGGCGTCACAGGGAGGGAGGGAGACTGGGAGGTGGATGGGAGGAGGCGGCGCTGCACCGCGCCCCCTCCTCACTCACTAGGGTTAGGTTGCCCACAGCTGTCGCTCAGTGGGATGGAGACGGGAAAAGTGAATTTTAGGGTTAGGAGGAGGTGAATTCGTGGTTTTATACTACAGGGGGGTTTGTGTGGGCTGTAGTAGGCCACGGGCTGGGCTGTGAATTTAAAAATGGCCGAATTTTTTGGGCCGGTACACCCTATTACCGGGCCATAACGAGATGGACGAAAATCGCTGGAATTTCGGTTTTCTCGGACGAAATCCAAAACTTTGGTCAGAGCCCGGCGGGTTCGCCGCCCTTTGACTGACGTTCACTAGCGTCAGGCTGCTGAGCGCCGGCGCGACTTCGATCATGTCCTGGAGATACCCATCCAAGAAAAAGCAGTTACGCAGCGTCAGATCCGTCATGCTCGAGAATGCCAGGCCCGGGGACGGCGCCGTCGATGGCGGCTTGAGGTTGCAGCGCGTGAGCTCCAGCACCCGGAGCGTCGCGGCGCACGGCAGGGAGGCCAGCAGCGGGAAGTAACGGTACTCTCTTGTATGGCCCTGCCCGCAGCCGATGGTGAGCTCTTCCAGCCGCGCCACGGCAGGGTCGGCGAGGAGTTTGGTGACCCTGCTGTCCGGTTCGGCATTGTCGCCCTTCCTACGCCAGCTCTCGCCGAATATGTCTATTCCTAAGGCTGGTTGTAATGGGGAGTATCATATACTAGTATCATGTATATGATACTAGTGTATCATACTACCTCCCTAATGCATAGTATCATATATTAATACCATGTAGTACTTTATTTATTGCCATGCATGACTCATAGTAGCATATCATTTATTATGATACGGTATCATGATATGATACTCAACCCTCTCTTTCTTCATTTAATTCTATAACACCTCATTAAAATTGCCTAATTGACGTGCATGATACTAATTATGATACTCGCATTACGACCAGCCCTAACTGGTTGCGCGCGCAACGCCAATCGCTGCCGTCGCTGTTTCACATGGATGTGTGCCCCCTGGCCCACATATCCCTGGCCAAAAGCGATATTTTCCTATTATACGGTTGACAAAATACAGCCACCCCGTACCTGTCCCTCCCGCATCCTAATCCCTACCCGTGCCGCCCGTCCAGATCCCCTCTCTCTCCCTCCCATCGCGGGCGCACCGCCGGCGACCCACCACGGCCACGCACCGCCGGGTCGCTCCTCCTCCTCCTCCTCCTCCCATGGTCGCGAGCCCTCCTTCCTCCCTTCCCAAGCAGTGCTTCTCCACCGGTAGGCGACTGCTCTTCATCCTTGCCTTGCGTCCTCTATTGCCAGATCCATGGCCATGGAGGTAAGATGCAGCGGGCAAGGCTGCCTCATCGACATCAAGCTTCGTGGTGATGATGCTGGGCATCGACGAACAACAGAGTAGCAGCATCACCACCACTCCTCCTGCAAGCACGCCGCTGGTTGACAGCTCTTCCTCATCCTCCAACTCAATTTCTCTAGGTAGCAGAGATGCATCTTCTTGTTTTTTAAAACAAGCCTATTATTTAGTCAATCTTTTGAGATGCATCAGGCTTCGTGTGTGATTGTGTCTTCTGTGTGGATTTTCATGCAGCACACATAGAAAGAAAGATTGATCTAATTTTGTTTCCTCTATTGCAGTTCTCAACTAGTGACTGGTCCTATTTTCTGTGTAATTTTTTGTTTCCTCAGGAAAATTGATTAGTCTTAGACTCTTAGTGTAATTTTTTGTAATCTTTAGCGATACTTTTGATTGAAGAAATGAGAACCTTTGTGCTGGCTATGTTTGGCTTACTGTATTTATTATCGCCTCAAATTTTGTAGAATCCATGGAGATGACAGAGAACTCTTTGGACCCACTGTCCGCACTTCCTTCTAAGAAACGAAGAACTTTTTCCAGTCCCCAACACTATTAAATAAATTAGCACTTTATGGGAAGATACAAAGGACTTTCTAAGAAATGAAAGTATTTATCTCAATAAAATTATGAAGGTCTTCAATCGTATCAATAAAGTCCTCGGATGGTCATCATAAAGTCCTTCTGTGCGATTTTCATATCATATATATCCTGGGAAGAACTTTGTTCACACGGTAGCCGAACTTTGCCATAAACATCAGAAGAACTTTTGAGTTTGTCATGGCTCACATTTCTTTTGGAGTTTCTTTGTTTTCTTAGAGTTTGCTACGCCCATCCCATAGTTAATTTCATTAGTTTTTTAGAATAATTTCATTAATTTTTGTAGCAAATAACGCGCCACACTTAGTTAAAGACGGTCAAAATTGCCGAGGCCTTCCTGTCAGATGCAGTTTGAAATTTGGATTGTACTATACTGAACATGTACCGACCAGACACAGAGATTCCTTGTGCCAGATCGTGGGGCCGGTCTGGAGTCAAATCAGCTACAATACGGGAGAGAAATGCCACAAGAAAACTGAAATACGCGTCAGTACAAGGCATCTTTGTGAGTCCTGGACACTGTTGATTTGACATGCATGCTGGATGGGTGGATGAGATATGCGTTGTGCGCGCAACGAGTTACACAAAATCCACATCCAGCTCTCGCTGATGTAGTAGGCTTCTTTGCCCAGGAAGAGCGTGAGCCTCTCCAGGCCCTCGCCGTGGAGCGCGGCGAGGATGGCGTGGGCGTCATGGAAGAAGGTCTGGAGCCTCGGAGGGTAGTAGGAGCAGAGTCCTCGTTCTGCTTCTGCGTAGGGCCTGCTGTCGAGGTTGACGGCGCTCGTCCGGCGCCACAGCGGTCGCCACAGGCGCGATAGGAGGGCGGTGGCCGCGGCCTCGTTCGTCGGTGCGAAGGACAGGATGCGCACCAGCACGTCGTCTGGGAGGGCAGAGTGGCGGCCGGCGGCGGCCATTGCGGATGCGAACGCCGTGTGTTGGGAGTACGATATTTATGGATCTATAGCTAGGTATGTGGCCGAGCCGGTCAATTACGTTAGGGTTTTGGAATGGATACGCCACGCATGCGCCCCTGCATTTGCGTGCAGAATCCTGAAATTCTAGGTGCAGTCCGTTTGTGCATGCATACGCGCATGCGCCCCCGCAGAAGAGTAATCAACTCGCAAAGCGGAAAGTGAATAGCAAAAAACTACCGCATTACGGGCTATTGTTCCGAAAAACTACCGCTTTTTTTAACTTTTCAAAAAACTACCACAAAAGTGGTGGGCTGTTCCAAAAAACCCAAGTGGCAGAACGGTTACATTTTAAGTGGGTTTATGACATGTGGGGCTTGCCCGTCAGGGTTTTGTCGGCCACAGGGATGACGGCGCGCGGCTGACGGCCGTTAGGGCGAACGAGCCGTCCCGACCAGGTCAAGACGGCCGAGCCGTTCCTCTGTTCTCCCCCTCTCTCTCTCACTCTCTCTCACCGTGTCTCCTCCTCCGACCTAGGCGATGGCGTCGGTGGCGGCGAAACCAGTCGACGGTGGCCAGTCAACGGGTGGAGGTGGAACGGGGGATGGAGGCGGAGAGTACTCGGAGGTTGATAACTGGCTGGGGAGCGGTAGCTTTGCAACCCAGGCGGCGCCGCCGCCGCCGCCGCCGCCGCCGCAGCGGACACCACAGGCTGCACCGCTGACGCAGGCTCCTACGCCACAGGCTGCATCGTCGTCGCCTGAGGATCGCCAGTTCTCGCTTGAGTACAAAGCGGCGAGGTATCTTGTGGGCGCTGTGCAGGAGGATCCGGCCAACTCCTAGCACTGGGCCTCTGCATTTGGAGGGGTGGAGTAAGTTTTTTTTCTTCTCTTGATGAGCTCCTTCAATAGTTTCTCCATTTGTGCTTGTTCAGTTCAAAAAACATAGCATATTTTAGTTAGTTATTTGGCCAAACCCTAGGTTGATGCTGCCGTGATTCATCTTAGAACATGAACATGCACTGAATCAAAGTTGAGGAAACACTCTCTGGTATTTGTTGGATGCAGCAGTATCATTTTGCAGTGAAGGATTAGTTGGATTGAGTAGAAATGCATGGTGGATTCAGAGAAGCATTTGTTGGATTCAGATTCCTTACTGTACTTTATAGTTAGTGTGCAATGAATTTTGTAGCAAAAAACACTTAGCTAGGCTTTTGAAATAACATATTATGTAATGCAGGCTGGATGATGAAATTTGGGAGGTGAGGCTGCATTTCCAGGGCAGAGATAACATGGAAAGGAGGTTTTCTGTTTCAGACATCACTTTTCTGAACTTGATAGCACTTACTGAAACTGAAGGCTATGGGTCAGATGACTACATGTATTGGGTAAAAGAACAAGGGATTGGAGAGGAAGGTTTATTGCTTCTGGACAGTCAAGATGCAGTTGAAGAAATGATAGACCACTCTGATTTCACAGTGCTGAATATCATTGTGGCCAAGGCAAATGAAGATAGAGATGTTGAATGTAACAGAGCTCACAATGTTTGTGAAGAACAAATTCCAATAGGCAGTCCAGTGGGGGGTCCTGGTTTTGTGTTAAGTCTGTCACAAGATGGAGTAGTTCAGCCTCTTGAAGTTAATTTGAACACACAACAGAGCTGTAACTTGATCATTTCAGAAGCTCCTGGTGGAGATGGACAGGCTGGTGGTGAAGATGGATCTGATGGTGTACCAGATGATGATGGTGTACCAGATGATGGACAGGATGCGCACCAGCATGTCGTCTGGGAGGGCAGAGAGACGGTCGGCGGCGGCCATTGTGGATGCGAACGCCGTGTGTTGGGAGTACGATATTTATGGATCTATAGCTAGATAGGTGGCCGAGCCGGTCGAGTACGTTAGGGTTTTGGAATGGATACGCCCCGCATGCGCCCCTGCATTTGCGTGCAGAATTCAGAAATTTTAGGTGCAGTCCGTTTGTGCGGACTGCAGAAGAGTAATCAACTCGCGAAGCGGACGGTTAGGGGCATACCAAATAACTAATTTAGGCAACACGCAGAGTAGTTTATATTGTCTGTTTATATTTATATATGGGTAAATGTTTATATTACATTGTTATATTTTTTTAAGAAAAAATACTTTGTTATATTTAAATGTATTTTAGGGCATTCCAACGCAGACCCTCAAAACACCTGCATCAGTTCGGACCGACCTATCCGAACCCATTCTGTCATCCAACACGGCATCCTATCTGTCCGCAGAGCGGTTCGGAGGTCCGTTTTCTCACAAATTAGAAGCAAACTGGTTGGGTGGGTGGATGAGGGGGCTTTGCGGTAGTACAGGTCGCCGCCACGTAGGCCTACGGCACCCCCCGCCCACTCAAACCCTCCCTCTCGGCCCCATTCTCTTCCACTCTGCCCCTGCTCACCTTGCTTTGCATCCACCCCCTCCTCGTTAGAGCCGCAGTTGTTCCTCTCTGGCTGTCGTCCAGGCATTGCCAGACGTCGGCAGCCCCCACCCACGCGCCCGCCCGCCTTGTACGACGGCGTCGTCCACCCAGGATCCATTCGCAGTCAGGTACCATCCGGTCCCATGTCGACGCCGTCCATGCCGGACACCACACCCGGCAGGTGTTCGGTCAAATGTCATTGAGCTTATTTTCGAACTTCATGTCTTTTTTTAGAGTAAGAAGGATGGTGGGATACGAGGATGAGTTGTTGTGCGATGCGTGGTTGGTCGTATCTGCTGACTTTGTAGGCAGGAGCTGACCCGGGAGGGGGGGGAGGGTTCTTTTGGCAGCGCATGCATGGTTTGTTTCATGCGCAAAAGCACATTCCATTTCATGACATGCAATGTCAAGTCGTTAGTGTATCGACGGCCTACCGCAACTGCATGTCTTCAACGCGACGACAACTTGGTGGTGTTTTCTCGCCTAGGAGAGGAAGGGAGCAGTTGCATATCTACACTATTTCTAATTTTCAGCTTTTATTTCTTTTTTGGGGTGTGTTTTAGCTTTTCTAGATAGCGATATTTTGTTTCAAAAGTGTCACTCAGTTGCATGTCGCCCCATGTGCAACTATATGTTGTACCCCATATGCAACTGTGTTAAATAAACAAACTGTAAGCGACACCAGCTGCAGTGTGCGCCCCCCCCCCCCCCAAGGGGGGGGGGGGAGGGGTGAGGTGCTTGGGCGGCCCGGTATATGGGTTTGTTATTGACATTTTATTTTCCCTTTTTATACTCTTTGTTTTTCTCTTTATTTTGTTTTTGTGTTTTTGATTTATGTTTTATTTCTTTTTCTAAATAGAGATATTTTGGATTTTTTATTTTAAAAACAATGCCACTCGTTTTGCCTAAGGCTGAGTCCATGGCATTTTTCATTTCATTTCATTTTTTGTTTTTCTCTACCACTGAGAACAATATCACAAATACAACCCTTGGGAGAAATGACATTTTTCTCCAATTGTACGTCCACTCTTGACTCGCAACTGCCCCAACGACAGCCAGTTGCAAGTCCAGTTGATACACAACTGCCTTGGCGGTAGCCAGTTGTGTTCACCCTTGACACGTAACTACATTTTTCTTTTCTTTTCTTTCTTTCTTTCTTTTTCACCCTGCACAAAAACAACAAAACATGCTAACATGATATTCTAAAATTATTTTCTCTCGAAATAGTCTTTCGCTCCGCTTTACAAATAAAGCAACCATCATAAATCATTTTTCTAAAATCATTTTTCCTTTGTGTTTTTTACTCAGCGTAATTCTTTTTCCGGGTCTTCATCCAATCTTTCATATCTTTTGTTGCCCTGTTGATGTTTTTCTTGTTGGAGGAATTGAAAGATGTATGTTGTAGGGCCTGGGGAGGATGCCTTCCCATTCCCTCTATGATAATTCAATGCATCCACCTACAGATACATGATGATAATTCAATGCATCGACTAGCATAGCCTCGGTTTATATAATGCACCGAAGGCCTAGGATTTAGAAGAGTCCTCGTCTTGTGCGTCAAGTTTTGTGGAATCTTCCTTGTATACGTCATGGGCTGTCCAAAGTGGCCCACTAATGAACCGCCACGGAGTCCTCTGCCCGGCCCTCCTCGGGAGACGAGGTGGTGAGTACCCCCTAGTCCAGGACGCCATCACTGGACCGTGGGGGCCCCAGGCGCCCGGACCTCTAGCTAGGGTATTTTCTCGGTGCCTTCTTCTTCCGATGAAACCTAACACGGATTGGGAGAAAAGTGTATGGAAAAGTTTTGAGTCCCCCAACTCTGAAATCACAACAACCCCTCTTAATAGTACGGATGTTCCTAGGTCCCAAAAAGAAACTGAAAAACTTTTCGAGACGCTGAAGAACACCGTCTTTTTCTCTTTTTGTATCGATGGGGCTATCGACGTCCGTAGATGCAATAGAGAAACCAATGTCCTGAGATAAACTTGACAACCGACATTAGTTATCGGGAATCGTATTGTGATCAACACCAAAATCGTAATTGAGTGGCAATTGCACTTTCAGCTGGTGGGGAGGGTCGTGGGGAGGACCCCTTAGGAACGACCCCCGGATCCTCCGTGTCCAGCTCAAAAGTCGGACTCACCCCAATAATGTCGAAGTAGAAGGGCAGGATAAGGCCATCAATCCGCGTAGGGTCCGGGCAGAGAATCTGGATGCGGGTCGGGCCCTCACCCTCTAGTGATCCCACATCAACACACCATCTTGCTCATTGGCTCTGAAACCATCTTGAGAATGTCTGCTTGGCCTTAGTCGGAAGCCCCGTACTTGAGATCCAGACGTAAGACAGAGAGAAATCCGACTCGGGCGTCGAGGAAGCCTCCTTCACGACGTCGGATTTGGAGCCTTTTTATTCAGCGCAGTCATCGCCATCACCGAAGCCAAGATATCGAACATACCAAAACCTAAACTACTAGGACCCTGATCTATAGCTACACAGATTTGCACACACTCTGGTAACACCCTCGCCATTGACGATCAAGAGACCGTCAGCGGAGGGGAGCCACCGGAGGACGGTGCCAGAATTTTTGTCACAAGGGGCAGGCGAGACCGCCTTAGAAAACAATAGAATTTATCAGTTTTATTTCAAAACTCTAGGGTTACAATCAAGAGGTGACCAAACCACTCGCTGGCTAAAAGACCATATGTGCTGCCGTGTACGAAGTTAATCATCATGTACTACGTACGCCAAGAAAGCACGTACAGTCCCATAGGTAGGTTGCTGATAGGTTGTCGATCGGGCTTAACACATGTACACTAATCGTAATCGTAACCATTACAATCAGGATCGTTCACGTTAGAATCTCCCACGGGTTTATTCATCGGATTTGCTTTTTTACATCTACCTGTAATATACAATCTCACATCTAAGTCCAATCTGTTTGTCTTTAAAATGCCAGATGGGGCTGGCCGTTGTTACGAGCTCTCAGGCTGTTCGTTCTTTGTTTCACAAATAAATAGCTGGATGATGGATTCCCCTCTCACTGTCTATTGTTACTCCCTCTTTCATCTCACGTTCTTCTTCCTCCAGTATCAATTTTTTTTGCTCTTTTTAATTTTTTCTCTATTGTCTCTATACGATTTCTCTTTTTTGTTTTTTTGTTTTTGTGCTCATTTTCATTTTATTTCTTTCTTTCTTTTTTAGTTTATTTTTTTCCTTTTCCCATATTCATGAATATTTTTTGTTTGTTTCCGTTTTTTCATTTTAATGTTTTGTTTTGTATTTCATTATTAAATTATGAAATATTTTTAAAATTCATGATTTTTTATTTTTATTTTCTATTTTTTATTTCTTTGTCTATTTTCCTTTTATTATTTATTTATTTGTTTAAAATTCATGAACTAGTTTTCACTCTGTCATATGTTTGTTCTAAATGTCGTGCCAATCTTGATCGCGGGTTATTTTTGTCACACGCATTCTGTGTTGCGTCGTGTGTTTATGTGTACTTGTCGACCTGTTCGCGCGTGCGTATTGTTGGGCCGTTTTCGCGGCGCGGTCTGGGTCCCATTTTGGATTGGTTTGCTAATTCTCATTTAAATAAGAGTTAACAATGTTTCATCTAGCTCATATTACTGTTAGATACACGTGCTTGTGCTTCTGAGTCCTTGTTGTGGTTGCGTCGTGTTTTCAATTTGTTCCTCGTGAAGCATTCAGGCCCGATATGACATTTTTTAGTGGGCCGTCATTATATTTTGTATATTGTTTTTTTTGTGGGCTTAGCTTTTTTTTTGGAGTGCCACATGTATTTTTATTCCCTATTTTGTTTTATTTAGGTTTGACCATGTAGCTAGAGAAGATTGTAACTAGATTTTTCTTTTTAGTTTTGCTAAATCTTAACTAGATGAGTTTTAGCTCATCTAAGTATATTACTGTCTGATTTGTTTGCTTTAATGTTTGCACAAACTCGATCATGCGCATTCGTGTTAGCTCGTCCTTTTTGTCACATGTCTTCTTGTCTTTATTGTTTTGTGTTGTCGTGTTCTTGCGTTTCTTTTCACATGGGCCCATTTATGTCTTGTTTTGGGGGCTCTAAAATGAAGCTTATCCTCATCTTCTCATTGACCGAACTTTGACCCCTGTTGTTTTACCTGTGTTTTATTTTTCATCCCAGGTATAGGTCCATCCTTTGACATGCAACTGTGTCTGTAGTTCGTCTCATAGTAGTTGCAAGTTGAGCCTTGACTCGCAGCTAGGAGTAGTTTCATAGTTGTCCCAAGTACAAGTCCACCCTCGACTCGCACCTGGAGCATGTGCTTTTGTTTTTCATCCTAGTTGCAGATCCACCATTGACGCGTAGCTGGGCCTGTAGTTTGTTTCATCCTAGTTGCAAGTCGACCCTTGACTCGCAACTGGGCTCGTAGTTTCGTAGTTAGCCAAGGTGCAAGTCGACCCTTGACTCGCAACTGGAGCATGTGTTTTTTGTTTTTCATCCCAGTTACAGGTCCACCATTGACACGCAATTGGGTCTGTAGTTTGTCTCATCTTACTTGCAAGTCGATCCTTGGCTTGCAACTGGGTACGTAGTTTCATAGTTCTACCAGGTGCAAGTCCACCATCTACTCACAATTGGGCTCATAGTTGTCAGAGTCGCAAGCCTACCCTCGACCCGCAACTGGAGCATGTGTTTTTGTTTTTTCATCCCAATTGCAAGTCCACCCTTGACTCGCAACTGAGCGAATAGTTTGTTTCATTCTAATTGCAAGTCGATATTCGACTCGCAACTGGGCTTGCGGCTTCATAGTTGTGCCAGTTACAAGTCAACCCTCGCGACTCACAACTTGTATCGTAGTATTGTGTAATTATCCCAGTTGCAAGTCCACTCTCGACTCGTAACTCGTATTGTAGTTTTGTGTAGTTGTCCCAGTTGCAAGTATGCCCTCGACTTGCAACCAGACTCATAGTTTGTTTCATCCTAGTTGCAAGTCCACCCTTGACTCGCAACTTGGCTTGTATTTAGTTTTTTTATCCCAGTTGCAGGTCCACCTTTGACTAGCAACTGGACCCATAGTTTGTTGTATCCCATTTGCAAGTCGAACCTTGACATGCAACTGGCTCGTAGTTTTGTAATTGTCCAAGTTGCAAGTCAACCATTGACTCGCAACTGGACCCATAGTTTGTTGTTGTGCCAGTTGCAAGTCCACCCTCGACTCACAACTAGGATGTGTTTTGTTTGTCATCTTAGTTGCAAGTCCACCCTCGACTTGCTACTAGGATGTGTTCTGTTTTTCATCTCAGTTGCAAGTCCACCCTCAACTTACAACTCGTATAATAATTTATATAGTTGTCCAGTTACAAGTTCATCCTCGACTCGCAACTAGGCCCATAGTTTGTTTTACCACAGTTACAAGACCACCCTTGACTCGCAACTAGGCCCATAGTTTGTTTTACCACAGTTGCAAGACCACCCTTGACTCGTAACTCGGCCTATGTTTTATCTTTTCATCCCAGTTCTAAGTCCACCATTCACTCGCAACTCGGACTATAGTTTGTTTCATCCCAGTTGCAAGTCGACCCTTGACTCGCAAATGGGCTTGTAGTTTCGTAGTTGACCCAGTTGCAAGTCCATCTCCGACTCGCAACTGGGCTCATAGTTCTCCTAGATGCAAGCCCACCCTCGACTCGCAACTAGGCATGTTTTTTGTTTTTCATCATAGTTGCAAGTCCACCCTTGACTTGCAACTGGGACCGTAGTTTGTTTCATCCCAGTTGCAAGTCGACCCTTGACTCACAACTGGGCTCATTGTTTCATACTTTGTCTTAATTGCAATTTCATCCTCGACTCGCAACTGGGATCATAGTTTGTTGTTGTCCCAGTTGCAAGTCCACCCTTGACTCACAACTAGGTCCATCGTTTGTTGTTGTCCCAGTTGCAAGTCTACCCTCGACTCACAAGTGGGATTAATTTTTGTTTTTCATCTCAGTTGCAAGTCGACCCTCAACTCGTAACTCATATCATTGTTTTATATACTTATCTTCTTTACAAGTCCACCCTCGACTCACAACTAGGCACATATTTTGTTTTATCCAAGTTTCAAGCACACCCTTGACTTGCAACTGGGCATGTGTTTTTGTCTTTCATCTTAGTGGCAAGTCAATTCTTGATTCGCAACCGGAACCGTAGTTTGTTTTATGCCAGTTGCAAGTCGACCCTTGACTCGCAACTGGTCTAATAGTTTGTAGTTGTCCCAGTTGTAAGTCCATCCTCAAATCGCAACTCAGCTCGTAGTTCTCCGAGTTGCAAGCCCACCCTTTGACTCACAATTAGGCAGTGCTTTGTTTTTCAACATGCAACTTGCCCGACCCCTATCTAGTTTCATGTTCAACCCCAACATGTAAACCCACCCGACCCAGCTACATGGCCAAGCCAAACATGGAACTCATGCCCAACATAGTTGGATATCCACTCTAGGCACACAACTCGTTCCCAACCCCCCTATATAGTTATATTTTTTTTTGCAAATACATGTCCACTTTTGTAATACACACTGTATATTTTTCTGTATACACGGGAACATTTTTTAACACACATTGAACATTTAAAAAAAATACATGATGATTTTTTTTTCAAATATAGGCCCAAGCATTTTTAGAATACATGGTAAACTTTTTAAAATTCCTATTTGATTAATTTTCTAAATGGTATGATTTAAACAAATTATGCGAACATTGTTTTTACATTGCATAATTTTTTTTTAGAAAAATGTCTTGATTGTTTTGAAATGCATGAAGTTTCTAATAAAAATTGTCACGAACATTGCTTTGAATGTTACAATTTTTTCCATTGTATAATACATTTTTTGAAACATCATGAACAATCTTTTGAAATGCATGCACATTTTTAAAATGTCCACACTCTATAAACTGTTCAGGGAGTTTAAAAAATTGTCTGTGCTTTCAAAATTTGGTCGAGAAGAAATTCTTCGGAATACCAAATTTTGTTCTTATTTAAAAAACATAATTATAAATTTTATTCACATTTGAAAAATACTTTTTGAAATTGTTTGTGTTTTCAAAAATATTCGAAATTTCAAAAAAAAAATCACAATCTGTAAAAAAGGTTTCAAAATTTTTCAAATCTCTTATAATCTGACGCTGTGCTATACGCTTAAAGACATCCGGTTTCCTTTATGTTAACAGACCAGATCACGGTTGGAGTGGTATGAGTTGTTGTACTTGAGCCTAAGGTGAAGCACATTATGTCACTTTTTTTTGTTGCGCTCCGAGTCCGAAAAAAAACAAGGCTGAACAACCATTGATTTATGCTGATGTCACAATTTAGATGTGAGATATTCACATCTATTGAGGAATTCAAAGTTGCTTTTTCTTATTTTTTGGAAAATCAGATTGATCAGTATTGAGTTTAAATCAATTAGGGTGTCAACTAAATTATTATCTTCCCCAAAAAAAAAACTAATTTATTATCTGACACGATAACCCATGATTTTGTGTAATTTTTCTCATGATTTTTAGGTTGCACAATCAGGCTTTTGGAGGCAATTTCAAATATGCTTAGTGATACTATCATCCTGTTCTTAAAATATATTTAGTCAAAAACATCGCAAGACACAGTCCTAATTGTTTCCAGATATTTGTCTATGTTCAACCTGCCTTCACTGAAATTCTGAACAAGAGAAGGTTGTACTCCTACTAGAATATTTACTCGTAAAAGGACCACAAGCTGACTCCACCTAAAATTCTGGATTCTGCACGGCAATGCAGGTCGGCGCCCGGCGTGTCCGTTCCAAAACCCAAACGGACTCAATCGGCCACGTGCACATACCTATCAATTAAGAATTCAAGATCAATAAAGGCTTTGGCTAGGTCTCAGTCGACCAAGTCTCAGTCAAATGTATATAAGAAGAAAAAGGAAAAAAGAAAAAGAAAATTTTTGTACGAATCTCCAAGCAAGATCAAAGGAATATAGCATCGACTGAGACGTAACAAAGTCTTAGTCGACTGAGACTTAGCAAACTTGATCAATAAATATCGAACTCCAAGTCTCCAAGACTCCAACCCGCGACGTACGTCCGCATCCACAATGGCCGCCGCCGACCGTCTCTCCGACCTCCCAAACGACGTGCTCGTGCGCATCCTGTCCTTCGCGCCCACGCACGAGGCCGCGGCCACTGCCCTTCTTCAGCGCCGCTGGCGATCGGTGTGGCGCCGGACGAGCTTCGTCAACCTCGACAGCAGGCCCTACGCACAAGCAGAGCGAGAGCACTTCCACTACTGTACTCCGACGCTTGAGGATTTCTTCGAGGACGCCCACGCCATCCTCGCAGCGCTCCGCCGGCCGCGTCGCGGCTCCCGCCGGCGCCGCCATGGCGCGGGCCTCAAGACGCTCAAGCTCTTCCTGGAGGAAGGAGCCTACTACATCAGCAAGAGCTGGCGTACGGAGGGCGACGAGGCCGAACCGGGCCACAGGGTCGCCGAACTCCTGGCCGACCCTGCCGCGGCGCGGCTGGAAGAGCTCAACATCGGCTGCGGGCAGGGCCATTCAAGGGAGTACCGTTACTTCCCGCCGCTGGCCTTCCTGCCGTGCGCCGCCACGCTCCGTGTGCTGGAGCTCACGTACTGCAACCTAGAGCTTCCGTCGATGGCGCCGTCCCCGGGCCTAGCTTTCCCGTGCCCGACAAATCTGATGTTGCGTAACTGCTTTTTCTTGGAGGGGTATCTCCAGGATCAGGGTGGACACGGTCCGAGCCGGCAAATCAGACGAGCCTCCGGAAGGTGACGCTGCGGTTCAAGACCAAGGAGGTGAACTGCTTCCCGGCGCAGCTCGCCAAGTTCCTCGCGGAGAACGCCATGGTGCTCGAGGAGATGCACGTCGACGACGGCAGCCAGTTCTGGCCGGACCACCTGTGCCACAAGGTTGGGATGTGGAGAGCCGAGTCGTTCCGGAGGAAGAAGCTGCCGGACACGGCCGCCGGCTTACGGGTGTGCCAGCTGCCGATGGGCAAGGGTCTGTCTATATATATAACATCTACTCTCTCCGTTCCAAATTACTCGTCGTGGTTTTAGTTCAAATTTGAAACGGAGGGAGTAATAATAATGAGCAGCTATATGAGCTCCTTGCTGGCCCTTCAAGCGGATCCTCATGGCGATCATGTCAAAGGCAAGATGGTGGCCGGTCAAGAGGAAACCAGTAGCGCATGTGTACCAAGCAAAGGAGCAGACATTCAGATGGGAGGCACCGCCGGCCGGCTGGGCGGCGCTTAACATCGACGGCTCCTTCTCTGACATAGACGGGAGTGCTGGGGCAGGCATGGTTCTCAGGGACGAGCATGGAGCTATCATCTTCTCTTCTACCCGAGAGTTACGGCAGTGTACGTCTCCGCTGGAGTCTGAACTTGCAGCATGCATGGAGGGCATTTCCCTAGCCTCCCAGTGGTCTGCACTACCAATCGTTGTCCAAACGGACTGCCTAGACGTGGCTAAGCTGATTAAGGAAGGAGGAGAGAACCGGTCTAAGCATATGATGATGGTACGTGAGATCACTAAGCTTCTACAGGATCGTGAGGAGTTTCAGTCAAGCACGTAAGGAGAGAACAAAATGTTGTTAGCCTTTTTTTTCTTTCAGATTTGCTATTTCACATCTAGATGTGAAATAGTTATCTCACATCTAACTCTCTAGCCGTTAGAAGTACATATCAAGATTCGTGTTTTTTTTCTTTCATGTACGTAGTTTTTTTTAAGCGAAACGTTCACGTACCTAGTTGTAGCTTTTCTTGTTCGCTGTTACCACAGAGCAATCCTCCAGCGCTGCTTTGCGCTGGCTTTTTTTTTTCTCCATGGATTTGTGTAGTAGGCTTTTGTAGTTTGTTTAGCCGGATGTCATTTTTTTTCTTTTTTTTTTCTTTTTGAGCGGTTTGTGTGGTGTGGTAGTAATGGAAAACGGTCGCAACATTACTTTTTTTCATTTTCTTTTTTGTTTGTTTGTGTTTTTTGTTTTCTATGCATTTTTGAATGTGTTTTCTTTATAGAAGCTATTGTTACTTATTTTTTTCTTTTGTTGTGTTTTCATAATATACTAACTATGCAGCTACACACATGTCCCTCTATGCGTGGTCGTATGCGACGTGATCAAACTGTGATTGATTATGTCACATCTAAGTTGTACACCACACGATAAATTGAAGGCTATAAGATTCATGAAAAAAAATAATTTTTTTGCCTTGTCGATGTGCCTCGTGCGCTAGTGCCCTCGTTGGGTTATTTTCTTTATCAGTTACATTTAAGTCTAGAGCCTTTAGATCTTGTCCCTATGTAACATTCGCGGAAACGTGTTTGTCTCGATGTTGTGCTTGCTTGTGGTGCGTTGTCTCGCGCGCGGCCGTGTCCAGGTCGATGCTAGTTGGGGCTGGGTCATTGTTTGTTTTCTTTCGTGACTGGTGACTGTAGTGCACGCGCAGGTCTTGGAGTTGGCTCATGACTGTGTTTTTTTTCTTATTTTCTTTTTCCCTTTCATTTGTGTGTTTCAAATTCGTGAACTTTTTCAATTCAATATTTTCTTATTTTTATTTTTTCTCTTTTTCATTTTTTTAATCCATGAATTTTTCTCATCGCTCTTAATTGACTGTCCATCATCAAACAAGGGGTTGTCTTTTTTACTTGTTTCAGTTGCAAGTCCACTCTCAACTTATAGCTGGGGTCCGATCTTTCTTTTTGTCTCATTTGAAAGCACACCCTTGACTCGCAACTAGGCCTCGCCATTTTTTTTTGTCTCATTTGCAAGTTCACCCTCAACTCGCAACTGAGGTCCGTAACTTTTTTTTGTTCCAGTTGCAAGTCCACCCTCGACTCGCAACTGCGGCCCAACATATTTTTGTCCCAGTTGCAAATTCATCCTCAACTCGCAACTGAAGCCCGGCCTTTTTTTGTCACAGTTGCAAATCCACTCTCGACACCCAACTGGAGCCCGACCTTTTTCAGTTGCAAGTCCGCACTCGACTCGCAACCGGGGCCCGACCATTTTTTAGTTGCAAGTCCACACTCGACTTGTAACTGGGGCCTGCCCTTTTTTTTCAGTTGCAAGTCCACAATCGACTCGCAACTGGGGCCCGACCTTTTTTTGTCTAGTTGCAACCCCACCCTCAACTCGCAACTGGGGTCCAAACTTTTTTTGTCTCAGTTGTAAGTCCGCCCTTGACTCGCAGGCTCAACACTTTTTTTGTCCCAGTTGCAAGTCCACTGTCGACTCGCAACTAAACGAAACTTTTTTTTCCTAGTTGCAAGTCCATCCTCTACTCGTAACTGGGCCCTAATAATTGTTTTGTCCTAGTTGCAAGTCCATCGTCGACTCGCAACTGAACCAAACTTTTTTTCCTAGTTGCAAGTCCACCCTCGACTCGCAACTGTGCCCTGAGATTTTTTTGTCCTAGTTCCAATTCCATCATCGACTAGCAACTGAACCAATCTTTTTTCCTAGTTGCAAGTCAACCCTCGACTCGCAACTCAGCCCTGAGAATTTTTTGTCCTAGTTGCAAGTCCACCCTCGACTCGCAACTCCGGTCTAACATTTTTTGTTCCAGTTGCATGTCCACCCTTGACTCGCAACTGGGGCCCAACCTTTTTTCTCCTAGTTGCAATCTCACCCTCAACTCGTAACTGGGGCCTGACCATTTTTTGTCCCAATTGCAATCACACCCTCGACTCGTAACTAGGGCCCGATCTTTTACTTTTCTTTTTAATTTATTTTTGTTAAATTTCTAAAAAATGTTTTTCAATGTATGAATTCTTTAAATATTATTATGACTAAAATTTTATTTTGTGGTTACTTTTTTGGTTTTCACTCGTTTTTCTTTTCATTCTCTTTTTCTTTGTTTCTTTCTCGGTTTTCTTTTTTTCTTTCTTGGTTTTTACTGCTTCCATTTTTGCATTGGTTCCTTTGTTTTTTTTTTCAGATTTCATTGTTTCTTTCTTGATATTTATCGGGTTTTTTATTTTCCTTTTCTTTCTTGGTTTTCATTGTTTTCATTGTTTTTCATAGGTTTTCTTCGGTTTTAATTTTCTTTTTTGGTTTTCTTTGCTTTTTCCTTTGTGGGTTTTATTGGGTTTCTTCATTTTTCTTTGTTCTTTTGTCGATTTTCATCGGTTTCTTTTTTTCGACACATGTGAACTTTTGTAGTACACATTCTTTTTTTTGCGGGTGTTGTAATACACATTCAACATTTTTTTGTATACATTAGAAACATATTATATATATACATGTTTAACTTTTTGACATACATGATTAGATTTGTTTTCCTTCTTTATTTTTTTAAAATTCATGATTTTTTAAAACTGATTTAGCAATGTCCCACCATGTAGTAGTTAACAGCCCAGTACTTTAATCACTCGATGCACTCACTTGTCCCATTACACTAGCATGCAAGGTACTGTAGCGGAGCGAAGCAACAACATTCATGGCAACTATAACAAAAGAGCGCAGTGCCAGAATATAAAGATATTGTAGTGTTCTGTATTTGTCTTCACTGCGTCCTACTGTAGTTCGATAGGGTGTCCTACTGTAGTTCGATAGCGACGCCCCGAGTCACGGCGCGCACGAGCCCGCCGCACGGGACGTCGTTGTGCGATGTGCACTATTTATATTTATTCGTGTTTTTTAAAAAATGTTCGGAATTTTCAAATGTGTCCACACTTTAAGAACTGTCTGGGGATTTTCAAAAATTGTTCATGTTTTCAAACTTTGTTCATGAAGAAATTGTTTGGAATACCAAATTTTGTTCTTATTTTTCAAAAAAAATTCTGGATTACAAATTGTATTCCCATTTGAAAAATATTTTTCGACAATTTTAAATTACTTGGGTTTTCAAATATATTCAACATTTTTAATCTGTTCACAATTTGCAAAAAAAGTTTTCAAAAAATTTCAAAAATGTCTTATAATATCGACGCTGTATTACATTATCTAAATTCCTCGCTTTGTAAATTACAACAGCAGTCATCGGCTCGATTGGTTGGAGCTGGCGTTTCTTGGTGCGTGGTGCTGAGTTCGATTCCTGTGAGGAGCACTGCATTACGTACAATTCTTTTTTTGTCGCTAAAGAAAAAAAACAAATAATGGCTGGATGAGCGTTGGCTCTTGATGATGTCACAACTTAGATGTGAGATATCTCACATCTAGATGTGACATAGTCACACCCTTTTTTTTTAGCAAACTATGGTAGAATAAAAAAGCGCACCGCGGTGTGGCTTCCATCTGGTCCGGACGAGGTGCCGGACCTTTGTAATGCTGACTTGGCTGTTGGTTGATGAATGAAAACCTTTTCCCTCGCAAAAAAATAAAAATAATAATGAAACTCTTGATTGCTTCAGACAAACTGAACCAAGGGTAACCTTGTGACTTTTTGCCAATAATGTTTATTTTTAACATGCAAATATCCACTTAATAATTCATCAAGCACAATGCATCTCCCGGGAAGAGATAGAGGTAGGTGGCAAAGATCAGAACTTAGTAGACGACATCGACGACAATAGCTCCTTTCTCTTCGTCAATTTCCCCCGTTGCTTCTTGAAGGATTGGGAAAATCATAATTGACAAACTCCTAAACAATCACAAATGTCAGGACTTTTTGGTGTAAGTTCTTTGGCTTGAACAGAACATTTAGTTCATGTTGCTATTCCCGCATTCAGGGGAAGTACGTTCTATGGGATAATTTCTTAGATGTATTACCCTATCCCCAGTGGTTTAGTGGAGCGTACAAATTGGATTCTATCTAACGCGAACAGGGGTGGTGGCTCATGGATCCCTTTGAAACAACACGAAGTTCAAGCCCTCGGACCGGCGGGTCGTGAATCCTGACGATGTAGCAGGAAGAAGGATCTTGATGGGGGGACGCCGAGCTACCAATTCTGCCGCCGATTTATCGAAAAAGGCTTTCGCCCCGATTTATATATAAAGCATCGACCAATAGTGCCCGGTACAACCGCATTCACTCACAGCATACGCACACACACACACCCAAGACAGGATACATAGGCGCTGAGCGCAGCAACACACTCCCTAGCACTACAAGAGCCGCCGGGGGCTTCACCAGTGAACACACCACCGCGAAGAAGTGAAGCCGCATATGACGAACCGTGGGCTCCAAGGCGGCGCCTTCAGGAAGGATACGGCACCGGAGCACCGCCACCGCCCGATCCGAGGATCAGAGTTTCCCCTGGAGCAACACGACGGGCAATGATAGCCGCGACGACGCCTTCAAGAAGGGAGCGATCTTCGCCGTCACCAGTCCGTCCGAAGATAGAGTAGGTTTTCACCCCGGCCAACACTCACCGCCACCGAACGCCACACCCCGGCTACCATGCCGCCCACACGGTCGTGGCAACCGGACAGCACCGAGGCACGAGCTCTGCCCATGAGCATCGCGCCACCACCACTAGGGCCGCCGCCCCGGAATCCAAGACCTTGACACCACGTCTCCCGAGCCCCACCGCAACCCCAACCGCAGAGACGGGCGGAAAGGATCCGCCTTCCGCACCCCTGGCCGGTCCCGGCGCCGAGACCCAATAGGCCGGCCACAACAAGCCTCCATCGAGCCGTCCTGCGACACCGGGCGCGAGACAAGCGCAGTCCTGCTGCCGGGCGCGAGACCAGCTCCGTCCTATGGCACCGGGTGCGAGACGGTCGATGGACCACAGCCAGGAGAAGGCCAGCCCTCCGACGAGAGAAGCGAACGGACGCCGAGGAGAGGGGTCGAAGGCCGACACAGGCAGCCTACAGACGAACCGACGCCAGAACAATCTGGCCGCCGCCGCAATCAACCTGCCACCACCACTTCACCTGCGCCTCCACGCCCTGGTCAGATCCACCCGAAGCCCCGCCACCCCGCACTGGAGCAGCGCGGACACCGGCCGCAACACCACCACCTCCACAGGGACGCCGGCCACCTCCGCCATCGACGACCATCACATCCACCGGATCTGGGCCGGGATGCCCAGATCCGCCGCCAGCACGACCGAGACCACCAGCCCCCATGAGCCGCAGGGGGGGGGGGGGAGGGAGGAGCCATCGGCGGGCCACAAGGGCGCGGGGCGGAGCGCCGGAGCAGGAGCCGGCCGGGACCCGACGCCACGGGCAGGAGGGAGGCGCCCTGCGACGCCATCCAGCCGCGCGCAGGGGAAAACCGCCCCGCGCGCAGGAGGGAGGTGGCGGCGAGGGAGGGGGAAGCGGGGCGGAGGGTCGGAGGTGGAGGCGCTAGGGTTGCCTCCCGACGGTGCTCGCGGGAGCGCCTGGGGAGGGAGAGCTTTTTTGTTTTTTTTCGGCCGCTTTATATGTTTTCTCTCTGCCGCCGATTTACGAGGACGCACGAGAAAGAAGCTGGATACGATACGTGTGAAGGAGGAGTCTGACAATTTCCTGTTTGTTTTCGTGGGCGGCGACGCTTTCAACATTGGATAAGATAATCAGGCCCAGGCTCAAGTCACGTGCGCGTGAATGACGTAGGAAAACATACAAAAATTTTGACGGATGAAACAAAATCAAGAATATCACCTTCTTTTATTATTAGGTATACATATAATATAGATATATAAAGCAAATCACCGCATACAATCAAGTTTAACCGTGAACGGAAGTTCAAAAGAAAGATAAAGAGGTTCCCACAGTAAAGAAAAACAAGGTTGAGAAAGGAGCTGACCTCGATTTTTTTTAACATAGCTGACCTCGATTGGGCGTTTGCTACCGAATCCTCGATTATTTAGGATTTGACTTATTTTCTTGTCAATTCTTCCGACTGATTATTAGGAGGTTTTGAGATGTCTAATTTGATTCAATCTTCTTTTGAATGGGTTCGGTTTTACCTGGATAACATATTGGTCTAGACTAAGCTTGTTGTTAGACATGAACATGAATCCTACTAAATCATAAGGATTGGAATCATGTGTATCCTTCCTTCCACAAAATTCCTTCTAATCAAAGGAAGCCAGCCGTCTCGACGACGAGTTATTTGATTCCTTTATTTAGGATTGGACCCTCAACAGCAGACATATCAATAATTTACCTGAGGATCTACGACAGGATTAGCTAGCTGGAACACCCAAAAGCCGGCTGTGTCCGGTACGTTCCTTCGCCGGAACGCGTCGGCCCTCCATCTCGTGAGCTTGCCCAAGAGGTGGTCCGGCCAGAACTGGTCCCCATCCTCAATGTGCATCTCCTCGAGCACCATGGCATTCTCCACGAGGAACTTGGCGAGCTGGACCTGGAAGCAGTTGAGCTCCTTGGACTTGAACTGCAGGGTCACCTTCAGCAGGCTCGTCCCCAGGCAGCCGAACACGCGGCTGTTGGCGAAGGCGGCTGGGAGTTCCGAGACCCCGCCGAGCTCCACGTCGTCACGGTGTTTGCCGCTCATGGACCCGAGCCTGTTGAACCTCTCCATGGACTGGGCGAAGGGGCCTCCGATTGGTTCCTTGGTTTTGCGATCGTAGTGGTAGTCCTTATTCATGTTTAACCTAAGCCGGAACTCGGACATTGCCGGGCAGGCGTGGAGTAGCGTCGCGAGTGCCGACGCCGTGTTGCTGTCCCTGCAATTGAAGTTTGCGTCTATTTCCAGGAGCTTCAGGTTGAGGAAGGTTGGCAGGATGACCTCCTCGCCAGGCTTTTGATCGCCCGTAAAAGTTTGGTCACCATAGCGATAGCAGTCGTCGGAGACGATGTCCTCAATGGTGCTGAGACGCAGCTTGAGGGACCTGGTGGTGCAGAAGCTGGCGAGCACGCGTGCCGCGGGTTCGCACTTGTAAACGTCGCTCTCGCGGCGGTTGGTGTCGAGGCGGACTCGTGCCAGCCCCGGTGCCAGCGATGTGAGCGAGAGCTTGAAGGGGAAACCCTTGTAGCGGAAGGAGCGGAGGCTCGGCATGTCGAGCTGTATGCCGATGTTGCGGGAATCGTCGAGCTCGTTCAGGCACATATTGATCTCGAGCACCAAGGTGGTGACGGTCGGGGATGCGAGGCGGAGGGGCAGGTTGAAAGACTTGGACGTGGGCATGAAGGAATCCTCGGTGGAAACCGGCGGCGGCGTCAGCGGCTTATTAGTGACGTCCACCAGCGCAAGCCTGGTTAGCGCCGGCATGGCGTCGACCACGACCTGGAGATACGACTCCAAGTAAGTGCAGTCACGCACCGTCAGATCCGTGAGGTGCGGGAAAGCGAGGCTCGCTGACGACTCCGTCGGCGGCGACGACGGCGGCTTGAGGTTGCAGTTGTGGAGCTCCAGCACCCGGAGCGTCGTGGCGGCGCACGGCAGGGAGGCCAGCGGCGGGACGTACATGCAGACGAAGGCACACTCGCCTGCGATCCGGAGCTCCTCCAGCGCGGCCGCTGCGGGATCGGCGAGGAGGCCCGCGACCCGGGCGTCGTACTCCGACACCACGTCGTCGTTCCTACGGTAGTGCCATTTGTCGCCGACGAGGTAGGCATCTTCCATCAGGCAGAGCGTGAGCCTCTTGAGCGCCGTCCCGAGGCGGCTGGCGAGGGCGGCCTTGCCGTGGCGGAAGAAGTCGTCGAAGCGGTCACCGTGGTAAAATCTGGAGTGCTGGCGGGAGTAGGGCCTGCTGTCGAGGTTGAGGGCGCCCGTGCGGCGCCACAGCGGGCGCCATCGGCGCGAGAGGGCGGCGCTGGCCGCGGCCTCCTTGGCCGGCGCGAAGGACAGGATGCGCTGGAGGAGGTCGTCGGCGAGGGCGGAGAGACGGTCGTCGGAGGCCATGGTGCGATCGATCGAGGCCCGTCGTGGCAGGGGTGATTTATGGATCTGATCTCGGTAATATGTGCGCGGCGCATGTAGCCGATCGAGTCGGTTGAACTTTTTCCCGAGGCATCGCGCATCGAATACGACGCATTGGCGGTTCGTTCAGAGTCCACACATCCCACATGCGAAGGCCAGCAGATATCTCCCTTCCGTTTCAACCGCACAAAACCTAATTAACTGGAGACTCCAATCTCAGCAGCTAAGCTCCATCTGCTACACCTCAACAACAACAACAAAAAAAAAAGCTCCATCTGCTTGGCTAGACAAACGATGGCCAGGACATTTCAGGGCCGCCCCATCCGCATGTGGGCGCGGAAGCGGGTACGGATACCGCGCCGTATACTCATCGCCACGCTCCTGATCCAAAACCCTACGTCCGCCGTTGACGACGGCGCCGTGGGGGAACCTGTGGCCAGGTGGACGCGCAGCCGCCGTCGCGCCGCCGCCGCCGCCCTCAACCGCCTCCCGGGGGAGATCGTCGCGGGGGAGATCTTCGTCCGACTACCGGCCAAGGACGTCCTCCGCTGCCGTGCAGTCTGCCGGTCCTGGCGCCGGCTCGCCTCCAACCCGGATTTCCTCCTCGCGCACCACTGGTGGCAGCCGTCGCTCCCCCTCGTCGCATTCGACCGCCGCATAGCCGGTTCAAGTACAGATCAGTCCGACCACCCGATCTTGGAGCGTGGTAGGGGCCGGCCTGTCCTTGGGCTCGACGACTACTTCGACAACAATGGCTTCAAGTTGCACGCCTCCTGCGATGGCCTCCTCTTGCTCGCCATGTCTTATGGCCGTTTCAGCATCTGTAACCCAGCCACGCGTGAGTGCGCCTCACTTCCAGGCCTCACTGCTGCCGGCAGTATCAACATCCTGGCACTCTACCTGCACCGCCCGTTGGGTGAGTACCGCATCCTTTATTGGAAAGGAATACACCATGCGAAAGCAGCTGCCTACTACATCTTTACGGTGCGGCAGAGGGGCTCACCGAGGTGTATCGGAGTTCCTTATACCCCTACCATGGAGAAAGCTATCCTGGCCAGGCACAAAATGACCCATATCAATTCGTCACCACCGTTCGTGTTTCGCAACTGCCTTCATTGGTTAACTGGATGGCTCTGCGACAATGACATTGTAGTTTTTGACACGATGGTTGATTCATTTAGGTCCACGTGCGGCCCACCTGGTGCTACCAGCTGCTGCATTCAATTGTGTGACATGGATGGCTCAATTGGTTTCGGTTGCTTGGACGAGAAGGGGACAGTCACCCGGATATGGGTGCTGGAGGACTACGAGAGGGAGGTCTGGTCATTCAAGTACCATGTTAAATTTCCCGTGGAGAACTTCTGTTACTTTTTACAGATACGCGACATTTCATTTGGTCCCGCAAGGGAGATGTATTGGTCTACAATATGACCGCGTGTTACATGTTCCACTGCGACAACACTGGCAAGTTGCTAGAGGAATTCCGATGGGAACCCAAGTCACAAGATTTGCATGTTATTGGACACATGTTCAAAGAAAGCCTTGTTGAGCATGAGTTCTTCCAGAGGCGAGGTCCTGCCCGTGCTGGGCAACCAAATCTTTTCCAAAGGATTTAAATTAAGGTATCTCAACATGCTGGTGATTCTCGTTGATGTATATGCTTCACATCATTATTGAGTTTCTTACTACAGTGATTCCATAGAACTATTTTTAGGAAACTTGTGAATCAGCCCGGTTGTAGCCTTGTAGGTACACCCCACTAACTTTGGAACATATAAGATGCCATGTGTCATAAATGGAGAACAGGTATTAAAATGCATGCCTCACATGGTACCAGGAAAATATGCACGTAAGAAATTCAGGTCTTGTTTGTTGATTTGTCTTCATGAAGTGTGATTGTGTGAAGGTATACTGTGCTTCGTTCAACATCATACGTCAACCGCCACTCAACAATTGTTGATCTGTTTTGTTTTTCCATGGCAACATGCATGTGGGTCGGAAGTGTGCTAGTCTTTGTCTGTTCTTTCTCAAAACAGAATTGCCCCTTCATGGTAGAGACTAGAGAACGAGAACCAGAAACTTGGTATGTTGTGTCAATCTCTATAGTTAGGTTACACTTTAGTGCAGATACATCGTTGAGACTTACAAGTTGGTAGATTTGTGGTGGATTAGTTCCATTAGTTTTATACTCTGACTCCAAGCCCTATGCTCCCCTGCATTTGATGCCTCCTGGGTTTCAACTATTTTATTGATGTTTGAAATGCATTTTGGGTTAGTATGATTATGCACAGAATATTATATTCCTATTTAGTACAATTGGGACTGCAGCCTCTGAAATTTCTATCTACTACCCTGTCCATGTCCATTTAAGCTTTGATTATCACAAATCATAACCCACATGGATGCTAGTTCAATTTTATGCTTCAAATCGATTTCTTATTAATAGGTTACTGATGTTACTTGTCTATATGTTGTTTTTTCCAGACCAACACTTCCGTTGACAAGGAGTACTGGTCTACACCGCAATGTTTGGGTGCTACGAATGACATAATTTGGATTAGTTAGCCCACAACCTCGTCCAGTCAAAACATGTATACACAATGCAATGCCTCGTTCTCATTTGTGCTCTTGAGCTCATTTTCTTTTGGTTTCTATGTACTGGTTATAAGTTCTAAATAGATATTTTCAGGCCTAGAATACAACATTCAGTGCATTGGTGCAAGTAAACTTATGCATCTGGTACATTGAAATAAAGGCTATACATCATGGCCAGCGAGCTTGCTCAATCTTTACAAAGAAAATCCAGGTAGACCAAGAGTGACTAAAACAGTTTTGTTAGTTTCAGACCACTGAATGCCGCATGACTATTGCTAGGAATGACCGGATGGGGGGTCGATGGAAGAATGGTCATTACTTTGTTTTTTTATAACTCATCTCTTTCTCTATTCCATCAAAACGATCATATCACCTACAAGGAAGGAGATCGGCTCATCTGGCGGTGAATACATCCAAACACTAGCAGCCTGATTACAATCTCTATTACAATGCTAAAATAAGACATGGTTAAAATTTAACTTCATGAAGAAACAGTCATCGATAATGACACTTGCTACTGAATTCGAGACACCTTCATTAAGATAATTGACAACCCCTTCATTATCCGAGGCAACTTCAATCTTGTTGCAACCCACCATATGTGCCATGTTCAGTCCGAATCTAACTACTATTGCTCCAGCAGCGAAAGCATCATAACAAGAACTCAATCTTTCGTTTTGTCGCGGCAATAAATTTTCTAGTGTCATCGCGGATAATTGCACCGACCGACCCATTATGTTGTCTTGATCAAATCCAGCGTCCACATTCAGTTTCATATATCCTGGGCGTGGTTTCATCCATGGCGTTGATCGCCTCTTCGCCTTCAGACTACATGCGATAACATAGTTCGTTGTAAGGCTTTTCACCGCGAGAAGAATTTGGGATGCTATTTGTGTTTGCGCACCATGAGTGAGCTGTCTCTGTCCAAACCATAAGTACCAGGCAGTGGTTGCTATAGTTTCTCGCAGATTTGGCAAACCCAAGACATGAACATGCATCCGTTGACACAAAATGGTCATTACTTTGTTGAAAGAGAGAGGTGAGGGCAACATGCTTTGTGGTGGCGGATGATATATGGTCAATGGTGATTCTAGCCCAAAGGCAGCCCATGTCAAGCACAAGAACAAAGATAGTGGCCACTCATAACAATATCATCTACCCCTAAAAAAACAATATCATCTTGAAATTTAAAAAACAAATACTAATAAGATAATAGAATTGAGTATTTTTTATCCGGGGACTGGAAAATATTTTACACTAAAAACACCAAATCTAAAGGGCATCACATAGCACAAGATGATAGGAAGCTATAAATACTAAGAATCAGTGAGGTCTACAAGTAAAAGAACGGAGGAAGCCACGGCTATGAGACGACCTCCTGTTCGAGCAGCTGGCCATGGAATCTCCCCAGGGTTCGGCCAAGGCACCCCGGAGCGTATGCACCTCCATAAGGACGCTCCCCCATCCCCCATCAGAGTGTCCTGCATGAGCATGGACGGCCCCAACGCCCTCTGCTTTCGGGTGAGTGAAGGACAGGCGGTTGCACGACATCGATGGCAGTGTGGCTGGTGAGGTCAATAAGAGGCACAGGGCGGTGCTATCGGTCACATGCTACTCAAACGGACAGGTCTGCATGTAGTTTACGCAAAATTCGAAGCAACCACGATGTTTTGCATTATATCTTTAAAAATTTGAAATCTCTAAAACCCAGCCATGCCACTTCTGTCGTCAACCTCAACCGGTAGGCCACCTCCGTCTGCTTCCCCTTGCCGGTAGGTCCGCACCCCCCTATGCCGACGCATACCCTCACTCCCCAATGCCGTGCCTCTGCACAGTGAGGCTGGCAGATCGGTGAATCACATAGTAATCAATAAAGAGGCAAAACAAGGTTCGGTATTCTCGTCAGTGTGCTAGCAAAGGAAAAATTGGTAGAAGCAGTGGCTAATCATTTGCTCTTTTTTTGGCCAAAGAAAAGAACTTCATTAGGGAGGATAGAGTTACAACCGGCAGCCATTAAGTCTACTACAAAGTCAGGAACGCCCTGCACCCATATACACGTGGAGTTCTAGTGTATAATTGGTAGAGGTCAGGTATATATGCAACACTATTCTATGATCGCATGATCATTACAAGCTTCAGTTTCCTCTCTCCCAACATGAGACCCTTGATCTCCTGGATGTCGTGTCCAGATCGGTCGTTCTCTCCCACAGATACATTACAAATGAGTTTGGCACAGTCAATCTGAATAACACAAGCTTGGGTTGTGTTCTGCCGCATCAGCTTGACACCTTCACAAGGCGCAAAAACTTCAGCTGCAAAAGCATCCTGACACCTGGAGAGGGGCATACGAGGCAACGATGAAATAGCCTAGCTGGCCCCGCACCATGGCACACGCACACACCCGCAGTGTCATCTCGTGAAGACAATGAGCCAATCATGTGCTCCAAACTCCAAAAGCAACAAACGAAATTCATGTAAAAACAGAACAAATTCAACCGATTGCGAATGAGTTCAACGAGCATTCATTCATAAGCACCGAAAATACAATGTCACAGACAACAGTGGTTTAACACAGATGTGGTCTTGCATGCATGACCGTCCGATTTTGATTCCTTGGACTATGTTATCAACAATAGTCCTTCATTTAACCTGGGTTAGACGTGAAAGAGCAGCTGGCGTTGCTGCCGCCACTTCTACCTCGAGTGACATCCATCTCAATCTGCTCTTGCTCGCCTCCAAAAGCAACTTTACTCCATGAAGTTGTGCGATTTTGGTACAATTTTCTATATGTCAATTTCTTTTCTGCTACTTTTGACATTTGGGGGCGGCTCAGATGGTGGGGGAAGGGCTCGAAGTGGTACGACTGGTGGGATCTTAGAATGCAAAGGTCTTTCTGAGGCCGGCTCAGATCGATGGCGGGAGAAGGGCTCCAAGGAGTACGACTTTGGGGACGTGCCCGACGAATGGAGCGCCAGATCAGGCTTCTCAGAGTCTGGGTCGTTGTGAAGGTTGCATACGCGAGCGGCCGGTCAGCCTGAGTTGATGCGAACAGCTGGTCGAGCACTTAAAATGTGTAACCGTTCTGGAGACAACGCATAGAAAGAGGTTTTTTTGGTTGGTCCGCATTGTAGAAGCTTGACGTGGCAGACGCCTGGACTCCTCCGAAACCTTCCCTCAATTTGCATTTTCATTGGTTGGAAACATTTTTCTTATATTACATGAACATTGTCTTTTACATTATATTAACATTTTTTTAATTTCACGGACATATTTACATTTTTTGAATGATACGAAACATTTTCTTAAACTTAACATTTTTTTACATTGTATAAACCTTCAAAAAACTGGCACGAACATATTTTCAAAGCGCGTGAAATTTTTTACTTGTCAGATTATTTTCTAAATGGTATAAATATTTTATAAAATTTAAGTAAAGTAATGATGAATATGTATTTTTTTCATAGTTTTAAATAGCGCGCTAAGCCTCTTAGCGGTAGACCTCTTTCAAACGTTATAGTGTGCTATAGCAAAATGGGTTGCATCAACTAACGGGTAGCATCCATAGTTTTAAATGATTTTTTCGCAGAGTATAAACAAAAGTAAAAAAAAAAGAAACGAAATAAACAAAACAAACTAAGATTGCATCAACTAACGGGTCGACCCACTACAGGCGAGCTTGCTGCTCTCTGTGGGAAAGACGTACAAAACAGTGCCCCACGATTAGAGCTCAAGCTGACACTCTTAGGGTTCGGCGTCGTCATGGGTCAAGAAGTTTGCACTTTTTTGCCCAATATATTTAGTTACTTTCGTGTTGACAACTCTAAAATCCGGGGATGCCTATTTCTTAATACTAACACTCTGAAACCAATAGGCTTAAAATTTACTCTAACCGTTCCAAAATACTTATTGTGGTTTTAGTTTAAATGTATTTTTAAGCATTGACTTTATAGATTGTAAGACTACCCTGTGTGGCATCAAGTACTGTTTGACACGATAAAGAAAGCACAGGAAAACATCAACGGAGTCATCCAACATAAAAGTAACACAGCACTTGCATTATAAGGGGAAAAAATGAAATCATGTGTGTATTTTTTAATTTCCACAAAATTCAAGCCTGCAGTCTCCACGAGATACTCCTTGATTTAGGATTAGACCGTCTCTCTATATATAGCAGTCATATCAGTAATGTACCTTGACCTTAGGATCAAGGACAGGATTAGCTAGCTGGAACACCTGAAAACCGGCCGTGTCCGATAGGTTCCTCCTCCGGAACGCGTCGGTCCTCCATCTCGTGAGCTTGTCCAAGAGGTGGTCCGGCCAGAATTGGTCCCCATCCTCGACGTGCATCTCCTCGAGTACCATGGCGTTCTCCACGAGGAACTTGGCCAGCTGCACCTGGAAGCAGTTGAGCTCCTTGGACTTGAATTGCAGCGTCACCTTCCGTAGGCTCGTCCTCAGGCAGCTGAGTGCGGAGTTGTTGGGGAAGGCGGCCGGGAGCTCCGAGACACCGCCGAGCTCCACATCGTCCCGGTGTTCCGCGCACATGGAACCGAGCTTGTTGAACCTTTCCACGGACTGGGCGAAGGGGCCTCCAGCGGCCTGTTGCTCGGTCTTGCGATCATAGTCGTAGTCCCATGTCATGTTTAGCCTGAGTCGGAGCTCCGACATTGCCGGGCAGGAGCGGAGCAGTCTCGCCAACGCCAACGCCGTGTTGCTGTCCCTGTAGTTGAATTCCGCGTCTATTTCGAGGAGCTTCAGGTTCGGGAAGGTCGGCAGGATGACCTCCTCGTCGGGGTCTTGGTCACGGGTGGAATCCTGAAACCGGTAGGTGCTTGATGCGTTATGGGAGAGTATGTTCTCGATCTTCTTGAGGTGCAGCTTCAGGGCCCTCGTGCTGGAGAAGCTCGCGAGAGCGCGCGCCGTGGGCTCGCACTTGTAGACACCTCTCTCGGTGTGGTTGGTGTCGAGGTGGACTCATGCCAGCCCCGGCGCCGGCGATGTCAGCGTGAGCTTGAAGGGGAACCCCTTGTAGCGGAAGGAGCAGAGGCTCGGCATGTCGAGCTGTATGCCGACGTTGCGGGAATCGTCGAGCTCTTCCCGGCAGACAGTGGTCTCGATCACCAAGGCAGTGACCGTCGGGCAGTGGAGGCAGAGGGGCAGGTTGAAAGTCTTAGGTGTATAGTAGCGATCCTTCTCGGAAGCCGGCGGCTTGGGCGGCTTATTAGTGACGTTCACCAGCGCAAGTCTGGTTAGCGCCGGCGCGGCATCGAACACGACCTGCAGATATCCCACGACGTAAGTGCAGTTGCGCAGCGTGAGATCCGTGAGCAAAGGAAAAGCGAGCCGCGCGGACGGCTCCAGGTCGCAGGAGTCGAGCTCCAGCACCCGGAGCGTCGTGGTGGCGCACGGCAGGGAGGCCAGCGGCGCTACGTAGGAATTTCGGTAGGAGGGCTCGGCAGCGATGCGGAGCTCCTCCAGCGCGGCTGCGGCGGGGTCGACGAGGAAGCCGGTGACCCGGGAATCGAACTCCGGATTCCCGTCGTGGGAGCTGTAGTACCTGCCGCCAACGAGGTAGGCGTCCACCCCCAGGTAGAGAGTGAGCCTGTTGAGCGTCGTTTCGCGGCGGCAGCCGAGGGCGGCCATGCCGTGGCGGAAGAAGTCGTCGTAGCGGTCGTGGCCGTACCCGTGGGAGTATTGGCGGGGGTAGGGCTTGCTGTCGAGGTTGAGGGCGGCCGTGCGGCGCCACAGCGGACGCCATCGGCGCGAGAGGGCGGCGCTGGCCGCGGCCTCCTTGGCCGGCGCGAAGGACAGGATGCGCTGGAGGAGGTCGTCGGCGAGGGCGGAGAGACGGTCGGCGGCGGCCATGGTGCCAGTAGATGGATGTGAGATCGATCGAGGCCGTCGTGGCAGGAGTAATTTATGGATCTGATCGATCGAGTCGGTTTGTTTTGGTTGAACGAGAATAGAGGCCGCATTGGCGGTTCGTTCAGAGTCTAGGACGACGCCTTCAGCTGAACGGCCCAATACGTTTGTTGGTCTTTCAAGGCCTTCCGCAACCCACACTAGTCCTTTTTTTGTTTTGTTTTTGAGATAACTTCAACATTCTAATGTTTCCTAAAAAAAAACTTCAACATTCTAATGTGGCTAGCTTTTCTCTAGTTGGACATGGTTTTTGTCTTGTTGAGTTTGTAGTCACTGGATTTGTAGTCATTCAGATGCATAGGTCAATTTGTAGTCACTCGATTGAGCCTTTTGTCTAGTTGGAAATGGTTGGGACTGTTCTTAACCATTGTGAATATGGAGCTATAAGATTGTTCTTAATGTATAGGAAATGTTCTTAATACATTTATTTAAGTGTGCCATTTTCTCCATCTAATTTAGTTCATGTACATTTTGAAGTCTCACACATACATTTCCTAACTACACAACTAACAGTTTGTCCTTTGAGGCAACAACATTTTCATAGCACTAGGTGTACATTTCTTTTCTTTCAAATAGGTGGTGAACATTTTTCTCAAAGTAATTGCTGTAATACATGTCAACAGTTTTTCCAAAAGGCAAATACACTAATTAAATGTAGCATTTTTTCCACAGCAAATTAATTGATGTATATTTGCAAATCAAACACATACATTTCCTAACTACCCAACTAACATTTTTCTCTTGATGAATTAACATTTTCATACCACTAGGTGTACATTTTCATTCTTTGAATGGGTGATGAACATTTTTCAAAGGCATATTGAAATACATTATCAACACTATTTCCCAAAGGCAAATACATTTATTTAAATATAACATTTTCTCCACCTAATTTAGTTGATGTACATTTTTAATTCATACATTTCCTAACTACAAAACTAACATTTTTCCTTTGAGGCAACAATATTTTCCTAGCAATAGGTTTACATTTATTTTTCTTTCAAATAGGTGGTAAAAACCATTTCTCAAAGGAATTTTTGAAATACATGTCAACACTTTTTCCAAAAGGCAAATATACTTATTAAATGTAGCGATTTTTCCACACAAAATTAGTTGATGTACATATTCAAATCAAACGCACACATTGTCTAACTACCCAACTAACATTTTTCTCTTGATAAATTAACATTTTCATACCACTAGGTGCACTTTTTGTTTCTTCAAATAGGTGATGAACATTTTTCAAAGACATATTTGAAATGCATTATCAACACTTTTTTCCAAAGGCAAGTACATGTGTTTAAAAGTACATTTTCTCCACCTAATTTAGTTTATGTACATTTTGATGTCTCATATATACATTTCCAACTACAAAACTAGAATTTTTCGTTTGAGGCAACAACATTTTCATAGCACTAGGAGTGCATTTCTTTTCTTTCAAATATGTGGTGAACATTTTTCTCAAAGGCATTTCTGAAATACATGTCAACACTTTTTCAAAAGGCAAATACATTGATGAAATGTAGCATTTACCACACCAAGTTAGTTGATGTACATTTTCAAATCAAACACATGCATTTCCTAACTACCCAACTAACATTTTCTCTCGATGAATTAACATTTTCATTGCACTAGGTGTACATTTACTTTCTTTAAATATGTGATATACATAATTTTCTATCAACAATTTAAGCTGTAGTGTACAGTTTCAAGAACCTTTTCCTAGCAAGCTATCCTCACTGCCCTTTTTTTAAACATTTCATATTCCGGAAAAAACATGTGCAAGTACCATATTTGGAATAAGGTTATTCAGAGGCTAGTAGCCCTTCAATCTTAAATTTCACTTGATTTTTTTTTACAGTTGTTCGGTTTCTCACATAGTATGATTACTATAGTGACATTTTCCCTAGAATACAGAAATTTTGTTGATCTAGGTATCTATGTTTGGAAATGCGTCACAGCATAAAATGGTATCTAAACAAACAATTTTTCAAATGTTAGCACCATCTATTATTAGTGTCACTCTCTTTTAGTGTTCTATTCTTTAGCTTTTCCAATTTACTCTTCATTCCTTCCTAGATATACTTTAGTCATATTCTCTATGTACACAGGAAATTCTCCATTTTTTTTCTTTAATGGAAGCGTGTAATTCCACCTTTAAACTTACTTCTTTCTTCCACATTTATGTGTTTCTTTAGCTGGATGTGCAAGCTTTAGCAGACAAAATCATGTTTCAATTGCTGAGAAGCAAGTACAAAAGAATTAGACTAACATTTCTCTAGGATTTCATGGATAAACATGTACGTTTATTCTGAATTCACTAGTTTAGTTGTTGACTCAGCTATCTATTTAAGAATTGTGTAGGAGGATCATATGGGGTAGTTGCCATTTCACATAATGGTGCAGTTGATGCTAGCACTTGCCCCATGTTTATTTTCTACTGAGTGTCGGTCGAATGTGATGTTGGTATTGTCTCCAAGACACCACTTTTGGGTTGTAATCTTTGGATTATACTGTGTGGCATGGAGTTTGTCAATGTCAACTACTCCCTGCGTAGAAGGACTTAAGTAGTATTTCGTTATGTTGCCTCTTTCATAACAATGAGATTGATTGGTTGGCTGAATCCATTCCATGAATGTTTGTTTTCGATCTGGATATTCTCCATGCATGACTATTGGCTCATTGAATAGATATATAACTGACTGGTATTGGTTGTTTATTAGTATGTGGTATGCTTTCCTCCTTGTTTAATTTTTGGAAATAAAACCAGGTGATCATGTTGTTACATGTGACCCGATTTCAGTGGTAGGAAATTTTGCTATCCACCATTCTGCACATACCATCAATTGCCTTGGCCAATAAACTGGAAAGTGTTCTAACACGAGACATATTATGTGCATCATACTGCCTCTGTATCAAAATATAAGATGTTTATTTATACCCCCTTTGTATAAAAAAACTTCTTATATTTTGACATAGAGGGAGTACATGTCACAAATCTCATATCCTGAACCATACAGATTTGCAACGACACATGCCAATAGAAGACATGATATCATCATGCCAAAACTTGAGACCTAGCATGGTGAATTTAAGAACCATTTGTATTGCAGTAATTTAAGAAGACTGTTGTGCCAAACCAAATTTTGAGACCTAGCATGGTGAACCCTCTTCTCTCACATGTCCCGGAGTTCAGCGGTTTGACATTGAAATGATCCCATCTTCTAGCTAAGCAAAAAATGGACATGGCTTTTGTCCTGGCGGCGACATGTAAGTGAGTTGGTCGTGTTTCCTTCCAGTCCCATTGGCCAGCACAAGCACAAGACAAACCTCAAAATGTGATTCGTTAAATTCTATACCATGAGGTACTGTGGACACACATGTACCCATCATAGGACTATTGATTCATAAAACTCCCTTTTCCAGCCCACTTTATCTACCTCTCGGTGTGTACTACTACTACTACTACTACAACAGCTGCTACCGAGCTGGCTCTTGTTGTTGTTGGAATATTGGGCCCTGGCCTAGTTGTTCTGCAACAAATGGGAGATAGAGAAGTGGAGGGACGAAATTTAGTACCACATCGCTTGGTGAACGACGACTGGAGCAACATATAAGGGGGACCCCTTCATACCAATGTAAATGCTAGAACCACAAGAATAGTGCTACATACCATGTATAGCGCGTGCACTCGCGTGAATATTTCATGACTTAGACTTAGGACTTTGGACGACTGGTGAAGCGCACATGCCCTAGATAATCGAAAAAAAATTTCCCCTTTTGTGCATTTTTTTGAGTTTAAGGCCAAACTCGATTAGTGCATCTCTAACAAGCTAGCCGCAGCTGCACCCAGTTACATGGTCTAGAGACTTGTTGGACGGGCCAGAATAATGAGATCTTGTTGCGACTGCAACAAGGCTCCTTGTTGCAGAGGGCATGCAAATTAAAAGATAATTTGGTGGATAATATTTTTGTACCTTTCGAATGAAATAAAATGGCTAACAGAAACTTTGATAACACCCACACCATAGAAAGTACTCCCTCCGTCCCAAAATAAGTGTCTCAACTCTAGTATAACTTTGTACTAAAGTTAATACAAAGTTAAGACACTTGTTTTGGGACAGAGGGAGTAGTAAGAAAGGGTGCCGTTGAACTACACATGCAAGTTGATGAACTCACAAGGGACTGAAAGCGCCATTTGTTTCACTTTAATTTATTTTTATTTTATTTTCACGACAAATGTAGTCTCCCATCAAATTGGATGACCTAAGTTTTATAAAATTGCGAGAAAATGTAGGATGAATGTATTCTCCCCTCAAGCAAACTTGCAATAAGATACAAGTAGTCTCTTGTGTCCCGGCCACACCTAATACTATTGTCAAGTGTATAGTTCACTAGTTCGGCGAAGAGATTGATAAATTGGATGATAGATAGATAATTTGGATGGTGCAAATATTTTTGTATTTTTTGAATAAATAAAAATAACAAGGTAACAAGATTTAAACGTGACTAAAACAAGGTTTGTAATTATTGGAAACAAAGCCTAGGTTGCGTAGGTTCACTAGTGTCAACGCTCAACATTATAATTTCATTAAAATACATGATATAACCTCACAACTTTCCTTTTTTTATTGGATCAACTACGGATGAGATCTCGTAAGTGCACAGAGAGCGAACCACCTCAAAGTTGTCTTTCTAATGTTAATCTGTTGAACCACCTCATTGTCTACCTCAGGCAACCACATAATTATACTACAACAATACAATATGATCTTTATCATTCTAACCCTAACCTATCGAGTCAACCCAATGTCACATCGAGTGTCTCCAGAAATTATACTAGATAAGCATCATGCAATATCATTAACTACCAAAGTTCAAGAATATAAAATGAACAATATTCGAACCATTAAGTTACTCATCATAAGAGGTACATCATACAATTCACTAATCATAAATGCCCATCATAATCATGATGGCAATTCGTAAGGTCAGGAAAGAGAGATACATGACACATAGCTACTACCACAAATCCTCAGCTCAATAGCCCACTTGGTATGTGATGTGGAAGGTGAGGAGCTTGATAGCCCACTTGGTGAACCGTCCTGTGGTGTCCTTGTTGCGATAGATGTCTGATAGAGGGGAGGTGCTGACCACATTTATGGGGTGAGCCTGGAAGTAGTGAGCGAGCTTCCGCGCTGCCATGATGATACTTGGGAAGTACTACCAAATCAAAGTCAACATGTATTGTAGCCACCACTTTCCATGATCCCATCAGCGACGTGCATAGCATGGTCTTGACGTGAGATGCCACGCAAGCGAAGTCAATGCTCGCACAAGCAGCTAGTCCAGCCGCGATAAGAGTCGGCCACCATCACACTTTTTGACGAAGGTTTAGGGAGGAAGGTCACCGGCACCGCCAAAATCCCAAATCGGGGCGCTCCGATAACCTCCACTATCCTCATGCTCCGTCGTTCTCGTTTGTGGTGGCAGAAACAGTCGGAAAACACATACTCGCCGTTGTCTTCGTATCTAAAGATCCAAGATCCCCCTTCTCGTCTTGGCAATCACCTAGTAGCAGAGGACCACACCTTCACCTTTGCGCCCGAGCGGTCATATTAGGACACAACTTTTCGACGTTGTTGCCTGTGTAGTTGTAGATGAGATCTTTGCAAGGTGTTGACGGGAAGAGACAGGAGGTTGCACCCTCCCACCTTATAGTCCGTGCTTGATCCATGCCTGACAACCTTTGTGGTGACATTTGCCATCTTGGCACTAACATGTGGGCCACGATTTACATGTCTATATTAACGTGATTGTGTAAATAATTGTTTACCTAATAAATCCTGCATGTGATTTATCTGCCTAAATAAATGCTAGAATTTTAATTGGTAAACATGGTAAGCATTTATTGGCTTGCCAAAGAAAATAATTTTTCATTTGATAAATGAATTAAAGGTGAGACAGAGACAGTTAAGGTTGGGTTCAAAGAAAATGGAAAACCAGAGAATAACCTGGTAAGAGATGATTTTCTCTTCTCCCCAGAAATTGCCACCCGTTTTGAAGGAAATGACAGCCCCATACAACTAAACTTGCCATCTACAAATGCCAACCCCTTCCGGTGAACGTTGGCAAGATATCGTGGTCCTAAAAATAAAGATAAAGATGAAGATTTGCGGCAGAGTGGTTACTTCACATTTCATGGTTCCGTAGAAGGAGAAAGTCCATTTTAAACCCTGAACTCGTAGACGTTCGGCGAAACGAACCCCCAAGTCGAAATCCCGGTCGATTGTACCCTGAACTATGCAATCCAGGTCTAAATCAAACATTCGAGTCGTTTGGATGGGCGGGATTGCTGGGATTTCGCTGAGGGCACACACCTCCACCCCGCTGGGCCGGCCCGCTTTTTTTTCTGTTAAGAAATAAAAATTCACAAAGGGCCCTACACCTTGCTTCTGCTGGGCCGGCCCGCTTTTGTTTTTTTGTTAAAAAAAAGCGCACTGTGTGCCTTGAACACGCGACCCCGTGTTGGTGCTGTTTGATCGACGTAACTAACCACCAAGGACAAAACAGGAAAAGAAAGGTCCTTGGATTTGAAAAGAAATTCCTGGATTTAAAAAACACTGTAAAATTGAAAAAGAGTTCGTGGATTTACGAAAGTTCATGGATTCGAAAACTTCCACGAAAAAGAGTTCCTTATTTTGAAAATTTGTTCAGAATGTTTTTGTTTTGAAGATTCAAAAAATATTCCTTGTTCAATTTTCTGTTTTTCTATTTCTTTTTGCTTTCTGTTACCTTGTTCGATTTTTTTCTGTTTGCAAATATTTGTTCTAAATTAAAACATAGAACTGACTTCAAAAAACATTTTCTTACAAAGATGTTCAATGAAATTTAAATATTGTTCAATGGATATCACAAAAATGTTCAACATGTATTAAATATTGTTCAGCGTATATCACAAAAATGTTCAATTTTTATTTAGTTTTTTTAACATATGTAAAAAAGTTCAAATTATATGTTTAAAGAATTCAATGTATTTAAAAAATCACATTTGTTTCCAAGAATTGTTGAAAACTTTGAAGAAAAAAGAAATCTGTCGCAATACATTGTACTTTAAAATTGGCACTGCAATATAGACGTACTGAGTAGGTAGCTAGTGTGGTTGCCGTCGCTGCTATTTATTCACATTTACAAATTTTGTTCACAATTTTAAATTGTTCAGTGTACATCAAAAAAATGTTCAACGGGTATTTAAATGGTTTTTCAGCGCATATCACAAAATTGTTCAATGTGTAGTTAAAAATTGTTCAGATTATATTACAAAAATGTTCAATGTATAAAATTTGTTCATCGTATATCACAAAAATGTATAATATGTTTTAAATTATTTCAATGTATATCACAAAAATGTTCGCTGTGTAGTTAAAAATTGTTCATCGTACACCTAAAAAATGTTCAATGTATATTTGAAAATCGTTCGTCGTATATAAATTTTTGTTCATGTTTTCAATAATTGTTCACATTTTAACAGTTTGTTTGAGTTTTAAATTTCTTCAAGAAAACATTGTTCATTTTTTTGAACGAAGATTAAAAAACGGATCTGCCGCTGACCATACTACTTTAAACTTACACTGTACTCTAATACCAATCCCAATCGCTAGCTGCACTGGCTGGCGTCGTTCGCGGCTATCCAGCGAAAGGTCGCGGGTTCGAATCAATGGGCCGCCCCTTTTGCGCGAGCCCTACGCGGAAGGTAAGAGCGACAGAAAAATAAAGACACATTTTTTTGAGCAAACAAAAAAATAAATGGGCTGGCCCAGCGAGGAGGACGGGTGCTCCTTGGCCCACCAGCTAGACAAATCCCGGTTGACATTGATCGAGATTGCATAGTTCAGGGTGCAATCGACCGGGATTTCGACTTGAGAGTTTTTGCCGAACGTCTACGAGTTTAGGTTTTAAAATAGACTTTTTCCTCCGTAGAATTTGCACTCAACCTAAACATGTTCGTTGCGTCACGTTTCGTGTTTTGCTCACACGGTACCATAACGGCGAGGGCGTGACCAGTTCACGTGTCGTACGCGTTGCCAAGCAGCGCATTTGGTCACCGCACGCTGGCGAATCCTCACTCGTCCGGTCTTCCCAAACTCCACGTCCCCACGGCGTCAACCAAACGCGCCTCGCCCGCTATATAGCGACCTGGGTTGACACAAAGCAACTCCCTCCCGTGATAGTTGGCAACCAGCAGCCGGAATACTCCTGCAGATCAATCCTTGGGCGAGAAGAAAGAAAGGAAGAAACACCAATGGCGGCCGCTGGTTCCTCCGCCGCCTGGAAGCGCTGGCTCCGCCCTGAGGTACGATCGTAGATCGGAGTTTTTCTTTTCGTGTTCCGTGATGTGGCTGGGTTTTCGGCGGACGATTTGATCTGTTTTTCTCGCGACGAATCACGCGCTGGTACGGTGCAGGTGTACCCGATCTTCGCGGCGACCGGCGTGGCCGTCTCCATCTGCGCCATGCAGCTCATCCGCAACATCACCACCAACCCGGAAGTCAGGTACCGACCCATCACCCACGCCTGTCTTGCGGCGGAGACCACGATCTGACTTCAACCCCGCAGAAACCGTTTTCCAAATCTGAAACCCCGCCGCCGTTCGTTGTCGTGTCGATCTGTGCAGGGTGACGAAGGAGAACAGGGCGGCGGGGATCCAGGAGAACTTCGACGAGGGGAAGCGCTACTCGCAGCACGGCTTCAGGAAGTTCATCGACCGTCAGCGACCCGAGATCATGCCGGCGATCAACAACTTCTTCTCCGACCCTCCCAAGTATTAGTTCAGTTCAGGCAGGCCGCGAATATCTCTCCGCACTGTTCGTTCGTTCCAAAGATTGTGCCCGGGTTTTAGATACTGCCCGATGATGTTGTTTGTCATAATTCGAATCATTTACTACATGGCCATGGATTGATTGCCTGGCTGTACGCTTAAGAATCATATAATTCGATTCATTGCCGGGCAATGGTAATATTTGATCATGTTTACGAGTATTACTTTTGTGATTTTAGATCTTTGATTTTGGTTTTCTTTTAGGCAAGTGTTAATTAGCGGCCGTGTATTGTTGCTGTTTAATGCCCTCCAGTTGCTTCACGGTAGCACCTCTAGGTCACAGGCACTATTTTTTTTTTAGAAACAGACCGCATGCACATAAGCGGAACCCAGCCGGAAAAACCTTTGGGCCTCTTCTCAGCTAAGCCTAGAACCCACCAAGCCCAATACAAATGTTCGTACAGCAGCTCTAATCCATCTAATTCAGGAAAACCTGTATACTGGGAGGGTGGCATTTAAGGCTTACAATCCAAGGTGCTCAGGGAAGATGGTTAGAGAAATAACTGGATTTGTTTCTTTTTAAGGAAATCTTATCTGGCTGACCCTCTCCGAGAGAACATGCCACCATCCAAAAAATATGGCAAGCATCTCCCACGTTACTCATAAAGGGCCACATTCAATTGCTCCTTCCGAAGGATGTGGTACGATTCAAATTCTTGATTTGGGGTATCTCACTGGCCAGTGTCGATGTTAGTAATCTCACAAAGTGTGTCCCATGTGCCCAAAATAGCGGCCCCGAACTAATTACTAGATCTGATAGTCTTAGGATAGTCAGATGGTAACTGAAGAAGATGTTGGTCGGAAGATACTTACACCACAAATTATTTATCTTGAGATCTCAACCTTTCTTTTGTGTAAGCATGTGGTACACTATAGTAGGGGACTATACACCAAGGGCGTGGATAGCCCGGATTGACAGGAGTTTCTAAGGACTCTCCGGGCTCGGGACAAGTCGTTCGAAGGCAGACACTTGGAGGAGATAAGAGTGGACATGTCAAATCCAGGAACTTATTGTTGCGAGCGATATATTCCTCATACTCGTCAGAGATTGGATCATATAGTATAATATACCGAAGACAGAGAAGTTCTCGCCAAAGAAGGTTAACCTATATATAAGCCCTGCATACCCTCACCAAAGATTCAAACCATTATGAAGCTATTATCGCAAGACCTAGTATGGTAGATCCAATCCATAATCTACACCCCCTTATTTATCAATCTATACCTAATAATAAAAGTGATTAGTACTTCTGGCCGTCCGTTTCGAATTTACCCCTAAAGTTAGCACAAATTATCCACCATGCCATCCATAAGTGAGAAAAAAACAAAACATTTTTTCCCCCTATGAAGGCGCTTTTCGTTGATTCATTTAGTCGCAATCCCGGTAGAAATCACAAGTTGGCAAGCAGTGCACTAGCTAGAGCTTCCCTCTTCCATCGGAGAGACCCATGTTCGATCCCACCTATCTCCCTTTTCTCTTTTATAAATCGTGCACACCTAAGAGCCAGCGCGCCCTATTGGGCTAGCCCATGAGCGAGTCTGGACGCCCTTTGTTCTTTATTCCAGTTTTTTTTGTTATTTGATATTTGTTCTTTCTTTTCCGTTCTTATATTTTCTTATTTAAAATAATTCAGGATTTTCAAAAAATAATCCAAGTTTCATTTTTTTTGTGAATTTATGAAAACAATATTTCAGAAATCATAAAATGTTTGTGGATTAAAAAATGTTCATGATTCTGAAAAACTATTTGCATATTCAAAAAATGTTTGTGAATTTGAACCAAATGTTCGTGCATTCAAATTTTTTCTTGATTTTTCTAAAAATGTTCAAAAAACCCAAAAAAGGCTCATGAATTACAAAAGAAGTTCATTGATTCGGAAAATGGTCATGCATTTCCAAAAAATGTTCACTGGTTCCAAAAATGTTCATCGATTAAAAAATGGCTGGTTCATAATTTTTTATCAATTCAAAAAATGTTTGCTGACTCAAAATATTTTCGTCGATTCAAAAAAAGTTTGCCGGTTCAAAAATTGTTCGTGAATTTGTAACGCCAACTTAAAAATTGTTCACGAATTCATAGAAAATGTTCGTGAATTTGAAAAATGTACTTTGCTATTTTCATCCTAATATAATATTTGTTGGGCATCACTGAGGAGTACGACAAAAAGGCGTAAACAGGTAGCGGCAACTAGATAGATATTTCTTTTGTCTAATAAATTAAAAACACCTTGAGTACACTTAAAAAAAACATCTCATACTTATTTTCTTGCGCAACACCATTTATCATGTTGTTTTGTCATGTAGTGCCATGAAAGATTTAAAGGAATTTGCTAATGTCATCGGGTGTGTCGGCTGTGTGCATGTGGGATGACTTTTTTTCTCCTGTTGGAACGCAGAAGCATGTTTGCTAAATATACTTTTATAACCAACACGTAGGACTATTACCATGGAAATGCCTAAAACCGGGTAAACCAACGTGTCTCCATCGTCTTTGATGATGTCTCTAAATTATATCCATCTGTATTAAAATATAAGACGCCTTTTGACACTTTTGACATTTTTCGATATCGGGAGGGAGTATCTTTTTTCTTCGCAAGTCTGATTATTTTTTTAATTTGAGTTAACAGGAATTGACCAAATAATGCTATGTCTCGTAATTCAGCCCCACGAGTGGTGTCTTTTTTTTTTTGTAAATTACTCTCAGTGGAACATGTTAATCCCTCCGTTCATTTTCATAATAATATTTGGATATTTTAATACATACTACATATAGTCTGAAATGAGTGGAGAGACCGGAAATCAAATTTGGCTCCCGGGTGCACGTGCTCCTGCATGCTAAAATTAATTTTGAAACGTCATAAAAATCCAACAAAAAATCTATGTGTTCATAGTCGTATCTAAATGTTCATTTTGGCATGTGCAAAAAAATAAAATTGAACACTAAATGTTACCCCGCATGTCACCCTAAATTTATTTTTTTCACCAACAAAACACTGCTGCTCTATTTCGCACGAAAATTGTCAAAGATGCTTGCGACACTAACATAAACATTAAAAAAATCAGAATTTTTAAAAACATTTAATATATATTTTTGGTTACTGTTCACGCAGGAGCAAATGCTCCGGGGAGTAAAAACGCCTTCCCGGAAGAGATACACTCAAACATGTCCACATACATCCGATTTAAAAAAAAACATTTTACGAAGAGTACGAGTATATCTTTTGCGCGGGTCCACGAGCAGAGCCCAGGTGAACCACCACCGCACATCCAGCGGCTACTATAATAACCAGTTGCGGCTAGCGACAGCGACACTACATGCGTTGGCGTATTCCTTTTTTAGCTGGAAAAATGGCTCTGGCATATTCCTTGCAATACGAATTGGCATCCTTCCTCCTCGACTCGACGCGCGCGTAATCCGAGGTGAGTTCCTCATCCGGTTCTGCGTTCGCCTCGCCATTTGGTCCGATGGCTTTGGTTTCCGGCCGGCCCGAAGTAAGTAAATGTTGTGGTAGTTGCTGGGTTGGCCGACGGGAATGTTGATAGATGTTAGGCAGATCAATCTGGCCCAGGAGTTCGGTCGATTTCTGGGTCAAGAACGAACGAGCGGGTCATCCGAAATTCCGCTTGGGCAGATCCGTTGAGTTACCAGGATTTTCTCTGAAATCCGCCGGAATTTGTCTACCGGAGACTGAATTTCGGATGAATCTCTTGTTCGGCTTTCAAGGCGGAAGTTCTTTTCCTAGTATTTTTGGGCGGGCTGTGAGCTGATGGTTGATCCCAGCGGATAAGATTTAGGCAGGAATGGGAATGCAACAGAACATTTTTTATTGAAAGGTTCCCAGGTATTTTTGGGGAAGGGGTAGGAGGAGGATAAATGTGAGAATTTTTTATTATTTTTACTGATAAAAGAAAGATGTTCTTTTATCATTTAGGCAGGAATGGGAATGCAACAGAACATTTTTTATTGAAAGGTTCCCAGGTATTTTTGGGGAAGGGGTAGGAGGAGGATAAATGTGAGAATTTTTTATTATTTTTACTGATAAAAGAAAGATGTGAAATGAGCTCTTAATTCATAAATGTTATCTGAAGGACACTTCGACAAACTTGTGGTTCGATAAATGGTTGACAGAACAACTAATGGTTCTGACCATATGAACGCCCTTTTGATCTCATCGCTGATTTTTGTTGCTGAACTGGTTTTCGTTTTGGACAGTATTCGCAGAATCACCTTCAAGAGGACAAGATGCTGTGGCGCACAATTCGCGGTATGGAGGTGATGGCGCATTCTTCTAGTTTCCTTCTTCCGAAATTGCATCAGCCTGCCAAGACTCCAGCAAACAACTATACTCTGGTTGTTCTTAACCAGCAGCTTCCACGGTTCATGCCTCGCCTCTGGGCTCAAGGTAACTAGCTCTAGCTTGTTCTTCTTTGTATATTTTGCTCACGGCATGTATCTTTGAAATTCTTCCTTCGAATTTAATTTAGAGCAGCAAAGATGAGAATATGTGCTGATGGTGGAGCCAATCGTATTTTTGACGAGATGCCTCAAATGACAAATGACCTGGACAGAAATAGGTCAACTACTTTCTTTCCTCCTTTTCTATTAAAGGCTTAACTCATGTGAAACATTTTCATGCAATTCCAGTCATGGTTTGAATTATTTGGTATGTGAATCACAAATGTTGAGGAGTTGAATGATTGCCAATACCTACAGTAGCTGCATTTCTATATATTTTATTTTTTTATTTCTCACTTGAAATGAGAGGTACATGGTACTTTGAAGCTGGAGGTAGAGTTTATCCAAATGGCTCTGTGGCAGCCGGTTGTAGTTCTTTGGGTTTGGATTGCGAACGAGGCACTATTTTCTCTCTCGTGATCTGTGTACTTCGGGTGTTACTAAAGCCACCATAACATCAGCTACGTGGATTCCATTTATGCTATGCAACTTCATATTTGGAACAAAGGGATACCTCTTTATGTGCTTTTTTTTTCTTGAAAAAAAACAGTACTGGTGGTTTATTGCTCAACAATAAATAGGATGGGCTTCTTGATTTAGTACACTGCAAACTTGAGCAAAAAAATTGTTTTGAATTAGAAGAAGGCACGGAAGTGACACAAAATGTATAACTCATCAAAGCAGAAAACAAATAAAGCAAAACAAAGAGCTAAAAACATGGCAAAAGGAAAGAATAAAAAACACAGCAACAGTGCAAAACTGCACAGGCCAGCTGCTGTTTAAGCGCCTAAGTGGAGGTAGAAGGGGGCAGAGTCCCTCCACTTGTGGCCTGGAGGTCCTGGGCTCGAACCAGCCTCCTTAGAGAATTGTTATGCAAGGGTAACGCTGTCTAGAAATTCCCTTCCCCAGTCCCCACCTTGTGTGGGAGCTTTCAGCACTGGTTACGCCCTTTAGAGTTATTTAGATAGGAGAGAGATAGGATTGGAGATGCAAAACAAATCTGTATTCTTTGGATTATAACTTACGCGTGAAGTTAGTCCTCTTAAATAAGGGACAGCTTATGTAACCTATGGTCTACGTCTACTACCCAATCCTCTTCTCTGTGGCGTCTGGCCATCCTCATGGTGGTAGTTACCTAGTTTGTTCCATCCATATGTTAACATCTCTATTTGTTTTGCTGTGCCTGACCAGACATACAATATCCTACATGACTGTCAGTTCCAAAGAGGCAAAGACCACTAAAACTTATTTATGATTGTGTGAATGGTTCTATTTTGATGTCTAGGAGACATCGTAGTTTTTTACTTCTCAAAGGCATTTTGCATTTCTGACCAGAATCAGTTTTGTTACACCGAACTGCTTATATGTGTTTATGCCCTGTTCAGCCCTTATGATCAGGCCAACAAGGTTTCTGAAGATTTTTTTTTTCTTGCATACATCTCTCAATTAATCGCTGTTATCCAGGTATATTCCAGAAATAGTTGAAGGGGATATGGATTCTATAAGGCCAGAAGTAAAAAGATTTTACTCTAGTCAGGTTTTTTGCTTGCTTCCTCTTCCCTAGTTCACATTATCTTGACATTTTCGTACTGTTCAGATTAACTACTGAAGTGTTGTTTGAAAGTATCCTGATGCTGACTTACTGCTAATATAATGCATAGTAGACATTCACCCTGTGCATAACTTATGTATGAGATGTATGGTGGTTGTGCAGAAGTTAGTAAAGTTCATGGGAGGGTTCAAATATGAAAAGCCCTGCTGCAAAACGCTAAAATGATGGGAAAACAATTACATGCATCTTTCCACTAGACAGTTTTACAACAGAGTCCGATCGCACCATTTGATGAGTTTAGGTTCAATTTTCTAATGTTAACAATGCAGTCACTAGTCAGTTAATATGTCCCGAAGAAAGAAATACTACCAGTTAAAACTGAAAGCAGTAGTTGGAAGACTGAAACAGCAAAAGGGGGTTTCTCCTAACAGTAGTACTTTGTTGCCATAGTATTCTATTTTCCTTTAGATAACATTGATTAATTTCACATCCATCAGTTAGCTGTGTTTTAGCATGCAGGATTGCATGTTATAAAAAGTTGACTTTGTTGGTATAAGCTTGGTCGATTTTATGCCTGTATCCAAGAGTAAGAAGTTCTCCTGCAGTTTTACTTGGTATACTGGACGATTATGGTTAGCAATGGTGCTATCTTTGCGATCTTGAATAAAATCATAGCTATTTTATAGTTGTGTGTAAAGCTTGCTATAAAGGATAACACTATTTTAAATCTGATTTTTTAGATCAAGTGGAGTGCACAATTTTGTTGATCTGAATGTAACATAATGAATTTTGCACTGATGCACTAGTCGTATTACAAATGTGATCAGGATATCATTGGCTCATCGTTTGTTAAACTATTCTCTACGCAGGGATCCAAAATTTCTGATAAATCACATAACCAAGAGACAACAGATTTGCACAAGTGTATTTCCAGTATCCGCCATCGCACACCTGATCATGAAAAGGCTAATGTAAGTAGCGGCTGTACTGTCTAATTTGCTACTTGGTGTCATTGCTATCTTCTACCGGCTAATATGCTCTATCAATATCAAAACACAAAGTTAACTTTTTTTTTTTGGTTGTGTAGCTTTGTGTTCTTGTTACTGGAGCACTTGGTGGAAGGTTTGATCATGAGGCTGCAAATATCAATGTTCTCTATGTGTTCTCAGACATGCGGATTGTCCTTCTGTCAGATGATTGCTTGATCCAACTTCTTCCCAAAACGCATCACCATGAGATCTATATTGAGTCGTCTGTAGAAGGACCACATTGTGGGATTTTTCCTATTGGAGCACCATCTACAAGCACTACAACCACTGGCCTTAAGTGGAACCTGAGTAAATTTCTTCTGCTCATTTGTGACCAGTTGTTTTGCAATTTGAGAGTTTGACTATAAGCACTAAAATGTTCACCAGCAAAATTTTGAATTGGGTTCATTTGTGTGGCTTGAGGAATTGGTTGGGCCTAGCAGTTCTTCATGTGCTTCCTTGGTTTGAAAAATAGGATGAGTTGGCCCATCGGCTTCAATCCGTAGGCACAGCTGAAATAGGGGCCGGGCTCAGTCGTATCTCGTATGTAATCTAGTTTGTCTGGCTGTATGACCCATGTCATTCACGGTCTGGATTGTGTCTTGTCCATTAACAACAAAAGTGTAATCAGGTCGAGCCTTGCAGCCAGTGTCTGCCAGGTCTGATATGCTGTAGCCGTGCGTGCTAATGGGGGGCCACAAATAGTCAACTCTACTAGTGTACCAACTCTGTGCCCAATATGAATGCTAACTGTGGGATAAAGTCTCCCCAAACAGATTTTTGACGGTGTCATCCCTAGTATATATAGTTGATGCTATAAGCATGTGAGTTTCGAAATATGTGTTACTATGGTTTTATTTGGTCTTGTCTTCCAACCTAAATAAATTTCCTTGCACTAATTTGCACAAGTGATGTGTAGTACGGTGAATGTGGTCCATCTTGTTATATGTGTGGTTCCAAATGAGACCCTTCTTTGGCGCTTAAGATTACTCTATTTGCTAATGAAACCAGTGAAGCAACTGCGAGTAAAAATGGCTGGACCAAAAACATATAAACCGTGGCAAATTAAAGAAGAGGACAGGTGAATCCTTTTGATAAAAAAATGTTTATAGTGTGACTGCAAGTGAAACCCTTTTTTGCCATCATTAACATATACATTTTGGTGCACATGAACCGTTAGTGTTTGCTGTTGAAAGCATGCGAAGAAATCAATGTGGTTCTTTGTTCCATTTCAATTGCAAAGGCCATGTTACTACTAGCATGACTAGCATGGGCTAATTCCGCAAACGTTTTCTACTTCCAGGTGATGCAGAGATGAGATTTGGGAACATGATAAGCACATCCAACATTGTGGATTCAGATAAAGTAACTGTGCAGTCCGATGCAGATCTTCTGTGGACAATTTCTCTTCGAAATCTGACCTGAAGAGCATCCACTTAACTGGAATCGTCTGCCGTGTTTCCTTTTTTGTAAAATCTTTGTTGATCCTGTATGCTATCAGCTCAGCTCTTGTACAGTGCAGCTGTGTTTGTGCTCATAAGTTGTTCTGTATCTGATTAATATAAAGGATATCTTGTGGCTCGTGGTTGAAACCTCTATTGTCAGATAGATGGAGACCCGTATGTCCAATAGAACGTTTTTTGTGCGTTTACGAGTGGCGATCGACCATGTCTTTGCATACCTACTTAAACTGTTGAAATTGGGAAAATGCCACTTAGGCCGGCCCTGCATCTGTAGAAAAAATTGTAATTGTTGATTTCTTTTTCGTTTTCTGGTGACTAGATGACTCGTCGTGACAAATGGTAAGGTCCTGGTTTGAGCTGAAATTTGTTACATCTGCCAGGATCTTTATAGCTAAGTTTGAGCCACTAATACAATTAGGAGATGGTTTACCTTGATTACATGATCCACCCATCTCCTTCCTTTAGTTTTTCACCACCAAGAACTCGATCTGGTGGCTGTGAAGAACCCTTCCCGGTACTCCAGCACAGGCTTGATCAGTAGCCTTAGTTTCTTGAGAGAGAGAGAGCAGAGTGAGTAAGTGTGTGTGTGTGTGTTCTTAGAGCAGCAGTAGCAGTAGCAAAAACCGCAGCAGCTACTTCTCCTCCTCTCTCTTTTCTTTATATGTTTGTGCTGTGCACCAGGGGGGCCCACACCATGAGTTGGCTGATGAGCTGCCCCTGATCAGGGCAACTCATCAGAGTAGGTGAACACTGTAGCACCGCCCTACTGTTCACCACTGTAGCCTTTCAGATATTTTTCACTTTAGCTTAATCTTTAATCTTTAGGACATAATGGCCACAGTTTAGTCTTTATGATCATAATATCCAACATTCTCCCCCTTGATCGTAAGGCTAAACTTATAAACCCACTTCTTAATAAAATGGCATATGAGATAAAAAGATTACAACGGCCAGTTAGTACCGCAGAACCCGGTTACTACAATATGCCACCTCATCTCGAAATGAAACTTCTTTAACTTAGGAGCTCCATAATCTTAATTCTTACTTGGAAAAAAAACTTATGAGCTCATTCCTTTGTTGGAACTTATACAGAGCCAATAAGATACAAAGGCCAATTAAGTACCATCGATCTAATTGACCACAGTACATCATTCCATCGAAGAAACAAACCCCCTTAGGTTTGTGGGGAGATGGTGTTGCAATGGTCCCAAGAGTGCAGTTTCTCTTCAAATATTCTTGTGCATATCCTTATGCGCGCGCTTTTGAAAAGAAGAGGAATATGTTTTGTTTCCAGAATCATAATTTGTCCCTTAATAATAGGCTGCCATTTAATCTTTATGCCGGCAACATTATAAGGCAAGCCTCTTTAAATATGATACTTAACTTTAATACCTTTAGCATAACACTTAAGCATCAAAACATTAACCTTATGCAATGCTCAACACTTATGCCTTAGATTTAATACTCATTTGTTGAGCCATAAAACTTAATTCATCAAGGCCTTGAATATGTTTGATTCTGGAATTAATCTTTCACAATGACATAGGTCTGACAGATACCTTTTGACATGTTACTCGAATAATCTGCACTCTTACATAATAAGTTCCGGGATAAATAATCTTAAGAAAACTCCTTATTCTTAAATTTATATGGATCAGGGACATAAATCCATATCTTAATTACTCAGGGAATTAAGAGCATGCCACGACTCTAGTTTGCATCCTTGATGATGCCTTAAGAAAATTGGGTAAAGCCACTCCACAATATGGCTCCCCCGCAAGGGTGAAACTTTTGTGGACAAAACTTTCGTAAATTCACACCTTGCCAAATTACCTTAATCGATCCACAACTTGGTGGTCACCTTATGTTTTAAAACATAAGCACGCAATCCCTTAGTGTGATGTATCACACATCATTACTTTAGTGCTTATGCCAACAAGGCAAAGCTTTTCTTAATAATTTTCCAGGGGTCCAGTCCTGGACTTATGTCTGCCAGTTATCCCGGTCTCAAAACTTAAAGGGCACATAATAAATTTAGCATTAGTGATAACATAAGAAAACTTATCGCCCTTTAGGGAGAGAGCATAAATCTTTAGGATGAACTTTAATACTCCCTTTTATGGACCAATCTTAGTGAATCTTTAAAATGAAAGAGCATCACTAAGATTAATTTAGTACCCCGAGGGAAAACCTCGAGTTCTATGCAATATCCCTATTGCTTATGGTCAATAAACATAATATTGACCAATCATAAATTCCTCATTAAGATTATTTCTTATTGAGCTTTGTACCACTGTCAGATACTGATTGTCTTAAAACTAATTAATTAACATAATTAATTCCTTTATAATGTAAAAGGAGAGACTTTATGAGATTCCATCTCTAAAATGGTGATCACATTTCACCTTTTCATAATTTATTCCCTCAAACTCCCATTCACATTAATCTTTTTCCAACAAGTCTTTTAACAAGACGTGTTGTTTAAACTTAGGAGAAACTTTGCCAAGAATTACCTTGGCTATCTGGGAGTCAGGAACAGCTCCTCTTTTGATGTCATCAGTGGAGCTCATAATTACCATAAAGCCCTTATAGTTCAACTACTCTCCCTTTAGTTTTTCGATATCATACTCTATTTCAGAGTATCATAATTTTCATTATCCTCCTTTGGTGCTTTAGGAGAATCATTATGGAGAGCATAATTGAATCTTTTATCTTGCTTAGGAGAAAAAATCATGTGAAATTTATCACATAATATGGCATAAACATTAGAGGGAATATATATGCCATTAATATTAAAAGGGCAATCAAATTGTTCTTAATCACCATAACCATCATGCACTGAGGTAATAATAATAACAATACTCCTAAGGGATGGAAACTTAAGAAATTTGAATAAAAGTGTTACTTAACAAAAGCTCAACTTTCATTCATAATTCTACAACTTAGCTTTACTTAATGAAGATAGAAAATAAAATTACTTAGGAGTGGAAATTTAAACATACCTGGAAGTTCAATTGCTCCCCCTCGAAATGTGGACGGAGCTATTACTTAACATTTCGACGAACTTCCATAATAAATATTCCACTTTTGGAGGAGAAGTCAATAAAAAAACTCATAACATAAAACACATTATAGGGATGGAGGATAAAGAACTTTATATTTTGTGCTAATGGAAAATTTCCATAGCCTTTAACATTAACCTCCAGTCCAACTTAAAATTTCTCCTCAAAATAATCTTTGTCCATGATGTCATACTTATGTAAATTCATTTGAGCTTAATTCCAGTCCACTTTATAGGCTTTATTGTAAACAACGTAATAAAGTGAACTCAAAAGCTCCGTAAACTTATCATGACTCAAGCCTTAAATCTTGAGTATTTTATGATCAATATGATCTCATAAAATTTTAAGAATCTTTTCAAACTGCATCATTAATGCCAGGAATAACTTTATTATAACTGAACTAGGGAATTACTCCCCAGATTCTTACTCGCATACTCCCCAGGTCTTTACTGGGTTTTGCTCCCAACTGATATTAATAGACAAGAAATTTATTGGATTCTTGTCAACGCCTTAGTGGTCAAAATTCCTTTAATGGGAGCTCATTAAATTTTCATTATGCATGACCTCATGAAACAATGATATATATATTCATAAACTTAAGTCATTGCTTATGAGAAGCATTAAATCAGCCAAAAAAAATTTATGGCTGAATTGTAAAAGATTAGCAATAGGGATAAATGTATGATCACAAATTTTAATAGTGATCATGGGAAACATAATTCCTTATGCAAATATTAATCTTTAGGGAATGGCACATGTATCCAATCAACTTTGGTCAGAATGAATTCACGTGCCACAACTTTATCCCAAAATAACATTAAATCTCCAACTAAAATTTTCGTTTAATTCCACCTTAATTGGAGATGACTTAGTGATCATGATAATGATCACAGAAGCTTATAGCTTCAGGAATTAATTGATCTGGGAATTAATTAAATGATTTATGGCTACAATTAAAACTTAATGAATTTAAATATATATAGCCATGAATCACAACATTAATCAGAGGCACTTAATAGCGGAAGCAAACAAGTTAATTGTAAGTATAAAACCTGCAACAACTTAATAATCAATTAATTGATTTATGTCCTTTAGTTTGATTCCCCAAAAGTAACTTAATATTTGTGGCATATTAAAAAAAAAATTTGTCCAAAAGCCTTATGCATGAGAATTCTTTTCCCAGATCATAACTTTCTTCTGTTGATATGATGCACATCAGCTTTGGCCAGAAGTGTATCATAACAACAAAATTTTGTGATCAAGTATTCATTAATCAGCTTTGGCCAGAATAATAAATACCAGTCACACTTTATGCCTTCTTTAAACTTCTTTTACTGATCCGACTCACATCAGCTTTGGCCAGAAGTGAGCAAGAGCAGTAAAATGTTTTGTAGTCAGATATTCGTCAACCAGCTTTGGTCAGGATGACAAACATCAACCACACTTAGTTAAAATCATGTCTCTGTATACTACTTTCATTGAAGTAGTCCACATCAACTTTGGTCAGAAATGGACAGGAACAATAAAATTTTGTAGTCATGTGCCTATCAATCAGCTTTGTCCAGAATGGTAAATACAGACCACACTTCATTAGTCAGAGACATTTAACAAAACAACGTCATTAAATATGCATGGCTTAAGAACAGAACTTCTTTAGTGGGCAATTGATTATGACAATCCATGGTTTCGTTAGAACATACCTATGAAAAGTCAACATTAGGCTTTTCTTATGCCCAAAATATAATTATAGCCCAAATCAAAAGCCACTTAATTTCTTAAGCAAATCAATCATTAATTAAATTTTTGGGGAACATTATTAACATAAAAGGCCTCATTCAAAATCGCACATTATGATATTTTGAGCAACAACCTTTAGTTATTTTAGGGCTATAATCATAATTGACATAATTGCTCGTAAAGAGCATAAAGACCCCAACTTAATTTAGTTGCTCAAAACATTATTTAATTGAGGCCACATTAAGATTGAAACTTAAAGCTCTCTAATAAGAAACTGATTAGAGAAGCACATTATGAACTTATGTAAAATATCATTATTCTGTAATCAAGACATAATAAAATGCCTTGAAAATATTAATCATAACATAACTGCCTTAGAAAACATTATAGTATCATGAAAATTATTCGTGGGGGAAACATTATGCCATAATGATCATAATAATGTTCAACATTAAATAAAATGCCATGAAGAAGAAATTAACTAAGCACAATTAATTTATAATATAGATAATTTAAACATGGCATGACATGACGTATTAAAAAAATAACAGGAATTAAAAATACCTAAAGAATTAAATTGCCAAAATAATCATAATAATCCATCAAATTTAGCCCTAAAAAGAGTTCATTTTTAACACATAAAATTTAAACGTCAGAAGGAAAAATATTTAGCATTTTTCCTGAATTTTCTCTGCCCATAACAGAATATTTTCTTTAGCCCATCAAAAAACGTAAGTTTTTTTTTGGGCTAATCATTTGCTGCTGGGCTGGCCAGGAAAATACCAGCCAGCTCAGCCGGCTCCCCCTGATCCCCTGGCCAGCCGCTTGGGCCGGGGCGGCCTGCCGGCCCAACTGGAACGACCAGCTGCCCCAGGCACAACAGCCCGCAGCGGCAGCTCCTCCCCTCGAACCCTAGCCTTTTCCCTCCTCCTCCTCTGCTTCTCCACCCGCAGCGGCGAACACGCGCGAGAGAGAGAGCGAGCGGCGACAAGGCCAGCCAGAGCAGAGGAAAAGGACGGCGCCGGTGAGCCCTTCTCGCCGGGGTCTCTTGCGGCTTCGGCCCGCGCGAGGCTCCGTCGAGCGGGGCTTGCCGGCGTCTCATGTGACGCAGCCGCGCCCGTGCGAGGCGTCCCCGCGGTGGCTACGACGTGCGGCGCCATTAGATCCGGCGCAGCAGCGCTTCTTCCTCGACGGCAGGCGCACGAGGAGAGCCGCAGCAGCCGCCCGGCGCAGTGGATGTCAAGGCCGCATGAGCACAAGCCCAGGCATGCCCACAAACATCAGGTGATGGTCATGGCGACGCCGCACGACGACGGCGAGCACCGCAACCCTAAGGTGAGCATCCACTGCACTTGATTCATTAGCATTAGCATTAAGGTTCTTTCAATTGGGGAAATTTAATGATTAGGGTTAGGGTTCGTCTGATTTTGGGGATTTTCTTAACTTAGGGTTTCGGAATTTGGGGATTGCATTAGGGTTTGCCTTAGAACACTCAATCCCCACTTTAGTTGAACCTTAACCGAAACCAAAGTGTCAATTCCAAAGGGAATTGCATGATATCAAATAGCTAGGGTTTCAAATTGGGGAAAACATCAGTGTTCATACTTAACAAAATTCATTTCCCCTTTGATTTAAAACATGAATTGAAACCACAAGCCACATCACAGAGAGGAAATTGGGGAATTTCAATTTTAGGGTTCCAGAGAATTGGGGATTTTGCTTTAGACCTACATCAGATGCTTCGATCCCCTTTAGGTAACATCAAAATGGAACCCTTGAACTTCATACAATCTGTTAGGGCTATCACTTAAAATTTTTAGGGCCAAATAAAATTCAATCTTTGATTAAACATAAAGAACAGCTTGAACCTTGATCTAAATCAACAGATCAAGTCTGTCCTTTTCCTCATAGGGTTTAAATAAATTCAATCCATGCTCAAACATAAGAAATAACTTGAACTTAATCATGAACTTAATGAATCAAGCATAAACTGAAAGAACTGCTTGATCTTCAACTTAATCATAATGAACCAAACATGAATTAAGCTAGATGGGCTCAAACTTGATACTACATGGCTCTGGTGCCATTGTTACATCTGCTAGGATCTTTATAGCTAAGTTTGAGCCACTAATACAATTAGGAGATGGTTTACCTTGATTACATGATCCACCCATCTCCTTCCTTTAGTTTTTCACCACCAAGAACTCGATCTGGTGGCTGTGAAGAACCCTTCCCGGTACTCCAGCACAGGCTTGATCAGTAGCCTTAGTTTCTTGAGAGAGAGAGAGAGAGAGAGAGTAGAGTGAGTAAGTGTGTGTGTGTGTGTTCTTAGAGCAGCAGTAGCAGTAGCAAAAACCGCAGCAGCTACTTCTCCTCCTCTCTCTTTTCTTTATATGTTTGTGCTGTGCACTAGGGGGGCCCACACCATGAGTTGGCTGATGAGCTGCCCCTGATCAGAGTAGGTGAACACTGTAGCACCGCCCTACTGTTCACCACTGTAGCCTTTCAGATATTTTTCACTTTAGCTTAATCTTTAATCTTTAGGACATAATAGCCACAGTTTAGTCTTTATGATCATAATATCCAACAAAATTTACTTGTGTGGGATTTCAACTTTTCGTAATGCTGACGTTCTAAGATAATTTGAATGGTTTATTGGCGTAGGAATGGGCAGTGGAAAGGCGTGGAGCACAGAGAGGAGGAAGGAGATGATAGAAGGGAAGATTGGTTATTTACCCTTACTAGCATTGAATCATATATACCTCAGGTCGAGAATCATTTGGTATTTAAGAGAGATTCATAATGGAACGACATTCGTGAAAACCGTGGAAAAAAAAAGCACTCTGAAATGCTTTTGAAATCAACTTTTTTGGAGCATAATTTATATTTTTTGCCACATCTTCCGCGAACGTCATTTTATATTGAAATTTTGCAAGCAATCAAAACGTTTGTCAATATTTGCTAAAAAATCAGAATGTTTTGATTTTTTTCTCAAAATTTCCGAATTCTATTGTTTATCTGAGCTGATATGAGGCCGAGCTTAGTTAATCCCTTACTTTCTTAGGCACAATTCGGCACACAGAGCCTAGCTAGCTGTGACTTTTGACCCGAAAGACTACTGTGTCTGGGAGGTTCTTCCTCCGGAACGAATCAGCTCTCCATCTTGCAACGTTGTTGCAGAGGTGGTCTGCCCAGAACTGCCTCCCATCGTCGATGTGCAACTCCTCGAGAGCCATGCATGGCGTTCTTCACGAGGAACTTGGCGAGCTGGACCTCCAAGCAGTTGAGCTCCTCTGGCGAGTTGAGCTTCAGCGTCGCCTTCCGCAAGTAGTTGAGCGCGCAGCCGCTCAAGGCGGGGAGCTCTGAGATGTGGCAGGTATCTCCGACACCGTTGCCACCTTGCACGGAGACGGAAGCCATGGTGGCTGCGAGTTTGTTGAATCGGTCCACGGTCGCGGCGAAGGACACTCCAGGTGGATCGTTGTTCCACGCCTTGTAGGGAATATGGCCCAGCCTAAGCCAAAGCTCGGACATCACCGGGCATGAGCCCAGCAGCCTCGCCATTGCCAATGTCGCCGTGTCGTGGTTATTGTACTAGTAGCTTCCTTGTAATTCGAGGAGCTCCAGGTTTGGGAACGTGGGCAGGATGGGGCCGCCTTCTTCTTCCTCGCCAGCGACGATGTCCTCGATACTGCCCAGGCGCAGCTTCAGGGCCCTCGTGGTGGAGAAGCTTGTGAGCATGCGTGACGGGGGCTCGCGCCCTTGGCCATAGCGGGAGACATCGAGTTCAACCCGTGCGAGCCCTGGTGCGGGCGATGTGAGCGAGAGCTTGACAGAAAATCCCCGGTAGCAGAAGGAGCGCATGCTCAGCATGTCGAGCTCGATGCCGCTGTTGACCAGAACCTTGAGCTCCTCCTTGGTCTCCGAGTCACTGTAGTAGAGGCCGCTGGTGTCGAGCTCCAGGGCGGTGAGCGTCGGGCACCGCAGACGGAAGGGCCGCCCGAGACTGTCGTCGGGATCCGCCTTCTCCCCCATCCTGCGTTTGATGTTCACCAGCAGTAGGTTCGTGAGCGCCGGAGCGGCGTGAAGCACGACCTGGAGATACCGCTCGGAGACAACGCAGTCGCGCAGTTGCAGATCAGTCAGGCACGGGAGAGCCAGGACCACGGACCGCGCCGGCCACGCCGACGGCGGGTCGAGCTTGCAGTGGGTGAGCTTCAGCAGCCGGAGCGTGGCTGTGCTCATATGTGAATCTTTGGCACTCGAGGTGGAGCTCTTCCAGCTGGGACGCGGCGGGGTGGGCGAGGGCAAGGCCGTCGACCCTGTCGCCGTCCGGCTCTTGGAGGCCGTTGTAGTAGTCGTCATCCTTGAGTATCCAGTACGGTTTGGCGCGGCGGTAGACATCATAGTCTAGCCTGAACGTGAGCCTCTTGATGCGTGTGCCGGGGCTTAGCGGGCCGCTGCGGCGTCCGCGGAAGACGGCGAGCGCGGTCTCGGCGGCGCTTAAGAACGCGTCGGACATGATCGGAGAGTGCATTGTGCACGTCCGCGCTTTCACCCGCGCTGGCTAGGGTGATGGGTGGCCGCCGCCATCGATGCGAACCAGGAGATTAGCAGATGTAAGCCTGTAGGATCTCGATCTGGAATCGGGTTTGGTTTTGGAATTGGATACGCACGCCGATGGTAGTTGGAGTCGGCTCGGATTATTTGCTTGTTTTCCAGGTTATTCTCGTTTGGGCCCAATATAACGTATACGGAGTTAGTAGCAGTGTCGTAGCGTGACCGGGCATTTTATGTGTTTTTTTAAGAAAAACCGGGCATTTTATGTGTGTTGTACTGCTGTTTCCTAAGCATCTACGATACGGAGATATCTACCATGCACGTGATATCTCGTGCATGCAGCAGCCATACGGAGATATCTACTCCTACCATGCAGCAGCAGCAGTAGATTTGGTTACATGCATATGCGTCCCCGCTCCTTCCATGCATGCTTACATTCTCACTACCGGAAAAATCGCTGTTACCAAGTTCTTTTGTCTTTGCCGAGTACGAGAACACGGGATCACGGCAAAAGTCATCTAAGCCGAGTACGGGTCTCCGTACAGAAGCTCTGCCGAGCCCCGCCGGTTACATACTCGGCAAACATAAAGGAACTCGGCTTATGCACAGTATGCCGAGAGCCCTGTAGAAGGCACCCGGCAAATAGGAGCCACGTGGCACGACCGTTTACAGCTGCTGGCCCGTGATGGTGGGCAGCTTTTGATGAGATCCCTGACGAAACGTACTCGACATTGGAAATGAAATCATATGTTCAATTCCATGACAGCCAAACAAGTTGGGACCGGAATTCGGAAATGAAATCTGTGAATTCCGACCCAAATATGAGGAGCCCAATGAGCTGTTACTAGTATTGAATCATATAGCTCAAATCAAGTATCATTTGGTATTTAAGAGAGATTCATTGGAACGACATTCATGAAAACCGTTGCAAAAAAAGAAAAACAGCACTCCAAGCTCGTGGACGAAGTCTCAGATAAACGAGGTACATATTTTGTATTCGTGGACGAAGTCTCAGATAAACCCTGAAATCTTCACCCCTGGAAATCAAATCATGAACTATTTGATCCCCGTTGATTTTTGCTCCAAGCTCGTTTGCTCGCTTGTGATGCTGTCATGGCACCGGGTGAAAAGTCTCTAGCGGCTTCCCGGCTACCAGAGTGCTCTGTGCGATCGCATTGCGTCACCTACATGCTACGTCTATACTTCTCTTTTATACTCCCTTCATCCGGAAATACTTGTCGAAGAAATGTGTGTTCCCGCTCCCTGTTAAAGTGTTGGGTCACACCTAAGCCCGGGCACAAAAACTGAAGACCGAAGTAATATCGGTCATCGAAACTAGAAGACCCAATTAATTTAGGTTGCATCGGTTTTCTACCGAATAACCCATATAGACCGAACTAGCACAATTCTCTGAATGTTTATGGCACAATCAGCACAATCCCTGGTCTGTCCGAATTCTGCTTGCATACACATATAATAAATAAAATGTACACAAATCTGAGTTGTAGCAAAAAGTTTGATTTCTTGAACCAAACACCAAATCCTATAAAAACCGAAGACCAAATAACGGAGAACCGAGAAGACCAAAATAAATTCGGCCATCAATTATGAAAGACCGTAAAGCCCGGACTGAGCAAACCGAAAAGATCGATATTGGGTACGTTTTAAACTACAACAACATTGCTCACGCTCTGAAGACTGAAAAGCCTCGTGCGACTGGCAGGTTCTTCCTCTGGAACGAATCAGCTCTCCATCTTGCAACGTTGTTGTGAAGGTGCTCCGTCCAGAATTGGGTGCCATCGTTGATCCTCATATCCTTGAGAACCATACCGTTCTCCACGAGGAACTTGGCGAGCTGGACAGGAAAACAGTTGACCTCATTGGCCTCAAACCGCAGCATCACCTTGCTCAAACAACATAGGGTGCAGCTGCTCAAAGCGGCGAGCTCTGAGATCTTGTACGAATCTTTGATGCTGTTACCACCTTGCAAGTAAGCCATGGAGGCGAGCCTATTGAATCGGTCCATGGACACGCTGAAGGCCCCTCTAGGTGGATCATTCTTCGACTGTCGGTGGCGTTGGCCCGGCTTCATTTTCAACCTAAGTCGGAGTTCAGAGATCGCCGGGCAAGAGCCGAGCAGCCTTGCCATTGCCAATTGCGTGTCGTCGTTTTCCAGGTGCCCGTATTCTCCCGTTAGGTCGAGCAGCTTGAGGTTGGGCAAAGTAGGCAGGGCGACGTCTCCCGCGGCAATTTCCTCGATGCAGTGGACGTTGAGCGTCAAGGCCCTCGTGGTGGAGAAGCTTCTGATCATGCGCGACGTGGGCTCATAGTGTTTGACGATGATGACGGTGTAATAATTATCATAGCGCCTGGCGTCGAGGTTGACTCGTCTGAGTTCCGGGGCGGGCGATGTCAGCGCGATCTCGGCCGGGAATCCGTTGTAGCTGAAGGAGCACAGGCCCGGCATGTCAAACTCAATGCATCGGGTAGCCAAAGCCTCATGATCCACCTTGCAGCCTCTGGTGTTGAGAACCAAGTCGGTGATCGTCGGGCACCGGAGACGGAATCGATGTCCAAAACCTTTCTGCCTCGAGTCCGCCTCGTGCTTGACGTTCACCATCTCGAGTTTGGTCTTTGGTGAGCACCGTCGCGGCGTCGAGCACGACCTGGAGAAAACCCCCCGAGACACAACATCCCTCCAGCCGCAGATCCGTGAGGCGCGGGAGAGCCAGACCCGAGTACGGTACCGCCGACCTCGACGTCGGCGGATCGAGCTTGCAGTACTTGAACTCCAGCACTCGGAGCGTGGTGGCGCTCGGGAGGAGCTCAAGCCGCGGGCGGTGCTGAAAGCCATATTCCTTGCAGTGGAGGCGGAGCTCTTCAAGTTGGGACGCGGCCGGGTCGGCGAGGGCGAGGCCGCAGACCCTGTCGTCGTCGTCCGCCTGCTCGACGTTGTCTTTGAGCATCCAGTACAGCTCGATATGAGTATTTGAGCATCCAGTACGTCTTCCATATATACTGAAGATCTCTTCTTCCCGCCCTTTGGGCTGCTGAAATTGGCATTTAGTATCGGTTGATGGCTCGAACCGGGATGAAAGGGTGGCATTGATACCGGTTGGTGGCTCAAATCGGGACCAAAGGCACCCTTTCATCCCGGTTCGAGCTACCAACCGGGACCAATAGCCTAGCACAATGGTATGGTGGAAGTTTAGTCCCACCTCGCTAGTTGAGAGAGGGCAGCACTGGTTTATAAGGCACGCTGCGGCTGAGCATTCGACCTCCTCTCTAATGCAGGCAGTACTTGCCTAACCTTTGTCACTGCCATGTTGGGCCTGTTGGGCCCACGGGCCTGCGTCCTGGCCCATGTACAGATGGGTTTCTAGTCGTATGCAGGCCGTGGTGGCCCAGTAGGCGGTATTTTTTTTATTTTTTATGTCATTTTAGTTGCTATTAAAGTTTTTAACATAAAATACTTTATGAAAATTCTTTTTGCTATTAAAGTTTTTAATAAAAAATACTTTGACAATTTTAGTTGCATAAATTTTATATAATTTTAAGTTAATATTATTTTGAGAATAACTAGATTTTATAAAAGCTTTTTAGTTGATTCTTTTTGCTATTGAAGAATATTATACTTTTGTTTTAGTTGACCATAACAAAATATTTTAATTGATTCTTTTTAGTTCATTCTTTTTGCTATTAGAGTTTTATAGAAACTTTTTAGTTCATTTTTTTTGCTATTAGAGTTTTATAAAAGCTTTTTAGTTCATTCTTTTGAAAAACACTACAAATGAACTCTGAAAAGGTTGAAAGTTGGCATGGTATCATCATTTCACCCACATAGCATGTGCTAAAAAATTGAGAGGGTTACGGCAAAAACTGGATGTACTTCGTGTACAAAATGGACAATCTCTTTCGAAGTATCAGGGTTTCGGACGAAAACTCATCTATTACAAAGGGATTTCATTTTTTTGAACTTATTTCAACTCCAGACTTTTTGTGCATTCAACATGGACCATTCAAAGCCACATCATCAATTTTCAACCCTTTCTGACTTCATTTGGTATTTTTCATGCATTTGTTGATTTTTTTAGCTAAATGACCCTGAAATTAAAAAGCACTACAAATGAACTCTGAAAATATTGAAAGTTGGCATGGTATCATCATTTCACCCACATAGCATGTGCTAAAAATTTGAGAGGGTTACGACAAAAACTGGATGCACTTCGTGTACAAAATGGATAATCTCTTTCGAAGTATCAGGGTTTCGGACGAAAACTCATCTGTTCCAAAAGGCATTTCATTTTTTCTTCGCATAATCAGAGCCATCATCGTATCCTCCTTCATTTTTTTTCGCGTGTGTCCCTTGCTTATTGCGCCGTAACCATGGATAATTTTCATCGTTTAACAGGGTGCTTGGGTCAGCCATCACTTTGAAGGGAGGAATTTCATGAAACTTTTCATAATCTTCAGATATGTCTGTCTTGCCCTCCACTCCCATGATGTCTCTTTTCCCTGAAAGAACTATGTGGCGCTTTGGCTCATCGTATGAAGTGTTCGCTTCCTTATCTTTTCTTTTTCTCGGTTTGGTAGACATGTCCTTCACATAGAAAACCTGCGCCACATCATTGGTTAGGACGAATGGTTCGTCTGTGTACCCAAGATTGTTGAGATCCACTGTTGTCATTCCGTACTGCGGGTCTACGTGTACCCCGCCTCCTGACAGATTGACCCATTTGCACCAAAACAAATGGACCTTAAAATCACATCCATAGTCAAGTTCCCATATGTCCACTATGTAACCATAATATGTGTCATTTCCCCTGTTGGTTGCTGCATCAAAGCGGACACCACTGTTTTGGTTGGTGCTCTTTTTATCTTGGGCGATCGTGTAAAATGTATTCACATTTATCTCGTACCCTTTGTAAGTCAATACAGTCGAAGATGGTCCCCTGGCCAACGATTACAGCTCATCTCCAACATTTTTTTCACCCATGAGATGTGTTTGCAACCAACTGCCGAAAGTCCTGATGTGTTCACATGTAATCCAGTCGTCACACTGCTCCGGGTGTTTGGAGCGCAGAATATTCTTGTGTTCATTGACATACGGGGTCATCAAGGTAGAATTCTGTAGAACTGTGTAGTGTGCTTGAGCCTAAGAATGTCCATCCCTACATATTATTGAGTCCGCTCCTAGCGTGCCTTTTCCAATCAGTCTCCCCTCATACCGCGATTGAGGGAGACCAATTGGCTTAAGGTCAGGAATGAAGTCAACACAAAACCCAATGACCTCCTCTGTTTGATGGCCCGTGGAGATGCTTCCTTCTTGCCTAGCACGGTTACGGACATATTTCTTTAAGACTCCTATGAACCCAAAGGGGAACATATTGTGTAGAAATACAGGGCCCAGAATGGCAATCTCGTCGACTAGACGAACTAGGACGTGCGTCATGATATTGAAGAAGGATGGTGGGAACACCAGCTCGAAACTGACAAGACATTGCACCAAATTATTCTTTAACCTTGGTAGGATTTCTGGATTGATTACCTTGTGAGAGATTGCATTGAGGAATGCACATAGCTTCACAATGGCTAATCGAACATTTTCCGGTAGAAGCCCCCTCAATGCAACCGGAAGCAGTTGCGTCATAATCACGTGGCAGTCATGAGACTTTAGGTTCTGGAACTTTTTCTCTGCCATATTTATTATTTCCTTTATATTGGACGAGAATCCAGACAGGACCTTCATACTGAGCAGGCATTCAAAGAAGATTTTCTTCTCTTCTTTGGTAAGAGCGTAGCTGGCAGGACCTTCATACTGCTTTGGATGCATGCCGTCTTTTTCGTGCACACGTTGCTGGTCCTCCCGTGCCTCCGGTGTATCTTTTGTCTTCCCATACATGCCCAAGAAGCCTAGCATGTTCACGCAAAGATTCTTCGTCACGTGCATCGCGTCGATTGCAGAGCGGACCTCTAGGTCTTTCCAATAGGGTAGGTCCCAAAATATAGATTTCTTCTTCCACATGGGTGCGCGTCCCTCAGCGTCATTCGGAACAGATAGTCCGCCAGAACCTTTTTCAAAGATTACTTTTAAATCATTGACCATATCAAGTATGTGATCACCAGTACGGAGGGCCGGCTTCTTCCGGTGATCTGCCTCACCTTTGAAATGCTTGCCTTTCTTTCGACATTGATGGTTGGTCGGAAGAAATCGACGATGTCCCAGGTACACATTCTTCCTGCATGTCCGAATATATACTTTCGGTGTCATCTAAACAATGCGTGCATGCGTGGTATCCCTTGTTTGTCTGTCCTGAAAGGTTACTGAGAGCAGGTCAATCATTTATAGTTACAAACAACAACGCATGTAAGTCAAATTCCTGCTATTTGTGCTCATCCCACACACGTACACCTTTTCCATTCCACAGCTGTAAAAGTTCTTCAACTAATGGCCTTAGGTACACATCAATGTCGTTGCCGGGTTGCTTAGGGCCTTGGATGAGCACTGGCATCATAATGAACTTCTGCTTCATGCACAACCAAGGAGGAAGGTTATAGATACATAGAGTCACGGGCCAGGTGTTATGATTGCTGCTCTGCTCCCTAAAAGGATTAATGCCATCTGCGCTTAAACCAAACCATACGTTCCTTGCTTCACCTGCAAAGTCCCCCACCTTCTCTCGATTTTTCTCCACTACGACTCGTCAGCGGGTGCTCTCAAATTCCCTTCTTTCTTACGGTCCTCTTTGTGCCATCGCATCAACTTGGCATACTCTTTGTTTCTGAACAGACGTTTCAACCGTGGTATTATAGGAGCATACCACATCACCTTGACAGGAACCCTCTTCTTGGGGCGCTCGCCCTCAACATCACCAGGGTCATCTCGTCTGATCTTATACCGTAATGCACCGCATACCGGGCATGCGTTCAAATCCTCATACTCATCGCGGTAGAGGATGCAGTCATTAGGACATGCATGTATCTTCTGCACCTCCAATCCTAGAGGGCATAGAATCTTCTTTGCTTCGTACGTACTGTCGGACAATTCGTTATCCTTTGGAAACTTCTTCTTCATTATTTTCAGTAGCTTCCCAAATCCGTTGTCAGATACACCATTGTCTACCTTCCATTGCAGCAATTCCAGTGTGGTACCGAGCTTTGTGTTGTCATCTTCGCAATTTGGATACAACCCTTTTTTGTGATCCTCTAACATGCGATAGAACTTCAAATTCTCCCTTTCACTTTGGCATTGTCTCTTTGCATCAACAATGACCCGGCGAAGATCATCATCGGGCACATTGTCTGGTTCCTCTTGATCTTCAGCTTCCCCCGTTGCAGTATTACCGTATTCAGGGGGCGGATAGTTTTCATCATCCTCTTCTTCTTCGTTGTCTTCCATCATAACCCCTCTTTCTCCGTGCTTGGTCCAAACATTATAGTGTGGCATGAAACCCTTCTCAAGCAGGTGGATGTGAATGGTTTTCGAGTCAGAGTAATCCTTCGTATTCCCACAGATAGGGCATGGACAATACATAAAACCATTCTGCTTGTTTGCCTCAGCCACTTCGAGAAAATTATGCAGGCCCTCAATGTACTTGAAGGTGCGTCGGTCACCGTACATCCATTGCCGATTCATCTGCGTGCATTATATAATTAAGTGTATCAAAAACCATTACAGAACATCATGAATAGAGAAGTGACCAAATTAATACAAGTTCATCATCACATTAAAACCAAAGTACAGTAGTGATCAAATGTTATTACTGAAAAAAATACATAAAGTTCATACATAGTTCTCATTGAACAATATATAGCTCTCTAGAGCATCTAATTAAAACATACATTGAAACTATGTAAAACATTTCAATGCAACAATAAATGCGATCATAATCGCAATTAAGGTAACAATTGATCCAACGGCATAATGATACCAAGGCTCAGTATGAATGGCATATTTTGTAATCTTTCAAATCTTCAAGTGCATTGCATCCATCTTGATCTTGTGATCATCGACGACATCCGCAACATGCAACTCCAATTCCATCCTCTCCTCCTCAATTCTTTTCAATTTTTTCTTCAAGTAATTGTTTTCTTTTTCAACTAAATTTAACCTCTCGACAAGAGGGTCGGTTGAAATTTCCGGTTCACATACCTCCTAGATAAAAACATCTATGTCACGTTGGTCGGCATAATTGTCATAAACACTAAATGAAACAAATAGTTATAAAAGATAATATACTACATCCGAATCATAGATAGGACGAGGGTCGACGGGGGTGGATACCAAAACCATGGCACTATATAATAACAAACAATAATAAAAGTAAGAAAATTATACAAGTATCTATCTAAATCATACAAGTAAGATTTTTTTTTCTTTTAGAAAGAAGATAAGAACAAGAGGCTCACCACACAGTGGTGCCGGCGACGAGATCGGCGCGGGCGATTGACGGCGGTGAGGACGGGGACGGGACGGGACGGGCCGCAAAACCTAGACAAATCTTGAGGAAAATGGAGCTTGGAGGTCGAGCTTGGAGAGGAGAAAGCTTAAGTGTGGCTCGGGCATTTCATCAAACACCTCACGTGCATGCATAGAAGTGAGAACAGAGCAGCGCATGCACACCTCCCACACAGCCAAAAAACAGAGGAGTGAGCGGGAGGGGCGAGGGTATATATAGGCATCGCTTTAGTCCCGGTTGGTGGCTAGCACCGGGACAGAAGACTGACCTTTAGTCCCGGTTCCAGCCACCCACCGGGATTAAAGGTGCTGCGCCAGGAGCGATGCCCATTGGTCCGGTTCGTGTCTGGAACCGGGACCAAAGGGGTCAGACGAACCGGGACTAATGGCCCCCGAGGCCCGGCCGGGGCCCTGGCCTCACGAACCGGGACTGATGCCCCCATTGGTCCCGGTTCGTAGGAGAACCAGGATTAATGCTCTTTTTCTGGCCTGGACCAAAGCCCTGTTTCCTAGTATTGTGGTCCCCATCATCGACATGCATCTCCTTAAGCACCATGGCGCTCTCCACAAGTAACTTGGCGAGCTGGACCTGAAAGCAGTTAACCTCCTTGGCCTTGTACTTCAGCGTCACCTTTCGCAGGCTCTTCTGCAGGCAGCTGAACGCGTAGATGTTGTTGATCAAGGAGCCCGGGAGCTCTGAGACGCCGCCAAGCTGCACCATGTCGCGATGCGCTGAGGACATGGGGGCGAGCCTATTGAACCTTTCCATGGATTGGGCGAAGGGTCCGCCACCCATATTCCCGATCTTGCTTTCGTAGTCGTAGTCAGTCTCCATGTTTAGCCTAAGCCGGAGTTCGGACATCGCCGGGCAAGAGTTGAGAAGCCTCGCCATTGCTAATCCCGTGTGTCTGTTCATGTACTTGTAGTGCCCTTCTACTTCGAGGAGCTCCATATTTGGGAACGTGGGGAGGATGACGCCGGTGATGATGTCCTCGATGCAGCGAAGGCGCAGTTTCAGAGCCCTCGTGCCAGTGAAGCTTGTCAGAATGCGCGACACGGGCTCATAGTACTGTTGCACGGCATTTTTCAGAACCGCTCTGGAAAAGTAGGATCACATGAGGCGATCAAAGGAGGCGACGAGGGTTCCCTTGCGCGCCGCCGGTGGCGCCGCCGGTTCCCTCTCTTTCCGTCGGCCGCTCCAGCGGCGGGAGGGAGGGGGAACCTCGGGTCTGCCCGCTAGGTGGGTGTGTGGTAGGGTTAAGGTTGAGGTTGACGCTGCCGAGGCCGTTGCGATGGTTTCGCGTCGGAATAAGTTTCTCCGGGCTCCGTTCGCGGTCAGGCGAGGCTTTTGCCTTCGTCTAGGAGCCAGCGGGGTGGAGGATCCCCGGATCTCACCGAGGTCGCGGGCTATGGTGGCTGGAGGTCCATCGGCACTGGCTGTTTGGGTCCTCAGATGGGCGATGGATGCAGGGAGACGAAGACCTTTCTTCTTCCTTGTTGGTATGATTTGCTGCTGCTGTTCTTCTCTTTCCTCTGCGCTGATGCTGGAGGGAGATCCTGCTTTGCCCGGGCGGGTGGCCCGGCCGCGGTGCTGGACCGGTCGGATGACTCGAGTTCTCTTCCTTCCGGAAGGGACACTTTTTGCGGTACTCAAAGCCAAAGATGGCGACGGCTGTTGCAGGTGTGTTGGATTGATGTCCATGCCCTCTCGGCGCTGGTGTCAAGAAAGGAGGAAGCAGCGTGGCGGCAATTGTACCGTGGTCAAAGATGATGACCTGCTTGCGCCTGGTTGCAGATCTTTCTGCTGCAGGGGTCTTCTCTCAAGATTCAGGGATGATGACACAGGGCTCCGAAGGTTTTCTTGTGTTATGATTGTCTTAGGGTACTCTAAGTGTTCATGGTCCTTTGTGTTTGCGTTTCAGTGTGCTTGTAAAGGTCAACTACTTTATACTGAATCGTGATTTGAAGGAAAAAAATTCTAAAAAAAAGAAGTACTGTTGCACGCGGTACTCGTGTCGAGTGACATCAAGGTCAACTCGTGCCAGAGCCGGCGTGGGCGATATCAGCGAGAGCTTGATAGGGAATCCCTTGTAGCGGAAGGAGCGCAGGCTCGGCATGTCGAGCTCGATGCCGGGATTGGCCCAAGGCTCGAGCTCCTCCTTGTGGGGACTAGCCTCGAGCACGAAGGCGGTGACCGTCGGGCACCTGAGACAGAGACGCGCCCTGAAACCGGGCCCACAAAATATCCACCTTGCGAGGTCCGACTTCACGGCCGGCTTGTGAGCGACGCCCACCAGCACGAGGTTGGTGAGCGCCGGCGCGGCGTCGACCACGTCCTGGAGATACCCCTCGGAGATGACGCAGACGTGCAGTTGCAGATCCGTCAGGCGCGGGAAGTACATGCCGGTGGACGGTGCGGTTGCTGGCCGTGGATGAATGTCGCAGCAGGTGAGCTCCAGCACTCGGAGCGTGGCGGCGCACGGCAGAAATGAAAGCCACGGGCGATAGCGATAATCATCCGGCCGGCAGCGGACGCGGAGCTCTTCCAGCTGGGCCGCGGCAGGGTGGGCGAGGACGACGCCGCCGACCCTGTCGTGGGCCTTCTCTTTCCGCTTCTCTTCTTTACCCATGAAGCGGTAAGGTTTGGCCCCGCTGTACGCCGATTTGTCCAGGGACAGCGTGAGGCTCTTGAGGTCCGCCGTGGCGTGGCGGAGGGCGTCGAGGACCTTGACGGCGTCGGGCAAGAAGAGCGAATCGGAGTATGAGGTTCTGTGAACGTAACCGCCATAGGCGTAGCCGCGTAGGGTTCGAGGTACTTGGTTTCACGTACGGTGGCGGCGTAGGGCTCGTTGTCCAGGCTGACGGCGCCTGCTTGGAGCCAAACTGGACGCCACCGCCGCGAGAGGACGGTGGTGGATGCGCCGGTCTTGGGTGGCGCGAAGGATATGATGCGTTGGAGCAGGTCGTCCGGGAGGGCGGACAGGCGGTCGTCCTTGGCGGCGGCCATCGACGTAAGGTGGATCAGATGTGGATGTACGTACGTGTTTGGATCTCGCTAGGTTTTGTGGAGTCGGCTTGTGTTTGGGAAACGAATGCCCCATTGCCCGTAACAGTCCGTGAAGATTTTCAGCGATTTGGGTTCAGTTTTTCTTTTTGCGGGGGTCTATAGATTTGGGTTCAATTTGTGGTTATTGAACTGTGATAACCTGCTAAAAATTAGCAGAAAAAAACTCAGATATCCGGACGTCAAGATATTTAGGCATTCGCAAAACTAACATTTTTATGGCAACTTGTGTTCGTCGAGGATAGCAAGTTTACTTTATTTTGGAGGGTAATCATTGCTAGCTTTATTAGAGCATCTACAGCCGAACTTTCTAAAGTTGACCTCTCAAACGCCCGCGGACACTGACCGGTTAAGGCTCAAATTTGCCTTCTCACAACCGGACACCTCAATTATCATATCTCAAATCCATACAAACTCATGCAACTACGTCGATGCATTACACACATCGCCCGGCTACTACATCACTACTAAACATGCCATCGGACTACCAAAATTTGGCATGTTTGGCTATGGTGGAGATCATCCATGGCTGCCCATGCCCTTCCCGGCGCCCTTGTCATCCTTGTCATAGAAGTACCGGTCGAAGATGCAGTAGGGATCGATTCAGATCTGCTCGTCGCCGGAGCTGCCCTCACCGTCGATGTCCTCCTTCGGTGGTAGCCCGGCCATGGCCCGGCCTGCACTATTCCACTCTCGGGCGAGTGCGCGCGTGTTCCTCCGCTATCGCTTCTTCACAATGCGGGCGCGGATGGCTTCCTCCTCTTCAACCGCCCGCACCGCTGCATCAGCCGCCTCTGCCGCCGCCATGTCCACAACGAGACGTGCCTCGACGACCCTTATCCTCTCCTTCCCCGGCGGGCACACCGGTCCTGGTGGGACTCATAGTACGCCCGATTGGTGATGGGGAAGGAAAGATTTTTCGGCTGTCGGGGGCATTGATGATGTAGCCCTAGAGGAACCTGTTGGGGAATGTTGCATGGGAAACAAAATTTTCCTACGCTCACCAAGATCAATCTTGGAGATGAACATCTACGAGAGGAGAGATTGCATCTACATACCCTTGTAGATCGCTAAGCGGAAGCGTTAAGAAACACGGTTGATGTAGTCGAATGTCTTCGCGATCCAATCACGATCCGTCCCGCGAGCTTCCGATCTAGTGCCGAACGGACGGCACCTCCACGTTCAACACACGTACGGTTTGATGACGCCTTCACCTCCTCTATCCAGCGAGCGATGGTGAAGTAGTAGCTCGAGTCCTCCGGCAGCACGACGGCGTGGTTGCGGTGGTGGTGGAGAAATCTCAGCAGGGCTTCGCCAAGCCTCACGGAGAAGAAGAAGGACTACGAGGGACAGGGAGGGCAGCGCCGTGGCATAGATGGGTGCGGCTGCCCTCCCTCTCGTCATCTATATATAGGGGAAAGGGGGAGAGAGGGGCGCCTCTAGGGGATCCCATCTAGGGCCGGCGGCCACTAGAGGGAAACCCTAGATGGGTTTTCCCCCTTAGGAGACTTGGCCCCCAAGCCAAAGGGGTGGGAACAATAGGGGGGCGCCCCCACCTCCTCTGGCAACGTGGGATGGGGTGAGGGGGGCGCACAGCCCCTTAGTGGGCTGGTTTGCCCCTCCCCTTGGCCCATGACGCCCCCCAACACTTGCCGGGGCCCCCCGAAACCCCTTTGGTCATGCTGGTCATCACCCGGTACCCCCGGAACAATTCCGGACTCCAATACCCTTCGTCCAATATATCAATCTTTACCTCCGGACCATTCCGGAGTTCCTCGTCACGTTCGGGATCTCATCCGGGACTCCGAACAACCTTCGGTAACCACCATAATGACTCAACTATACTTATATCATCACCAAACGTTAAGTGTGTAGACCCTGCGGGTTCGAGAACTATACAGACATGACCGAGACACCTCTACGGTCAATAACCAATAGCGGGACCTGGATGCCCATATTGGTTCCTACATATTCCATGAAGATCTTATCGGTCGAACCTCGATGCCAAGGATTCAGCTAATCCCGTATGTAGTTCCATTTGTCTATCGGTATATTACTTGCCCGAGATTCGATCGTGTGACGACCCCGGCTTAATCGTGCACTAATGATACACGCAAATGTACACAATCTAGCCTAAGGACTCACTTGAAGATATCACAACACAACTCTAAAACATAAATAAAGTCATACAAGCTTTATATTACAAGCCAGGGCCTCGAGAGCTCGAATACATCACTCGATGACATACAAGTGTCAGCGGAAGCATCAGATATCTGGGTACAGATATAACAGAGTTACAGATAGGCCTTTAGAAAGGCGGGGCAACATAAAATACTACGATCGAAAGGCGTAGGCCTCCTGCCTAGGACCCTCCGAATCCTACTCCTGGTCGTCTGTCGGCTCCTCGTAGTAGTACTCGCCTGGAGGGTAGTAGTAGTAGCCGTAGTTGTCGACGGGGGCAGCTATCTCAGGGGCTCCGTCATCTGGCGGTGACAATTGGATATGGGGAGAAAAAGAAAGTAAAGCAAACGTGAGTACTCATCCGAAGTACTCAGCAAGCAAGAATCCACACTACATATGCAATATTTTCAAAGGGAGGCTGTATATGTGGACTGGGCTGCAGAAATGCCAGAATAGAGGGGAAAGCCTAGTCCTATCGAAGACTAGCATCTTCAATCATCTTCATTGGTCTTGCAGCATTAGAAGAGTGCAGTTTAACATAATGTAAAGTAGTAGTAATGTCATCAACCTCACCCATAGATCCTTTCTCAACTCCCTGCGAGAAAGCAATCCCAGAGCCATACTATCCATTTCATCTCAAGTCACCAGTTCTAGTTGTACCGATCGGGATACAACTCCGAGTGTCCGTTACCGTAGGACAGGCTATCGATAGATTAGTTCTTCCCTGCAGGGGTGCACCAACTTACCCACCACGCTCGCTTAACTCCGGCCGGACACACTTTCCTGGGTCATGCCCGGCCTCGGCCAAACGACACGCCGCAACCCGACCGAATACTTAACAGAGAGGTCAGCACGCCGGACTAAACCTATGCCCCCAGGGGTCTTGGGCCATCGCCCTGGGAACTCCTGCACGTTGCGTCAGGCGGCCGAGAGCAGACCTAGCAACCCCTTAATACAAGTGCAGTTGCGTAACCAGTCCAACTCGACACGCGCCGCTCAGTCGCTAACGTCCATTAAGCTTTGGCTGAAGTATACGGCGCAGAACGCCCATACTATGCCCACGTGATGGTTATTGCTATCAGGCCAGAGGCCCCTCGGATCAAATATCCAAACCGTTAGTGTGTTGGTAGTGCGGTAACGAGCAGAGACTCATGAAAGATGTGACCCCGTCACCCCATCTCGAGGACTTGCGGCAAGGGCTAAGAATGCCCGGCCACGCCTCGCGTTCAGCTCTCGGGCACCATCCAGGTCCATCCGACTCCATATCAGTCTCATCATATACTCGTGCGGGTACCCCTCAGGGCCGACCCGTCTTTATCCAGTTTAAATACTGTCAACAATAATGTAAAGGCATCCGTGTGGCTACCATATCAAGAAGGAATCCGAGGCATCACCCTCGTTGGACTCCCACCTCACGTAAACATCAAGGTGAAATGAGGAGGAATCAGCCTCGAGGTCCACTCTTGAGGAGTTGCGCGATGGTGTCGTTATCGAGGGTGGTGTAGGAGGAATCACCCTCGCTGACCACGACCGAATAGCTAACCTACAAGGTTATCATCAAAAGTGCTGACGAGGTATCACCCTTGGCACTTGATAGTAACCCAGTAGTGTCGAGCATCTAAGGGGGAAATGATGTGCGGTGCCGGGGCCTGGTCTTCGATCCCGTTGATCGGGTCTTCTGATGATCCAGCAGGGCAGTCGGGATAAAGTGGGGTCTCTGCTGGGTCTCTACCCAACCTATACTAAACAGTTTAGGATAAGCAGGTAGGAAACAATAGCAGGTTACAATAAACAGGCTATGCAGCAGATATAGGATAACAGCAGCAGCAGTAACTTCTAATGCAAGCATAAGAGGGAAGAGAGTGGGCGATATCGGAATGCTCAAAAGGGGGGTGCTTGCCTGGAAGCTCGGCGGCAAGGGCCTGATCGTCAGGAGCGTAGTCGACCTCCGGAGCTGCGTCGGTCTCGGGAGCTACGTCGACGTCGGGGTCTACCGAGAGAGAAGAGGGGGAAGAAACATATAAATGCACAGCAAACAATGCAATACAGGGCATGCTATGCTAAGATGCAGTGCAGGGTTGCCTAAAGATGCACCTAAGTCATTTTAGTTATTTTAGGATTAACGCGGGATTTATTATCCGGTGGTTATGCACTATTCATATACCGGATATGGACGGAAAGTTATGGGTTCTCCTACGTAGGGGGTTCCGGCATCAAAACAGACGACACGATCAGATTCGTCTCGTTGTTCTGAGCAACTTTCATGTTTTAAGTTTTTCGATCTTAGCTACGGTTTAAAAGTTATGAATTTTCAAAGATTTAAATGATTTTCTGAAATTATTTTTATTTAACAGAAAAGGAATTATGACATCATCATGAGGTCACCACAGCGTCAGCAGTCAACAGGGCGCTGACCAGGGTCAAACCTGACATGTGGGTCCAGTGGGACCCACATGTCAGCCTCTGTTGATTTAACAGTGGATTAAATCATATAGCATGGTTAATTAGGGATGTGGGCCCAGTCTGTCAGTGAGACATTAGACTAAACTAATTATTTTATTTTAAAAAATGTTTATTAGGCTAATTAACCATGCAGGCCCACTGGTCAGTGGCTATGGCTGCCATGTCACCACAGTTGACCAGGTCAACTGGTGAACCGGGGCCTCTGGGCCCACCTGCCAGCGACCCAGGGGGTGGCCCCAGGCCAGCCAGCTGGCAGCCGGCGCCGGAGCTGCTTCGGCGAGCTCCCGACGCGGCGGAGCGGCTCGGGAGGTGATCGGAATCCTCGTACAGGGCATCATTCGTCGAGTTTTCGGGCACATTCGAAAGCTACGGCTGCGCCGCGTCCAACGGTGGCGGTTGTGGCGGCGGAGGTGACTGGAATCGAGCACGGCGAGCTCATCGGCGGACGGCCGGAGTCGGGCGCGAGGGAGAACGGCGATGCAGTGCGTTTGCGAGCGAATTGAGAGGCCGGACGAGTCGTGCGCGAAGTGGCAAGTGCAACGGTGGCTGGCCCGTGACCATTTGGTCACCGGAGGCACGCCGGCGACATGCGCGGGCGGCGGCGCGTTCGGGCACCGTAGAAGAAGCAGCTAGCTCGCGCGTGCAGGGCGAACAGAGAGATGGGGAAGGAGGAGGAGCTCACAGCGGAGGCACACGGTGGCCCGGCGACGGTTTAGGAGCAGCAGAGGAGTTGGGGGCGCCGGAGATCGCCGAAATCCAGGAAGAAGAGGGGCGGCTCGATCCACTGCTTGCGGTGCTCCCCGGCTCCCGTTCGAGGAAGAGGACGACGTGGCCGATGATGACGAAGGTGTAGGACACGGTAGCGAGGCACGAGGGCGATGGTGGACGCGTGAACGACGGCGAGCGGCTGCGGTGGCGCTCGGCGCTGGATCTGAGGAGGAAGGGGAAGGGGGAGGAGCGAGTCGAGCGAGGGGAGAGTGAGCGAGGAGGTCCAGGGGGGATGGACGGCTTCGGCCTTATCCCCCTAGCGCGTCGGTGGGCGTCGAGGCCGTCGCCGTGTCGCTGCCCGGCAGGACGCGCGCGTGCGGCCATGGAGAAGATGACAGCGCGAGGGAGAGAGAAGAAGATGAGCCAGCTGGGCCGGTTTCGGGGCACTGTGCACTTAGGCCCAATGCACAGTGCCTCGTTTTATTTTCTTATTTCTGTTTTGCTTTTTCTTTATTTATTTTCTGTTAGATAATTGTTTAGGCCACTTTTGCACTTTTGTAAAATGTGATACTTGGCCCAAATATTACAGTGCATTAATACCTTTCACCAAAAACTTGTTTGGGCAAAGTAGGATTTTATTTGAATTTGATATTATTATAAATGGATTAAATAATTCTGTTTTGGTGCTGTTTCATGTAGTTTGGGTCACTTAGCTAACTCAATTATCTTTGTTTACATTTTTATAATTGCTTCTGGATTATTTGTTGTTTAATGAACATTTTTCCAACAGTGTTTGAGCAACTTCATATTTCACTTTTGAATTTTGAGTTGATTTTCAGAATAGAATTTGAATTGAATACTTAACCGAAGTGATTAGGCACTGCAAATGGAGATGACTTGGCATACTTAACAGAGCGTCACAGTGGTTATTACACGGGGGTGTTACAGATCGTCGGTATCTCCATACCTAGTTCAATCTTGTTACTGGCAAGTCTCTTTACTCGTTCCGTACTACAAGATCCCGTGGCTAACCCATTAGTCACATTGCTTGCAAGCTAATTGTGATGCTGCATTACCGAGTGGGCCCTGAGATACCTCTCCGTCATACAGAGTGACAAATCCCAGTCTTGATCCATGCCAACTCAACAGACACCCTCGGAGATACCTGTAGAGTACCTTTATAGTCACCCAGTTACGTTGCGACGTTTGGTACACACAAGGCACTCCTCCGGTGTCAGTGAGTTGCATGATCTCATGGTCATAGGAACATATACTTGAGATACAGAAAATGATAGCAATAAACTTGACAGGATCATATGCTACGTTTATAGTTTGGGTCTTGTCCATCATATCATTCTCCTAATGATGTGTCCCGTTATCAAATGACAACTCATGTCTATGGCTAGGAAACCATAGTCATCTTTAATCAACGAGCTAGTTCTGTAGAGGCTCACTAGGGACATGCTGTTGTCTATGCATCCACACATGTATTTGAGTTTCCAATCAATACAATTGTAGCACGGATAATAAACGATTATCTTGAACAGGGAAATATGATAATAACCAATTTATTATTGCCTCTAGGGCATATTTCCAACAGAACCGAGTGCCCGTTGAGCCGACGCTATGGAGTCGCGCCGGACAGATCCTGCCGTCGGCCGGGTGCTGTCCTCCCGGGAGCAGCGGAGTGCAATGCGGACCGCCATTGCCTCCCCCAACCCGCATGGGATGACACCCCAGTCGACGGATCCGAACTGGTCAGAGTCAGATCCGCTGCCCGCCATGCCGGAGACAGCCGAAAATCGCCGGAGGTGAGCTTGGGTGGCGGAGGGAGTGGAGGGGAGTGAAGTGAAGTGGCTAGGGTGGGTCAGCGTGGGACGAGCCCGACATGGCGGGCGCGCCCGGGGGCCCATATTTGGGCTGGATATGAGAGGTGCTGGTCAAACCAGGTGTTTGAGGCCCGTGTGAGGCGTCCGTCTGGGTCAAAATTTCATGACCGGTCAATGACCGGGCATATGAGGTGGGTTTGGGGCGCCCGGTTGTAGATGCTCTTAAAACTTAAACAGAAATTACATCATCCACAGGACCGAAAACAAGACATTCCAGAGGTTCATCTGTTAAGTTGCTAGAAAGCTTATTACAGGAACTAAAGTTAACTAGTACATGTGCCGCTTGATTACATGAGGGAACACAATGTTTTAAATTAACTTTCCCAATTAGCGAAGGCACATCCACACATTCTGCAAAAATTGCTGCCACGGCATGTTTAGTTGGCGGAGGATAGCAAGTTTAGTTGGCAACATGGCACGGTTCATTTTTCCCAGAAAATCGTTGTGATTGCAAACTTAATTTGGCCCGCGTCAATATAAATTGGCATGAAAAACGTTCGATTTTTAGCCTTTCCAAAAAATGGTGGGCCAAACAAACTATATAGAATTCAGGTTCTATATATCTTAGCTTCTTTTCTATGTCCTCGCTTCTCACCCCACTTCCTTTGTTTTTTGTTTTGCTGATTTCACTCGTTGTTTTTTGAAATTGTCTTAATTGACTTGGCTTACCAAGTAAAATCAGGTTTTCTTTGTTAAGTCAATGGCTACTGATTCAATTGGCGGCTTAAGTCCATTTTTATTCTTAATCACATTAAAAATAATATTACAGGTAAATCACACTGATTATGTACAAAAATGTGTGCTCTAATTGTAAGACACAGCCAATTATCTATTACTAATAGATAAAATTTGATTATGTACAAAAATAAGTCAATAATCTTCGTGTTCTAAACATACTATGGCCAAACTACAGCGCATATGCTATATGCCGCCTTTGTTTTAGAGGATGCTATGCTGGGATAGGCGGCATATAGCATATGCACAGTAGTTTGGCCCATACTTGCAAAGGACGTGGACAGGCTGGGTCGCAAATGATACAGGAGGAAAATGAAAGAAAACTTAAGGCTGTGTTTTGTGTTTTGTTTTGCGTTCAACCTAGAAAAATTATCGTAAATTTCTATGTCCATACATTTTATCCATTAGTGATAGATAATTGACTATGTGTTACAATGAGAGCACACATTTTTGTATATAATCATCATGATTTACCTGTAATATTATTGTTAATGTGACTCAGTATAAAAATGGAGTTAAGTCGCGAATTGAATCATTAGCCGTTGACTTAACAAAGAAACCTGATTTTATTTAGTAAGCCAATGAAATGTGGGTCAATTAATACGATTTCCAAATAACGAGTGAACTCGGCAAAATGAAAAACAAAGGAGGTGAGGTGAGGAGCGAGGACATAGAAAAGAAGGTAAGATATCTAGAACTTGAATTCTAGATTGTATGTTTGGCCCGCCTTTTATTTTTCAGAAAGGCTAAAAATGTGATGTCAGAGTTCTAGACATGGCAAAACAAACATTTTTCATGGCAATTTATATGGGCGCGACGATGAAAATTAAGTTTGCAAGCACAATAATTTTCTGGTAAAAAATAAACCGAGGTGGATTTGCCTTGCTCACAAACTAGACTTGTCATCCTCGGCGAACATAAATTGCATAAAAAACATTTATTTTGCCATGCCTGAAATCTGACGTCAGCTGGATATGCGTTTTTTTTTTGCTAATTTTTAGCATTTTTTTTTAGTCTATGCTAAGGGTTTGCAAAATTCAGTAACCATAAATTGCACCCAAATCAATAGACCCACGCAAAAAAAAAAAAAAAAAAAAATTGAACCCAAATCGCTGAAAATCTGCACGGACTGTTAGGGGCATTCGTTTCCCAAACACAAGCCGACTCCACAAAACCTAGCGAGATCCAAACACGTACGTACATCCACATCTGATCCACCTTACGTCGATGGCCGCCGCCAAGGACGACCGCCTGTCCGCCCTCCCGGACGACCTGCTCCAACGCATCATATCCTTCGCGCCACCCAAGACCGGCGCATCCACCACCGTCCTCTCGCGGCGGTGGCGTCCAGTTTGGCTCCAAGCAGGCGCCGTCAGCCTGGACAACGAGCCCTACGCCGCCACCGTACGTGAAACCAAGTACCTCGAACCCTACGCGGCTACGCCTATGGCGGTTACGTTCACAGAACCTCATACTCCGATTCGCTCTTCTTGCCCGACGCCGTCAAGGTCCTCGACGCCCTCCGCCACGCCACGGCGGACCTCAAGAGCCTCACGCTGTCCCTGGACAAATCGGCGTACAGCGGGGCCAAACCTTACCGCTTCATGGGTAAAGAAGAGAAGCGGAAAGAGAAGGCCCACGACAGGGTCGGCGGCGTCGTCCTCGCCCACCCTGCCGCGGCCCAGCTGGAAGAGCTCCGCGTCCGCTGCCGGCCGGATGATTATCGCTATCGCCCGTGGCTTTCATTTCTGCCGTGCGCCGCCACGCTCCGAGTTCTTCACGCTGTCCCTGGACAAATCGGCGTACAGCGGGGCCAAACCTTACCGCTTCATGTGTAAAGAAGAGAAGCGGAAAGAGAAGGCCCACGACAGGATCGGCGGCGTCGTCCTCGCCCACCCCGCCGCGGCCCAGCTAGAAGACCTCCGCGTCCGCTGCCGGCCGGACGATTATCGCTATCGCCCGTGGCTCACCTCCTTGCCGTGCGCCACCACGCTCCGGGCGCTCACCAACCTCGTGTTGGTGCACGTTAGCCACAAGCCGGCGGTAAAGCCGGACCCCAGAAAGTGGATACTTGGTGGGCCCGGTTTCAGGATGCGCCTCCGTCTTCGGTGCCTGGCGATCACCGCCTTGGTACTCGAGGACAGTCCCCATAATAAGGAGCTCGAGCCTTGGGCCAATCCCGGCATCGAGCTCGACATGCCGAGCCTGCGCTCCTTCCGCTACAAGGGATTCCCCATCAAGCTCTCGCTGATATCGCCTGCGCCGGCTCTGGCACGAGTCGATCTTGATGTCTCTCGTCATGAGTACGACGTGGAACAGTACTACAAGCCCGTGTCGCGCATTCTGACAAGCTTCTCCAGCACGAGGGCCCTGAAACTACGCCTCCGCTGCATCGAGGACATCGTCGCCGGCGAAAAGGAGCACGGCGATGTCATCCTACCGACGTTCGGAAATCTGGAGCTCCCCGAAGTAGAAGGACACTACAAGTACATGAACAAACACACAGGAGTAGCAATGGCGAGGCTTCTCAGCTCTTGCCCGGCGATGTCTGAACTCCGGCTTAAGCTAAACATGGAGCATGACTACCACTACGTACGGACGCAAGACCCAGAACATGGTCGGAGGCCCCTTCGCCAAATCCATGGAAAGGTTCAACAGGCTCGCGTGCATGTCCTCGGCGCATCGCGACATGGTGCAGCTCGACGGTGTCTCACAGCTCCCGGCCTCCTTGACCAACAACTGCCCGTTCAGCTGCCTGCAGAAGAGCTTGCGCAAGGTGACACTCAAGTTCAAGGCCAAGGAGGTTAACTGCTTCCAGGTCCAGCTCGCCAAGTTCCTTGTGGAGAACGCCATGGTGCTCAAGGAGATGCACGTCGATGATGGCGATCAGTTCGAGCCAGACCACCTTTACCACAAGGTTACAAGATGGAGAGCTGATTCATTCCGGAGAAGAAATCTGACGGACACAACAGGTGGCTTTCGGGTATATTAGCAAGGCATTTTGCCTTTTATTCTCTCAACGCTTGAGAGGTCCAGATCAAAGTTTTTAGTTGATTCTATTTTTTACACACAGGTTTGATGTTTGTGACATCAATTACCCCATTTAGCAGATTTTTCATATTTTTACCGCATTTAATCAATTTGTGCCACATTTAATTCTATTTTTTTACCCACAAATCAGCTCTGAGTTTCAGTACAAGATACACTCGGTAGCAGAAACTTTAAGACATCCGGATGAAAACGAATTCGCTTTCAGCCAGATTTTGCCACCAATTAAAGGTGGACGACTGTCCTACTGTCTCCCTGTCTTGTCTCGTGTCCCCGCTCTAAACACAGCAGCAAACAGGAGCTTAATGGGTCCACACCCCCAACTCTTAAACACACCAGCGTCATGATCTTAACGGGTGGGACAATCCAAAGTTACAGCCAAGCTTTCCCATGTCCACTAAGCTAAAGCGAACAAAAAGAGAAGAAAAGGACGCCATCTACCCACACACACCTAAAAATACACTCTGGAGCACTAAAAACTAATTAAATTACACTAACAATTACATTGAAAAATGCACTGTAAAATTTTTATGTCCACCAAGCATTACAGTGTAAAATCCACTGTAAATACACTAAGAATTACACTGAAAAAATCCACTTAAAACGCTGAGTTTAACACTATGAATTCAAAAAAAGAGAATAAAATACACAAAAAATGGTGTGGACAATAAACTAAATCACGCTGACTTGAACTTAGAATTACAATGATCTTTTAAATGTAATTACTATGAAGATCACACTGAAACTAAAAAAAAGCGATGCACTGATACTACATGGCAGTGGCAGACACAACTAACCAAAAATCATTATCAGGCAAGTATCCATAAACACCCTGCAAAAAATACCAAAAAGTAAGATTAGCAACACGCATGACAACAAACAGTACGTAAGAAAACAAAAAAATGCCCAAAAAAGAATTAACTACATGCTCTTTCGCTCAGATTACATGCTACTGAAAAAGTAAACTCAGTTGCTGCACACTACAGTGTAATCAAATAAAGATTACGGTGTAAATCCAATAAGGATTACAGTGTAACTCCACTAGGATTACAGTGTAAAACCTACTAAGGATTATAAAATCCACCAAAAATTATACTGGAATCAGTGTAAATTCACTAAGATCACTAAAAATTACAGTGTAACTCCACTAAGAATTACACTGTAATCCAATAAAGATTACAGTGTAAATCCACTAAGATCACTAAGGATTACAGTGTTCCTCCAATAAGAATTACACTCTAAAAATCAAAGAGTTATAGTGCATAACCAATAAGAATTACACTATAAAATCAACTTAAACTATGGTGTAAATCCATCAAGAATTACAGTGTAAAAACCCACTACAAATTACAGTGTAAATCCACTGAAAATTGCAGTGAAAATCCACTAAGGAGACAACACTTTGTTAACAAGGCCATACAAAAGTACAATTCAAAAGGGGCAGTACAAGAATGTCAATCTCTTTGCTACAAGAAGAGCTTAACCAAAGCAAGACAAAGGGCTGTTCATGTTACAACAGTATTGTGCATACAGATTGGGCCAAGTTCATGGTCAGCGAAAATTACATCATGCAAAGATCATCACAAAAAGCCCCACCACGGGGTGCAAACACAAAATGAACCGGGGCTGATGCTGCCTAAGAATTGTGTAAAGAAACTATATGATGACAGCTGAATCTCAACAAAACAATTCACAGATAGATGCTATCATAATACCACGGGAACAAAAGAGGATTTGACATTATGCATCTGAATGCAGGACAGACAGAATTTACAGACTGACCACACCCATGAACTGGGACACTTGCTAAGAATTACAGTATCACTCCACTAAAAATTACACTGTAATCCAATAAAGATTACAATGCAAATCCACTTAGATCACAAAGGATTACAATGTAATTCCAAATAAGAATTACACTGTAAAAATCAAGAGTTACAGTGCAAAAACCAATAAGAATTACACTGTAAATTCAACTAAAACTACAGTGTAAATCCGCCAAAAATTACAGTGTAAAAACCGACTGAAAATACAGTGTAAATCCACTGCAAATTACAGTGTAAATCCACTAAGAACCCACTAAAAGTTCTAACTCAGGTGGAAACGCTAGCAAGCAGAGAAAAATCCCATTGAGTCCTTACACGAGTAGCTAAAATAACTCATGTGCAAAATACCGTAGTTGCCCTACCAATCTTCCCGAGCAGCAGAAACAAACTCAAACGACCCTTTTAATCTCCTCATACACAAAACACCAACTAGCTCATAGATTCAGGGGAATTGATTGCAGCGACAACCACAGAGCAGTCAAATGTATCCTTAGTACAAATTCCAGCGGGAATGGTACAGGGGAATTGATTCAGGGGAAGTGATTCTGCTCACGACAACCAGACCAATTCAAACAACTAAACGAACACAGAGCAATCGATCCTACAAAGACAAACCCTAAACTAGCTCACAAGACATACGAGATTCGATGCCAGTAACAACGCAACCACAAATCTACACCGCCAAAAATCGCTGCGGGGATTACCAGATGGAAGATCCCAAAGGGACTAAGCAGCAGATCTGACCGACATAACCGTACACACTACCAAATCAGATTCGAGGATCAAACTAAAACGATGATTCGTACCTAATATGAAGAACAGAAACGCCGGGCGGGGGAAATGGGCCGGGGTGGGATCGGGGGCCGGCAGATGCTGCAGACCTCCGGCAGATGAAAAGGCGAAGGAGCAGGAGGGCGCGGGGCAGCCGGACGGAGAGCGCCGGACTCCTGACCACCACCATAGTGAATCGAGCGGAGAGGGAAGCTCCAAATCGCCATGGACCGAGAGAGCTCGCAAACGGGCAGGGAAAAGGCAGCTACAGAGCAATGACCGACGCGGGCCGCAGCCCCAGAAAAATGAGCGAACCCGATAAGAAAACACATCAGCTGAGAGGAAAAAAAAAAGAAACACAAATCTTCAGACAGAGAACGGACGGCTCACAAAACGGATGAAATCTGCGGATGAAAATTAGCATTTCCGTTCTCTTTTTGACAATGAAAACATTTCAGTACTGCAAAATATGCTCGTTACCAGAAAAACACTTCGGGTATCCACAATGTGGCCAACGTCAAATCTGACATACAACCAACATATGACGTGGATGCCAAATTTTACGTTTCTCCCCAATGTAGCAATCTTTTTTATTATCGAGGCACTTGGGTTTGATTCTGACACATATTGATTAGTACTCCACTTTGCATCTATTCCAGGCATGCGAGATAAGTGAAATTCAAATCAATCAATTTCTATTTTTTTTATTGTCCAGCCCAGTTTAGCATCCGAGCATGCAGCTCCTCCGGTTCCATATTCATAGCTTTGGCATCCACGTCGTATTCCTTTGGTGGGGGAAAACCAACGCTATTTAGCTACACATTTAGAGGCCTCAAGTGCAGTTACACATGTGACGTTTAACACTGGGATCCATTAGCACACCATATGTCACGATATGACGACACGATGATGGATGGAAATTCAAGGCACGAGATGATAATGGTCATATCATGTCACATATTGATTGCATGTAATGTTTATCCTTTTATGCATCTTATTTTGCTTAGGACGACGGTAGTATTATAAGATGATCCATTCACTTAATTTTAAGAACTTGTGTTCTCTCTCAGTATGCACCGTTGCAAAAGTTCATCGTTTCGAAGCACCTCGTGATGATCGGGGTGTGATAGACTCTACGTTCGCATACAACGGATGTAAGCCAGTTTTACACATGACGAGCCTAGCATGTACATACATGGCTTCGGAATACAGGAGACCGAAAGATCGAACATGAGTCATATAGTAGATATGATCAACATGGAGATGTTCACCATTGATGACTACCCCATCTCATGTGACGATCGGACATGGGTTAGTTGATTTGGATCATGTATCACTTTGACAAATTGAGGGATGATGATTTAAGTGGGAGTTCATTAGTAATTTGATTAACTGAACTAATTATCATGAACTTAGTCTTAATTATCTTCGCAAATGTGTTGTAGATCAATGGCCCGCGCTGTAGTTCCCCTGAATTTTGATGCGTTTCTAGAGAAAGCTAAGTTCAAAGATGATGGAAGCAACTATGCGGACTAGGTCCATAACTTGAGGATTATTCTCATTGCTGCACAGAAGGCTTATGTCCTAGATGCACCACTAGGTGCCGCACCCTCTCCAGTGTCGTCCGTCGATGTTGTGAACATCTGGCCGGCACATTCTGATGACTACTCGATAGTTCAGTGTGCCATGCTTTACGGCTTAGAACTGGGGCTTCAAATACGTTTTGAGCACCATGAAGCATATGAGATGTTCCAGGAGCTAAAATTGGTATTTCAAGCTCATGTCCGGGTTGAGAGGTATGACACCTCCAACAAGTTCTTTAGCTGTAAGATGGAGGAGAACAATTATGTTAGTGAGCATATACTCAGAATGTCTGGGTTTCACAACCGCTTGACTCAGTTGGGAGTTAATCTTCCAGATGACAGGGTCATTGTCAGAGTTCTCCAGTCATTATCACCAAGCTATAAGGGCTTTGTGATGAACTATCATATGCAAGGGATGGAGAAAACGATTCCCAAGCTCTTGGCGATGCTTAAGGCCGCGGAGGTAGAAATCAAGAAGGAGCATCAAGTGTTGATGGTTAGAAAGACCACTAGTTTCAAGAAAGACAAGAGAAAGAAAGGGAAATTCAAAAAGAATGGCAAGACAGTTGCCGCTCCCGTGAAGAAAATCAAGGCTGGACCCAAACCTGAGACTGAGTGCTTCTACTTCAAGGCGAATGGTCACTGGAACCGGAACTGCCCCAAGCTGGTAACGTCAACAAAGGTATATTTGATATACATGTTATTGATGTGTACCTTACTAGTGCTCGTAGTAGCATCTGGGTATTTGATATTGGTTCGGTTGCTAATATTTGTAATTCGAAACAGGAGCTACGGAATAAACGAAGATTGGCAAAGGACGAGGTGACGATGCGTGTCGGAAATGGTTCCAAGGTTGATGTGATCGCCGTCGGCATGCTAACTCTATATCTACCTTCAGGATTAGTTTTAAACCTAAATAATTGTTATTTGATGCCTGCGTTGAGCATGAACATTATATCTGGATCTTGTTTATTGCGAGACGGTTATTCATTTCAGTCAGAGAATAATGGTTGTTCTATTTATATGAGTAATATCTTTTATGGTCATGCTCCCCTTATGAATGGTTTATTCTTATTGAAACTCGATCGTAGTGATACACATATTCATAATATTGATGCCAAAAGATGCAAAGTTAATAATGATAGTACCACATATTTGTGGCACTGCCGCTTAGGTCATATTGGTGTAAAGCACATGAAGAAACTCCATGCTGATGGACTTTTGAAATCTCTTGATTATGAATCATTTGAGACATGTGAACCATGCCTCATGGGCAAGATGACTAAAACTCCGTTCTCCGGAACAATGGAGCGAGCTAGTGACTGTTGGGAATCGTTGCATGGAAAACAAAAAAAATTCTACGCACACGCAATGATCTATCCATGGAGATGCATAGCAACGAGGGGGGAGAGTGTGTCTACGTACCCTCGTAGACCGTAAGCGGAAGCGTTTCACAACGCGGTTGATGTAGTCGAACTTTCTTCGCGATCCAACCGATCAAGTACCGAACGTACGGCACCTCCGCATTCAGCACACGTTCAGCTCGGTGACGTCCTCGCCTTCTTAATCCAGCAAGACGGGCGAAGTAATAGATGAGTTCCGGCAGCACGACGGCGTGGTGACGGTGATGGTGAAGGGATCTCCGCAGGGCTTCGCCTAAGCACTACGAAAATATGACCGGGGGTGTAAACTGTGAAGGGGGACGCCGCACATGGCTAGGCAATTGTCCGTTGTGTGCTAGGCGCCCCCCTCCCACATATATATAGGTGGGAGGGAGGGAGGAGCAGCCAAAGGAGGCGCCCAAGTAGGAGGAATCCTACTTGGAGTCCCTCCCAAGCCGCGCCCCCCTTTCCTTATTTGGAGCGCGGGGAAAGGCAGGGGAGGGTGGCGCCCCCCCCCCCTTTCCTTTCTCCCATGAGAGGGAAAGGCAGGAGGGGCTAGCCCTCCCCCTTTTCCTTCCTTAGGGCTGGCCAACCAAGGGGGGAGGTGCACCAGCCCCCTTGTGGGCTGGCTGTCCCCTCCTTTGGCCCATAAGGCCCATAACTTGCCGGGGGATGCCCGAAACCCCTTCCAGTGACCTGATTCCTTCCCGGTATGTCCCGAAACACTTCCGATCGTCCTATATATCAATGTTTACCTCTCGACCATTTCGAGAATCCTCATCATGTCCGTGATCTCATCTAGGACTCCGAACAACATTCGGTCACCAAAACATATAACTCATATAACACTATATCGTCAACGAACGTTAAGCGTGCGGACCCTACGGGTTCGAGAACTATGTAGACATGATCGAGACACCTCTCCGGTCAATAACCAATGGCGGAACCTGAATGCCCATATTGGCTCCTACATATTCTACGAAGATCTTTATCGGTCGAACCGTTATGACAACATACGTAATTCCCTTTGTCCATCGGTATGTTACTTGCCCGAGATTCGATCGTCGGTATCTCTATACCTAGTTCAATCTCGTTACCGGCAAGTCTCTTTACTCGTTCCATAATACATCACCTTGTAACTAACTCCTTAGTGATACATCTCCATCGTATCTACTTTTCCAAACTCTTTTGCCCTTGTTTTGGACTCTAATTTGCATGATTTGAATGGAACTAACCCGGACTGACGCTGTTTTCAGCAGAATTGCCTTGGTGTTATTTTTGTGCAGAAATAAAAGTTCTCGGAATGACCTGAAACTTCATGGAGAATATTTTTGGAATAAATAAAAAATATTGGCGAAAGAATCAACCAGAGGGGATCCACCAGCTGACCACAAGGGTGGAGGGCGCGCCCCCCTGCGTTGTGGGTCCCCTGGACCTCCACCGACCTGAACTCCAACTCTATATATTCACTTTCGGGGAGAAAAAAATCAAAGAGAAGGATTCATCACGTTTTACGATACAGAGCCGCCTCCACCTCCTGTTCTTCAGCGGGAGGGCAGATCTGGAGTCCGTTCGGGGCTCCGGAGAGGGGAAATCGACGCCATCATCATCATCATCAACCATCCTCCATCACCAATTTCATGATGCTCACCGCCGTGCGTGAGTAATTCCATCGTAGGCTTGCTGGACGGTGATGGGTTGGATGAGATTTATCATGTAATCGAGTTAGTTTTGTTAGGGTTTGATCCCTAGTATCCACTATGTTCTAAGATTGATGTTGCTATGACTTTGCTATGCTTAATGCTTGTCACTAGGGCCTGAGTGCCATGATTTCAGATCTGAACCTATTATGTTTTCATGAATATATATGTGTTCTTGATCCTATCTTGCAAGTTGTAGACACCTATTACATGTTATGATCCGCATACCCCAAGGTGACAATAATTGGGATTCTTTCCGGTGATTACCGTAGTTTGAGGAGTTCATGTATTCACTAAGTGCTAATGCTTTGGTCCGGTACTCTATTAAAAGGAGGCCTTAATATCCCTTAGTTTCCATTAGGACCCCGCTGCCACGGGAGGGTAGGACAAAAGATGTCATGCAAGTTCCTTTCCATAAGCACGTATGACTATATTCGGAATACATGCCTACATTACATTGATGAATTGGAGCTAGTTCTGTGTCACCCTAGGTTATAACTGTTGCATGATGAATGCCATCCGACATAATTATCCATCATTGATCCATTGCCTATGAGCTTTTCACATATTGATCTTTGATATGTTACTTTGCCGTTGCCACTGTTACAATTACTACAAAACTGCTACTGTTACTTTTGCTACCGTTACCGTTACTTCCATACTACTTTGCTACTAAAAACTTTGCTGCAGATATTAAGTCTTTCAGGTGTGGTTGAATTGACAACTCAGCTGCTAATACTTGAGAATATTCTTTGGCTCCCCATGCGTCGAATCAATAAATTTGGGTTGAATACTCTACCCTCGAAAACTGTTGCGATCCCCTATACTTGTGGGTTATCAAGACCTTTTTCTGGCGCCGTTGCCGGGGAGCATAGCTCTATTCTCTGAGTCACTTGGGATTTATATCTGTTGATCACTATGAAGAATTTGAAAGATACCAAAACTAAGATCTATCCCTCTACTACGAGGGGAGGTAAGGAACTGCCATCTAGCTCTACACTTGATTCACCTTCCGTTTTGAGTAAGCTTGCGACACCTACACCTGCTATTTATTTTGATATGTCGCAAGTAATTGATGATGCTACTTCTGCTATGAATGATGCTTATGATGCTACTGCTCTGCTTGATAAAACTGTGCCACTGGGTGAATTACTTGATGAACATCTTGCTAGAGTTAGAACTATTGATTATGCTGAAGATGATGATATTTCTGAAACTGATGAAATTATTGAAACTGAACACTTTGAGACACCTGCTAGACCTAGCTCTCCTAGATATGAATTGCATATTATACCTGAGGGTTATGTTATGGATGGAGAGGTAGCTAGGGACTTTCTTGCTTGTAAGGATAGAGATGATCTTAAGAAATTATTATGCAAGTGGAAAGAAAAATCTTTGAATGCTAGAATGCAATATGATTCTAAGTTTGCTACTTCACCTATCTTTGTTACTGATAAGGATTATGAATTCTCTGTCGATCCTGAGTTAATTACTTTGGTTGAATCTGATCCTTTTCATGGTTATGAATCTGAAACTGTCGTGGCACATCTTACTAAGTTGAATGATATAGCCACCCTATTTGCTCATGAGGAAAAAATTTGCTATTATTATATTCTTAAGTTGTTTCCTTTCTCATTAAAGGGTGCTGCTAAGTTATGGTTTAATTCTCTTGCTCCTGGTTGTGTGCGTAGTCCCCAGGATATGATTTACTACTTCTCTGAAAAATATTTCTCTGCTCATAAGAAACAAGCTGCTTTAAAGGAAATATTTAACTTTGTGCAATGTGAAGAAGAGAGTCTCCACAAGCTTGGGGGAGGCTTCTCCAATTACTTAATGCTTTGCCTGATCATCCTCTCAAGAAAAATAAAATACTTGATATCTTTTATAATGGACTAACCGATGCTTCTAGGGACCACCTAGATAGTTGTGTTGGTTGTGTTTTCAGGGAACGAACTGTGGAACAAGCTGAATTATTATTGAATAATATTTTGAGCAATGATAATGATTGGACACTTCTTGAACCAACTCCTAAGCCAACTCCGAAGAAAAGAGGTATTCTATTCCTCAGTCCAGAAGATATGCAAGAGGCAAAGAAATCTATGAAAGAAAAAGGTATTAAAGCTGAAGATATTAAGAATCTACCACCTATTGAAGAAATACATAGTCTTGATAAACCGACACAGATAGTAGAGGTAAATTCTCTCTATAGATTTGATGAAGGTGATATCCCTTATAATAAGTCTGCTAGTCAGTGCTTGGATGAGTTTGATAATTTTATTGTTAAACAAGAGAACTTTAATGCTTATGTTAGTAGACAATTGAAACATAATGCTTACATGCTTGATTGCTTGGGTGATTATATGAGTAGAACTGTTAGTGATCTGAAAATTATTAGTAAACATGCTTCCATGGTTAAGACTCAAGTAGAACAAGTACTTAAGGCACCGGATGATTTGCTCAATGTGTTGAATAGTAAGAACAATGATAATGTTGTTAGGGTTATGACTAGAGGTGGTAAAATGACTCAGGAACCTTTGTATCCTGAGGGCCATCCTAAGAGAGCTGAGCAAGATTCTCAGAGAATTAATACTGATGCACCTAGTCCTAGTAATAAGAATAAAAGGAAAACTGATAGGACTTTGCATGCTTCTAGTGAACCTGTTATAGATACACTTGAGAACCCAAATGATATTTCTATTTCTGATGCTGAGACACAATCTGGTGATGAACATGAACCTAGTGATAATGTTAATGATGATGTTCATGTTGATGCTCAACCTAGTAATGATAATGATGTGGAGATTGAACCTGCTGTTGATCTTGATAACCCACAACCTAAAAACAAAAGATATGATAAGAGAGACTTCATTGCTAGGAAGCACGGTAAAGAAAGAGAACCATGGGTTCAGAAACCCGTGCCCTTTCCTCCTAAGCCATCCAAGAAAAAGGATGATGAGGATTTTGAGCGCTTTGTTGAAATGCTTAGACCTGTCTTTTTGCGTATGCGTTTGACTGATATTCTGAAAATGTCTCCTTATGTCAAGTATATGAAAGATATTGTTACAAATAAAAGAAAGATACCGGAGGCTAAAATTTCCACCATTCTTGCTAATTACACTTTTAAGGGTGGAATACCAAAGAAACTAGGAGATCCAGGAGTACCAACTATACCATGCTCCATTAAAAGAAACTATGTTAAAACTGCTTTATGTGATTTGGGAGCCGGTGTTAGTGTTATGCCTTTCTCTTTATATTGTAGACTTGATTTGAATAACTTGACACCTACTGAAATTTCTTTGCAAATGGCTGATAAATCAACTGCTATACCCATCGGTATTCGTGAGGATGTGCCAGTTGTGGTTGCAAACGTTACTATCTTAATGAACTTTGTTATTCTTGATATTCCTGAGGACGACAGTATGTCGATCATCCTTGGTAGACCCTTTTTGAATACTGCAGGGGGCTGTTATTGATTGCAACAAGGGCAATGTCACTTTTCATGTTAATGGTAATGAGCACACGGTACACTTTCCGAAGAAACAACCTCAAGTTCATAGTATCAATTCTATTGGAAAAATTTCAAGTATTACTATTGGAGGTTTTGAATTCCCTCTCCCTACTGTCAAAAAGAAATATGATATTCTTATTGCTGGGGACATGCATATCCCCGTTGAGGTAACCTAGTGTTATTCGAAAACTCTCTGGTTCCATGTTATTCGAAAGAAGTTTGTTAATAAGACTTGATCAACCTTGCTAATGGATTCCTTTTGATGAGCATGAGATGGATGAATTTAGAAAGCACAACTTTCTGTACCCACCTTTTACTTTCTGTTATTTAGAATAAATAAAGCAAAAATAGTATTATCTGTCTATTTTCTGAATTATCCGTGCAATAAAAAATGTCCCGAAAATAAAAGTTCTCCAAATGCCCTGAAAATTTAGTATGATTTTTTATAGAATATTTTAGAATTTCTGGCACTGAGATTGCACCAGGGGGCTGCACCAGTGGACCACAAGGGTGGAGGGCGCGCCCTACCCCCTGGGCGTGCCCCCTGCCTTGTGGGTCCCACGTGGGTCCCCCTCACTTATTCCAGCACCCATCCACTTCGTCTTCTTCTAGAAAAAATCATCCCGTAGCTCAAACCCGTGTTCTAGCTCATTTTGCTGCCATTTTCGATCTCCTTGTGTAAAGCTCCATTTGCAAAACTATTCTGGGGCATTGTTCTTCGGTATGTAACTCCTCCAATGATCCAATTAGTTTTTGTTATAGTGCTTTATATATTGCAAATTTTTGCTGGTGTGATGACCTTGTTCTTAAGCTTGCATGTCAAATTATATGGTCCAAAGTAGTTTTGATGCATGATAGAGCCTCTAGGCACTTGTAGGAGTAGTTGGTATTAGTTTTGTTGAGTTTGGTTCACTTTTATTTTAAGTCACTAAAAATTTCAGAAATTTTCAGAAAAGAAACGATGAAGAGATGGTTGAGAGGATCTTCGAGTCGGGGTTCTAAAGAAAATGAGAATGAGGAGAAGAAGAAGCCCAAGTACAACCTTCCCCGCACCGCGGAGGTTCGGCCGTGTGAATGGCCATGTGATGCATTCTTGGGGGCTGCCGGAATTTATGATGATTTCTATTATTTGGCGGAGAATGCAGGCATCACCGACTTCCTCCACGATAAGTGTGAACAATACCTCCTACTCACTAATACTTTCATGCAAAATTTTCACTTTCATGCTAGGAAATCACCACCCACGGTAGAATTTTATTTATATGATGAGTATAAGGAGATGACGCTTTATGATTTTTGTGAGGTTTGCAAATTACCTTTTGAGGGCAGCGTCGATGAACCACGTCCTAGAGATGTGGAAGATTTTATTGATGAAGTTACCGTAGGGGAAGGGAGAAAGGTGTCGGAAACGAGAGTGGCTAGTTTACATTTTTCCTGTTTTGCACTACTATTCATTATTTGTTGGGAGATGTTTAATTGGTCGCGGGGAGAGTGGAGGCCTTAGTGCTCCTGACCTTGCTATTTTGCGCCATGCTTTACTTCGTGATAGAACTTTTAGTTTGGGCGCTATGGTTGCTCGACGGTTGAGCTTAAACCGTTCGAGGGGTCCTATATTTGGAGGTATCTATGCCTTCTGCCTTGCTAAGCGCTTTGAGATACCCATTAGGCACGACGAGAAAGAGGAGATGCTACTACCCACTTTAAATTTAGACTATAACAGTATGGTAGCACATGATTTTATTAGCGCTGATAAGGAAAAGAGACTCATCTATAACCTGGTATTCAGCCAGAAAACTTGTAAGATTATAACTTTGCCTGCACCTTCTTTGTTCAATATTCATTCAGGCACATACCTCATTCTGCCCAAGGACATTTATGCATACTGGGAGAGGACGCGATCCCCAGTTCCTGAGCCAGAACCGTCACCTGATCCGTATGAGGAGTCTATTTATCAGTGGGAGCCACAGGAGCTCGCTAACCAGTGGAACCCCCAGGATCCTCCTCAGTACCAAGGAGAGGACTACTTTGATCCATGGGCATAAACCAACTTGGGCCAAAATCCTAAGCTTGGGGGAGTACGTATTTCTCACCGACATTACATTCATGTTCACACACTTGTTCCAGTTGTCGGTGTTCATACTTTTTCATTGTATTATCCATGTTAGTTTATTTATTTTTTCTCGCTTTCTTCTTGTGTGTTTGAAAAACTTTGAGAAAATCCAAAAAATAAATTAGTTGTAGTATTAAAAGAAAACCCAAAAAGATTTCTCGTTCTTCTTTTGCTTGTTGGGAGCTTTCCCGTGTAAATAGTTTTTCTTATTCTTGTTCTACTTTCTTCAGAAAAACAAAAACTCCAAAAACATTTCAGTGTGTTTCTTTGAAATTCTTTTCCTTTCTTTGGGTCGTAAGGAGAAGACCACGATGAAAATGTTGAGTGATTCTCGTATGCATTATTGTTGATCTAACGAAGAGCCCATATTACCTTGTCTTCTCCTTTGAATAAATGTTTGCAGATTCCAGCTTCGTCCAATGCACGTGCACTATTATTATTATCCACACTGTTCAGTTGTGCAAGTGAAAGGCAATAATGACGATATTTGATGAAATGATTGAGATGAGGAAAAGCTGGTATGAACTCGACCTATCTTGTTTTTGTAAATATGATTAGTTCATCGTTCTTGATTCAGCCCATTATGAATGAAACATGTTTGCAATGACAATTAGAGATTATAGTTACTCATGCCATGCTCAATTAGCTAGGAGTTTATAATGGTTTACCTTGCGTGCCAACATGCTTTTAAAATGGTTGTGATGTAGTATGATAGGATGGTATCCTCCTTTGAATGATTTAAGTGGCTTGACTTGGCACATGTTCACGCATGTAGTTGAAACAAAATCAACATAGCCTCCACGATATTTATGTTCATGGTGATTTATATCCTACTCATGTTTGCACTCAATGTTGGTTAATCTTAACGCATATTTATGACTGTTGTCGCTCTCTAGTTGGTCGCTCCTTAATCTTTTGCTAGCCTTCACTTGTACTAAGCGGGAATACTGCTTGTGCATCCACTTCCATAAACCCAAAGTTGTTCCATATGAGTCCGCCATACCTACCTATATACGGTATTTACCTGCCATTCCAAGTAAATTTGCATGTGCCAAACTCTAAACCTTCAAATGATAATCTGTTTTGTATGCCCGAATCGCTCATGTAGCGACTGGGGGCTGTCAGTATCTTCCATGCTAGGTCGATTATTCTCAAGATGAGTGTTTATTCACTTGTCATTCATGAGAAAGTGGCTGGTATTCGGGATGCCCAGTCCCATGCTCAAATGAAATCAAAAAAATAATTTCAAACAAAACTCCCCCTGGATTGTTGCTTGTATGGACGGTACTCGTTGTTTCGGACCAGTCGTGGAGTGTGCTTGTTGGTTGAGGGGGAGTAAAAACTTTACCATTCTGTTTGGGAACCGCCTATAATGTATGTAGCATGGAAGATACCAAGATCTCTTGGTTGTTATGTTGACAATGAAAGCATACCGCTCAAAATTATATTCATCTCTATTTCAAAAAGCTCGAGCTCTGGCACCTTTGCAAATCCCTGCTTCCCTCTGCGAAGGGCCTATCTATTTACTTTTATACTGAGTCATAATCCTCTTATAAAAAGCACCAGTTAGAGAGCACCACTGTCATTTGTATGCGTTGTTATTAATTGCTATTGAGTATGACTGTGACTGGATCTCTTTCACCATGAATTACAATGTCTAGTCAGTCCTTGATCTTCAGGGGTGCTCTGCATTTATGTTTTGCGGTCTCAGAAAGGGCTAGCGAGATACCGTTTTGTCATATCATATCATGATTGTTTTGAAAAAGTGTTGTCATCCGAGGTTTATTATTATTGCTCGCTAGTTGATTGTGCCATTGATATGAGTAAATGTGAGACCTAAATGTTATTGTGAATAGGGTTAGTTCATAATCTTTGCTGAAAACCGGAATGCTGGCTTTACATATTTGCAACAACAAGATCAAACAGAGTTTGTAAAAGTTTTTATTTATCACTTTCAGTTTTTCAACTGAATTGCTTGAAGACAAGCAATGGGTTAAGCTTGGGGGAGTTGCTACGTCTCCATCGTATCTACTTTTCCAAACTCTTTTGCCCTTGTTTTGGACTCTAGTTTGCATGATTTGAATGGAACTAACCTGGACTGACGCTGTTTTCAGCAGAATTGCCTTGGTGTTATTTTTGTGCAGAAATAAAAGTTCTCGGAATGACCTGGAAATTCACGGAGAATATTTTTGGAATAAATAAAAAATATTGGCGAAAGAATCAACCAGAGGGGACCCACCGGCTGACCACAAGGGTTGAGGGTGCACCCCCCTGCCTTGTGGGTCCCCAGGACCTCCACCGACCTCAACTCCAACTCTATATATTCACTTTCGGGGAGAAAAAAATCAGAGAGAAGGATTCATCGCGTTTTACGATACGGAGCCGCCGCCACCTCCTGTTCTTCAGCGGGAGGGCAGATCTGGAGTCCGTTCGGGGCTCCGAAGAGGGGAAATCGACGCCATCATCATCATCAACCATCCTCCATCACCAATTTCATGATGCTCACCGCCGTGCGTGAGTAATTCCATCGTAGGCTTGCTGGACGGTGATGGGTTGGATAAGATTTGTCATGTAATCGAGTTAGTTTTGTTAGGGTTTGATCCCTAGTATCCACTATGTTCTAAGATTGATGTTGCTATGACTTTGCTATGCTTAATGCTTGTCACTAGGGCCCGAGTGCCATGATTTCATATCTGAACCTATTATGTTTTCATGAATATATATGTGTTCTTGATCCTATCTTGCAAGTTGTAGACACCTATTACGTGTTATGATCCGCATACCCCAAGGTGACAATAATTGGGATTCTTTCCGGTGATTACCGTAGTTTGAGGAGTTCATGTATTCACTAAGTGCTAATGCTTTGGTCCGGTACTCTATTAAAAGGAGGCCTTAATATCCCTTAGTTTCCATTAGGACCCCGCTGCCACGGGAGGGTAGGACAAAAGATGTCATGCAAGTTCTTTTCCATAAGCACGTATGACTATATTCGGAATACATACCTACATTACATTGATGAATTGGAGCTAGTTCTGTGTCACCCTAGGTTATAACTGTTGCATGATGAATGCCATCCGACATAATTATCCATCATTGATCCATTGCCTATGAGCTTTTCACATATTGATCTTTGCTACATTATTTTGCCGTTGCCACTGTTACAATTACTACAAAACTGCTACTGTTACTTTTGCTACCGTTATCGTTACTTCCATACTACTTTGCTACCAAAAACTTTGCTGCAGATATTAAGTCTTTCAGGTGTGGTTGAATTGACAACTCAGCTGCTAATACTTGAGAATATTCTTTGGCTCCCCTTGTGTCGAATCAATAAATTTGGGTTGAATACTCTACCCTCGAAAACTGTTGCGATCCCCTATACTTGTGGGTTACCACTTAGTCATTTGCTTGCAAGCTTATGATGTGTATTACCGAGAGGGCCCAGAGATACCTCTCTGAAACTTGGAGTGACAAATCCTAATCTTGATCTATGCCAACTCAACAAACACCTTCGGAGATACCTGTAGATCATCTTTATGATCACCCAGTTATGTTGTGACGTTTGATAGCACACAAGGCATTCCTCCGGTATCCGGGAGTTGCATAATCTCATAGTCGAAGGAATATGTATTTGACATGAAGAAAGCAATAGCAATAAACTGAATGATCAATATGCTAAGCGAACGGATGGGTCTTGTCCATCACATTATTCTCCTAATGATGTGATCCCGTTATCAAATGACAACACATGTCCATGGTTAGGAAACCTTAACTATCTTTGATCAACGAGCTAGTCTAGTAGAGGCTTACTAGGGACACAGTATTTGTTTATGTATTCACACATGTATTTAAGTTTCCGATCAATACAATTCTAGCATGAATAATAAACCTTTATCATGAATAAGGAAATATAAAATAACAACTTTATTATTGCCTCTAGGGCATATTTCCTTCAGTCTCCCACTTGCACTAGGGTCAATAATCTAGTTCACATCGCCATGTGAATAACACCCATAGTTCACATCATCATGTGACCAATATCCAAAGAGTTTACTAGAGTCAATAATCTAGTTCACATCGCTATGTGATTAACACCCAAAGAGTACTAAGGTGTGATCATGTTTTGTTTGTGTGAGAAGTTTAGTCAACGGGTCTACCACATTCAGATCCGTATGTATTTTGCAAATTTCTTTGTCTACAATGCTCTGCATGGAGCTATTCTAGTTGATTGCTCCCACTTTCAATATGTATCCAGATTGGGACTCAGAGTCATCCGCATCGGTGTTAAAGCTTGCATCGACGTAACCCTTTACGACGAACTCTTTATGACTTCCATAACCGAGAAACATTTCCTTAGTCCTCTTTAAGGCATCTAAGGATAATTTTAACCGCTGTCCAATGATCCACTCCTGGATCACTATTGCAAGGTACACAACAGGCATGGTACACAGCATGGCATACTTTATAGAACATATGGCTGAGGCATGGGGAATGACTTTCATTCTCTCTCCATCTTCTGCCGTGGTCGAGTTTTGAGTCATACTCAACTTCACACCTTGCAACACAGGCAAGAACCCTTTCTTTGACTGATCTATTTTGAACTTCTTCAAAACTTTGTCAAGGCATGTGCTTTGTGAAAGTCCTATTAAACGTCTCAATCTATCCCTATAGATCTTGATGCTCAATACGTAAGTAGCTTCACCGAGGTCTTTCATTGAAAAATTCTTATTCAAATATCATTTTATGCTATCCAGAAATTCTATATTATTTCCAATCAGCAATATGTCATCCACATATAATATTAGAAATGCTACAGAGCTCCCACTCACTTTTTTGTAAATACAGGCTTCACCGTAAGTCTGTATAAAACCATATGCTTTGATCACCTCATCAAAGCGTATATTCCAACTCCGAGATGCTTGCACCAGTCCATAGATGGATCGCTGGAGCTTGCACACTTTGTTAGCACCTTTAGGATCAACAAAACCTTCTGGTTGCATCATATACAACTCTTCTTTAAGATATCCATTAAGGAATGCAGTTTTGACATCCATTTGCCAGATTTCCTAATTATAAAATGCGGCAATTGCTAACATGATTCGGACGGACTTAAGCATCGCTATGGGTGAGAAAGTCTCATCATAGTCAACTCCTTGAACTTGTCGAAAGCCTTTTGCGACAAGTCGAGCTTTATAGATAGTAACATTACCATCAGCGTCAATCTTCTTCTTGAAGATCCATTTATTCTCTATGGCTTGCCGATCATCGGGCAAGTCCACCAAAGTCCATACTTTGTTCTCATACATGGATCCTATCTCAGATTTCATGGCCTCAAGCCATGTGTCGGAATCTGGGCTCATCATAGCTTCTTCATAGTTCGTAGGTTTGCCTTGGTCTAGTAACATGACTTCCAAGACAAGATTACCGTACCACTCTGGTGCGGATCTTGCTCTGGTCGATCTACGAGGTTCAGTAGTAACTTGATCTGAAGCTTCATGATGGTTATCATTTGTTTCCTCTCTAGTTGGTGTAGGCATCACGGGAACGGTTTTCTGTGATGTACTACTCTCCAATTCGAGAGAAGGTACAATTACCTCATCAAATTCTACCTTCCTCCCACTCACTTCTTTCGAAAGAAACTCTTTCTCTAGAAAGGATCCATTCTTAGCAACAATGATTTTTGCCCTCGGATCTGTGGTAGAAGGTATACCCAATAGTTTCTTTCGAGTATCCTATGAAGACGCACTTCTCCGTTTTGGGTTCGAGCTTATCAGGCTGAAGCCTTTTGACATAAGCGGTGCATCCCCAAACTTTTAAGAAATGACAGCTTAGGTTTCTTACCAAACCATAGTTCATACGGTGTCATCTCAACGGATTTAGACGGTGCCCTATTTAATGTGAATGCGGCTGTCTCTAAAGCATAACCCCAAAATGATAAAGGCAAATCGGTAAGAGACATCATAGAACACACCATATCCAATAAAGTATGGTTACGACGTTCGGACACACCATTACGCTGTGGTGTTCCTGGTGGCATGAGTTGTGAAACTATTCCACATTGTTTTAAATGAAGGCCAAACTCATAACTCAAATATTCGCCTCCGTGATCAGATCGTAGAAACTTTATTTTCTTGTTACGATGATTCTCCACTTCACTCTGAAATTCTTTGAACTTTTCAAATGTTTCAAACTTGTGTTTCGTCAAGTAGACATACCCATATCTACTCAAATCATCTATGAAGGTCAGAAAATAACGATACCTGCCGCGTGCTTCAATACTCATCGGACCGCATATATCGGTATGTATTATTTCCAGTAAGTCATTAGCTCGCTCCATTGTTCCGGAGAACGGAGTTTTAGTCATCTTGCCCATGAGGCATGGTTCGCAAGTATCAAATGATTCATAATCAAGTGATCCCAAAAGTCCATCTGCATGGAGTTTCTTCATGCGCTTTACACCAATATAACCTAAATGGCAGTGCCACAAGTATGTTGCACTATCATTATCAACTTTGCATCTTTTGACATCAATATTATGAATATGTGTATCCTTACGATCGAGATTCAATAAACCATTCTCATTGGGTGTGTGGCCATAGAAGGTTTTATTCATGTAAACAGAACAACAATTATTCTCTAATTTAAATGAATAACCGTATTGCAATAAACATGATCTAATCATATTCATGCTCAACGCAAACACCAAATAACATTTATTTAGGTTCAACACTAATCCCGAAGGTAGAGGGAGTGTACGATGGTGATCGCATCAACCTTGGAATCAATTCCAACACACATCGTCACCTCGCCCTTAACTAGTCTCTGTTTATTCTGCAACTCCTGTTTCGAGTTTACTAATCTTAGCAACTGAACCGGTATCAAATACCCAGGGGCTACTACTAACACTAGTAAGGTACACATCAATAACATGTATATCAAATATACTTTTGTTCACTTTGCCATCCTTCTTATCCGCCAAGCATTTGGGGCAGTTCCGCTTCTAGTGACCATTTCCTTTACAGTAGAAGCACTCAGTTTCAGGCTCGGGTCCAGCTTTGGGCTTCTTCATGGGAGTGGCAACTTGCTTGCCATTATTCTTGAAGTTCCCTTTCTTTCCCTTGCCCTTTTTCTTGAAACTAGTGGTCTTCTTAACCATCAATACTTGATGCTCTTTCTTGATTTCTACCTTCGCCGATTTCAGCATCACGAAGAGCTCGGGAATCATTTTCGTCATCCCTTGCATATTATAGTTCATCACGAAGTTCTAGTAGCTTGGTGATAGTGACTAGAGAAATCTGTCAATCACTATCTTATCTGGAAGATTAACTCCCACTTGATTCAAGTGATTGTAGTATCCAGACATTCTGAGTACATGCTCACTGGCTGAGCTATTCTCCTCCATCTTGTAGGCAAAGTACTTGTCAGAGGTCTCATACCTCTCAACACGGGCATGAGCATGAAATACCAATTTCAGCTCTTGGAGCATCTCATATGTTCCATGGCGTTCAAAACGTCTTTGAAGTCCCGGTTCTAAGCCGTAAAGCATGGCGCACTAAACTACTAAGTAGTCATCATATCGAGCTTGCCAAATGTTCATAACATCTGCATCCGCTCCTGCAATAGGTCTGTCACCTAGCGATGCATCAAGGACATAGTTCTTCTGTCCAACAATGAGGATAATCCTCGGATCATGGACCTAGTCCGCATCATTGCTACTATCATCTTTCAACTTATTTTTCTCTAGGAACATATCAAAAAATAAGGGAGCTACATCTCGAGCTATTGATCTACAACATAGATTTACAAATATTATCAGGACTAAGTTCATGATAAATTAAGTTCAATTAATCAAGTTACTAATGAACTCCCACTTAAATCAACATCCCTCAAGCTGTCTAAGTGATACATGATCCATATCAACTAACCCATATCCGATCATCATGTGAGATGGGGTAGTCATCAATGGTGAACATCTCTATGTTGATCATATCTACTATATGACTCATGTTCGACCTTTCGGTCCCCAGTGTTCCGAGACCATGTCTGTACATGCTAGGCTCGTCAAGTTTAATCCAAGTATTCTGCATGTGCAAAACTGTCTTACACCCATTGTATGTGAACGTAGAGTCTATCACACCCGATCATCACGTGGTGTCTCAAAACGATGAACTTTCACAATGGTGCATACCCGGGGAGAACACTTTTATCTTGAAATTTAGTGAAGGGATCATCTTATAATGCTACCGTCGTTCTAAGCAAAATAAGATGCATAAAAGATAAACATCACATGCAATCAAAATATGTGACATGATATGGCCATCATCATCTTGTGCTTTTGATCTCCATCTCCAAAGCATCGTCATGATCTCCATTGTCACCTGCTCGACACCTTGATCTCCATCGTTGCGTCGTGGACGTCTCGCCAACTATTGCTTCTACAACTATCGCTAACGCATAGTGATAAAGTAAAGCAATTACATGGCGTTTGCATTTCATACAATAAAGAGACAACCATAAGGCTCCTGCCGGTTGCCGATAACTTACAAAACATGATCATGTCATACAATAACGTATATCACATCATGTCTTGACCATATCACATCACAACATGCCCTGCAAAAACAAGTTAGACGTCCTCTACTTTGTTATTGCAAGTTTTACGTGGCTGCTACGGGCTTCTAGCAAGAGCCGTTCTTACCTACGGCAAAAACCACAACGGTGATTCATCAAGTTTTCTGTTTTAACCTTCTTCAAGGACTGTCCGTAGTCAAATTCGATTCAACTAAAGTAGGAGAAACAGACACCCACCAGCCACCTTTATGCAAAACTAGTTACATGTCAATCGGTGGAACTGGTGCATTGTGCGTGGACATGTAAGGTTGGTCCGGGCCGCTTCATCCCACAATACCACCGAATCAAAATAAGACGTTGGTGGTAAGCAGTATGACTATCACCGCCCACGACTCTTTGTGCTCTACTCGTGCATATCATCTACGCATAGATCTGGCTCGGATGCCACTGTTGGGAATTGTTGCATGGAAAACAAAAAAAAATCTACGCACACGCAATGATCTATCCATGGAGATGCATAGCAACAAGGGGGGAGAGTGTGTCTACGTACCCTCGTAGACCGTAAGCGGAAGCATTTCACAATGTGGTTGATGTAGTCGAACTTTCTTCGCGATCCAACCGATCGAGTACCAAACGTACGGCACCTCCGCGTTCAGCACACGTTCAGCTCGCTGACGTCCTCGCCTTCTTGATCCAGCAAGATGGGCGAAGTAGTAGATCAGTTCCAGCAGCACGACGGTGTGGTGACGGTGATGGTGAAGTGACCTCCGCAGGGCTTCTCCTAAGCACTACGAAAATATGACCGGGGGTGTAAACTATGGAGGTGGACGCCGCACACGGCTAGGCAATCGTCTGTTGTGTGCTAGGCGCCCCCCTCCCACATATATATAGGTGGGAGGGAGGGAGGAGCAGCCAAAGGAGGCGCCCAAGTAGGAGGAATCCTACTTGGAGTCCCTCCCAAGCCGCGCCCCTCCTTTCCTTATTTGGAGCACGGGAAAGGCAGGGGAGGGTGGCGCCTTCCCTTTCCTTTCTCCCATGAGAGGGAAAGGCAGGAGGGGCTAGCCCTCCCCCTTTTCCTTCCCTAGGGCTGGCCAACCAAGGGAGGAGGTGCACCATCCCCCTTGTGGGCTGGTCTGTCCCCTCCTTTGGCCCATAAGGCCCATAACTTGCCGGAGGGTGCCCGGAACCCCTTCCGGTGACCTGATTCCTTCCCGATACGTCCCGAAACACTTCGATCGTCCTATATATCAATCTTTCCCTCTCGACCATTTTGAGAATCCTCATCATGTCCATGATCTCATCCGGCACTCCGAACAACATTCGGTCACCAAAACATATAACTCATATAACACTATATTGTTAACGAACGTTAAGCGTGCGGACCCTACGGGTTCGAGAACTATGTAGACATGACTGAGACACCTCTCCGGTCAATAACCAATAGCGGAACCTGGATGCCCATATTGGCTCCTACATATTCTATGAAGATCTTTATCGGTCGAACCGTTATGACAACATAAGTAATTCCCTTTGTCCATCGGTATGTTACTTGCCCGAGATTCGATCGTCGGTATCTCTATACCTAGTTCAATCTCATTACCGGCAAGTCTCTTTACTTGTTCCGTAATACATCACCTTGTAACTAACTCCTTAGTCATTTGCTTGCACCCTTATGATGTGTATTACCGAGAGGGCCCAGAGATACCTCTCCGAAACTCGGAGTGACAAATCCTAATCTTGATCTATGCCAACTCAACATACACCTTCGGAGATACCTGTAGAGCATCTTTATGATCACCCAGTTATGTTGTGACGTTTGATAGCACAAAAAGCATTCCTCCGGTATCCGGGAGTTGCATAATCTCATAGTCGAAGGAATATGTATTTGACATGAAGAAAGCAATAGCAATAAACTGAACGATCAATATGCTAAGCTAACGGATGGTTCTTGTCCATCACATCATTCTCCTAATGATGTGATCCCATTATCAAATGACAACACATGTCCATGGTTAGGAAACCTTAACTATCTTTGATCAACGAGCTAGTCTAGTAGATGCTGTAGGGGAACGTTGCATGGGAAACAAAAAATTTCCTATGCTCACCAAGATCCAATCTAGGAGATGACCATCTACGAGAGGAGAGATTGGATCTACATACCCTTGTAGATCGCTAAGTGGAAGCATTAAGAAACGCGGTTGATGTAGTCGAACGCCTTCGCGATCCAATCACGATCCGTCCCCCGAACTCTGATCCAAGTGCCGAACGGACGGCACCTCCGTGTTCAACACACGTACGGCTTGGTGATGCCTTCACCTCCTCGATCCAGCGAGCGATGGTGAAGTAGTAGCTCGAGTCCTCTGGCAGCACGACTGCGTGGTGGCGGTGGTGGTGGCGGAATCTCAGCAGAGCTTCGCTAAGTGCTACGGAGAGGAAGAGGGATGCGAGGGAGAGGAGAGGCAGCGCCGTGGCGCAGAGATGTGTTCAAAGGGTGCGGCTGCCTTCTCTCTACCTCTCTATATATAGGGGGAGGGAGGAGGGGGTGGCGCCCCTAGGGTTTCCCCTAGGGGGCAGCGTCCAGGGCAGATGGGATCTCCCCTAGGGAAACGCTAGGGTGACTTGCCCCCCAAGCCAGGTGGAGGGAACCCTAGAGGGGGCGCCCCACCTCTCCTGGTAACGTGAGATGGGGTGAGGGGGGCGCTCAGCCCCTTAGTGGGCTGGTGTGCCCCCTCCTCTAGGCCCATGAGCCCCCCCAACAATTGTCGGGGCCTCCTGAAACCCCTTTCGGTCATGCTGGTCATCACCCGGTACCCCCGGAACACTTCCGGACTCCAATACCCTTCGTCCAATATATCAATCTTCACCTCCGGACCATTCCGGAGTTCCTCGTCATGTCCGGGATCTCATCCGGGACTCCGAACAACCTTCGGTAACCACCATAATGACTCAACTATACTTATATCGTCACCAAATGTTAAGTGTGTAGACCCTGCGGGTTCGAGAACTATGCAGACATGACCGAGACACCTCTACGGTCAATAACCAATAGCGGGACCTGGATGCCCATAATGGTTCCTACATATTCTACGAAGATCTTATCGGTCGAACCTCGATGTCAAGGATTCAGCTAATCCCGTATGTAGTTCCCTTTGTCTATCGGTATGTTACTTGCCTGAGATTCGATCGTCGGTATCTCCATACCTAGTTCAATCTCGTTACCGGCAAGTCTCTTTACTCGTTCCGTAATACAAGATCCCGTGGCTAACTCATTAGTCACATTACTTGCAAGCTTACTGTGATGTTGTATTACCGAGTGGGCCCTAAGATACCTCTCCATCTTACAGAGTGACAAATCCCAGTCTTGATCCATGCCAACTCAACGGACACCCTCGGAGATACCTGTAGAGCACCTTTATAGTCACCCAGTTACGTTGCGATGTTTGGTACACACAAGATATTCCTCCGGTGTCAGTGAGTTGCATGATCTCATGGTCATAGGAACATATACTTGACATGTAGAAAACGATAGCAGTAAACTTGATACGATCATATGCTACGATTATTGTTTGGGTCTTGTCCATCACAGCATTCTCCTAATGATGTGATCCCGTTATCAAATGACAACTCTTGTCTATGACTAGGAAACCATAGCCATCTTTGATGAACGAGCTAGTCCGGTAGAGGCTTACTAGGGACATGTTGTTGTCTATGTATCCACACATGTATTTGAGTTTTCAGTCAATCCAACTATAGCATGGATAATAAACGATTATCATGAACAAGGAAATATAATAATAACTACTTTATTATTGCCTCTAGGGCATATTTCCAACAGTCTCCCACTTGCACTAGAGTCAATAATCTAGTTCACATTGCCATGTGATTAACACTCATAGTTCACATCGCCATGTGACTAACACCCAAAGAGTTTACTAGAGTCAATAATCTAGTTCACATCACCATGTGATTAACACTCAATGAGTTCTGGGGTTTGATCATGTTATGCTTAAGAGAGAGGTTTTAGTCAACGGGTCTGCAACATTCAGATCCGTATGTACTTCGCAAATCTCTATGTCATATTGTAGATGCTACTACCACGCTCCACTTGGAGCTATTCCAAATGGTTGCTCCACTATACGCATCCGGTTTGCTACTCAGAGTCATCCGGATAGGTGTTAAAGCTTGCATTGACGTAACCCTTTACGGCAAACTCTTTGTCGGAGGGATTGACCACGGTAGCCTCACCAGCACCCCATAGCATTTCAAGACAACAAGCCAAGCCCCTTGCGCCTCCCGGACGTGTGGCCGGCTCCTTTGGGCTGGAAGGCCCAAGAGGCCGACTCCCAGATGGCGGTGTACCCTCAGAAGGCGGCTTCGGGGGAGGCCGGGTCCTAGCAAATGGCCCCTCCTCCCCTCGGAGTCTGCGCCCATTCAATACGATAAGATGGGGCGTGGCTACAGGGCCACCCGTACCCCCAAATCCCGGCGGGGCGTGGCTACAGGGCGGGCTGACCAAGCGGACACCCCTCTGCCAGGCGCGGCACTGTAGCCACGCGGCCCGTGACGCAGCCCTCGTCAGTGGGACCATGCTCCCACGATGGGCGGTCGGTACGGCCCACAGGCGGCGGGCCCTACCCGTCCGTGAGCAACCGGAAGACGGCGCATCTCAAGAAGGCGGCCTCAGCGACAGGCCGGCTTCCAGCAGCCGGCCTCTCCCTCCACTCGGAGTCAACGCGCAGTTACTCCAATGAGACGGGGTGTGGCTACAGTGAACGCCCGCCAGGTGGTGGACTGTAGCCATTCCTCCCCTAACAAGGCCCTCGTCATCAAGGGTGAGGCTACAGCAAAAGGCAATCAGCGTGGCCCACAGGTGGCGGGCCCCACCTGTCGGCCGAATCCTCGGCAGCCGGCGGGACCCACCAAGCAGCAGGCCCCAGCAGCCAGCAGAGAACCTGGCGCCCATAAACGCTGACATCCGGGTCCTACACCCAGCCCAATTACCATTGTACCCCTGGGGGGTAGGCCTATATAAAACCCCAGGTTCGCCCATGAAAAGGGTTGAGCTCATCTTCCATGCCATATACACACACGTAGCTAGAGAAGCACTAGGGCTAGCCTTGCCCTTCTCCTTCCTCTAGCAAACAGCGCAAGGAGCAAGCTTGTAGCTACGAGATTGATTATAGTCATCATGCGGAGACCCCGCAGAGCAGGACTAGGGGTGTTATCTCCTCGGAGAGCCCCGAACCAGGGTAAGACTCGTGTTCGTTCGAGATCTCGCTCACTCCCGCTTCCAGGGCCCGATGATGTACTCCTATTCCCATCCATGATAAGCCACCCCCTGGCATATGTCGCGAGATTACCCCGACATTTGGCGCCCACCGTGGGGCAAAGCGCACCGTCGGTCGGAGACATGTTCTGGATGGGAACCATCTTCCGCTCCGACGAGCACGTTGCGCCTGGCCTGATCAGCCAGCCCGGCGCGCCTGTTGGCGCATGCATCAGCGCGCCGCTTGGCGCGGGGGCGGCCTGCCCCACGAGCTGCCTTGCCGACCTCCTCGGCAAGGCCAGCCTCTCCGACGAGCCCGCTCCCGACGCAGGAGCGGCGTCCCCTGTGAGCTGCCTCATCGACCTCTTCGGCAAGCTCGGCATCACCAACGAGCCGGCCTCCGACGTGGAGTCCGTCGGCTCCACCGACCCCTCCATCGAGCCCGTCGCGATGATCATCAAATCCGACGCGGCCTCCACCAATGAATTCCCCACCGATGTGGTGGTCATCGACGATCCGCTCCCCCTTGTCGCCGGCGACACCGACGCCAGCACCATCGCAGAGCTGCTGGTCACTGGCCACGGCGACAATTCCGCTGGGGCTGCCCAGGACACGCTGCGAGCGGCCATGCAGGGCCTGGCCACCCCAGTGGCTGCTAACGCTGATGGGGCGACTCTGGAGGCATTCCGTGTCTCGCTCCTTGAAAGCGCCAACAATATGGCGGCCATGAGGCGCCGCGCTGAGGCCTGCCAGCGCGAGATCGACCGCATAGCATGCGGCATGCCGGCTACTGCCGAGCCCAGCCGTTCGGCAACGCGGCGCGGCCATAGCCAGCATGCTGGGAGTCGGACGCCCAGTCTACGCCAATTCCAATGAGAACCTGCGCACCGCCCAGGCGGCGGCAGACGAGCTGGATAACCTGGAGGGCAAGGAGCGTCGCAGCCAGATGGCATGCCTCCAGGAGCTCCTTGACACTGCGACCACGCAGCAAGATGCGCGGCATCGCGCGATGACAGCCGGCAAGCAAGCCGAGGACCATCCCCCCCGCCGTGAGCATGGAGCGACCTCCCGGTCCCCAGCAGGCGGGGACCACGGTCAGCAAGACCCGGAGCCGGCTGCTAGCCGTAGCCGTTGCACTCGCCTTACGGTTGTGCGCAGCCATGACGACCGCCCATGAGTGGAGCACCGGCGGGACGAGCGTCCGCCTCCTCCTCGCAGGGAGAGGCTGGCCTCTCCACTGCCTGTGGACCACCCGACTCTTGGAGACCGGCTTGGCCCCCGTGAAGGAGTCGGAGAGAACGACGCGCGCCACCGGATCGAGCGGCTTGCTCGGTCCCTGGCCATAGAAGAAGAAGATGCAATCGGCCCGGCCTGTTTCGGCCCCCGCATTCATGACGAGCCCTTCCCCAAAGGGTTTTCGCTTCCCCGAGATACTCCCAAGTACAATGGCTCCGTGAAGCCGGAGGACTGGCTGGTCGACTACTCCACGGCCTTCAGCATAGCAAACGGCAAAAAGCGCGTTGCCGTGAAGTATGTTCCGCTCATGCTCTAGGGCACGGCCCGGACATGGCTGAACAGCCTCAAGCCGTACAGCGTCAACAGCTGGCTTGACTTCACCGATGTCTTCATCCGCAACTTCACCAGCACCTACAAGTGGCCCCCCAAGCCACGCCAACTCTCCATGTGCGTTCAGGGCCCAACTGAGTCCACACGCGACTACCTGACGCGCTAGGCCAATTTGCGCAACTCCTGCAAAGGGGTGCACGAGGTGCAGGCCATCGAGTACTTCACCACCGGGTGCAGAGAGGGCACCTTGCTCAAGCACAAGCTCTTGTGTGATGAGCCGGCTACACTGGATGAGCTCCTGGTCATGGCCGACAAGTACGCCACTGCCGACTCCTCCATGAAGTCGGAGATTCGGGTGGACGCGTCCAGGAAGATGCTCCCGCCGGCTCCTCACACGCCGGCTGGTGACACCAACCGGCACCAACATCCGAACGACAACAAAAGCAAGGCCCAGCAGCTGGCTTCCAACAGCCGGCAGGTGGCAACGGTCGAAGACCAGCAGCCGGAAGGGCAATCCAGCCCCAAGCGTCAGAAGGGCGGCAAGGCCGCTTGGTTGCCCGCCTTCTCCTTCGAGCAAGCACTTGACGCCCCGTGCAAGTTCCACAGCGGCGCGAAGCCGTCCAACCATACCACTCGGAAATGCCACTAGCTCACCCGAATTGCCAAGGGCGAAGGCCTGCCGGCCCACCGGTTCCGCCTCCTTAGCAGCCGGCCTCCCGTCCAGTCGGCATGCTCCAAGATGAGTTCCCCGAGCCAAATGCCACATACGTCGTCTTCACCAGCCAAGCCGACGACAAGCACAGTCGGTGGCAGCAGCACCGCAAGGTCAACGCTGTCGCTTCAGAGGTGCCTCCATTCATGCACTGGTCCGAGAAGCCCATCAGTTGGAGCCGTGAAGACCACCCGGCCGAGATGCCCTCGCCGGGTGCTTATGCGATGGTGCTGGATTCCACCTTCTCAACAGAGAGGCGGGCTTGCCGCTTCTCCCGGATCCTGATAGATGGCGGCAGCAGCATCAACATCCTGTACCGCGACACCATGGAGAAGCTGGGCATCAAGGAAAAGCAACTCCTGCCCAGCCGAACTGTGTTCCATGGCATAGTCCCCAGGCTTTCCTGCTCTCCAATCGGCAAGATCAAGATTGATGTCCTGTTCGGCGACAAGACCCACTTCCGCCGCGAGCCAATCTGGTTCGAGGTGGTCAACTTGGACAGCCCCTACCACGCGCTCTTGGGCCGGCCCGCACTAGCCAAGTTCATGGCGGTGCCGCATTACGTCTACCTGAAGATGAGGATGCCGGGTCCCAAGGGCATCATCACCGTTGCCGGCGACTACCAGGAGTCGCTCTCATGTGCCGCCGCCAGCAGCCAGCTGGCCGAGTCCCTCATCATTGCTGAAGAGAAGCGCCTCCTTGACCAGGTGGTGGCCATGGCCAGCAAGCAGCCGGACATGCCATCCGACCCCAAGGACGCAGACACCCAGGGCTCCTTCTAGCCGGCCAAGGAAACCAAGAAGATTCCCTTGGATTCGGCGCACCCGGAGAGATTTGCTGTCGTGGGGTCAAACCTCGATAGCAAATAGGAAAGCGAGCTAGTCGATTTCCTCCGTGAGAATCGGGACATCTTCGCATGGTCCCCCAAAGACATGCCGGGTGTTCCGACGGATTTCGCCGAGCACAAGCTACATGTGAGGCCGGATGCTAAACCGGTCAAGCAACCCCTCCGCCGCCTGTTAGAAGAGAAGAGAGGGATTGTTGGTGAAGAGATCGCCCGACTTCTGGCAGCCGGCTTCATCATGGAAGTATTCTAACTGGGCTGGCTTGCCAACCCAGTCCTCGTTTTGAAAAAGAACAACAAGTGGCGCATGTGTATCGACTACACTAGCCTCAACAAAGCCTGCCCCAAGGACCCTTTTGCCTTGCCCTGGATAGATCAAGTGATCGACTCCACAGCCGGATGAGAGCTGCTGTCTTTCCTGGACGCCTACTCCGGCTACCACCAGATCAAGCTGAACCCGGTCGATCGGCTAAAGACCGCCTTCATCACACCATTTGGAGCCTTCTGTTACCTGACCATGACGTTCGGCTTGAGAAATGCCGGCGCCACGTTTCAGCGTTGCATGCAGAAGTGCCTCCTCAAGCAACTCGGCAGAAATGCCCACGTCTATGTAGACGATATTGTGGTGAAGACGGAGAAGCGCGACACCCTTCTGGAAGACCTCAAGGAGACATTTGACAACCTGCACCGCTTTCAGATCAAGCTCAACCCGGAGAAATGCGTCTTCGGAGTACCAGCTGGCCAGCTCCTTGGCTTCCTTGTCTCTGAGCGCGGGATCGAGTGCAACCCCGTGAAGATCAAGGCCATCGAGCGGATGCAAAGGCCAACCCGGCTGCGGTTCATCCAGAAGTTCACCGGGTGCTTGGCATCACTCAGCCGGTTCATCAGTCGGCTGGGCAAGAAGGCCCTCCCATTGTACCTGCTGATGAAGAAGACCACCTGCTTTGAATGGAACGACCAGGCGGATGAGGCTTTCCTCCAGCTCAAGCGGATGCTGTCCACACCGCCTGTTTTGGCCGCTCCGATTGCTAAAGAACCCATGTTCCTCTACATTGCCGCCACAAGCCGGGTGGTCAGCACCGTGATCATGGTCGAGCACCCGGAAGACGGCAAGGCCCAGCCGGTCCAGAGGCCAGTATACTATCTGAGTCAGGTGCTGTCCGCCTCCAAGCAGAACTACCCCCACTACCAGAAGATGTGCTACGGCGTGTACTTTGCCGCCAAGAAGCTGAAGCAGTATTTCCAGGAGCACACCATCACGGTCGTCTGCACCGCCCCCCTTGCCGAGATCATAGGCAATAGAGATGCATCAGGCCGGGTGGCGAAGTGGGCCATTGAGCTGGCTCCACACACCATCCTCTACCAGCCCCACACCGCCATCAAGTCCCAAGCGTTGGCCGACTTCCTAGTCGACTGGGCCGAGACCCAGTACTTGCCGCCAGCGCCGGATTCCACTCATTGGCGGATGCACTTTGACGGCTCGAAGATGCGCACCGGTTTGGGAGCCGGCATCGTCCTCACCTCTCCCAAAGGCGACAAGCTCAAGTACACGCTGCAGATTCACTTTGCCGCCTCCAATAACGTTGCCGAGTACGAGGCGCTCGTACACGGACTTCGGCTAGCCAAGGAGATTGGCATCCGCCGGATTCTGTGTTACGGCGACTCAGACTTGGTGGTCTAGCAGTCATCTGGCGACTGGGACGCCAAGGATGCAAACTTCGACGGGTGCGAGTTCCTTCATGTGCCAAGGGCCGACAACGAGCCCGCCGACGCCCTGGCCCGAATCGGCTCCACCCGGCAAGCCATACCAGCCGGCGTCTCACTCCAGTGCCTGCGCAAGCCATCTATCAAGCCTTCGCCAAAATCAGAGTCCATCTTCATGCCGGCTGACCCCGGAGCAGTCGGATCCGGCTCGGAGACTTTAGCAGTCGGCCCGAGGACTTCGCCAGGCGGCCCGGGGACTGCAGCATTCGAACCCGACCCGGGGACTTCAGAATCCGGCCCGGGGACTGCAGCAGTCGGCCCGGGTACTTCAACGACGCAGCAAGCAGCGGCCGGCTCCGACTCGCCGCCTCCCAACCCGACCGCCCTGGTACCAGTTGCTGTCATGACAGTGGTAGAAGCACCATCTTGGGCGTAGCCCATCCTCAACTTCCTGGTGAGCTGAGAGCTACCAGCCGACGAGGTCTTGGCCCGGCAGATGCAACGCCGGGCGCCAGCCTACACAATAGTCAACGGAGAGCTTGTCAGGCGCAGTGTGACTGGTGTCTTTCAACGCTGCGTGGAGCCGGAGAACGGCATGGCAATCCTCAGAGATATTCATCAAGGCGAGTGCGGCCACCACGCCGCCTCCAGATCCCTTGTTGCCAAAGCTTTCCGCCATGGATTCTTCTGGCCGACTGCTTTGGACGACGCCAAGGAGTTAGTCCGCAAGTGCAACGGATGTCAGCGCTTCAGCTGCAAGCAACACCTGCCGGCCTCTGCACTCAAGACCATCCCCATCACTTGGCCGTTTGTCGTCTGGGGATTGGACATGGTGGGCCTGTTCAAAACAGCACGTGGCGGCATGACCCATCTGTTGGTCGCTGTTGATAAGTTCATGAAGTGGATCGAAGCAAAGCCAATCAAGAAACTGAATGGTCCGACTGCTGTCACATTCATTGCGGACATCACCGTCCGATACGGCATTCCGCACAGCATCATCACCGACAACGGCACAAACTTCGCCAAAGGCGCCTTGGCCCGTTTCTACGTGATGCAGGGCATCCGACTGGACTTAGCGTCCGTTGCCCATCCGCAGTCAAACACCCAGGTGGAGCGAGCAAACGGCCTCAACCTGTCTGGCATCAAGCCCTGACTGGTCGAGCTGCTCGAGCGCTCGGCCGGCTGCTGGATCGAGGAGCTGCCGGCCGTCCTTTGGAGTCTTCGGACTACGCCCAACAAAGCAACCGGCTTCACTTCCTTCTTCCTCGTGTACGGGGCCGAGGCCGTCATCCCAACTGACATCGAGTTTGACTCACCTCGCGTCACCATGTACACGGAGGCAGAAGCAAAGGAGGAACGAGAAGATGGTGTCGATCTGCTGGAAGAGGCCCGGCTGTTGGCACTCAGCCGGTCCACCATCTACCAGCAGAGCCTACGCCGCTACCACAGCCGGAAGGTCAAGCCGCGTGCTTTCCGCGAAGGGGACCTTGTGCTCCGGCTGATCCAGGGAACAGCCGGCCAGCACAAGCTCTCGACCCCTTGGGAGGGGCCTTTCATCATCAGCAAGGCCTTGGGAACGACTCCTACTACCTCATCGACGCACAAAAGCCCAAGGCACACAAGAGGGACGATTCTGGCAAAGAGACGGAGCGCCCATGGAACGCAAATCTTCTCCGCCCGTTTTACAGTTGATGCAGTGTATGTACCACGCTACCTTTTGTATTAAGCAAAGACAACAGGTCCCCCGAAGCACACTCGGGGGCTACCTTTTTATCTATATGATAAGCTTGCCTATGAATGTATTATTTCATTCTTCTGCCCTGCACCGGGTCCAGTCAGCCGGCCCGGGGGCTCGCCGCCTTGACCTAAGCTGGCACCACCCGCAGTCGGCCAAGTAGTGTGCCGACATCTAAGCCCTCTCTTGCCTGAAGCTGCAGCTCGCAGAGCGACTGCCCGGCTGGCAAGAGCTAAAAGCAGGAAATGATGTCCACACGTAAAACGACTAAGAAAGAACGCCATTATAGGCCAAGCCGGCTACTCGCCTCATCCGTTCGGCTGCCCAGCAGCCGGCCGGCCGGCTTCTAGCTTGACTAGCTACGCTCTAGATGGCCGAAGTAACTTGCCTATCCTAAACGGCCAAGTCCCTGACCCAGCCACAGACCACAGAGCGGCTGTTCGGCTGGCAGGGCGGCAGCCAAAGGAAGGCGGCAAAGGGAAAAGCCAAACAGAGCAAAAAGCAAAACCAAGCTAGAACCCGGCAAGAGCACAAGAATGTGTGAATTAAGTTATTTACATAGCAAAAGGCCCGTGGCCAGCATTCAACGGAGTTTGAATTACACCCCCAACGGGTGGAACTGCACATAATTAACTTGCTTGTTCAAAGCATAAGACAGGAAAAACTTGAAAGATAAGCGGTCGCCTAGGACAAGGGCGCTGCAGGCGGCGTGGACAGGTCGGCGGAGGCAGAGGCGCCGGCTGGTGGAGCATCCGACTGGCGGGTCTCGACTTGGTCGGTGTCGGCAGCAGTCGACGCAGTCTCCCGCGGCTCGCTGGTCGAAGCCCGATCGGGCTGAGGCTGGCCGGTCGCTTCGCCATCCGATGTGACGCCCTCGCCTTCCTCGTCTTCATCATCCTCGCCTTCATCGCTGGAAGCAATCTCCTCCACCGAGTCCTCCCCCTCCGCTGGGTCCAGCCCGAACCAGGAAGGCAACACCTCAGCGCCGTCCTCGTCCTGCTCTGGGATAAAGACGGCAGTGTCGACGTACTCGGCAAGGGTCGCTGCGCGATTGATGAGCTCGTCGCATACCGCATCCAGCTCAGGTCCAGCCTCCTGATGGAAGGTGGCCAGCTGGGCCAGCTCCACCCCCGGGTACCAGGCCTTGACGAACTCCAGCGCCGTCTGAGTGCCTGCTCGAGCCACAACACCCTTCCAGGCCTCAGACCGTTCGACCGCCACCTCCAGCCAGTTGGCAGCCAGTTGGCAGTCCAACTGGGAGTGCGAGGAACCTGAGCGTCCGGCCAGAGCACGGCCAGGACCTGCGACCCGGCGCACTGAAGACGGCGAAGCAGACGGCGCGCTGGCTCAAGGCGCATCTTGATGGCCAAGAGCTGTTCGTCCAGGTTGCGGGGCGCATTCGGCGGAATGTCGGCACCCGTCCTCCTCCGCTGTTCCCGTCGCGCCTCGATGGCCTGGCAGATGGCGACGGAGCGACCTGGAAGAAATTATGTCCAAAAGAAGACCAAGAATTTAGAAGCCACCCCCCCCGAAGCAGTCGGCGACTAAGCAACAAAGAAGAAAGGACATTACCTTCAACCATGTCCTCAATCACTCCGTAGCTGTCCGACAGCAGCTTCTCCCTCTCAACCCAGTCCGAGCGCTGAGTCTCGAACTCGGCCTTGAGGAGCGCTTCCCCGTCCTTCAGCTGCCGGACCTCCGCCTTGTGCTTCTCCGCCTGGTCCGCCTGCTCCTTCGCAAGTCGGTCGCACTCCTTGGCGGCTTGGCTGCGCTCCTACTCCTTGGCACGGAGCTCGGTCTCGAGCTCGCCCACGCACGCCCGCAGCTCAGTGGCGGCACCTGCCAAGACAAGAAAGAAACATCAGCATCAACCAAAAACAAGAAGTTGCTGGAAGATCCAGCCCGACTGCTCAGCAGTCGGCCCGAATCTCGGGGGCTACACCCAGCGGGCGCGGAAAGACGGCCGTACTCACCTTGGCTCTCGTTCAGGTCGGCAGTCCGCTTGGCCAGCAGCCTGTTCTGGGAGTTGAAGGCGGCCGCGCGCAGATTGTGATAATTCTGCAAGAAGAGCAACACTTCAACATACGCCTTGGAGTTCCAACCCGCCTGCTTGGCAGCCGGCTCGGAACTCGGGGGCTACACCCAGTGGGTGCGCTCACGCGCCCCCACTGAAGACCGCAAAAAAGCAAAAAGGATAACTCAAGCACGTACCCGGACAGTTGCCTGCATCGCTGTCAGCTCCTTCCTGAAAGTGTGTTATATCGACTAGAGGGGGGGGGGTGAATAGGCGATTTTTACAAATTCGTCACTGAGGAATTTCAAGGTGAGGAAATTCCTAAGCGATGAACTACTTAGCAGCGGAATACTAGATGCACTTACACTTCCCTGCCTGCAGGAGAGTGGCGCCATGGGCCTTGAATGAGTCAAGGACGTTCTGCGCCGCAACATTGAGGACACCCAAGCCGGCCCCTGACGTCCAGTCAGGCGGAGCGGCGCTGGTGGCCTCGGCGTCGGGCGCCGACAAGCTCGCAACCCCAACTTCCATCGGCCTCGGCGTGGAGACCGCCCGCGTTGGGCGCTGGCGCGCAGGGACGCGGGGCGCCACCGCACGGCTCACCACCAGCTCAGCGCTGGATGGCGGCACCTCCAGCACTTCGGGCCGACTGCCTTGCTCGCCAGCAGTCGGCACGCGTAGAGGCACGTCCGTCTCCGGGATGACGGGGTCAGCCCTTCCCCTCTGCAGGGCCGTCTGGTTGGCCCTAGCTCCTCCGGTCGGCGCCTGGCCCTCCACCACCGGTGGCTCCGTTTGTTGCGGATCGATGGCCTCCGGAGCTCCGCTGCGCTCCGGCTCCTTCGCCCGCGCCTTGGCCGCCGCATCCGCCTGCTCCTTGGCCGCTGCGTCGGCCTCTGCCCGCGCCACGTCTGCCGCCTCCACCTCTGCCTCTGCCTAAGCCACGGTGTCCCGCTCCTGCTGCGCCTCCCGCGCGTTCCTCTCCGTCGCCTCCCGAAGGGCGGCGGCCGGGTCCACGCGGCGGGCATCTTCGGGGCCGCCTACCGACCCAATCACCGAGGCGGAAAAACCAAGCGCAAGTTAGAAATCCACCAGAGAAGAAAAACCAAGACAGAAAGGATCAAGACGAAAAGCGGCCAAAATACTTATGCGGACAACATCGGACGCTGCTTCGGGCCCTTCCGGATGGCGGCTGCTTTTGCGGCCTCTTGCCGCTTGGTCGCGGTGACCGTGGACTTGGCCTTCTTGGACGGCCGGCTGCCGAACATCCCGACGTCGGCACGATGCTTCGACGCGCCGGGTGCTCCAGTCGGCGCCGCCGAAGAGCCGGTGCCTGTCCTGCCGGCGACTGGGGCGCGGCGGGGCTCATCGTCTTCCTCGTCGTCGTCTGGCCATTCCCCTATGCTGCCACCAGCGGCCCCGCCTGCCGCATCACCGCCTCCAGCGGCATCATCCTCCTCCAACGTGGCCGTCCCCAGCTCGGGGTCGTCCACATCACTCTCCGCGTGGTCCACCATGTACCGATGGCCTGGATCCGGTGTGTCGACCACCGTGTGGCCTTGGAAGTGTTGCATCAAAGCCTGGCGGTCAGGCAGCGCGAAGAACTTGGCACAAGCAAAGAAAAAGAATCAGAACTAACCGGAGGCGGCGGATTGGCGCGGCTGTACGGCTCTTTGCCGAACTGCCAGCTCTCCTCATTGAGCTTGCAGTCGGAGAAGTAATTGATGAGCCGGACCACCTCCACAGTCGGCAGCCCCTTGGTGGACATCTAGCATGGGTCCCGGCGGCCGCTCATGCTGGCGATCAGATGAGGTCGGGCTTGGAGGGGCAGCACCCGGCGTTCGACGAAGGCGGCCAGCAGATCCGACGCCCTAAGGCCCTCCGACTCCGTCATATCTTGGAGCCGGGTGAGGGCGGTGGTGATGGCGACCGACGGCGACTTCGGCCGAAATTTCCAGTTGCTCCGAGGCTTGAGCGGCGGGCCGGCTGCATAAGCCGGCAGGTTGACGTAGTCCCTCTACTCATGGATGTTCCGGACGTAGAAATACGACTTCTACCAGAGTTTGGCCGACTCCAGCAGAGCGATGGCCGGGAAGCGGATCCCGGAGCCGGTGCGCCGCACCACCACGCAGGCCCCGCACTGAGCCGCCTCGCCTTTGACGGCTGTGCCGAGCTTGAGGTAGAAGAGCTCCCCCACAGCTCGAGCGTGGGCAAGACGCCGAGGTACCCCTCGCAGAGGGTGACAAAGGCGGAGAGTAGCACCACCGCATTCGGCGTGAGGTGATGAGGTTGGAGATAGTAAAAGTCAAGAAAAGAGCGGAGAAAGCCGCTTGCCGGCAGGCCGAAGCCGCGGAGGAAATGGGTCCTGAAGACGACGCGCTCGTCGTCCCTCGGCGCCGGCGAGATCTCCCTTTCGTGGGGGAACATGCACCTCCACGTTTGCCATGTGGGGAAGTCGCCGCGTCTGGCGGAGGAACTCGAGGTGGTCGTCGTGGACGTTCGAACCATCCCAATCGCCTTGCGCCATGCTTTATGGTTGCTTGGTGGCGGCGTGGCAAAGTCACGCGAGGCGAGGCCGCGGCGATGCAGAGAAGTCGAGCAACAACGAGCGGCGGCGGCGCTTTGGCGGTGGAGCGGCGCGGCGACGCAACAGCAACGAGGAGGCAGAAGAGGAAGAAGGTGGAGAACAGGGAGGGCACGCGTGCATTCTGCCGCCCCCTCCTCCCCCTACTTATAGTCCCGCGGCAGCGGAGCCGAAGAGGCAGGACGTGGGGGGCATGGGGATTAACTACGCCCGCGCCCCGCATGACCCCACGTTTCTCGTGCCTTCAAAGCGCACATTCATTGCGCATGGGGAGGGCAACCGCCCACCTCGGCCGCAGCGGATCCGCGCGCGCACCGAGGCCCTATGGTGGTGGGCCCAGGCCTGCGGTGATGTCCCGTCGCGTGCGTGGGCTGGCAGGCTGGCCTAGCCTGCTAGTGACGCATGGCACGCGAGCAACGGGCGGCAGGCACGCCACCCGGCGCACACGACGACTATTCGAATTCGACGGGCAGCTGGCCTAGCCTTGGCCGGCTCCTAGCAGACGGCTCCTAGTAGACGGCTTCTACCAGACGGACGAAGCAGGAGATACAGGACCTCTCAGAGTAGGAAACTGCTGAGGCACTCCGGCTTGAGCCGCGGCGCGTCACCAGCTTCGGGGACTACTGTCGGAGGGATTGACCACGGGTAGCCTCACCAGCACCCCATAGCATTCCAAGACAACAAGCCAAGCCCCTTGCGCCTCCCAGACGTGTGGCCGGCTCCCTTGGGCCGGCTGGCCCAAGAGGCCGACTCCCTGATGGCGGTGTACCCTCAGAAGGCGGCTTCAGGGGAGGCCAGGTCCTAGCAAATGGCCCCTCCTCCCCTCGGAGTCTGCGCCCATTCAATACGATAAGATGGGGCGTGGCTACAGGGCCACCCGTACCCCCAAATCCCGGCGGGGCGTGGCTACAGGGCGGGCTGACCAAGCGGACACCCCTCTGCCAGGCGTGGCACTGTAGCCACGTGGCCCGTGACGCAGCCCTCGTCAGCGGGACCATGCTCCCACGACGGGCGGTCGGTACGGCCCACAGGTGGTGGGCCCTACCCGTCCGTGAGCAACCGGAAGATGGCGCACCTCAAGAAGGCGGCCTCAGCGATAGACCGGCTTCCAGCAGCCGGCCTCTCCCTCCACTCGGAGTCAACGTGATGTTACTCCGATGAGACGGGGTGTGGCTATAGTGAACGCCCGCCAGGTGGCGGACTGTAGCCAGGCCTCCCCTGACGAGGCCCTGGTCATCAAGGGCGAGGCTACAGCAAAAGACAATCAGCGTGGCCCGCAGGCGGCGAGCCCCACCTGTCGGTCGAATCCTCGGCAGCCGGCGGGACCCAACAAGCGGCAGGCCCCAGCAGCCGGCGGAGAACCCGACGCCCATAGACACTGACATCCGGGTCCTACACCCGGCCCAATTACCGTTGTACCCTTGGGGGGTAGGCCTATATAAACCCCCCAGGTTCGCCCATGCAAAGGGTTGAGCTCATCTTCCATGCCATATACACACACATAACTAGAGAAGCACTAGGGCTAGCCTTGCCCTTCTCCTTCCTCTAGCAAATAGCGCAAGGAGCAAGCTTGTAGCTAAGAGATTGATCATAGTCATCATGTGGAGACCCCGTAGAGCAGGACTAGGGGTGTTATCTCCTCGGAGAGCCCCGAACCTGGGTAAGACTCGTGTTCGTTCGAGATCTCGCTCACTCCCGCTTCCAGGCCCGACGACGTACTCTTGTCCCCATCCATGATAAGCCACCCCTTGGCATATGTCACGAGATTACCCCGACACTCTTTATCACCTCCATAACCGAGAAATATTTCCTTATGCCTCAAAGGACAATTTTAACCGTTGTCCAGTGATCCACTCCTGGCTCACTTTTGTACCCCCTTGCCAGACACGTGGCAAGGCATGCCGTAGGTGCGGTACACAGCAAGGCATACCGTATACAGCCTATGGCTAAGGCATAGGGGACGACCTTCATCCTTTCTCTTCTTCTGCCATGGTCGAGCTTTGAGTCTCACTCAACTTCACACCTTACCACTCAGGCAAGAACTCCTTCTTTGACTGATCCATTTTGAACTCCTTCAAAATCATGTCAAGGTATGTGCTCTGTGAAAGTCTTATCAGGCGTCTTAATCTATTTCTATAGATCTTGATGCCCAATATATAAGCAGTTTTACCCAGGTCTTCCTTTGAAAAACACCTTTCAAACAACCCTTTATGCTTTCCAAAAATTCTACATCATTTCCGATCAACAATATGTCATCCACATATACTTATCAGAAATGTTGTAGTGCTCCCACTCACTTTCTTGTAAATACAAGTTTCTTGTAAACTTTGTATAAACCCACAAGCTTCGATCACCTCATCAAAGCACATATTCCAATTCCGAGATGCTTGCTCCAGTCCATAGAAGGATCGTTGGAGCTTGCATACCCTTTAGCATCCTTAGGATCGACAAAACCTTATGGTTGTATCACATACAACCTTTCCTCATGAAAACCGTTAAGGAAACTCTATTTTGACATCCATCTGCCAGATTTCGTAATCGAAAAATGCAGCAACTGCTAACATAATTCTTACGGACTCAAGCATCGCTATGGGTGAGAAAGTCTCATCATAGTCAACTCCTTGAACTTGTGAAAACCCCTTTGCCACAAGTCGAGCTTTACAGATGGTAACATTACCGTCTGCGACCGTCTTCTTCTTGAAGATCCATTTATTCTGAATGGCCTTTCGCCCTTCAGGTAATACTTCAAAAGTCCACACTTTGTTTTCATACATGGATCCCATCTCGGATTTCATGGCCTCTAACCATTTGTCGGAATCCGGGCCCACCATCACTTCTCCATAGCTCGTAGGTTCATCGTTGTCCAACAACATGACCTGTAAGACAGGGTTACCGTACCACTCAGGAGTACGTATCCTTGTCGACCTACGAGGTTCGATAGTAACTTGATCCAAAACCTCACGATCACTATCATCAGCTTCCTCTTCAACTATCGTAGGTGCCATAGAAACATCTTTCTATGTTGTGCTACTTTCTGGTTGAAGTAAGGGTTCAACAACCTCATCAAGTTCTATCTTCCTCCCACTCAATTCTTTCGAGAGAAATTCTTTCTCGAGAAAGGACCCATTCTTAGTGACAAACACTTTGCCCTCGGATCTGAGATAGAAGGTATACCCAACCATCTCTTTTGGGTATCCTATGTAGACGCATTTGTCCGCTTTGGGTTCGAGCTTTTTCGGCTGAAGCCTTTTGACATAAGCATCGCAGCCCCAAACCTTAAGAAACGACAACTTAGGTTTCTTGCCACTGTCATCTCCACGGACTTAGATGGTGCCCTATTTAAAGTGAATGTAGTTGTCTCTAATGCATAACCCCAAAAAAATAGTGGCAGATCGGCAAGAGACATCACAGAATGCACCATATCCAATAAGGTACGATTACGACATTCAGACACACCATTACGATGTGGTGTTCTAGGTGGCGTCAACTGTGAAACAATTCCACATTGTCTTGAGTGATTGCCAAACTCATAACTCAGATATTCTCCCCTTCGATCATATCGTAGGAATTTGATCTTCTTGTTACGATGATTCTCAACTTCACTCTGAAATTGCTTGAACTTTTCAGATGTTTCAGACTTATGCTTCATCAAGTAAATATACCCATATCTACTCAAATCATCGGTGAAGGTGAGAAAGTAACGATATCCACCGCGCGTGTCAACACTCATCGGGCCGCACACATCAGTATGTATGAGTTCCAACAAGTCAATTGCCCGTTCCATTGTTCTGGAAAACGGGGTTTTAGTCATCTTGCCCATGAGGCATGGTTCGCATGTGTCAAGTGATTCAAAATCAAGTGACTCCAAAAGTCCATCAGCATGGAGTTTCTTCATGCGCTTTACACCAACATGACATAAGCGGCAGCGCCACAAGAAAGTGGTATTATCATTATCAACTCTACATCTTTTGGCCTCAATGTTATGAACATGTGTATCACTATGATCGAGATTCAATAAACCATTCACCTTGGGTGCGTGACCATAGAAGGTATTATTCATGTAAACAGAATAACCATTATTCTTTGACTTAAATGAATAACCGTATTGCAATAAACACGATCCAATCATGTTCATGCTCAACGCAGACACCAAATAACATTTATCTAGGTTCAACACTAATCTCGAAGGTAGAGGGAGCGTGCGATGGTGAGCACATCAACCTTGGAAACACTTCCAACACACATCGTCACCTTGCCCTTAGCTAGTCTCCGTTTATTCCGCAGCTTTTGTTTCGAGTTACCAATATTAGCAACTGAACCGGTATCTAATACCTAGGTGCTACTAGGAGTACTAGTAAGGTACACATCAATAACACTTATATCAAATATACTATTGTCGAAGTTGCCAGCCTTCTTATCTATTGGGGTAGTTCCGCTACCAGTGCCTGTTCCCCTTACAATAGAAGCACTTAGTCTCGGGTTTAGGTTCAACCTTGGGTTTCTTCACTGGAGCGGCAACAGGCTTGCCATTCATGAAGTTTCCCTTCTTGCCCTTGCCCTTCTTGAAACCAGTGGTCTTGTTAACCATCAACACTTGATGCTCCTTCTTGATTTCTACCTTCGCGGCCTTAAGCACCGCGAACATCTCCGGGATCATCTCCATCCCTTGCATGTTATAGTTCATCATGAGGCTCTAGCACCTTGGTGATAGTGACTAGAGAACCCTGTCAATCACTATCTTATCTGGAAGATTAACTCCCACTTGATTCAAGCGATTGTAGCACCCAGACATTCTGAGCACATGCTCACTGGCTGAGCTATTCTCCTCCATCTTGTAGGCAAAGAACTTCTCAGAGGTCTCATACCTCTCAACACGGGCATGAGCCTGAAATACCAATTTCAGCTCTTAGAACATCTCATATGTTCCATGGTGTTCAAAACACCTTAGGAGCCCCTATTCTAAGCCACAAAGCATGGCGCACTAAACTATCAAGTAGTAATTAGAACATGTCTGCCAGATGTTCACAACATCCATAGACGACGCTAAAGGGATTGGCACATCGAGCGGTGCATCAAGGACATAAGCCTTCTGTGCAGCAGTGAGGACGATCCTCAGACTACAGACCTAGTCCGCATAATTGCTTACAATATCTTTCAACTTAGTCTTTCTCTAGGAACGTATTAAAACTGGGAGCTATAGCACGAGCTATTGATCTACAACGTAAATTTGCAAAGGTAACTTAGACTATTGTTCATGATAAAGAGTTCAATTAATCATATTACTTAAAACTCCCACTCAAATTGACATCCCTCCGGTCATCCGAGTGCAACATGATCCAAATTCACCAACCCAAGTCCGATCATCATGTGAGATGAGGTGGTTTCAATGGTGAACATCTCCATGTTGATCATATCTACTATATGACTCATGTTCGACCTTTCGGTCTCTTGTGTTCCGAGGCCATGTCTGTACATGCTAGGCTCGTCAAGTTTAACCCGAGTGTTCCGCATGTGCAAAACTGGCTTGCACCCGTTGTATGTGAACGTAGAGTCTATCACACCCGATCATCACGTGGTGCTTCGAAACGACGAACTTTCGCAACGGTGCACACTTGGGGAGAACACAATTTTATCTTGAAATTTTAGTGAGGGATCACCTTATAATGCTACCGTCGTCCTAAGCAAAATAAGATGCATAAAAGGATTAACATCACATGCAAATCATAAGTGACATGATATGGCCATCAACTTGTGCTTTTGATCTCCATCTCCAAAGCACCGGCAAAATCTCCATCGTCACCGGCATGACACCATGATCTCCATCATTGTGTCACCATCGGGGTTGCCACGCCAACCATGCTTCTATTACTATTGCTACCGCTTAGCGATAAAGTAAAGCATTACATAACGCTTAATGATTGACACGCAGGTCATACAATAATTAAAGACAACCCTATGGCTCCTGCCGTTTGCCGTATGCATCGACATGCAAGTCAATATAAACTATTACAAACATGATCATCTCATACATCAAATATATTTCATCATGTCTTTGGCCATATCATATCACAACATACCCTGCAAAAACAAGTTAGATGTCCTCTAATTGTTGTTGCATGTTTTACGTGGCTGCTATGGGTATCTAGCAAGAATGATTCTTACCTACGCAAAGCCACAACGGTGATATGCAAGTTGCTATTTAACCTTCTACAAGGACCGCCTTTGTCGAATCCGATTCAACTAAGGTGGGAGAGACAGACACCTGCCAGCCATCTTTATGCAACAAAGTCACATGTCTGTCGATGGAACCGGTCTCATGTACGTGGACATGTAAGGTTGGTCCGGGCCGCTTCATCCCACAATACCGCCGAATCAAGAAAAAACCAAGCAAGGAAGCAATCTGAATATCAACACCCACAAACTCCTTTGTGTTCTACTCGTGATGTCATCTACGCATAGACCTAGCTCTGATACCACTGTAGGGGAACGTTGCATGGGAAACAAAAAATTTCCTACGCTCACCAAGATCCAATCTTGGAGATGACCATCTACGAGAGGAGAGATTGGATCTACATACCCTTGTAGATCACTAAGCAGAAGCATTAAGAAACATGGTTGATGTAGTCGAACGTCTTCGCGATCCAATCACGATCCGTCCCGCGAACTCCGATCCAAGTGCCGAACGGACGACACCTCCGCATTCAACACATGTACGACTTGATGACGCCTTCACCTCCTCGATCCAGCGAGCGATGGTGAAGTACTAGCTCGAGTCCTCCGGCAGCACGACGGCGTGGTGGCGGTGGTGGTGGCGGAATCTCAGCAGAGCTTCGCTAAGCGCTACGGAGAGGAAGAGGGATGCGAGGGAGAGGAGAGGCAGCGCCGTGGCGCAGAGATGTGTTCAAAGGGTGCGGCTGCCCTCTCTCTACCTCTCTCTATATAGGGGGAGGGAGGTGGGGGTGGCGCCCCTAGGGTTTCCCCTAGGGGGGCGGCGGCCAGGGCAGATGGGATCTCCCCTAGGGAAACCCTAGGGTGACTTGCCCCCCAAGCCAGGTGGAGGGAACCCTAGAGGGGGCGCCCCACCTCTCCTGGTAACATGAGATGGGGTGAGGGGGGCGCTCAGCTCCTTAGTGGGCTGGTGTGCCCCCTCCTCTAGGCCCATGAGGAACCCAACACTTGCCGGGGCCTCCCGAAACCCCTTTTGGTCATGTTGGTCATCACCCGGTACCCCCGGAACACTTCCGGACTCCAATACCCTTCGTCCAATATATCAATTTTCACCTCCGGACCATTTCGGAGTTCCTCGTCATGTCCGGGATCTCATCCGGGACTCTGAACAACCTTCGGTAACCACCATAATGACTCAACTATACTTATATCGTCACCAAACGTTAAGTGTGTAGACCCTGCGGGTTCGAGAACTATGCAGACATGACCGAGACACCTCTACGGTCAATAACCAATAGCGGGACCTGGATGCCCATAATGGTTCCTACATATTCTACGAAGATCTTATCGGTCGAACCTCGATGTCAAGGATTCAGCTAATCCCGTATGTAGTTCCCTTTGTCTATCGGTATGTTACTTGCCCGAGATTCGATCGTCGGTATCTCCATACCTAGTTCAATCTCATTACCGGCAAGTCTCTTTACTCATTCCCTAATACAAGATCCCATGGCTAACTCATTAGTCACATTGCTTGCAAGCTTACTGTGATGTTGTATTACCGAGTGGGCCCTAAGATACCTCTCCGTCTTACGGAGTGACAAATCCCAGTCTTGATCCATGCCAACTCAACGGACACCCTCGGAGATACCTGTAGAGCACCTTTATAGTCACCCAGTTATGTTGCGATGTTTGGTACACACAAGGTATTCCTCCAGTGTCAGTGAGTTGCATGATCTCATGGTCATAGGAACATATACTTGACATGTAGAAAACGATAGCAGTAAACTTGATACGATCATATGCTACATTTATAGTTTGGGTCTTGTCCATCACAGCATTCTCCTAATGATGTGATCCCGTTATAAAATGATAACTCATGTCTATGAATAGGAAACCATAGCCATCTTTGATGAACGAGCTAGTCCGGTAGAGGCTTACTAGGGACATGTTGTTGTCTATGTATCCACACATGTATTTGAGTTTCCGGTCAATACAATTATAGCATGGATAATAAATGATTATCATGAACAAGGAAATATAATAATAACTACTTTATTATTGCCTCTAGGGCATATTTCCAACAGATGCTTACTACGGACACAATATTTGTTTATGTATTCACACATGTATTTAAATTTTCGATCAATACAGTTCTAGCATAAATAATAAACCTTTATCATGAATAAGGAAATATAAAATAACAACTTTATTATTGCCTCTAGGGCATATTTCCTTCAGAGACTTATTGGAAATAATGCATACCGATGTATGCGGTCCGATGAGTGTTGAAGCACGCAGTGGATATCGTTATTTTCTTACCTTCACAGATGATTTGAGTAGATATGGGTATATTTACTTAAGGAAACACAAGTATGAAACATTTGAGAAGTTCATGGAATTTCAGAGTGAAGTGGAGAATCATCGTAACAAGAAAATAAAGTTTCTACGATCTGATCATGGAGGTGAATATTTGAGTTACAAGTTTGTTATGCATTTAAGACAATGTGAAATTGTTTCACAGCTCATGCCACCTGGAACACCACATTGTAATGGTATATCTGAACGTCGTAATTGTACTCTATTGGATATGGTGTGTTCTATGATGTCTCTTACCGATTTTCCACTATCGTTTTGGGGTTATGCATTAGAGACAACCACATTCACTTTAAATAGGGCACCGTCTAAATCCGCTGAGATGACACCGTATGAGTTTGGTTTGGTAAGAAACCTAAGTTGTCGTTTCTTAAAGTTTGGGGATGCGACGCTTATGTCAAGATGCTTCAGCCTGATAAGCTCAAACCCAAAGCGGAGAAGTGCGTCTTCATAGGATACCCTAAAGAGACCATTGGATATACCTTCTACCATAGATCCGAGGGCAAGATCTTTGTTGCCAAGAATGGGTCCTTTCTAGAGAAGGAGTTTCTCTCGAAAGAAGTGAGTGGGAGGAAAGTAGAACTTGATGAGGTAATTGTACCTTCTGTCGAATTGGAAGGTAGCACATCACATAAAGTAGTTCCCGTGATACCTACACCAACCGAAGAGTAAGCTAATGATGATAATCATGAAACTTCGGATCAAGTTACTACTGAACTTCATAGGTCGACCAGGGTACATTCCGCACCAAAGTGGTGCGGTAATCCAGTCCTGAAAATCATGTTGTTAGACAATGGCGAACCTACGAACTATGAAGAAGCTATGATGTGTTGGGGAACGTTGCATGGGAAACAAAAAAATTCCTACGCTCACCAAGATCAATCTAGGAGATGAGCATCTACGAGAGGAGAGATTGCATCTACATACCCTTCTAGATCGCTAAGCGGAAGTGTTAAGAAATGCGGTTGATGTAGTCGAACGTCTTCGCGATCCAGTCATGATCCGTCCCGTGAACTCCCGATCCAAGCGCCGAACGGACAGCACCTCCGTGTTCAACACACGTATGGCTTGATGATGCTTTCACCTCCTCAATCCAGCAAGCGATGGTGAAGTAGTAGCTCGAGTCCTCCTGCAGCACGACGGCATGGCGGCGGTGGTGGTGGAGCAATCCCGGCAGAGCTTCGCTAAGCTACACAGAGAGAGAGGAACTACGAGGGAGAGGGAGGGCAGCGTCGTGGCATAGATGGGTGCGGCTGCCCTCCTGTAGGAACGAAGTATGTCTACCAAAGGGGGGATGGGAGTTTTAAATTTCTTCGGAAAACTCAAAACTAACAGAACCCAACAGCGGAACGAATGAAAAACAAACTACAGCGAGCTAAAACTAAGTACCGAAAGGAAACTAAACATGCATCGAGACAAAACACATGAAGGAAAACATGTCGAATATAAACATGGGTAGAAGATATAACCAGTGTTGCTCTATGGCGACAGGGTATTTGTTCGACCAGTTCGTCCTTCTACACAAGGACTACGTCTGGTTGGAGGGGATGTGACTTAACACGAAAGATAAACTCTCTTCACCCTATTCTCCTTGACAATTGATTCGTCTACCAATGCCGATTACTCATGGTAGATACTTGATGAAGGAAATATTCCCTAGAGGCAATAATAAAGTTGTTATTTTATATTTCCTTATTCATGATAAAGGTTTATTATTCATGCTAGAATTGTATTGATCAGAAACTTAAATACATGTGTGAATACATAAACAAATACCGTGTCCCTAGAAAGCCTCTAGTAGACTAGCTCGTTGATCAAAGATGGTTAAGGTTTCCTAACCATAGACATGTGTTGTCATTTGATAACAGGATCACATCATTAGAAGAATGATGTGATGGACAAGACCCATCCGTTAGCTTAGCATAATGATCATTCAGTTTATTGCTATTGCTTTCTTCATGTCAAATACATATTCCACCGACTATGAGATTAGGCAACTCCCGTATACCGGAGGAATACCTTGTGTGCTATCAAACGTCACAACGTAACTGGGTGATCATAAAGATACTCTACAGGTATCTCCGAAGGTGTTTGTTGAGTTGGCATAGATCGAGATTAGGATTTGTCACTCCGAGTATCAGAGAGGTATTTCTGGGCCCTCTCGGTAATACACATCATAAGCTTGCAAGCAAATGACTAAGGAGTTAGTTACGAGATGATGTATTATGGCACAAGTAAAGAAACTTGCCGGTAACGAGATTGAACTAGGTATGAAGATACACTACAGGAATCAGCTTCTTTGCCGTCAGCCATGGCAGACGGCAAACGAGCGAAAACCGGACAACAAACCTCTTTGCCGTCTGCCACTGACGGCAAAGGTGCCCGGCAAGGAAAGCTACGATAAACAGGTTCTTTGCCGTCTGCTTTCCCAAAGCGGACGCAAAGACCCTTTGCCGTCGGTGGCAGACGGCAAAGCACATGGACGGCAAATAATAGGCGTTAGCCATGTTAGGTGGCTAACGGGAGGCTTTGCCGTCAGCCAGCGGACGGCAAACATGCCCATCCCTTTGTCGTCTGCCTTTTGACGTCAGCAGACGCGTCACTCTACCCAGCTCTTTGCCGTCTGCCACTGACGCCAAACCTCTCCAGCCTTTGCCGTTTGCCACGGACGGCAAAGTGGCCAAATGGGTCAGCTCCCAGGTTGCATAGGTTGCTGCCACGTGGCTTCTTTGCCGTCTGTGGCGGATGGCAAAGGCCTCTTTGCCGTCGGTGGCAGACGGCAAAGTGCCTGCATTGTTACTATTTTTTCTCTTTTCTGTTATATCCCTGCATTTTCAAAAGACATATATGATATATATAGTTTCAACCTCAAACATAGCCCATGTATCTAACATCTAGCAGTCCATCAATGCAACAGAACACATAGGGTATTAAAAGATCCAATACATACATAGTTTCACGAAGTTCATCCATATATACATACATAGTTTCACATTGTTCATCAATACAAATGAAAACAAAAACTAAACACTAGCAGTCCATCAATGCTCCTTCCAATTAAGTGAAATCAAAACCTGCAAAAATGGTCTTCCCGCCCTTTCGCCCCGCCGCCGCCTCCGACGCCCTCTCCGCCTCGCCGACGCCGCCGCCGCGCCGCCGCTCCGCGTCGCCCCCTGGAGCCAACAAGCCCAGCCGCGCCCCACTGACCTACCTACCGCCGATCTTTTCTGCGCCGGCCGTTCTCTGCCCGCGCTTCCTTCCGCTATTTTTCTTCTTCTTCTCTCTTTTCTCTCTTTTCTCTTCTCTTCTCTCTTTTATCCTTTTCCTTCTCTTCTCTTCTTCTTCTCTTTTTTCTTTCTTTTTCTTCTCTTCTTCTTCTCTATTCTTTCTTTTCTCCTCTTCCTTGTTTTTCTTCTTCTTATTCCTTTTTGGGTCATTTTAGAGCTAACGTAGGGTAATTATGCCATTTTTGAGCTAACTAAGCTTATTATGTCAATTTGGAGGAAAATAAGGTAAGTATAGGTCATTTTTGTGCTAACGTAGGTGATGATGCCATTTTTGAGCCAACTTAGGTAAGTATAGCTCATTTTTTTATCTAACTTAGGTAATTATGCCATTTTGGAGGAATATAAGCTAAGTATATGACATTTATGAGAGAACCAAGGTTATTATGCCATTTTTTAAATGAATAAGCTATTTATGAGAGAACGAAGCTAAGTACGTTTTTGTTAAGCAAAACACTAGAGAAAACTTACCGTCATCACAACAAATGCGATCAAGATCGCAACTAAGGTAACAATTGATCCAATGGCATAATGATATCAAGCCTCATTATCAATGGCATATTTTCTTACTAATCTTCAACCGCATTGCATCCATCTTCAAGCGCATTGCATCCATCTTGATCTTGTGATCATCAACGACATCGGCAACATACAACTCCAATTTCATCTTCTCTTCTTCAATTCTTTTCATTTTTTCTTTCAAATACTCGTTTTCTTTTTCAACTAAATTTAACTTCTTGACAAGAGGGTTGGTTGCAATTTCCGGTTCACATACCTCCTAGATAAAAATATCTCTATGTCAACTTGATGGGCATAATTGTCATAAATATGAAATGCAACAAATAGTTATAAAAGAGAATATACCACATCCGAATCATAAACCGGACGAGGGACGACAGGGACGGATATCAAGACCATGGCACTACAAGTAAGAAAATTATACAAGTAACTATATAAATCATACAATCATACAAGTAACTATATAAATCAAGTACAACATAAAAAAATTGAATACCTAACATGAACTAACAATATATATATGTATATAATACAAATTGAATACCTGACATGAACTAATAATAATCTTGATCATCTATATATGCTCCAGGATCAATAAATGCATCATCATCATCATCACTATCATGAATGACGTGCTCATCGGGTTCAGCGGCATCAACATGTGGAAGGCCACCTTTACGTAATCGATCAAGCATTGACAAGTCATCCACAGCAGTAACCTCTTCTTGTTCCGGCTCAGGGGTGAAGTCAGATTCACTGTCGCTGTCTACTTCAATGTTCTGGGCTGAAGTAGAGCGTTTCTTGAAGTGGATTTTGGAAACACGCGTTTCTTGGAAGAATTCTCCTTCATATGTGTCTGGGTTAATGTGAGGTTCCTAATCCTCTTCATTGGGGGGAGGTGGTCTAACACGTGGCGGCACTTCATAAACGACATCCCAACCATTCAGATTTGGATCAGTTTGGCAGGCCCACGGTAGATAGGAAACTTGGATCGCCTGTTGAGCCGTAATATAGACATCGGGGACATCTAAATGGGTGTTTTGTTTGATTTCGACTAGCCCTATATGTTCATGAGTCCTTCTAGTCTCCTTCGGCTGGAACCAGTAACATTTGAAGACTACGAAGTTCGGTGGGTTTTCACCATAGAATAGAAGTTCATAAATTGCTTCAACTCTCCCATAATACTCGGTATCTCCTCCACCGATAGCAGAGACACAAAAATTTGTTGACTTTCGGTCGGCCATAGATAGCTCTTTGCCGAAGGTACGAAAGCGATACCCGTTGATGTCGTATTTCTCAAATGAACGGACCTTATAGTCAAAACCATTAGCGACTTGTCTCAATTCGGCGTCCATAGACTCTGAATTAGCCTACAAGTTTAATACGAAAGGATTGTTGTATTAGCCGCAAATTAGACAAAGAAATGAGAATGGTCTAATGGAAATTACCGTTTGTTTGAACCAAGAGATGAAACCGAGAAAGCCGCCTCCTTGCTTTGCCAGAAGCTCATACTCTTCGATGGATTCCTTTTGGATCACCACTCCATCCGAGAATTTGGGGACGTATCGACTGTATCAAATATCCGGGAATAAGAGCAGTTCAGAGGAATTAGAAGTTGCGAAACAATGTACAGCGAGAACTTACTCAATGTACGGCCGCACTTCTGTTAGGTTGTTGAAGATATACAACGAAATGGTCCGCCATTCTTCGACATCCAACGATAATGGTTTCGAAGCACCGGCTGGTGTGAGATTCCCTTTGAATAGGCTGAGGTTTGATCCACCTTTTTTAGGGTCGCCAGCATTGTACCCAGGCTTCGGATTATGCAAATGACGATTTTTGGATTCGTAGTGTGCTGTCATGAAGTTTGCCGCCTCCTCAGTAATGAATGCCTCGGCCATCGATGCTTCAATACTATGTTTATTTTTACATTTTGCTCGAAGCGTCTTCTGCATCCTCTCAGTTGCGTAGCACCAACGATTGCGCCAAGGGAGTACCAGAGAGGTGCCCCGAGGGGGGCACAACCCACCTGGGCGCGCCTGGGGGCCCAGGCGCGCCTTGGTGGGTTGTGCCCATCTTGGTGGCCTCCTGCACCGCCTCTTCGCCCTATAAATTTCCAAATATTCCAAAAACACTCGGGGTAACCCTAGATCAAAAGTTCTGCCGCCGCAAGTCTCTGTAGCCACGACAAACCAATGTAGACCCCGTTCCGGCACCCTGTCGGAGGGGAGATCATCACCGGAGGCCATCTTCATCATCCCTATGGCCACCATGATGAGGAGGGAGTAGTCCACCCTCGGGGCTGAGGGTTTGTACCAGTAGCTATGTGTTTAATCTCTCTCTCTCTCTCTCGTGTTCTTGAGATGGCACGATCTTGATGTATCGCGGGCTTTGTTAATATAGTTGGATCATATGGTGTTTTCCCCTCTCTATCTTGTTGTGATGAATTGAGTTTTCCCTTTGAGATTTCGTTTTTATCGGATTGAATACTTTTATGGATTTGAGAGCACTTGATATATGTCTTGCATATGAATACCCGTGGTGACAATGGGGTATTATATTGATTCACTTGAGATATGTTTTGGCACTCAACTCACGGATTCCCGAGGTGACATTGGGGTAATCTATGCATAGGGGTTGATGCACATTCTCGTCTTTTGTTTCTTTGTGTTGGATTGAGTATTATGAATCTGAATTTGCTTTGGTGTTATTTTAGTACGAACTCTTGATAGATCGATCGGAAAGAATAACTTGGTGTTATTTTAGTATGAACTCTTGATAGATCGATCGGAAAGAATAACTTGGTGTTATTTTAGTATGAACTCTTGGATAGATCGATCGGAAAGAATAGCTACAAACAATTTCTTCTTATGTTATCCGCTAGATAAGAACTTTGGAGTGATTCTTCATCGCATGTTGAGGGATGGTTATGTGATCCAATTATATTAGCATTGTTGAGAGATTGCACTAGCGAAAGTACGGACCCTAGGCCTCATTTTCAAGCATTGCAATACCGTTTGTGCTCCGTTTTACCAATTGCTACCTTGCTGTTTTTTTTATTTTCAGGTTACAAAAATATATTTCTACCATCCATATTACACTTTTACCACCATCTCTTCGCCGAACTAGTGCACCTATACAATTTGCCATTGTATTGGGTGTGTTGGGGACACAAGATACTTTTTATTATTTGGTTGCAGGGTTGTTTGAGAGAGACCATCTTCATCCTACGCCTCCCACGGATTGATAAACCTTAGGTCATCCACTTGAGGGAAATTTGCTACTGTCCTACAAAACTCTGCGCTTGGAGGCCCAACACGAGTCTATAAGAACAAATTGTGTAGTAGACATCAAGCTCTTTTCTGGCGCCGTTGCCGGGGAGGTGAGTGCATGAAGGTATATCTTTAGATCTTGCAATCAAATCTTTTAGGTTCTTGTTTTATCACTAGTTTGGTTTATAAAAAGAAAACTACAAAAAATGGAATTGAGGTTGCATCATATTATTCATCTTTATAATGTCTTTCGTGAAAATGATGGAAATGAAGATTGTGCTCAATTGATAGAAGAAGAATTCAATAAAATGTTTGGCATAATTGATGAGCATGATTTCAATATTGTTGGTATGAACTCTATGAATATCCATGATGCTAATGATATGTAAAGCTACAAGCTTGGGGATGCTATGTTTGATGAAGATGATATTTTTAGTCCCCCAAGTTTTGATGTGCAAATTTGTTATAATGGTAGCATGCCTCCTATTTATGACGATTATATTGATGAAAGTGGGTTTGGAAGAGTGTCAACTCTAGGTACTAATGATCCCACTATTTTGGAGGGTGTTGAATCTTATTGTGATAATTATGAAAGTGGATTTGGAGAGGTCATGACTTTATTTAGTGATGAATCCACTATTTTGGAAGAGGTTTCAATTGATTATGACAACAAAGTTGCTATCTATGATGATTATGGTGATGACATGTGTGCTATAAAGAATAATGATAACCATGAAACTTGTCATCATAATTTTAATGTTCAATTTGATTGTGTCAATCAAGTAGCACATGATAGTTATTTTGTTGAGTTTGCTCCCACCACTATTCATGACAATAAATTTGCTTATGTGGAGAGTAAGAAAATTTCTATGCTTGTGGATCATGAAAAGAATGATTTATGTGATAGTTATATTGTTGAATTCATTCATGATGCTACTGAAAATTATTATGAGAGGGGAACATATGCTTTTACATATTGCAATAATATCAACTTTCCTCTCTTTATGTTGAAAGTTTTGAAGTTATGCTTGTTTTGCCTTCCTATGCTAGTTGATTCTTGCTCCCATAATTTGTTTGCTCACAAAATCCCCATGCATAGGAAGTGGGTTAAACTGAAATGTGCTAGTCATATGCTTCATGATGCTCTTTTTATGTTGCAATTCTTATCTTTTTATGCGAGCATCATTGAAATCATCATGCCTAGCTAAAAGGCATTAAAGAAAAGCGCTTGTTGGGAGACAACCCAACACTTTTACCTGCTGTTTTTGTGTGTTCACATGGTTAAGATACTGTAGTGATCTTGTTTTATAGCTTTTGTTTCAATAAAATGCCAAGTAAAGCCTTTGGGATAGTGTGGATGATAGTTGACTTGATTCTGTGCAAAAACAGAAAGGTTTGCGTCCAGTGCGGAAATTCCTGTCTTTTACTGGAACGTGGAAAAATTCTGAATTGTTTACAGTTCATGGGTATACAAATTTTCTACGTTGTCCAAATTTTTCAGAATTTCTGGAGTTACAGAAGTATGACATTAATTCAGATCTTTATGTACTGTTCTGTTTTTGACAGATTCTCTTTGCAATGCATAGTTTGCTTGTTTCATGGTTTCTATGGCTTATATTGCTTAATATAAATTGTGGAAATTGTAGAGTACAGTAGGCATTGTGTGAGAACAATTATGAATCTTGTCTTTGACAGTACCAAAGTGAATGATTTGTCTTTATCATACTAACCCATCTCACGAAGTTCCCTTAAGTTTTGTGTGATTGAAGTTTTCAATATTTGGGTGAGATATCGATATGAGGAGAATAAAGAGTGACAAGACCCTAATATTGGGGATGCCCAAGGCACCCCCAAGGCAATATTCAAGGAAGATCCAAGCAACTAAGCTTGGGGATGCCCCGGAAGGCATCCCCTCTATAGTCTTCAACATTATCGGTAACCTCACTTGGAGCTATATTTTCATTCGTCACATGATATGTGTTTTGGTTGGAGCGTCATTTTATTTTATTAGTATTTGCTTGCTGTTATCTATAATAATGTTTTGCATCTTTTATTTCAATAAAAATGTCAAGTATAGCCTTTTCCATGTTTATTTTGCAAGTATATGAGTTGCTGTTTCAAAACAGAAAGTTTATCGCTGTTACAAATATTCTCTAGAAAAGTAAGAATGTGATAAAAGGTTGAAAGTTTTTGCATAGTAAGCTATAATAAATTTTCTACAGTGTGGTAATTTTTTAGAATTTTTGGAGTTAGGGAAGTATGATGAATATTGCACTCTTGACAGACTGTCCTGTTTAGACAGATTGCTGTTATGTTTGCATTGTTTGCATATGTTTGCTTGTTTAATGATTCTATTTGAGGATAGGAGTATTAAATACGCAGTGGAATAATTTTAGTGATTTTCTACAGTAGAGAATGATAAGGTTTTGCATTGATTTATACTAACTTATCTCACGAGTTCTTGTTGAGTTTTGTGTGGATGATGTTTTTAAGATTTAGGGAAACTGTGATATAAAAGGAATTAAGGAGACACAAAAGCTCAAGCTTGGGGATGCCCAATGCATCCGAAGATAATATTCCAAGAAGTCTCAAGCAACTAAGCTTGGGGATGCCCTTGTAGGCATCTCACCTTTCTTAATCAACAATTATCGGTTAGTCTCGGTTGAGCCTAAGTTTTTGCTTCTTCACATGATGTGTGCTATTCTTGGAATGTCATTTAATTTTTGTTTTGCTTGCTGTTTTAATAAAATACTTAGATCTGAAAGTTTTTTTAAATAAGAGAGAGTCCTCACATAGCTACCCATTTACTTAACTACTCGCATGATCTTCACTTATATCTTTTTGGAGTAGTTTGCCATTTGTCTAGTGCTTCACTTATATCTTTTTGAGCACGGTGTGCTTTATTATTTTTGAAGAAATTTTCTCATGCTTCACTTATATTATTTTGAGAGACGAAAATTGTTATGCTCATGTTCTTGACTTAAATTTTTTTGAGCTTGTTAGTAGCAATGGTAATATATAAATTTAGTCCCAAAGTGATAGATATTCAAGAGGGATATAATAAAAACTTTCATTTAGATCATTGGATATGATAAGTTTGATTCCTTGCAATAGTTTTGCGATATGGAGATAATAATATGTGAGTCATGTTGGTGAGTAATTATGATTTAGTAAGAATATTGGTGTTAAGGTTTGTGATTCCCTATGCAAGTACGAAAGTCAATAGCTACTTGTGGTGCATTATTCGGTGTTAGTTATGCTTAATGCTCATTTATGAGAATTTTTGTTTCTTGGTTGGTTGCTTCTCAATCTTTTTGCTAGCCTCCATTTGTACTAAGTGGGAATACTACTTGTGCATCCAAATTCTTAAACCCAAAGTTGTGCCAAATGAGTCCACCATACCTACCTATATGAGTCCACCATACCTACCTATATGCAGTATCTCTAATTTTCAAAATAAATTTCCTTTTTGTGTGCTCGTACCGCTCATGAAGCGGCAGGGGGTGGCCAATATTTTCCATGCTAGATGTGTTATTCTCAAGATGAGTGTTTATTCGCTTGTCATTGCACGAGAGTACGGCAAAGGTATTAGGGATGCCCAGTACCGAAATAAAAAATGAATTTACTTTATATTGTCAAATAATGAATTCCTTGGAAAGTGTTGGTATGGAGGGCACCCGCGGATACGGCTAGCCATGGATCGTGAAAGAATGGTGGAAAAAGGAATAAACTTTATTTTCTGTTTGGTAACCGCCTATGATATATCTAGCATGGAAAGTATTGGGAACTACTCGATCGTTTTTGTTGACAGGAAAGGCATGCCACCCAAAATGTTTTATCTCTTAATTTTTCGCTTTGAGCTCTGGCACCTCTACAAATCCCTACTTCCCTCTGCGAAGGGCTTTTCTTTTTACTTTATGCAAAAAAAATTGAGTCTCCATCTTCTCTTATAAAGCACCAACTAAGGGGCACTATGATCGTACTTGAGCCAAGGAAGACACAAGTTGGGCCAAGGAAGTACCAGAGGAGTGCCCCGAGGGGGGCACAACCCACCTGGGCGTACCTGGGGGCCCAGGCGCGCCCTGGTGGGTTGTGCCCACCTCGGTGGCCTCCTGCACCGCCTCTTCGCCCTATAAATTCCCAAATATTCCAAAAACCCTCGGGGTAACCCTAGATCAGAAGTTCCGCCTCCGCAAGCCTCTGTAGCCATGAAAAACCAATCTAGACCCCGTTCCGGCACCCTGTCGGAGGGGAAGATCATCACCGGAGGCCATCTTCATCATCCGTATGGCCACCATGATGAGGAGGGAGTAGTCCACCCTCGGGGCCGAGGGTTTGTACCAGTAGCTATGTGTTTAATCTCTCTCTCGTGTTCTTGGGATGGCACGATCTTGATGTATCGCGGGCTTTGTTAATATAGTTGGATCATATGGTGTTTTCCCCTCTCTATCTTGTTGTGATGAATTGAGTTTTCCCTTTGAGATTTCGTTTTTACTGGATTGAACACTTTTATGGATTTGAGAGCACTTGATATATGTCTTGCATATGAATAGTCATGATGACAATGGGGTATTATATTGATTCACTTGAGATATGTTTTGGCACTCAGCTCGCGGATTCCCGAGGTGACATTGGGGTAATCTATGCATAGGGGTTGATGCACGTTCTCGTCTTTTGTTTCTCCGGTAGAAATCTTGGGGCACTCTTTGAGGTTCTTTGTGTTGGATTGAGTATTATGAATCTGAATTTGCTTTGGTGTTATTTTAGTACGAACTCTTGATTGATCGATCGGAAAGAATAACTTGGTGTTATTTTAGTACGAACTCTTGATAGATCGATCGGAAAGAATAACTTGGTGTTATTTTAGTACGAACTCTTGGATAGATCGATCGGAAAGAATAGCTACAAACAATTTCTTCTTATGTTATCCGCTAGATAAGAACTTTGGAGTGATTCTTCATCGCATGTTGAGGGATGGTTATGTGATCCACTTATATTAGCATTGTTGAGAGATTGCACTAGCGAAAGTACAGATCCTAGGCCTCATTTTCAAGCATTGCAATACCGTTTGTGCTCCATTTTACCAATTGCTACCTTGCTTTTTTTTATTTTTATATTACAAAAATATATTTCTACAATCCATATTACACTTTTATCACCATCTCTTCGCCGAACTAGTGCACCTATGCAATTTGCCATTGTATTGGGTGTGTTGGGGACACAAGAGACTTTTTATTATTTGGTTGCAGGGTTGTTTGAGAGAGACCATCTTCATCCTACGCCTCCCACGGATTGATAAACCTTAGGTCATCCACTTGAGGGAAATTTGCTACTGTCCTACAAAACTCTGCTTTTGGAAGTGCAACACGAGTCTACAAGAACAAGTTGTGTAGTAGACATCACCCCCCCAATATTGCCTTGGTCGGGAGATGCAAAATCAAGTGCTGCATTGGATTAAAGAAGCCCAGTGGAAAGATCTTCTCTAACTTGCAGATCAACTCCGGCGCCAACTCTTCCATTTCTTCTAGCAGGCCAAGCGATAGTTCTTTCGCACAAAGAACACAGAAGAAATAGCTCAGCTCTGCTAGTACTAGCCATTCATCCTCAGGGATGAAGCCACGCAACATCACCGGCATTACCCGCTCAATCCATATGTGCCAATCATGACTCTTGAGACCAAATATTTTCAACTTTTCAAGACTCACTCCCCTCTTTAGATTCGCTACATACCCATCATGGAACATCAACAGCATTTTCACCCACAAAATAATTTCCCTCATAGCTGGCCTTCCAAGATTGAACCATGCCTTTGGCTTCGTCCAGTTCTGCTTTCCTTTCGGTACTTGCATGTTTTGTAATGGTCTATCACATAATGCCTCCTGATCGACTCTAGCCTTAGTATTATCCTTTGACTTCCCCTCTATGCCGAACAATGTACCAAAAAGTGCCTCGGTGATATTCTTTTCAGTGTGCATCACGTCGATGTTGTGTGGGCAAAGGAGGTCTTTAAAGTAAGGCAGATCCCACAAGCATGTCTTGTGAGTCCAGGCGTGTTCCGAATTATACCCCTTGAAATACCCTGGACGCTCTGGATCTGGCTCGAGAGCGTTTAACTGATCCAGGGTCTCTTGGCCTGTCAACGCAGGTGGTGCAGAGTTTTTGACTACTCTACCTTTGATGAAGTTCTTCTTGTCTTTCCTGAACTTATGGCGAGGATCCAGGAACTGTCTACGCAAGTCGAAGCAAGAAAACTTGCGACCCGCCTGCAGCTAATGAAACTCAAGAGCTGCCTTGCATGTGGGGCACGGGAACCTTACATGCACACACCAGCCAATGAATAGCGCATACGCCAGCAAGTCATGCATCGAGTACATTTACCAGACATGCATTATGAAGTTCTGTTTGCTAAAGGCGTCATATATCTTGAACCCATTATGCCAAGCTTCTTGCAATTCGTCCTTTAGCGGCTACATGTACACATTCATATTCTTCCCCGGATAGTTGGGCCCTGGAATTATCAACGTTAAGAAAATGTTCTTTCTTTGCATAATCTGTCCGGGGGGGGGGGGTTCAGTGGAATGACAAATACGGGCCAACAACTGTATTAGGTTGCCGTCAGACCAAACACACTGAACCCATCCGTGCTGATGGCGACTCGAGGATGCCTTGGATCTGCCGCTTTTGGCACATGTAATGCATCGAAGCGCTTCCACGTAGAACCATCCGATGTGTGTACCATCATCAGATTCCCATCTGCATCTAGTTCGGTTCTTTTGCCAGTTTTGTGCCATGTCATCTGTCTGGCCGTCTTTTCAACCATGAAAAGATGTTGAAGTCTTGGTACGATTGGCATATACCGACAAACATTAACGGGGATTTTGATCTGCGTCTTCTCACCCGTACCGTTGTCTACCACAACATACCTGGAAGACTTGCAAATGGGACAATAGTTCAAGTCGGCATACCCAAGCCTAAATAAGGCGCATCCTTTCTCACAGGCATGTATCTTCTCATAGGGCATCTTAAGAGCACGGAGGATTTTGTCTGACTGGTACAGGTTTGCAGGCATTACATGGCCTTTGGGTAGAAAGCGTCCAAATACTGTCATCATCACGTCATAGCATTCTCTGCCCAAGTTGAATTGAGCCTTCAGAGCCATTATTTGTGAGATGGCATCCAACTGACAAAGCTCAGTGTGCTCGTGGAGAGGACATTTTGAAGACTCCAACATTTCTTTGAAGGCCTTTGCAGATTCCTCCATCTCATCGTCCGAATCCCGAGCATCGTCAAAGTTTTGCACCATGTCTTCCATCCCGGTACCATGCTCGTCGGTGCGACGACAAACCACCTCAGCTCTGGCACGTTGGCCAGACTCACCATGAAATGTCCACACCTTATAACCGGGTGTAAAACCACTCTTTTGCAGGTGTTTTCCCATTTCATCCTCTGTCCTCTTTTCCCAATTGTCACGCCGGACATGGGGCACCAGGTTTTCCTATGGCCATTTGCAAATGCGGCTTTCACAAACCCCTTGGTTTTTATTAACCATTCATTGGTCATCTCTTTCTAACTAGTGTGACCGGTGTACATTCACGCACGATCACTCATCTTGCCTAGCTACTGGACAGACAAGAAATATATATAATTCAGCATGTATATTCATCAGTTAATCTAGTTTGTCAATTTTATTATGTCCATGCAACCTACAATCTAATAGGTAAAGATAGGTCCTAATCCTACCCGAGTATGTGTAGATTGAGTACGTTCTCCATGCTCTACCCCATTCCGAGACAAAATTTCAGCAGCACCTCCCCGCTGTTCTCCTGATACACATCTCGGCAAAAAGTCTAGAGAATGTGCATCCGGAGAACAACAGGGAGGCGCTGACAAAATTTTGTCTGAGAACAGGGTAGAGCATGGAGAACGTACCCAATCTACACATCCTCGGGCTGTCCGTGGAAATCGCTGGACAATCCGAATGAGTTACGGTGATAAATATGCAACTGAATGCATATTTATCGATGCAACCCTTTCGGACGGGAGACGCATACTGGTTACGCGACTTAGCATGAAAATGAAATCTACTGACATGATTAAAAGAGTGTAGGAGGTGAAGGTGGATTCGTAGCTCACCCTTGGCTGTAGAGGAAGTAGTCGAACAACGGCGGGATCACGGACCAAAAACTTCGGCCACGATGTGTAACATCCCAAAATTCTAAATTTTGGAATGTTATATTAAATAAATAGTTTAGATTGTTTGTTTGATTGTGGTGTGGTTGCTTGTGTGAAATTGAGTGAAATTTGAAACTTTTTGAAAGTTGAATGAGAGGGAATGAAATGACTTTCCCAAACTTTCACCTTGCATTTATGATCTCCATGAATTCAAATTCATTTCATCACCAAAATCCTAGAGTGAAGATGATATGACTTCTTCCATTTAAATAAATGAAAAGGGTTTTAAAAAGATTTGAATTCCATTTGGAAATATTTCAGATTCGGAAACTTTATGCAACTCAATGAGTTTCATGAGAGAAGATAAAATGACTTCTTCAAATGCTAAGAAAGAGAGTTGGAAGTTTCAAAGAATCAAATTGAAAGTCCCTTTAAAACCCACTTTCAATTTGGAGTTATTTGGTTTTATTCAAATTATTTTTCTCCAAAAATAAAATATATGGAAAATAGGGTAAAATGATTCCCTACAGTAGAAAAATGAAGAGAAATAAATTTGAAATTATTTTTGTATTCTAAAATATTTTTATTTGATTTTTAAATGAACTAGTAGCACTATTTACTTTATTTAAATTTTTGTGGAATTTATTTGCCCTTGAAAAATAGCTCTTTTTTTTAAATCTTTTTCTTAAAATTTTGATATATAATATGCCTATATAAAATTTTATTTTATTTTCGTTATTCAGTTTTCTTTTTCTGTTTTTATTTACAAAAAAGTGCGCGTACGTCGTAACTATATGTCACCCACATGCGCAGCGTAGTGGCAGCGGCGCCCCATCATTTTTTTTCTTTCCTACATGGGCCAGGCCCAGCCAGCCATTTTTTTTTCTTTTCTTTTTTTCACTTTGGCCGAATTTTTGTTAAAAAAAAAACTACAGCACGCGCGGCTGGCCGAACACTTTTAGGCCCATGCGAGCGCCTCCCTTTTCGCCTCTATTTCTTTTCTTTTCGTCTACGTTTAGTCCCACATTGCCTAGCCTTTGACCCCTAAACCTCTTTTCTACCTATAAATAGAGACCCATAGAGCCTCCAAAAATCATCCGATTCGGGTTAAATCAATATATTTTGGTTTGACTAGATTCACTAAAGAAAAATATATTTCTCCTCTCCGGCGGGAATTCTGGAAGTCGTCTCCTTTCTCCGAAGTCGTTTTTTCTCTACCTTATAATGGTATCTTTCTTCGTATTTTTTTTATATATACTCCCGTAGCTTATTATTTCTATACTAGTACGGTAGAAAAATTAGATTTATAGATTAGTCCATGTATTTACATTTTAGGACTGGAATTCTTTTAACTCTTTTCTTCCGTAAAACAGCTTGACCCTGATTTTTCAAATTAACTTTTTACTCGTTCATCCAAATTAGACGAAACCAACGCCTACATTTTCGTCTTGATTCCACCTATCCAGTGAATCTATCAAATAAACTTTTTGCAACTTTCAAATTTTAAATTTTTTTCAGATTCATACTCAAATTTCTTTCGATCATATCTTTTTATCCGTACCTCCGTTTCCGATGAACTCAACTGCATCGGAATCGTATTGAAGTAATCTTTCCGTTCACACAATTAGTGTCATCTTTCCAACATATAATTGTGATCTTAGCCAGTTACTCTACTAGTCCATCAAAGAGTTGTTACACAATATTCTAAGCAGATTCAATGCTATGTTGAATTACTTGATCCGTTATTTTCAATCTAGTAATTCTTTTTCCTACATATTCATATTGACTTCCTACATCCAGTAGCATCATTAGTTTCAACTTTTGGTCTTTTCAAATTTGAACGATTCAAATTTGAACTCGAAGCTTCACTTGATCATATCTTGTAAACTGTAGCGCTTTTTCAATTGATTCCTTTTTCAAATTGAATCCCTAGGCGTAATCTAACATCATGAGCCATCACCACACTTTTTCACTGAAATTAGGATCTGATCCTGCAAAATAATTTGATTTGATTCTTTTGGAGTTTTCGCAATCTTCCTTTGCATTTTCTTTTCGGTCTTTGAGTGATTGCTTATGTGTAGATAAAATTGCTTGCTTACGATAGATTGATCGGAGTGTGACGAGTAGAACTACCTGGAATTATGAGTGTGAAGAATCTTCATCAACAGTACAAGGCAAGTTCACACTTTGATCATACTTTTCAATACCCAGTTTTCACTATGCATTAGTTTCACCCTCAAAGATTGCATGAGTAGGATTGGGAACATGTGGCCTTGCTATGTAGTTCATGAGGTAGGAACCTATGATCTTTGAAACACCCCGGGAATATTCGTTGTGTCATATGTTGCTTAGCCATGCTCGTAGACGGGGATTGGTACGTGAGAATCATGCAAGTTGTGAGAGATGTTAACTTAGGGAAACTTAAGGTGGCTACATTAATACACATCTGGTGGATTGGTTGCGGACACCTAGGGAATCCAGCATTGTCCTAGGAGATCCCGGGGTATCCGTGTGATCATCCTATGGAATGCCACCCAGGCTCAAAGGGATCATATGATATTTTCATGCCTAGAAACTTCCATGTGCACCCACAAGCCATTATGGGCTCTGGCATAGTTGAGTAAGTTGTGTGAGCTCTTGAAGAGGTGGACTAGCAGATGTAGGGGAAAGTAGGTGTACCGGTCCACCCAGAGTAGAGAGTTAACGCTTCGAAAAGCCCGTGTCTCGGTCATCTGTTTCTCAAACACCGTGTCGTGCGAGAAATCCAACGGAGGAGATCGAGTCTTGTGGGGAAAAGTGTGCAAACCTCTGCAGAGTGTACAAACTAATCATGATTAGCCGTGTCCCCGGTTATGGACATCTTGAGTATCTGGTACTTGAATTATTGATTTGATCTCATCACTCTATTTAATGAAATTGTTGGGTTATTAATGATTTGGGAATTTTGGGATTGAGTTGGAGGAACCTTCTCAATAACGGCATCAACTTGGTAAAAAAAAGTATTCCTTTGTTGTAGGGAAAAATTGGCTTTGTGCAAAATTAAACTTAGAGCCTCCACCAGCCAAATATGCATGTAGTGATAGATATTGTTCATCATTATCCTATGGTGTGAATTTGCCAGTACATTCAATGTACTGACCTACATGGCTGCAATGTCTCATGTTGCAGGAATTCTTACGACGAGTAAGTGATACGTTAGGGTTACGATGTCTACACTCAACTTTGCCGTTGGCGTTGTTGGGAACTCCACAACCTTGTTGTTACTTCCGCTATATGGATTGAGGTAATAGTATTTACGTTACTTTATACATGTGATTTACCTCTGTTATAAATCCTCGAGTACTGTGTGTGTCAGCATACCGATCCAGGGATGACACTTAAGCACAGAGACTTGATCCATTTGGGTCGGGTCGCTACAAGATGGTATCAGAGCGGCGGGATCACGGACCAAAAACTTCGGCCATGATGACAAAGCCTGTAAATTGTACCAAGTCAAAAAAATTTAGGACATCACATCACATAAAGCATTGACACTTCGAAGTATGAAAAAAAATCATATTTGCTAATGACATCTAGTCCTCTTCTTCCTCTCCTCTTCCCCTCTTCTTCCCCTTCTTCTTCTTCTTCTTCTTCTTCTTCTTCTTCTTCTTCTTCTTCTTCTTCTTCTTCTTCTTCTTTTCCTTTTTCCTCTTCTTCTACTTATTCTTTCTTTTTCATCTTTTCTTCTTCCTCTTCTAATTATCTAAACCTAAACCTCGCACTAACTAAAATCTACACCTAGCACTAAACCTAAACCTAAACCTACACCTAGAACTAAACCTAAACCCAAAACAGAAAAAAAGAGAACAAACCCTCACCTTGGCTCCGGCGAGGTCGGACGTTGGAGGATGGCCGCGGGGAGGGGGCCGGTGGAGGTAGGCCGCGGGGAGGGGCGGCGCGGTGTGGCTCAAGCGGTGGGGGTGGGGCGGCGCAGGGGCCCCGCGGCCTTGCTCCGGCGATGGGGCGGGGACGGTGTGGCCGCGACAGCCTGGGTCCGGGGGACGGGACGGGTGGGCTGGCCGGTGGCGGGGAGGGCTCCGGGGGGGCGGGGCAGCGCAGGGGCCGGCGCAGCGGCCCCGCGGCCTTGCTTCGGCGATGGGGCGGGGGCGGGGCGGCAGCCGCGGCCTAGGTCCGGGGGGCAGTGCGGGCTGGCTGGCCGGCAGCGGGGAGGGCTCTGGGGGCGGGGGCGGGGCGGCGGTGGCTCTGGCTCTGGGGGGGTGGCACGCGGGTGATAGGTGGGGAGAGAGACAGAGGTGGGAGGGGGGCACGGTCGACCATTACTTAGGCAGCCTCTTTGCCGTCTGTCTGCTAGCAGCCGAGAACGAGTGGTGGGGCCGGGGGGAACGACCGTTAGCTAGGTTCTTCTCTTTGCCGTCTGCCAGCAGACGACAAAAGTCCCAAAGGCAGATGGCAAAGAGCAGGCGGACGGCATCCAACCCGTCCGTCTGACCTAACCAGCCCCAGGGTCCAGTGGGGCCCAGCTGGACTATTTGCCGTCCGCCTTTGGGACCTTTGACGTTCGCTGGCAGACGGTAAAGAACTGGCGCATGGCAAAGTGTATATTTGCCATCAGCTAGTTCTTTGCCATCTGCTTTTCGATAGCAGACGGCAAAGACCTTCTTTGCCGTCTGCTAGCATACGGCAAAGAACTGGCTGATGGCAAATTCCCTGATTCCAGTAGTGATACCGACGATCGAATCTCGGGCAAGTAACATACCCATGGACAAAGGGAATTACGTATGTTGTCATAACGATTCGACCAATAAAGATCTTCGTAAAATATGTAGGAGCCAATATGGGCATCCATGTTCCACTATTGGTTATTGACCGGAGAGGTGTCTCGGTCATGTCTACATAGTTCTAGAACCCATAGGGTCCACACGCTTAACGTTCGTTGACGATATAGTGTTATATGAGGTATATGATTTGGTGACCGAATGTTGTTCGGAGTCTAGGATGAGATCACAGACATGACAAGGAGTCTCGAAATGGTCGAGAGGTAAAGATTTATATATAGGACGATGGTATTCGGACACCGGAAGTGTTTCGGAGTGTACCTGATAGTCATCGGAGTACCGGAGGGGGTACCGGACACCCCCGGGAGGATAGTCGGCCTATTGGGCCACAAGAGGGGAGCACACCAGCCCAAAAGGGGCTGGCGCACCCCCATGGCAGCCGCCCAAGTGGGGAAAGGAAAGGGGGGATTCGGCCTCCCCCTTCCTTCCCTTTTCCCCCTTTCCTTTCCCCCTCCAACAAATATGGCGGGCCGGGGGGGGGGAGGGGGGTGCGGCCAAGGGCAGGAGCCCAAGTAGGATTCATACCTACTTGGGGTGCCCCTTGGCCTCTTCCCTCTCCCTCCCACCTATCTATATGTGGGAGGGGGCGCCTAGCACACCCAGAACAATTGCTTAGCTGTGTGCGGCGCCCCCCTCCACCGTTTACACCCCCGGTCATATTTTCGTAGTGCTTAGGCGAAGCCCTGCGGAGATAGCTTCATCATCACCGTCACCACGCTGTCGTGCTGCCGGAACTCATCCACTACCTCGCCGTCTTGCTGGATCAAGAAGGCGGAGGACGTCATCGAGCTGAACGTGTGCTGAACGCGGTGTCGTACGTTCGGTACTCGATCGGTTGGATCACGAAAAAAGTACGACTACATCAACCGCGTTGTCAAAGACTTATGCTTACGGTCTACGAGGGTGCGTAGACACACTCTTCCCCTCTCGTTGCTATGCATCTCCGTGGATAGATCCTGCGTGTGTGTAGATTTTTTTGTTTTCAATGCAATGTTTCCCAACAGTGGTATCAGAGCCAGTTCTATGCGTAGATGATATGGACGAGTAGAACACAAAGAGTTGTGGGTGGTGATAGTCATACTGCTTACCACCGACATCTTATTTTGATTCGGCGGTATTGTGGGATGAAGTGGCCCGGACCAACCTTACACGTCCACGCACATGAGACCGGTTCCACCGACAGACATGCAACTAGTTTTGCATAAAGGTGGCTGGCGGGTGTCTGTTTCTCCTACTTTAGTTGAATCAAATTTGACTACGGCCGGTCCTTGAAGAAGGTTAAAACAACAAACTTGATCAAACACCATTGTGGTTTTTGCGTAGGTAACAACGGTTCTTGCTAGAAGCCCGTAGCAGCCACATAAAACTTGCAACAACAAAGTAGAGGACGTCTAACTTGTTTTTGCAGGGCATGTTGTGATGTGATATGGTTAAGATATGATTTGATATATGTTGATGTATGAGATGATCATCTTTTGTAATATCAACAACAGGCAGGAGCCTTAGGGTTGTCTCTTTATTGTATGAAGTGCAAGCGCCATGTAATTGCTTTACTTTATCACTATGCGTTAGCGATAGTTGTAGAAGCAATAGATGGCAAGACGACCCCGACACAATGATGGAGATCAAGGTGTTGAGCCGGTGACGATGGAGATCATGACGATGCTTTGGAGATGGAGATCAAAAGCACAAGATGATGATGGCCATATCATGTCACATATTTTGATTGGATGTGATGTTTATCCTTAATGCATCTTATTTTGCTTAGAATGGCGGTAGCATTATAAGATGATCCCTTCACTAAATTTCAAGATAAAAGTGTTCTCCTTGAGTATGCACCGTTGCCAAATTTCATCGTTTCGAAGCACCACGTGATGATCGGGTGTGATAGACTCTACGTTCACATACAACGGGTGTAAGACAGTTTTGCACATGCAGAATACTTGGGTTAAACTTGATGAGCCTAGCATGTACAGACATGGTCTCGGAACACTGGAGACCGAAAGGTCGAACGTGAGTCATATAGTAGATATGATCAACATAGAGATGTTCACCATTGATGACTTCCCCATCTCACGTGCTGATCGAACATGGGTTAGTTGATTTGGATCACGTGTCACTTAGATAACTTGAGGGCTGTTTATTTAAGTGGGAGTTCATTAGTAATTTGATTAATTGAACTTAATTTATCATGAACTTAGTCTTATAGTTTTGCATATCTATGTTGTAGATCAATGGCCAGAGATACCGTTCCCCTGAATTTTAATGTGTTCCTAGAGAAAGCTAAGTTGAAAGATGATGGTAGCAACCACACGGACTGGGTCCATAACTTGAGGATTATCCTCATTGCTACAAAGAAGAATTATGTCCTTGATGCACCGCTAGGTGAAAGGCCTGCCGCAGGAGCTGAAGCTGATGTTATGAACGTCTGGCAAGCTTGATCTGATGACTACTCAATAGTTCAGTGCGCCATGCTTTACAGCTTAGAACCGGGACGTCAAAGACATTTTGAAAGTCATGGAGCATATGAGATGTTCCAAAAGTTGAAGTTAATATTTCAAGCAAATGCCCGGGTTGAGAGATATGAAGTCTCCAACAAGTTCTTTAGCTGCAAGATGGAGGAGAACAGTTCTGTCAGTGAACACATACTCAAAATGTCTGGGTATCATAACCACTTGACTCAGCTGGGAATTGATCTTCCAGTTGATAGTGTTATTGACAGAGTTCTTCAATCACTGCTACCAAGCTACAAAGGCTTCATGATGAACTATAATATGCAAGGGATGAATAAAATGATTCCTGAGCTCTTCGCAATGCTTAAGGCCGCAGAGGTAGAAATCAAGAAGGAGCATCAAGTGTTGATGGTAAACAAGACAACTAGTTTCAAGAAAAAGGGCAAGGGTAAGAAAGGGAACTTAAAAAAGAATGGGAAGCAAGCTGCCACTCCTGGGAAGAAGCCCAAAGATGGACCCAAGCCTAAAACTGAGTGCTTCTACTACAAAGGGAATGGTCACTGGAAGCGGAACTGCCCAAATACTTGGCGGATAAGAAGGATGGCAAAGTGAACAAAGGTATATTTGATATACATGTTATTGATGTGTACCTTACTAATGCTCGTAGCAGCGCCTGGGTATTTGATGCTAGTTCGGTTGCTCATATTTGTAACTCAAAATAGGAGCTGCGGAATAAACGAAGATTGGCTAAGGATGAGGTGACGATGCGCGTCGGAAATGGTTCCAAGGTCGATGTGATCGCCGTCGGCACGCTACCTCTACATCTACCTTTGGGATTAGTTTTAGACCTCAATAATTGTTATTTGGTGCCCGTGTTGAGCATGAACATTATATCTAGATCTTGTTTATTGCGAGACGGTTATTCATTTAAATCAGAGAATAATGGTTGTTCTATTTATATGAGCAATATCTTTTATGGTCATGCACCCTTGATGAGCGGTCTTGTAACACCCCCTGCATTAAGCTACAGTGATCACCCTTTTTATGAGGCCATGTCATCATGATTAATAGTGCACAATCATCATTAGCATCATATTGCATTTCAACTCCTAAGTCAAATTCAAATTTAAATGAAAGTGGAATATAAAAGTTGTCCAACATAGAAACTAAAATGTCAGATAAGTAGCAAATATTCCAGAGGCTATTCTAAAATTGAAACCAACATCATTGGAATTGGATAAGTGACTCGAACAACCTCAAACAGTGGATAAAGATAATATTTAATAACCATTTATTAAATCTGAAATAAATATGGAATTATGTTTTGTCCAAACTAATTTTAGGTGTTAAGGAATAATGCACTGGTATTTATGTAATAGGTCACACTTTTTACAAAAACCATTTGGGGCCTAAACATTTAACAGTAGAGAAAAGAGAATAAAGAAAGGAAAAAAGCAAACAAAAGACAACAACCCCCCCCCCCCCGCCAACTGGGCCGAAGCCCACCGCGGGGCCCACCTGTCGCCCCCCTCTCTATATGGCCTCCCCCAGGAGACCCAACCCTAACCCCACAGCCGATTGCCAATGCCCCCCCCCGTCTCCCCCCCATCTTGATCTGTGTGATCACCCCGACCGTCCGCCCCCTTCCTCCTACTGGCTTGGTCCCGCTTCGCCCTGACTGCCAAAATATTAATACCCTTGCCCCAGTCTGCCTTCGCCGCCTCCCACCTCTTCAGCACCCCACCTCAGTTGGTCCCAATCCAGATCGAGACTGGATCGCGGGAACGACCCCGTCCTACCCACGGGTTCGCACGGCGACTATCCCTCTCCTCATAATTATCGCCGCCTCGCGTGCCGTTTGGAGGCCGAACACTGTATGCGCACTCAGCTATTTTGGTGGGCCCGAGCCCCGTCTCCCTCGCGGCCTGCGTTCCTCGTACGCACTCGCCTTGTAACAGGATTGATTTTTTATATTTTGGGCGGTTTTGTTTTCAGCTCATTTGTTGATTGTGTTTAGGTTTTTTTTGTCTGATTATGTGTTTTTTTTGTCGGTTTTCTGGGATGTTTACGGTTTTTTTTGATTATTTTCAGCCATTCAAACAAATGCATGTGGTTTCTTTGTTGTCGACGTCTCTTATAGCTTGTGTATTTTCTGTTCTTCTATATAGAAATTGTTAATGATATGGTAGACCGATCTTCCCCCTACTCTCCCTTCTCGGATCTTCCTCCTCCATCACTCTCCCTCGAGGACATTGCCGCAAACTACGACGCCACCTCCCTCGTGGCGCCCGGAGCTGCTCTCCTCGCCGGTCCTGTGCGCGGTCCGTCTGCGTCGCCGCTTGTCACCCTCCGGCTAGCCGTCACTACCAATCACAATGATGCCTTAATTTCGAAAAAATTTTCATCAGTTCGACTCATTGGTCTCCTTCCGTCCCACTTTCCGACCACCCTCTACCTCCTCGGCCCGCAGCTCACGTCCCTACTGGGATCACGGTTAGGACCAGAATATAGCATCCGGGCCTCTCCCCCCTACTCTTGCTACACCTAGCACCTCGCCCAGCGCGCTCAACCCGACGCCCGCACCCGGCTGCCGCGCATCCGCCCAGGCGCTTCGCCTGCTCGCTGAAGAGGCACTGCTGATCGCCCAATCCACCCGCGATGAGCAGCTAACCACTAACTTTCCCTATGCTCCTCTTTCAGCCGCGCTTCTGCCGCACGCGCTCGCTCGTCCTCCCATGTCCCTCGCGTCTCTCTCTCCATCTCCCAACCGCTCTTCTTCTCCTTCTCCTCCACCCCCTCAGACCTCTTTGATCCGGCCGTAAACCCCTCCACGGCCGACATCGGCGTCTCCCTCCGGTGTCCCGCGATAGTAGCAATCGCCACGTGCCTCCGCCGCGTGGCCCTGCTCGCCGGCGCCCGCTACCTGCTCCGCCGACGGCCCGCTCGCCCTGTCCGGGTTACGCTAACAAAAAAAAAAAAAATAATCTCCCGCCTGGCCGACCAGCTGCCCGTGAGTGGCAGGAAGACCCAGCGGGGTCTTACGGGTAAGCAATCCTGACGCAAAAGCCAGTCGCTGCCCGAACCACGTTAGACCCCCTTGGGCCACTGCCCAGTGGGGCCCGAACCCCTGTGACGCTGACGAATGGGGCACCACGGCCACGACACAGTTTAAGAAAATAGAAATAAAAATAAAAAATAAATTATTAAAATAATTAAAATATTATAGATATAAAATAATTAATTATTAATTAGTTATTAATCCTATTAGGTTATCTAATTAACTAATTAGTGTTAATTAACAGTATTAGTAATTAACTTAATTAAACTGCTGACGTCACATGATGTCATGCTGACGTCATCAATCACTGTTTCGGATAATGTTGAATTAAATATTACTTAATTCAGAAATTAATAAACACTTAGAAAATCATATCTTTTTAAACCGTAACTCCTCAAAATATTTTATACATGAAACTTGCTCAGAACGACGATACGAACCCAATACATCCTCCGTATTCCCGTCAGATGCCCGCAGCTATGAAACGTTGAACAATTAGACCGATTTCGATAAATGAATAGTGTCCAACCCTAATAATAAATCCGAATAAATTCCTAAATAACTGAATCGCTTAGTTAGGCTTATATCACCCTGGCCCTGCTGTTAGACATGTCATGCATCCCTGTGCATATTGGCCGTGTGTTTACGTTGTTTCCTCCCCCCTCTTCTCTTCGGTAGACTACGAGACCGACGCAGCTGCTGTGTGGCCCACCCGACCAGCACGTACTTTGACGACCCCACTTGCCAGAGCAACCAGGCAAGCCCCCCCCCCTTGATCACAAGATATCGCCTATTCTTATCTATACTGCTTGCATTAGAGTAGTGTAGCCTGTTACTGCTTTGACGCTGTTTTTAACCGTCCATGCTCATAGCCTGTCATTGTGCTACTGTTGTGTGATACCTTACCTGCAATCCTAAATACTTAGATATGGATTCTAGTTATATCATCATGGCCCTGCACATTGTCAGTCTGCCTTGCTATACTATCGGGGCCGTGATCACTCGGAGGTGATCACGGGTGTATACTATACATATATACATAACTATACAGATGGTGACTAAAGTCGGGTCGGCTCGAAGAGTACCCCGCGAGTGATTCACGATTGGGGGCTGAAAGGACTTTGTCCAACGGCCCTTTGTGTGATCTTTGTGGCGGAGCAGACAGGTGCAGGTTGAGACCACTGAGGAGACAGGTGGCCGAGGCCTGGTCGGCGTCGCGATTTACTTCATAATACACGTTTAACGAGATTGGATATTTGATCTGAGTCTGGCCACTGCCTATACGCACTAACCAACTACGCGGGCAGTAGTTATGGGTATCCCGGCGTCGTGGTATCAGCTGAAGCTGATCAGCCTGACTTCACGTGCGTGCGCGCGCGCCGTGTTGGACCCGCGATAATACGCGTAACGCGCGCCGCTTGAGCGTGGTGGGGTGACTAGGTCTGCTCGCGGCCAAGCGTACGCAAGTGCAAGCGCACTGGGCGATGGGCCCACCCCCAGAGTGCAGGTATTAGTCCGGCGGCCTGACCTCGCTGTTTGGACCCTAGTGGGGCGCGACGTGTGTGGCTATCTGCTTCCGGGCCGGGCATGACCCAGAAAGTGTGTCCGGCCACAAGGGGATCGAGCGTGTTGGGGAATATGTGGTGCACCCCTGCAGGGAAGTTTATCTATTCGAATAGGCCGTGTCCCTCGGTAAAAGGACGACCCGGAGTTTTTCCACCTCATGACAACTAGAAATGGATACTTATAAACACACACCTTACAAGTGACAGATATAACCCGGTGGTCGCTTCTCTTGCATGGTGGCGACGAGAGGATCGACGGTAGGATTATGCTATACGTTGTTGTTTGGTTAACTTCCAACTAATCTCTTCTATTGCTTCAAGATGGAGGCTGCCAGAACGCGTAGTCTTCGACAGGCCACTAGCTATCCCCCTCTTATTCTGCATTCTGGCGTTCAGTCCACCCGATATGCCTCTTTACACACATATACCATGCATATGTAGTATAGATCCTTGCTTGCGAGTACTTTGGATGAGTACTCACGGTTGCTTTCCCCCTCCTTTCCCCCTTTCCCTTCTTGCTGGTTGTCGCAACCAGATGTTGGAGCCCAGGAGCCAGACGCCACCTTCGACGACTACTACCACCAGGGCGGAGCCTACTACTACGTCCAGGACGCCGACGACCAGGAGTAGTTAGGAGGATCCCAGGCAGGAGGCCCTGCGCCTGTTCGATCTGTTGTATCCCTGTTTGTGCTAGCCATCTTATGGCACCTTGTTTAACTTATGTCTGTACTCAGATATTGTTGCTTCCGCTGACTCGTCTATGATCGAGCATTTGTATTCGAGCCCTCGTGGCCCCTGGCTTGTATTATGATGCTTGTATGACTTATTTATGTTTTAGAGTTGTGTTGTGATATCTTCCCGTGAGTCCCTGATCTTGATCGTACACGTTTGCGTGCATGATTAGTGTACGATTGAGACGGGGGCGCCACAAGTTGGTATCAGAGCCGACTGCCTGTAGGAATCCCCCTTTCCAATTCCTTGGCCGAAGTTGAGTCTAGACAAAGAAAACCGTTTTACTAACTTGGCTGTGTGGCTTACGGGCCCACATTGCCAACTGGGTGGTATTAGGATCTTTTATTCCTCGTTTATACTCTGGGACTCTGATCTCTCTTCTACTCGGGTTAAATGAATTTTACTAACGCCGACACTTAGGGTCTCGTGATCACATCCACCGGAGTTCTGAAAATTTCCCCCCTTGCTTCGAGATTGTGGGCCAGGTTCTGCTTACAGGATCCTTTCATCGAGGGCACCCTGTGTTGTCACTTGCAGATTCCTCGCCCCACCAGTTTTTCCCGACGTTGATGTAGCCTTTGCTATGTCTCGTTGTGTACTTCCTTACCGCGTGCCTGCGCGCCGCCTAGCATGTCCAGTTTATGAAATTGCGCCGTTATGCTGTCCGCATGTACCTGACTTTGTGTAAGGATATGTATGTCTTAATTGACTACTTTTATGTATTTGGTGCACTGCTTAAACTATTGTCGAGTTACATCATGCTTGTCACTAAGCACTCGCAATTGCTTTTACTAAACTACCCCCTGTTGTAAATTAGCAGGATGGTTAGACCCACTGGTCGTGGTCGTGGCCGTGGTGCCAACGATCCACCACCGCCGAACTATATGGCTGGAATGATGCAGCAATTTGAACTGCAACGTCAGTTCATGCAAGGGATCATGGATCAGTTTCCTCGTCCCAATATGAACCAGTATCCAGGCCCAGGGACCCTGCAGGACTTTATGCGCCTCAACCCAACCGTCTACCGCGGCTCAACTCAGCCCCTGGATGCGGATGACTGGCTTCGCGACATCACCTATGAGTTGGAATCTGGTGGCGTTGCCCCTGCAAACTATGTCACCTTCGCCTCCTTCTTTCTCAAGGGCCCCGCTGCTCAATGGTGGGACAGCCACAGGCGCACTCAACCAGCTGGCACAGTCATCACTTGGCCGGATTTCCAAGCTGCCTTCCGTGCCCGTTTCATTCCTCAGGGAATCATGGACCGGAAGAAGCAAGAGTTCCGCAACCTCACCCAGGGCAACAAGACAGTGGAAGCTTATCAGCGGGAGTTTCTGGAATTATCCCGCTATGCTGAAGAAGACATTCCCACTGATGCTCGCCGCCAGGAAAGGTTTCGCGAAGGACTTCAAGCTGACATCAAGCTAGCGCTCCTTGTGCATGAATTTGATAATTTCTCCATCTTGGTGAACAAGGCTATCCAGGTCGAGACTGGTCTGCAGGCACACCAGGGATCTCTTAGGCGCAACCGTGACACCGGTTCATCTTCGAGCCAGCCTGCACAGAAGCGTCGTATCTGGATTCCAAACAGCGTGTACCGTCCAGCTGCACCTGCTCCAAGACGGTCCTATACTGCACCGCGTCTGCCTCCACCACCTAGGCAGCCAGGACTTCTAGCTCCACCACCCCGAGCTCCTGCTCCCAATCCCAATGATAGTCTGTGCTACAAGTGTGGGCAGCCAGGTCATTTTTCCAGGAACTGCATTCAGAACCAGAACCAACTGGCACTTCCAGCAACTGACCGTAGGAACAATCAGCCTCGCAACAACAATGCCAAGTCTTATGGGCGTATTCAGGCCAACCACACCGATTTCAATGAAGCTCAGGACCAGCCTGCCACCGTGATGGGTACTCTCCTTGTTAATTCAGTACCAGCTTCTGTTTTATTTGATTCGGGAGCATCGCATTCATTCATGTCCGAAGAATTTGCATACAAACACGACATTAAATGTGAGGTCATGAACACTTCAATAGTAATACACACCCCCGCGGGTCAATGTCAAACCTCCATGGGTAGCAACGACGTCACCGTTGAAATTGAAGGGCTGGAGTTTCACGCCTCCCCTTTCATACTAAAGTCTTGTAGTATCGACCTCATTCTCGGAATGGATTGGTTGAAAGCGCATACTGCTTCTATAGTTTGCGCCACGAAGATCGTCCATCTTCTACACCCTTCTGATGAAATAATAAGCTACCAGGCTCAAATCATCCAAAATGCCGAGGCGAGGCTTTATGCCTTGAATGCGTTAAACGCATCACCACTTGAAGGCATCGAGAACATTCCAGTTGTTCGCGAATTCCAAGGTGTTTTCCCAGAAGAACTCCCAGGGATACCCCCTGCTCGAGCTGTCGAATTTGTCATCGACTTGAAACCAGGCACCACTCCTATCGCCAAGCAACCCTACAAGATGCCGCCGCATGAACTCCTTGAACTTAGGGAGGAAATCGACGCTTCACTTCGTAAGGGTTTCATTCGCCCAAGTTCCTCTGCTTGGGGAGCACCTTCTCTCTTTGTCAGGAAGAAGGATGGATCAAACCGATTGGTCCAAGATTACCGTCCTATCAACCAAGCAACCATCCAGAACAAATACCCCCTTCCTCGGATAAACGATCTGTATGATCAACTGGCGGGTTCATCAGTGTTCTCTAAACTCGACTTAAGGTTGGGTTACCACCAGATCCGCGTTCGTGAAGAGGATATCCCAAAGACCGCCTTCGTTACTCGATATGGCTCATACGAGTACACTGTCATGTCATTCGGCTTAACCAATGCTCCCGCCACATTCTCCCGCCTGATGAATTATATATTCATGAAATACCTTGACAAGTTCGTCGTGGTTTACCTGGATGATATCCTAGTATACTCCAAGAACAAAGAGGAACATGCTGAACATCTTCGACTTGTTCTGGAAAAACTTCGAGAGCATCAACTATATGCTAAGTTTTCCAAGTGTGAATTCTGGCTTCCCGAAGTAACATACCTTGGGCATGTCATCTCCAAGGATGGTATTGCCGTCAACCCCGAGCGAGTTCAGGCTATTCTTGATTGGGCTCCTCAAAAGAACGTCAAGCAAGTTCGAAGTTTTCTCGGAACTCGCCAGCTATTGCGTCCGATTTGTCGAGAACTTCTCCAGATCGCAAGCCCCTGACTACCGACTTCATAGGAGTCAGTCGATTGGACGAAAAATTGTCAGGAAAATTTTCCAAACCCAAAGACAAGCTGACTTCTGCCCAGGTGCTGGCCCCTCCTGATTCCCATAGGAATTTTGTCATCTATTGTGTGCATCCCGTCAAGGATTAGGCGGTGTCCTAATGCAAGACCGCATAGTAATTCTTATGCTATCCGCGTCAATTGCCGTCCGCCCTCGCAGAGATTACGCCAGTACATGGACCATCGATCTTGCTGCCGTCATCCATGCACTAAACAGTGGCGACATTACCTTCGCGGTATCCGTTGGCCGAGATCTACAACCGCTCAATCACAGTCTAAGTATCTGTTTCACCTCAGCCAGACCTGAACTCCGTCAACAAGATGATTGGAGACCGTAGCGAGATTTAAACCTTGGGTATTTCTTGATACCCCTGGCAAGTGGCTAATGTAATGGCCGATGCCTTGAGCCGCAAGTCTTATTGCAGTCACCTCCATTTTTCACGAAGTTCAACCTTCGCTTATGAAGAATGTCAGAAAGCTGAATCTCCACATTGTTCCTCCTGGAGCACTCGCTTCCCCTCCTAAAGGTTCCTACAAATGAACCTCCACGTTGTTTCCCCAGGGTTCTCTTAATACCCTGGTTGCTAAACCAGATCTCGTGGACACTCAAGACGCTGCAGGGTTATGACCTCAAGCCCCAAAGATTAAGCGCTATCTCGCTGAGAGAGGCTTCGTTCTTCACTATTGATGATACTTGGCACCTGGTTTCTTTAAAGTCGTCTAGTGGTCCCCTCTAAAGGTAACCTGGGTAGGACTCAGAGGTCATGCAAGAAGCTCACGACACTCCGTTGTCTTTCATCCCGGCAGTACCAAGATGTACCAAGACATCGTCAAAGATTCTGGTGGTCAAACATGAAGCAAGACTTGCTCGCTATGTTGCTGATGTGATGTTTGCCGTCGCGTCAAGCAGAACATCAAAGGCCCCCGGAACTCTGCAACCAATTGCTGTTCCTGAATGGAAATGGGACCATGTTGAAATGGACTTCATCACTGGATTTCCCAAATCACAGAAAGGTAATGATGCTATCTTGTCGTCATTGACCGACTTCCAAAGTTGCACATTTTCTAGCAGCCGTCAAAAGACGTCACTGCTAGTCAGCCGCAACTCTCTACATGCCAGAATTGTTTCACTTCACGGTATTCCACTGGTATCGTTCAGACCGTGGCAGCTTATTCACTTCAAGATTCTGGGCAAGTTTCCAAGAAGCTATGGAACTCATCTGTCCTTCAGCACCGCTTTTCACCCTCAGTCTCAGGACAAGTTGAACGAGTCAACAAGTTCTCGAAGATATGCTTCGAGCTTGTGTCATATCCTTCGGAGAAATGGGAAATCTCTCCCATATGCCGAATTCTCTTACAATAACAGCTATCAAGCCGTCTGAGATGGCCCCCTTCGAAGTATTGTACGGAAGAAAGTGCCGAACCCCCTAAATTGGGTCAAAACTGGGGAACGTCCACTCATCCCTTCGGTCCGGATTAATCCAACTTGCCGAAGATCAAGTTCGCGTTGTCCGCGAGCATTTGAAGACTGCTCAGTCACGTCAAAAGAGTCAGTATACCGCAACACAAAGATAGGGTCTATCAACCTGGCGAAAAGGCTTTCTCTTTCGAGTCAACCCGATGAACGGTACACCCGATTCGGGATCAAGGCAAGCTAGCTCCTCGCTATATTGGTCCTTTCACTGTTTCTTGAAAGGCGTGGTGAGTGGCATATCAGTTGGAACTTCCACCGAACCTTTCTCAGGTTCACGATGTGTCCACGTCTCACAACTCCGCGCTGCTTCAAAGACCCTATCCGCGGAGTAGATCACGAATTGCTTGAACTGCAACAGACCTCTTATAAAGACAGCCGGTCCGCATTACTCGATCAAGCGAGCGTCGCACACGCCAGAAGGTTATCAAGTTCCCAAGGTTCAGTGGTCAAACCATTCTGAGGATGAAGCCATTGGGAACGCGAGGATGTCTCTTCGCGATGATACCCCGCTTTGTTTCTTTCTACTCCTAAATCTCGGACGAGATTTCTTGTAGTGGAGGAGATTTGTAACACCCCCGGATTAAGCTACAGTGATCACCCTTTTTATGAGGCCATGTCATCATGATTAATAGTGCACAATCATCATTAGCATCATATTGCATTTCAACTCCTAAGTCAAATTCAAATTTAAATGAATGGAATATAAATTTGTCCAACATAGAAACTAAAATGTCAGATAAGTAGCATATTCCAGAGGCTATTCTAAATTGAAACCACATCATTGGAATTGGATAAGTGACTCGAACCCCCTCAACAGTGGATAAAGATAATATTTAATAACATTTATAAATCTAAATAATATGGAATATATGTTTTGTCCAAACTAATTTTAGGGTGTTAAGGAATAAGGCACTGGTATTATGTAATGGCCACACTTTTTACAAAAACCATTTGGGGCCTAAACATTTAACATTAGAGAAGAGAATAAAGAAAAGAAAAAAGCAACAAAAAGAGCAACCCAACACCCCCCCCCCCACACAACCACCACCCCCCCCCCCCCCGCCCTGGCCCACTGGCCGACCCAGCCGCCTCCCACCTGTGCCCCCCTCTCTATATGGCCTCCCCCAGGAACCCAAACCCTAACCCACCCCACCGATGCCACTGCCCCCCCCCCCCCGTCTCCCCCCCCCATGCTGGATTCGGGATCCCCGATCCCGTCCGCCCCGTCGCCGACTGCCGCTGCCGACGCCGCCCGTGCGCGCTCCCCCTCGTCAGCCCCCCCCTCCCGATCCAGACTCGGGATCGGGACTCGCGGAACGACTCCCGTCGCCCTCGTTCGCGGCGACGACCGCGCCGCCCGCCGTCGCCGTTGACGCCGCCCCCGCCCGGCCCGCTTCTCCCTCGCCGGCCTGCTCCCCGTACTCGCTCGCTCCCCGACGCGCCCGACCGCGCCGCCTCGCCCCTCGCCGCACGACGCCACCGCCAACGGAGCTTCCCTCTCCCGGTTCTTGTCCTCTTCTGTCTTCTCGCTCTCTTCCCCCGACGCTCCTGCCCTCCCCTCCATCTCCGCGTCCCCTTCGACCACCCCGACCACCGTGCCCCGTCCCTACGGATCACGGTGAGGCCTCGGGCCTCCTCCCCCCTCTCTTCGTCCCGCACCTCGCGCGCGCACGCGCCCCCGTGCCGCCGCTCCGCTGCCTCCGCGCTCAGCTCTGTTGCCTGCTACTTCGTCTCCCTCTGCCGCGCGCACCTCAAAAACCTCTGCCTCTCTCTTCCCACGTCTCGCGTCGCTCCTCCGCCCACTTTGTTCCCTCGTCTGCTCTCTAGGTCTCAATGGGAGCGAGACAAGACAGACCGCGTTCTCTCCTCTCCTCCACCCAGCCTCCCTCTCCGTTACTTACGCCCTCCCCTTCTACCTTCCTTCTCCCTCTTTGTCCTCCTCAAAATCTCCCCGCCCTTCGCCTTCCCCTCACCTTTTCCTCGAGTCCTTCTCCCTCTAAGTCCCTCGTCCTTCTCCCACTCTCGCTCCCTTTTCTTTTTTCTCACCGCACCGTCTTTTCACGCCTCCCATTAGTCTTCGTTTCCTCCTCCCTTCTCCCCGACCCGTTAGACCCCCCCCTGGGCCACTGCCCAGTGGGGCCCGAACCCCTGTGACGCTGACGAATGGGGCCCACGGCCCAGAAACAGTTTTAAGAAAATAGAAATAAAAATAAAAATAAATAATTAAAATAATTAAAATAATTAAGATAATTAAAATAATTAATTAATTAATTAGTTAATTAATCCTGATTAGGTTAATCTAATTAACTAATTAGTGTTAATTAAACAGTAATTAGTAATTAACTTAATTAACTGCTGACGTCAGCATGATGTCATGCTGACGTCATCAATCACTGTTTCGGATAATGTTGAATTAAATAATTACTTAAATTTCAGAAATTAATAAAAACTTTAGAAAATCATATCTTTTAAACCGTAACTCCGATCAAAATATTTTATACATGAAACTTGCTCAGAACGACGATACGAACCCGAATACATCCTCCGTATTCCCGTCAGATGCCCGCAGCTATGAGAACGTTGAACAATTAGACCGATTTCGATAAATGAATAGTGTCCAACCCTAATTAAATAAATCCGAATAAATTCCTAAATTAACTAAATCGCTTAGTTAGGCTGTATATCACCCTGGCCCTGCGTTTAGACATGTCATGCATCCCTGTTGCATTATTGCCGTGTGTTTACTGTTTCTTCCCCCTCTTCTCTTCGGTAGACTACGAGACCGACGCAGCTGCTGGTGCCCCGACCGACTACGTTGTTGACGACCCCTACTTGCCAGAGCAACCAGGCAAGCCCCCCCCTTGATCACCAGATATCGCCTATTCTTATCTATACTGCTTGCATTAGAGTAGTGTAGCCTGTTACTGCTTTCGGTTAATCCTATTCTGCTGCATAGCCTGTCATTGTTGCTACTGTTGTTGATACCTTACCTGCAATCCTAAATACTTAGTATAGGATGCTAGTTTATCATCATTGGCCCTGCATTCTTGTCAGTCTGCCTTGCTATACTATCGGGCCGTGATCACTCGGGAGGTGATCACGGGTGTATACTATACATATATACATACTATACAGATGGTGACTAAAGTCGGGTCGGCTCGAAGAGTACCCGTGAGTGATTCACGGATTGGGGGCTGAAAGGACCTTTGTCCCAACGGCCCTTTGTGTGGATCTTTGTGGCGGAGCGACAGGGCAGGTTGAGACCACCTAGGAGACAGGTGGGCCAGGCCCTGGTCGGCGTTCGCGTTTACTTCATAATAACACGTTTAACGAGATTGGATATTTGATCTGAGTCTGGCCACTGGCCTATACGCACTAACCAACTACGCGGGAGTAGTTATGGGTATCCCGGCGTCGTGGTATCAGCTGAAGCCTTCTTGACGTCAGCGACTGAGCGGCGCGCGCCGTGTTGGACCGCGATAACGTAACCGCCGTGATCGTGTGGGTTGCTAGGTCTGCTCGCGGCCGCGTACGCAACGTGCAGGAGCGCACTGGGCGATGGGCCCAGACCCCAGAGTGCCTAGGATTAGTCTGGCGTGCTGACCTCTCTGTTGAGCCTAGGTGGGGCTGCGACGTGTGGATCTTCCGAGGCCGGGCATGACCCAGGAAAGTGTGTCCGGCCAAAGGGGATCGAGCGTGTTGGGGAATATGTGGTGCACCCCTGCAGGGAAGTTTATCTATTCGAATAGCCGTGTCCCTCGGTAAAAGGACGACCCGGAGTTGTATTCCGACCTCATGACAACTAGAAATGGATACTTAATAAAACACACCCTTACAAGTGACAGATATAACCCGGTGGTCGCTCTCTCGCATGGTGGCGATGAGAGGATCGACGGGTAGGATTATGCTATACGTTGTTGTTTGGTTAACTTCCAACTAATCTCTTCTATTGCTTCAAGATGGAGGCTGCCAGAAGCGTAGTCTTCGACAGGACTAGCTATCCCCCTCTTATTCTGGCATTCTGCAGTTCAGTCCACCGATATTGCTTCTTTACACATACACCATGCATATGTAGTATAGATCCTTGCTTGCGAGTACTTTGGATGAGTACTCACGGTTGCTTTCCCCCTCCTTTCCCCCTTTCCCTTCTTGCTGGTTGTCGCAACCAGATGTTGGAGCCCAGGAGCCAGACGCCACCTTCGACGACTACTACCACCAGGGCGGAGCCTACTACTACGTCCAGGACGCCGACGACCAGGAGTAGTTAGGAGGATCCCAGGCAGGAGGCCCTACGCCTGTTCGATCTGTTGTATCCCTGTTTGTGCTAGCCATCTTATGGCACCTTGTTTAACTTATGTCTGTACTCAGATATTTTTGCTTCCGCTGACTCGTCTATGATCGAGCATTTGTATTCGAGCCCTCGTGGCCCCTGGCTTGTATTATGATGCTTGTATGACTTATTTATGTTTTAGAGTTGTGTTGTGATATCTTCCCGTGAGTCCCTGATCTTGATCGTACACGTTTGCGTGCATGATTAGTGTACGATTGAGACGGGGGCGCCACAGGTCTATTCTTGTTGAATCTCGATCGTAGTGATACACAAATTCATAATATTGATGCCAAAAGATGCAAAGTTGATAATGATAGTGCAACATACTTGTGGCAGTGCGTTTAGGTCATATTGGTGTAAAGCGCATGAAGAAACTCCATGCAGATGGACTTTTGGAATCACTTGATTATAAATCATTTGATACTTGTGAACCAAGCCTTATGGGCAAGATGACTAAAACTCCATTCTCCAGAACAATGGAGCGAGCTAATGACTTATTGGAAATAATACATACCGATGTATGTGGTCCGATGAGTGTTGCGGCACGCGGTGGGTATCGTTATTTTCTGACCTTCACATATTTTTTGAGTAGGTTTGGGTATATCTACTTGATGAAACACAAGTCTGAAACATTTGAAAAGTTCAACGAATTTCAGAGTGAAGTGGAGAATCATTGTAACAAGAAAATAAAGTTTCTACGAACTGATCGCGGAGGCGAATATTTGAGTTACGAGTTTGGCCTTCATTTAAAACAATGTGGAATTGTTTCACAACTCACGACAACTGGAACACCACAGCGTAATGGTGTGTCCGAACGTCTTAACCGTACTTTATTAGATATGGTACGATCTATGATGTCTCTTACCGATTTACGACTATCGTTTTGGGGTTATGCATTAGAGACAGCCACATTCACGTTAAATAGGGCACCATCTAAATCCGTTGAGACGAGACCGTATGAACTGTGGTTTGGCAAGAAACCTAAACTGTCGTTTCTTAAAGTTTGGGCTTGCGACACTTATGTCAAAAGGCTTCAGCCTGATAAGCTCGAACCCAAATTGGAGAAGTGCGTCTTCATAGGATACCCTAAGGCAACAATTGGGTACACCTTCTACCACTAATCCGAAGGCAAGATCTTTGTTGCCAAGAATGGAACCTTTCTAGAGAAGGAGTTTCTCTCGAAAGAAGTGAGTGGGAGGAAAGTAGAACTTGATTAGGTAATTGTACCTTCTCTCGAATTGGAAAGTAGCACATCAGGGAAATCCATTCCCGTGATGCCTACACCAACTAGAGAGGAAGCAAATGATAATGATCATGAAACTTCATATCAAGTTGCTACTGAACCTCGTAGGTCGACCAGAGCACGATCCGCACCAGAGTGGTACGGTAATCATGTCCTGGAAGTCATGTTACTAGACCAAGGCGCACCTACGAACTATGAAGAAGCTATGATGAGCCCAGATTCCCATAAATGGCTTGAGGCCATGAAATCTGAGATAGGATCCATATATGAGAACAAAGTGTGGACTTTGGTGGACTTGCCCGATGATCAGCAAGCCATTGAGAATAAATGGATCTTCAAGAAGAAAACTGACGCTGACGCTGATGGTAATGTTACTGTCTACAAAGCTCGACTTGTCGCAAAAGGTTTTTGACAAGTTCAAGGAGTTGACTACGATGAGACTTTCTCACCCGTAGCGATGCTTAAGTCTGTCCGAATCATGTTAGCAATTGCCGCATTTTATGATTATGAAATCTGGCAAATGGACGTCAAAACTGCATTCCTTAATGGATTTCTTAAAGAAGAGTTGTATATGATGCAACCAGAAGGTTTTGTTGATCCTAAAGGTGCTAACAAAGTGTGCAAGCTCCAGTGATCCATCTATGGACTGGTGCAAGCATCTCAGAGTTGGAATATATGATTTGATGAGGTGATCAAAGCATATGGTTTTATACAGACTTACGGTGAAGCCTGTATTTACAAGAAAGTGAGTGGGAGCTCTGGAGCATTTCTGATATTATATGTGGATGACATATTGTTGATTGGAAATGATATAGAATTTCTGGATAGCATAAAAGGATACTTGAATAAGAATTTTTCAATGAAGCTACTTATATATTGGGCATCAAGATCTATAAGGATAGATCGAGACGCTTAATAGGACTTTCACAAAGCACATACCTTGATAAAGTTTTGAAGAAGTTCAAAATGGATCAGTCAAAGAAAGGGTTCTTGTCCGTGTTACAAGGTGTGAAGTTGAGTCAGACTTAAAGCCCGACCACTGCAGAAGGTAGAGAGAAAATTAAAGTCATTCCCTATGCCTCAGCCATAGGTTCTATCATGTATGCTATGTTGTGTACCAGACCTGATGTGTGCCTTGCCATAAGTCTGGCAGGGAGGTACCAAAGTAATCCAGGAGTGGATCACTGGACAACGGTCAAGAACATCCTGAAGTACCTAAAAAGGACCAAGGATATGTTTCTCATTTATGGAGGTGTTGAAGAGCTCGTCGTAAATGGTTACGTTGATGCTAGCTTCAACACTGATCCGGATGACTCTAAGTCACAAACCGGATACATGTTTATATTGAATGGTGGAGCTGTCAGTTGGTGCAGTTCCAAGTAGAGCATCGTGGCGGGATCTACGTGTGAAGCGGAATACATAGCTGCTTCGGAAGTAGTGCATGGAGTCTGGATGAAGGAGTTCATATCCAATCTAGGTGTAATACCTTGTGCATCGGGTCCAATGAAAATCTTTTGTGACAACACTGGAGCAATTGCCTTGGTGAAGGAATCCAGGTTTCACAAGAGAACCAAACACATCAAGAGACACTTCAACTCCATTCATGAAAAGGTCAAGGATGGAGACATAGAGATTTGCAAAATATATACGGATCTGAATGTAGCAGACCCATTGACTAAGCCTCTTCCGCGAGCAAAACATGATCAACACCAAGACTCCATGGGTGTTAGATTCATTACTATGTAATCTAGATTATTGACTCTAGTGCAGGTGGGAGACTGAAGGAAATATGCCCTAGAGGCAATAATAAAGTTGTTATTTTATATTTCCTTATTCATGATAAAGGTTTATTATTCATGCTAGAATTGTATTAATCGGAAGCGTAAATACATGTGTGAATACATAAACAAATATCGTGTCCCTAGTAAGCCTCTACTTGACTAGCTCATTGATTAAAGATGGTTAATCTTTCCTAACCATAGACATGTGTTGTCATTTGATAACAGGATCACATCATTAGGAGAATGATGTGATGGACAAGACCCATCCGTTAGCTTAGCATAATGATCGTTTAGTTTATTGCTATAGCTTTCTTCATGTCAAATACATATTCCTCCGACTATGAGATTATGCAACTCCCAAATACCGGAGGAATACCTTGTCTGCTATCAAACATCACAACGTAACTGGGTGATCATAAAGATACTCTACAGGTATCTCCGAAGGTGTTTGTTGAGTTGTCATAGATCGAGATTAGGATTTGTCACTCCGAGTATTGGAGAGGTATTTCTGGGCCCTCTCGGTCATACACATTATAAGCTTGCAAGAAAATGACTAAGGAGTTAGTTATGAGATGATGTATTATGAAACGAGTAAAGAAACTTGTCGGTAACGAGATTGAACTAGGTATGAAGATACCGACGACCGAATCTCGGGCAAGTAACATACCGATGGACAAAGGGAATTACGTATGTTGTCATAACGGTTCGACCGATAAAGATCTTCATACAATATGTAGGAGCCAATATGGGCATCCAGGTTCCGCTATTGGTTATTAACCGGAGAGGTGTCTCAGTCATGTCTACATAGTTCTGGAACCCGTAGGGTCCGCACGCTTAATGTTCGTTGACGATATAGTGTTATATGAGTTATATGATTTGGTGACCTAATGTTGTTCGGAGTCCCGGATGAGGTCACGGACATGACGAGGAGTCTCAAAATGGTCGAGAGGTAAAGATTTGAATATAGGACGATGGTATTCAGACACCGGAAGTGTTTCAGAGTGTACCGGATAGTCATCAGAGTACCGGAGGGGGTACCGGACACCCCCGGGAGGATCGTGGGCCTATTGGGCCACAAGAGGGGAGCACAGCAGCCCACAAGGGGCTGGCGCACCCCCATGGAAGCCGCCAAAGTGGGGAAAGGAAAGAGGGGATTCAGCCTCCCCCTTCCTTCCTTCTTCCCCCTTTCCTTTCCCCCTCCGACAAATATGGCAGCGGGGGCGCAGCCAAGGGTAGGAGCCCAAGTAGGATTTGGACCTACTTGGGGTACCCCTTGGACTCTCTCCTCTCCCTCCCACCTATATATATGTGGGAGGGGGCACCTAGCACAGCCAGAAAAATTACTTAGCCGTGTGCGGCGCCCCCGTCCACCGTTTACACCCCCAGTCATATTTTCGTAGTGCTTAGGCGAAGCCCTGCGGAGATAGCTTCATCATCACCGTCGCCATGCCGTCGTGCTGCCGGAACTCATCCACTACCTCGCTGTCTTGCTGTATCAAGAAGGCGGAGGACGTCATTGAGCTGAACGTGTGCTGAACATGGAGGTGCCGTACGTTCGGCACTCGATCGGTTGGATCGCGAAAAAAGTTCGACTACATCAACCGCATTGTCAAACGCTTCCGCTTACGGTCTATGAGGGTACGTAGACACACTCTTTCCCTCTCATTGCTATGCACCTCCATGGATAGATCTTGCATGTGCATAGAATTTTTTTTGTTCTTCATGCAACGTTTCCCAACCTTTGAAGGCGATCTCCGAACCTTTACAGTCTTCTTCTTCGAGAACCACAATCACTCTTGGTCTCTGAAGAAATTGACACCTAACCGTCTAGAGAGTTTGCAGCTCTCAAGAGTAATAGGCGGAATGTACTGGACTTAGATTCTAGTGATGCTGAACCACTATCTAATTCATCGGCTCTAGGGGTTTTCTCTCGGTGGATTTTAAACTCAAATAGCTCAGAGAGTGGGTTGCTCAACAATCTTCTCAGAATGAAATGGAGTAGCCACCGGACTAAGCCGGCGCGGGGTGGCTATTTATAGCCGCAGCCTTCCCGGATGGGAAATGACCATTTTGGACACATGGTCCAGCCAATGGCCAACCGACACGTTTGCAACGGTCGGATTTGGGAGCAACGGTAACATTACTTGAGGAATAAGTAATGCTAACTCCTTGTTCTAAGACAAATCTCTCGTAGCAAAGAAGATCTCAGTCTCTTGCTGGCAAGTATTTGCTCGGAACACAAAGAGATTTCTCTCACAACTTTCATAGGATTTGGGTTTAGCATCAGAGAATCAAAGTTTCGAACGCTACACCCCTCTTAATAGTACGGTGGTCCTATGACTCAATGAAAAGAAGAAGAATAATGAAATAAATGCTACGTCTTCACTTCGTCTTCAATCTCCTTGAATGCAGTCATTTTCCTCGGACAGGCACCGAACCAATTTCTTCACTTCAGCAATTTTTAGGGGTCACTCTTGTTAACATCATCTTCGGTGATAACCTTCACTGCAACACAGGGAGATTATCTTTGTCGTTTGCGTCAAACTCCTCGATATCTTAGGGACCTGTTACTCTGTGTGCACTAGCAAACACATCAGTCCCATACTGTTTATGTCAACAAACTCCAAAACATAAGGGGCCTATCATTGCACCAACAATCTCCCCCTTTTTGGACTGTTGTTGACAAAACATATAATCATCAAAGTGAAGATAGATAAGTGAAAAGTAAATCGAATAAGAGTGAACTAGCGTTACTTGGCTCGTTGTATGCAGAGAAATAGATATGAGATAAAATTCTGCTGCAATTCATTGAAGTATAAAGAGGAGATTTCAATTATTCAAGATAATGATTCGCACTGATTATATAATCCATCGAGATTGTAGTGCAATCATTTATGACTTTTGATAAAAATTCCACCTGCAAAACAAATGCTTCGAGAGAGATAGTGCAGCAGGTGGGGTTGTTAATATTACAACACAGAAGTTTTACATCAAGGCGCAGATAGTCTTTAAGGCATAAGTTTCAAACCACACGGGAAACCAAATCCAAATAAACACAGAGAGCAAATCTATCAAAACTCTATGTAATTCTCCCCCTTTTTGTCAACGAGTGTCAAAAAGGTGATGAAGAACATGAGTGCAAAAGCTGTGAACTTGATTCACTCTGTGGCTTCACCAGAAGAGCTATCTGAAGAAGTTTCTGGTTCGGAGGTCACGGGAAGATCTTCATCGTTAGCAGCAGCAGAATTATCTTCAGGAATGGCTTCATGGTGCTTTAAGGAAGAAGGCACATTGGGATCAGCCTCTTTAGTGACACGAGAAAGCACATTTCCTTCGGTTGGCTTCACTGTTGGTGAGGCAGCTTCAGATTCTTCAATTATCTTGCGAAGCTTAATATGCATAAGATCTGTAGTTGGCGCACGACCAGGCAGAGGAGGAGTATTGTGATCTTGGAAATCTTCATCAGCAAAGCCTTGGTCAATGTAATCATAAAGTTCTTTAAGATTGTTGGCCTGAAGTTGTTTCTTGGAGAAGAACTTACGAAGCAATTTCCAGAGTCGCTTCTTATTCTCAGCTGCAACCATATGCACTATTTTGGGTCGGTTGTTGATGGCATTAAGCTCAGCAGCAAGGTGTCTTTTCTCCTTGATCCTCAGCCATATGCTTCAATAGCCACTGTTGTGTGTGCTTACTTACTTCAATGTGCGATGGAGGTTGATGAGATGGCTTTCGCTCACGCTGAGGCAGACATGGCCCATCGAATGTGTTGTGATAATCTTGCTGGCTGGAGTGTGGCTGTTTAGCCTAGGAAATATGTTGCATGACTTGCAAGGTATCCCGCACAGGAGGAATAAAGCTTTTGTGACTCACTTTCGCCAAGTACTCTGTCTTCATAGAATAATCAACAACCTTTTGAATCCAGGGTGCATGGACTTTGATGGTTTTCGGATGCTGGGTTGAGTCCTTCAATATTTGTAAATGTATCCTCAACGTCAAAGACATATTTCTCGGAGATGGCATAGATGGCATTTCAAAGAACATCATAAATGACATTATCTGTGTTCATCCCGGCCAGAGGGCAAAGGGTGTATGTGAGCAAATGATACAGAGTTTGATTCTCGAAGGTCAAATGCTCAGGCACGGGAGGACCATTGTAGTCCCGAATCTTTTCTTTGTCCATGGTGCATCGAAAGATTTCATTTGAAATAACATCAATGTTGTGCACTCTAATCTCATGCTTGCCATGCTCGAACCGTGGGAAGTGAAAATGGGAGACAAAGTCTGTAGATGTGCATTTGATCCGTTTCCCTTTGGTCATGCATTCCATGATCCACTTGGAACTGTCAGTCTCATCACCAGAGATGTACAAGGTTGCATAGATTTGAAGAATAATTTCTCGATTCCACGGATGCTCGAAGGCCAAGACATTGGTGAGGCAGAAATCCTCAAGATCTTGCAGTATTTGATCAAAGCAGCCAATGCTCTTCATAGCTGAGAAATCCGGGAACTCGTGAGGAAAAATCTTTTGGCTTTCATACAGAATTCGAGAATAATAGATGGCCTATTCTTGGGTCCAGAAACAAGGCGATTTAGATGTGTGTGGCCCTTTGTATGGATTTTCCCGAAAGAATTGAGAGTGTGTATTCCGATTGAATAGCGGTCCTTTGGCACCAGCACCAATCTTGAATAATGGCAGTTGTTCACGAGGATTTGGATATTTAAGTTCATCTTCGACTGAAATTACTTCTTCTCCATATACCACGGAGTCTGTATGACAAGCAGAAATAGATCTATTTTCCGTCAGAGCATCATCTGAAATCCTTCGTGTTGTGGCAATTGACATTTGCAGTTGAGCTGGAGTAGAAGGTACACTAGTTTGAGCTGCAGTAGAAGGCAACAAGACAGATTCTTTTTCAAACTGCAATGGAGGCTGTTGGGTTTGTTCTTCGATAGACGGTTGAGCTGCAGAGGGAGTAACCGTTTTGTTTGGTTCGACACGAGCTGGAGGGGCGTGATGCTCGGACTGAGGAATTTCACCTGCTTCTGATACATTTTGCTGAGAAGGATTTTCTTCATGAACAGGGGAGGCCACAGGCATTGGTTCAGTTGGCCCTGGAGTTGTAGGAGCATCTATGACTCGATCCGCAGCTGGCGAGGGAATTGCTGAACCCGGTGTGATTGCCTTTTGTGCATCAGCTTCAGGAGACTTTTCTTTCTTGGGAGGAGGAGCATTCTTCTTCGCAATTTTCTTTTTCTTCTTCTGTTTCTACTGAACAGATTCATCAACATGCCCTTTGACAAGATCATTATAGCAGTGGCTTGTGCTTGATGATCAAGGCATATTTTTCGAACAATGTTATCTAGATCTGAATGAAATCCCAATCTTCTGTTTCGAAAGATAGTCAAGGCTCGATTGACATCCATGTATGAGTCTTCAAGTTGCTTGATGACATACTTGGAAGTTGTGGGTTTCATTCAGTTGTCAAGCTCATTAAGTTGGGCAGTGAGGGAACTGATCTCAACAGAATCTTCTCTCATATCTTCAATAAGAGCAGAAGCTTGAGTAACGACTTCAGGAGGGATCGGCAAAGATGCCACTTCGCCATCGAGTAAGTTATCAACAAATTTGTCAAGCTGCTCCATGATAAATGATTGATTGAAATAATGAGGAGCATCAGTTTGCACTGGAGCAGTCTGTGCAATAGGAGCACTTTGCACTGGATTTTGCTCGTTTGGAGGCATAGATGCCAATGGTTGAGTCAGGGTGGAAGCAAATTGAGCAACCTTTTCTTTCAGAACATCAGCTCGAGGAGCTATTTGCTCTGCAGAAGGAGCTGTGATTTTCTTCACTTTTGGCATTGGAATTTGCTCGCCTGGCTTAGCTGAGCTTACTGGGGCATCAACAACTAATTCTTGCATGTCTATCGCATCAGGATGAGGGGTTGTATCCACGTGATCCACCATAGTGACAGTGGTACGAGGAGTTTTTCTCTTTATGACGATCTTCTTCGGAGGCACAATTGCAACTGTGCGTGCTCGAAGATCAGGATGTGCCGTAGAAGTAGTGATGTTCACATGCTCGGAGAGAGAAGCTTGAACTTCTTCCCTTGTGAGTGGAGGATCATCTTCATCTGAGGATTCACTTTCATCATTTCTAGCAACTGGTGCAGCCGGCCTCTTCTTCGACGCGCTCTTTTTCTTCAAAGCAGCAGAGCTGGGATCATGTTTGCGCTTCGAACGCCATTCTGATTTTCCTTCAGACTTTTTCTTTTCGACGTCAGATTTGATAAGATGACGATTTTATTCTTCTCGAGCTCTATCATTTTCTGCCTTCTTAGCTATCTTTTCAGCATTCTTCAGGCGTTTAGCCTTTTCATCGGGATAAGAGTCGGGAGTCATAAGAGACGACTCATGAGCAGTTGATGGTGGCGGCGGTCTCTCCTGGGGATCACTTGCTCGGACAAGACCAATTTCACGACAGTCACCCCATGGAGGATGGAAAGCAAAGTTCTTCACAAATCGAGGATGAATCATTTCATAGTTGAACCACTTGTGTACCCAGTGACGTCGAATCTTCTGCAGACGCCTTCTCTTTTCTGTAGCTGTTTCTCCTTCAAAAGTGTTGTAAACATCATGTGAGATATACTCAGCTGAATTTGTGAACGGTTGCCTGCCACCTTTCTTTTTCTTTGGAGCATCTTCTTCTTGCTCATCTGGATTTTGTTCGGATCTCTTTCGTTTGCTGGTTGACGGGCATACCGTTGTGCCCTTAGCATTTGGAGCCTTGGATTCATCAGCTATACCCAGAACTACCTCTTCTTCTTCGGCCATGCTCATTGGTCGAGCAGAATCTTCAACGGATTGCATATTCCTGTGAATAAGAATAGATTCAAGGGAAAATGGGGACAGGGTTACAAATGCTCATAGTGAGGATTTTTTTTCGAACAAAAATGTTTTGAGGAAGAATAAGATGTAGGCTTTGAGAGATGTTTCGAATGAAAGAAACATATAGAATGAACTAGTAGGTCCGAAGAATATACTAGTCAGCGTGCTAGGCATTCCATTCGAGCGAAACATAATACAAACCCTAGATCTGAACTTTTTCAGATGCGAGGGATAGCAACAAACCACATCCGCACTACTAAAGCTAATACGTCTCCAACGTATCTATAATTTTTGCTTGTTCCATGCTGTTATATTATCATTCTTGGCTGTTTTATATTCATTTTATAGCAATTTTATATGATTTTTTAGGACTAACCTATTGACATAGTGCCCAGTGCTAGTTGTTGTGTTTTTGCTTGTTTTTTACTTCGTAGAATATCAGTACCAAACGGAGTCCAAACACAGCGAAAATTTTTAGAGATTTTTTCTGGACCAGAAGACACCTTGCGGGCCAAGAAAGCACCCAAGGGGAGGCCCGTGGGGAGCACAACCCACCAGGGCGCGCCGAGGAGCCCAGGTGCGCCCAGGGGGGTTGTGCCCCCCACGAAGACCTCCTGCAATGCCTCTTCGCCCTACAAATTCAAAAATATTCCAGAAACCCTAGGGGAGTCGATGAAACACAATTCCAGCCGCCTCAAGTTCCAGAACCACGAGATCCAATCTAATGCCATCACGGAGGGGTTCATCATCCTCATTGGTGCCTCTCCGATGATGCGTGAGTAGTCCAACATAGACCTAAGGGTCCGTAGGTAGTAGCTAGATGGCTTCTTCTCTCTTTTTGATTCTCAATACAATGGTCTCTTAGAGATCTATTTGATGTAACTCTTTTTGCGGTGTGTTTGTTGGGATCCGATGAACTTTGAGTTTATGATCAGATCTATATCCATGACTATTATTTGAGTCTTCTTTGATCTCTTATATGCATGATTATTTATAGCCTCGTATTTCTTCTTCGAATCTTTGGTTTAGTTAGGCCAACTAGATCGATTTTTCTTGCCATGGGAAGAGGTTCTTTGTGATGGGTCCGATCTTGCGGTGTTCTTTCCCGGTGACAGAAGGGGCATCAAGACACGCATGTATCATTGCTATTAAAGATAACAAGATGGGGGCTATTCCTACATGAATAGATCTCGTCTACATCATGTCATCGTTCTTATTGCATTACTCCGTTTCTCCATGAACTTAATACACTAGATGCATGCTGGATAGCGGTCGATGTGTGGAGTAATAGTAGTAGATGCAGGCAGGAGTCGGTCTACTAATCTTGGACGTGATGCCTATATATTGATCGGTTCCTTGGATATCGTCATAATTATTCGATCTTCTACCAATTGCCCAACAGTAATTTGTTTACCCACCGTGTGCTATTTCTCGAGATAAGCCACTAGTGACATCTACGGCCACCGGGTCTATTCTTTATCATATTTGCTTTGAGATCTATTTTTATTCACTTTTATTTTCAGATCTATTATTCCAAAAACTCAAAAACACCTTGCTGCATTTTTTTATTACTTATTTTATTCGCGTTTTATCGAGAGCTATTTATCCAATCTATCACAAATTTATCTATCTTTTTACCGAGAAGGATCAAATAGTCTCCCATCAACTTGCCAATTTCTGGCGCCGTTACCTAGGAGGGATTGACAACCCCTCTTACGCATTGGGTTGCAAGTATTTGTTCTTTGTGTGCAGGTACCGTTTACATAGTGTTGCTTGGTTCTCCTACTGGATTGATACCTTGGTTTCCCAACTGAGGGAAATACCTACCATAGCTGTACTGCATCATCCCTTCCTCTTTGGGGAAATACCGACGCAGTGTCAAGCGACATCAAAAGGAATTTCTGGCGCCATTGCCGGGGAGACATCATCAACATCTATCAGGTTCCTAATCACAAATCTCATCTCCTTGCAATTTACATTATTTGCCATTTGCCTCTCGTGTTCATCTCCCCCACTTCACAAAAATTTGCCGTTTTATTCGCTCTCTTTTTCGTTCGCTTTTTTCTCCTCAGATCTATTTTTTGTTTGCAATCTTGCTTGCGTAGTTACGATATCTCAAGAAAACACCAAATTGTGTGATTTTTCCAATACCAATAATAATGATTTTATTAGCACTCCGATTGCTCCTTCCGCCACTAGTGCGGAATCTTGTGATATTAATGCCGCTTTCTTGAATCTTGTTATGAAAAATCAATTTTTCGATACTCCTAATGAGGATGTCACGTCCCATCTAAACACATTGGTAGGATTGTGTGATATGCAAAAGAAAAAGATGTGGACAATGATATTGTGAAGTTGAAATTATTTCCTTTCTCTTTGAGGGATAGTGCAAAAATTTGGTTTTCTTCTTTGCCTCGCAATAGTATTGATTCTTGGGATAAGTGCAAAGATGCTTTTATTACTAAGTATTTTCTGCCTGCGAAAATTATTTCCCTTAGAACTCAAATCATGAATTTTAAGCAACTTGAGCATGAACATGTTGCACAATCTTGGGAAAGAAGGAAGTTGATGCTAAGAAATTGTCCTACTCATGGTTGAAATCTTTGGATGATCATATAATTTTTTTATGCGGGATTGAATTTTGTTTCTAGAAATCTTTTAGATTCCGCCGCGGGTGGTACTTTTATGGAAATTAATTTTGGTGAAGCTACTAAATTACAAGATAATATCATGGCAAATTATTCACAATGGCATACTGAAAGAGCACCTACTAGTAAAAAAGTTAATTCGGTTGAAGAAATTAGTACGTTGAGTGAAAAAGTTGATGCTCTCATAAAATTGGTTGCTAACAAAAGTGCTCCTATTGATCTTAATGATGTGCCTTTGTCTACTTTGGTTGAGCAAAATAGTGATCCCGTAGATGTGAATTTTGTCTCGTGAAATAATTTTAATAACAATGCTTATAGGCGTAATTTTAATCCTAGGCCTTTTCCTGGAAATTCCTCTAATAATTATGGTAATTCCTATGGTAATTCTTCTTACAATAATAATAGGAACCCCTCTGATCTTGAGAGTAATATTAAAGAATTTATCAATGCTCAAAAAGTTTTCAATACTACAATAGAAGAAAAGTTGAATAAGATTGATGATATGTCTAGAAGCATTGATAGAAATTCCCATGATGTTGAAAATCTCAAGATTAAATTTTTTCCACCCGAGGTTAATATTAATGAGTCAATTAAATCTTTATATGTTTCTATGGATGAAAGTAAGAAATGAACCGCTATGCTTAGAGCTAAAAGAGAATTTTTAGAAAGAGCGTTTTCTAGTGATTGCTTTCATAAAAATGGTGAAGATCTTAAAGTGATTGGTGTTTCTTCTATTGATCCCTTGTTTAGTAAAATTAAAATTGATGATAAAGGGACTGAAGAAGAGTCAACTTTAGCTAGAGGGCATCCCGATAATTAGGAGGGTGAAAATCTTGATGAGAAAATTGATAAAAGTTGGTTTGGAGAGGTCAAAACTTTAACCAGTGATGTGCCCACTCTTTTGGATTACAAAGACTTTCATTATGATAATTGTTCTTTGATTGAATGTATTTATTTGTTGCAATCCATGATAAATTCACCTCATGCCTATGAACAAAATAAAGCTTTTACTAAACATATCGTAGATGCCATGATGAAAGCTTTAGAAGAAAAATTGGAATTAGAGATTTCAATTCCTAGAAAAATACATGATGAATGGGAACCTACCATTAAAGTCAAGATTAAAATTATGAGTGCTTTGCTTTCTGTTATTTGGGTGCTAGTGTTTCCACAATTCCGAAATCTTTATGTGATGTGCTTGGTCTTACCGATATTGAAGAATGTTCTCTTAATTTGCACTTGGCGGATTCTACTATTAAAAAGCCTTTGGGAAGAATTAATGATGTTCTTATTCTTGCAAATAGGAACTATGTGCCCATAGATTTTATTGTTCTTAATATTGATTGCAATCCCACTACTGCAGGATGCTGCTAACGCGACACTACGATCAGAGAACCTTTGACGAAACTGTGTGCGATGCATTAATCGCAAACGGTGATGTAAAAAAACCGTCAAAAAAGATGCAAAACGTTGCGATGAAGGATACATCGAACAGGGTTCGGATTTTAGTTCCGTGTGCGATGTGGGGCGTACGGTTGATTTTATACGAACTATTTGCGATGAGACAAAATCACAGAAACGGGCAGCCAGATCAAGGTGTGTGCGATATACGGCATACAATTCACTCCGAGGAATCATTTGCGATGATCGAGTTGAAAACGAACGATTCGGCGTAACAAGATGTGTGTGATACCCGGCAAACAGGTCGGTATCAGAATTGTGTGCGATCATTATAGACAGCCCATACGGTCTTTTTTTGTGAATTGTATGCTCGTCGGGGCACACAGTTCAAGAAACCAACCTATGGGCGATAATGTAGAAGATCTCGGTCGTTGCTCTTGTCATCGCCCTCCTCCTCGTTTGACCATTCCTCCTCATCATCACCATCGTCCTCTTCTTCGTCCTCCGATGGCTCCTCGTCCGTCTGGTTGTCGTCTGACAACTCCGGAGGCGGCGTCCCTTCCATGATCCGGATATAATCAACGTCTGGGCTCGACGCCGGACTCATGGAAGACGAGCGGGATGATTCCGATGTTGACCTATCATCGGGCGCCAGACTACTGGCCGAACTATCGTCCTCGCTGTCGCTCGACATGGCTGCAGTCGTATAAAAACCGCGAGAAAGTGAGGACGATGAATATATGTGCAAGTGTGTAGCGCAGCCTGCCGGGGATGATGAAGATAGTGGACACTTATGCGGGGTATGCAGAGAAGAGGAATGCCAATTGAAGCGGGGGTTGACGTATTATCTAACCGCTGATATAATCAACCGCAATTATTTGTACCCAGTCGCTCCAAATTCCCGGGGTTGCGCAGTTCTCAATGTGATAATTAATTACGCACATGCGTTGGAGCATCCAAATATGAAACAAGCATTTTTCGTAGTACTTCTACTCCCTCCGTACCGGTGACCTAGGTGGGGGAAAAATGAGAGAACTTGATGATTACTCCCTCCATCCCAAAATAAGTGACTCAACATCGCACTAACTTTAGTACAAAGTTGAGTCACTTATTTTGGGATGGAGGGAGTATTTGGTAATCAATACCATTGCGTGCAGAGATTTGACCATTGCATGCATGTTATGCTAAGTAGTCTGAAGTCATTGAATGCATACTAGCCGCAGGACTCCTATTGGCTGATTTCTTTTTTCAGGAGAAAAACAAGGAACGAGTTTTGGGATTATGCACCGGTACCGGTACGAATAGAGTAGGACAGTTGGCAAGCAATAAATTGAGCTCTTCTTATTGATGAAGCCAGTAATAATCAAACTACAAAGGAAAAGAAAAAAAGACAAAGGAAAATATCTGCACGAATCTTTGCGTAACATCAATGGCGTAGGACCTAGATGTGCATTACTTAGAGCACATCTAGATGTGCTTTAGCAATACTGTCAAAAAAAACACCCCTAATCCTCATTGCAAACAGCACATAGAACATGGCTAATGCGACAACCACAACTACACACGCTAGTTCCTTCTTGTCTCTTGCTTTCATCTATTGCCTGTGGTTGATTCTTTCTTGCTTCATCGTACTGATTGTACATTCCAGATCAGCCAGTTTCTTCTTCAGATTTACGTTCTCTTTCGCGAGCTTGGTGATAACACTCTGAGCCCTGCCATGCCATTCTTCATCCAGCCAGTTAACAAAGGCACAAGCCTCATATCCCTACCAATGTTAAATAGTATTCAGGATGAGCGGTGGCTTTAACTCAAGTAGAATGATGAACTTAGCACTAACCTCTAAGGGGCAACTAAGAAACCGCCTGCCAATGTTGAATCCCTCCGTGCATACACGTCGAGCGGGAGTGTGCCCGTGCACACAACTCAGCTTTTGGTACTTCTCGGTGGCGCAAAATTCGGAGTCGAACTCGTGTTGCGGGAGTCTGGAGTCATGCTCCGGATCCGGCGGCAGATCACTTTCCTGGGGGGGTCATTCAGGACGGATTCAGCAGGGAGCTACTTTGGACATGCTAAAAAGATCGGGATAGATTGGAACCTGACAGGACAATTCGGATCCGTAGTACACCTGCCTTCTGATGACCTTAGGCAAGTGCTCGACGGCGACCGCCGTCGTGGCGGCGCTGCCGAGAGCGGCGGTACGAGCAGGAGTAGCCACACCAAAACCATCAGCACCACTCTTCCGCATTCCCCCAATGTCAGTGCCACATGAGGGAATTTGGAGGCTATCTAGGGATTTAGGGGAAATGGGGAAACTGTGGGGATAAGGTAACGGTCGGGAACTACTTATGGCACTATATGTTGTATACGGCACATTGTTTATACATGTCGTTTGTGTTAGTTATAACTTCACGCATGATTTCTGCACCAAACCGTGTGAGAAGACAACGTAGGTGAGACACGGTTGCCGTGACATAACCGTATGTGATGTACTACCCTGTACATATAATTGAGTTACAGTGATACCGTGCAAACAACCGCTCTGCGGATATCCGTCAAAAAATAAAACAGCCGCTCTACAGATAGAGATGGCGGCAGCGGCCTAGGCAGCGGCTACCAGATAAGAGGTCAATCCTCGGTCGGTGGGCAGTGGCAGCGTCATAGGAGGTCAATCCTCGGTCTGCGGCGGGAGATAGGAGGAGCTCAACCATCGAGGTCGGCAGCGGCGTGATTGGAGCACATCCATTGCGGTCGATGGCGGGATAGTGGAGGTCAAACTTCAGGTGGCAGCCGCACTAGGCTTTGCTCCTCGACCCTGCTGTCTCGGCGTGCCACCGCATCACGCTTCTCTGTCTGCTGGGTGGAGGTCGCCGCGCGGCTAATTAATTAAGGTATTCTTTTCGTGAGTGGCTTAATTAAGGTATTCAATTCCTAAGGGTAGTGATGTAGTACTCTGCGTGTAAATTGACTGGCCATTAATTTTTGTCATTCCACGTCTGGATAACAATATGGAGCACCCTCAGTAATTATGAAAATAAAATCTTGTGATTTATGCATGCATCTTTGGGCATTAGTTAATCCATGTATTAATGTTGATATTTTGTTTTTAATTACCATTCATGTGGTGCAGATGGAACGATCTGAATGGATTAAGAATCGGAGAACCACAGATTTTATCAGTGGCGTGACAGAGTTCATGAATTTGGCTGAAAGTACAAAGAAGAGAATTGGTGATGCGGATTACATCATGTGTCCATGTACTCATTGTGGCAATACAGAGTCACGTCAAGTTGCAGATGTCCAGTGGAACTTACTCTCTCGGGGATTCATGGATGGATATACATGTTGGACCAGACACGGTGAAGAGCAGGTCATGGATGAATATACCCAGGGCTGTGAGATGCCAAACCCCGGTCAGTGTCACATGGATGTTGAATCTAACATTGGGGAAGAGGCGTTAAGCTACCAATGGAACACTGGAAAGCCGAAACGCCCACTGGAAAACCAAGACGGCGATGCAGACGACGACGATCTTGATATGCCAGATTTTGCTGCTATGATTGCAGATTTCAATGGCCCAAAAATGGATATGATTGGGTACAAGGATCTGCCAACCAATGATGCGGACTCCAAGAAAGAATTGTATCTAGGTTGCAAAAAGAAATATTCCAAGTTGAGTGCCACCCTAGCGCTTCTCAGATTTAAAGCAGCAAACGGTCTATCAAACAAGGGCTTCACAAAGTTGTTAGGTCTTTTGAAAGAAACTCTTCCGGAAGATAATGTGCTCCCCAGAAGCACGAATGAAGCGAAGAAAATTGTTTGCCCATTGGAACTTGAAGTATAGAAGATACGTCCTTGTGTGAATGATTTTATATTATACAGTGGTGAGTACAAAGATTTACGTGCATGTCCCATATGCAAGCATGCACGATACAAGCGCATGAGAGCAAAGGACAAGTACAAATTGGATGACGAGATCAAGATAGGAATCCCATTCAAGGTTGTTTGGTACTTGCCTTTAATTCCAAGGTTGAGGCATTTGTTTGCAAACCCTAGAGAGGCAAAGAGGTTGCGGTGGCATCATGATGAGCGAACTGTGGATAAATATATGAGGCACCCGAAAGATGGGGCTTAGTGGGAATTAATCGACAACAAGTTTGAAGACTTTGCCAAGGATCCTAGAAGTATAAGGCTCGGGGAGTGTACTGACAGGATGAATCCTTTTGGCGACATGAGCACCAATCACATCACATGGCCGGTGCTTCTGTGCATATATAACCTAGCTCCTTGGTTGTGTATGAAGAAAAAATACATTATGATGTCAATGATTATCCAAGGCCCGAAGCAACCTGGAGATGACATCGACATTTACTTTCAGCTACTGGTTAAGAACTGCTGACAGTGTGGGTAGATGCGCCTCCTGTAAAATGTTATGATGCTTACAAAAAGGAGATTTTCGATCTACATGCGAAGCTACTGCACACCATTCAAGATATGCCGGCATTAGGCAACACAACGGGGCAGAAAACAAAGGGAGATGTAGGGTGTGTCACCTGCATGGATAGGATAGCTAGCAGATTTCTTCCCAACTAGCGCAAAACCGTGTATTTGTGTCATCGTAGGTTCTTACGGAGAAATCACCCATACCGAAAGATGAAAGCTGAATTTGATGGTACGGCAGAGGTAGATGTGGGCCCAAGACCCTATGCTGGGGAGGTGGTCCACAACATGGCTAAACAAATTAATGTTGTGCTTGGCAAGAAGCACGCTTTGACGGTGAAACAAACGCCCAAGGGTCAAGTGTTTAAGAAGAAATCGGTGTTCTGGAAATTACCTTACTGGGAGATTCTACGTGTACGTCACTGCATCGATGGCATGCACATAGAGAAGAACGTATGTGAAAGCATCCTTGGTACTCTGCTCAAGATTAAAGGTAAAACAAAGGATGGTGACGGTGCACGGCTTGATATGCTTGCTGATCAATCAAAACGCAAGAGTGAAGCAGAAGATGATAACAAACTCATCAATGCTCGCCAGAGTTACAATTTCAGTACAAAAGAAGCAACAGAGTTCTTCACCTATTTGTTGTCAGTTAAGACACCCTCTTCCTACTCCGCAAACATCAGAAGTCTCGTGGATGTGAGCTGAGGTAAAATGAAGTTGGGACACATGAAGTCACATGATTGCCACGTAATGTTGACACAAATCCTCCCGGTGGCCATCAGGAATCTGATGGACAAAGATATAAGAAACACACTCATTGAGCTCTGTGATTTCTTCAGCCAACTATGGCAGAAAGTTGTAGATCCTGAAGAGTTGGATCATATGCAAGAGGATATTGCAAGAATATTGTCCAACCTAGAGATGTTTTTCCCACCGTCATTCTTTGATGTCATGGTCCATCTCACTGTGCACCTTGTTGACGAGATAAAGTATTGTGGTCCTGTGTTTCTTCGCAAAATGTATCCCTTCGAGCGGTTCATGGGAATACTGAAGCGCTATTGTCGGAACCGAAACCATCCAGAGGCAAGCATCCTACAAAGTTATACTGCGGAGGAGGTGGTTGAGTTTTGCACCGAATACATGAAACAAAGACCTATAGGTTTGCCCCTCTCTCACCATGAGGGAAGGCTGGAAGGTAAGCCGGTCCTTGCTGGCACGCAAAAGGTTGCACCCGGAGAATTGGCAGAGAAAGCCCATTTGACAGTACTGCTTAACAGCCCAGTTCTCAGCGCTTGTGCCGAAGAACACTTGGCGGAGATACGCCAAAGCTTCTTACCAATGGTGTATCTATCATATGTGGAGATGAAGGAGCACACTAAGAACTACGCCGAAAGGCTAAAGAATCATTTGGCACAAGGATCCATCGATGACATTGCTACGTGGTTGGCACAAAAGCCATCACCTATGGTGTTGACATACCAAGCATATGACATAAATGGCTACATGTTCTACACTGAGGAACGTGATAAGAAGACCTCATATTAGAACAGCTCTGTTCGAATAGAATGCATGACTGTAAATGAAGCTGATAAAAGGGTATACTATGGAACCATCAAAGCGATTTGGGAGCTTAACTATGTGAAAGTTAAGGTGGCATTATTCAGGTGCACATGGATCCATCTTGGTCAGGTAAAGGTTGATGATTACAGGAAGACCTGTGTTAACAGGACAACGATGGCATATCACACCAACCCGTTCATTCTTGCCACCGATGCTACCCAGATTTTCTATGCGAAAGACCCCTTGCATAAGAACTGCCATTTAGTGATGCATGGGAAGAGGAGGGTACTGGGTGTCGAGGATGTTGCCGATGAGGACGAGTATGATGAATTTGCTGAGTTGCCAGCCAAGGGATCACGCACCCCTCTAACAGAGAAGCGTAAAATCATCGCAAAACCCAAGTTCATTCGGGTTCAACGTAATGATCCCAGTTCCCCCATGTACATGGGAATTGTCGGTGCAAAAAACCCCAGGTATGTTGCCCAGACTGTACACAGGCTCAAGAACGAGATTGCAACCTCCAGGACAAGGCCAAGCAGAAGAGATCAAATCTTTGAGGAATCAAAGGGCGGATCAAGAAGACCAAGACCAACCCAAGGAGTAAAATACCACGATGGGAAAACCTCCCCTGCTGGGTAGGTGAGCCTGGTGGGGACGAGGTTGCCCCGAAGACAAGTCTAAAGATTGCCCCGGCAAGCTTGCCGGGGACGCTGAGGGCGGATTACCCCTCCAAGCTCCACCGCTCCACCTCACAGCAACGCAAGTCACCGATTGATGCGGTGTCGAGCCCCCAAGATGCTAAGTGGCCGTTATTTGGCACGTGGCAGCCATCCCTAGAGGAAATCACCTCCAAATGACACTCGTCCAACGACGTGTCACGCAGGCAGGCGAGAAGGTGGCAAAACAGCACGGCAAGGCTTGCCGGGCTAGGCTACGATGTGACACTAAGTGGCGCATTTAATGCGCTCTATCTAGTCTGCAGAGTTAGGTATGATGGTACTGTTTGCTATCTAATCAGTACATAATGATTGTTTTTCCATTGTGGTGACCCCTTGATCTACAAAAGGAGGGCCATGGCAACCTTAGAAAGGATTCGGACCCCTGTACACTCATACGCGTGTAGCTGCTCTTGCCTCAAGGCAACCTTGCCGGGCTAGAGCGCTGCGTCTCCACCACAGTCCTCTCATCAATCCACCAAAGTAGGAGTAGGGCTTTACGCCTCACGGCGGCCTGAACCTGGGTAAAAACTGCCCGTGTGATCCCTGCCGCGCTGCCCCGTGCCCTCCGCTCTTTGTGCAATACGCCCTTCCCCCCTGCCGACCCACAAGGGGCCGATGGCCCCATAGGTGGCCGTGTTTTCCCACGACATCTTTGGCTCACCAGGTAGGGGGAAGCGCTTGGGCGAACCCGAGAGCGTATGCAGCGCGTCATCTTCATCATCATTTTCTTCATCGACAGCTTCATCATCCATGGCGCCCAAGAAGAAAACCGGTGCCGCAGCTTACCCGTCCGCCTCAAAGGCCCCTCCACACGTGGCTGCTGACGCCGTGGGGGCTACGGGGGCGCATGGGGACGTGGACGCTATAGGGGACGTGACCGGCGTAGGCGGCGTTGTCACCACGTCCCCCGTAGCCGAAACGGGAGCAGGAGGCACTGGAGAAGGACAGCGCCAACAACATCCCGACGGCCACGCTCTGCAAGGTGCAGGAGGAGAGATCATACCATCCTTGCCTCTCCACCTCGCCGAAGGACGCGGCCACAACGGTGATGCTCGCCTTGCGGCGAACCGCAATCCTCCGGCCGCCCCCACTACAGATGTGGCCGCAGGACATGCGTCACCCCCAGGACGGGCTGGCCAAGCTGATGTGCCTAACGGAGCCGCCGATCCCCAAGCACATCCACCCGCCTCCACGCCACCCTAGAGACTGGCTCACGGTGACAGGAGCGCGGCGCGGCTACTACTGGCACCGTCAGAAGCCAAGCGACGCTACGATCTATGTTGTCCTCCATGCCGAGCACTGCTTCGGAGGCCATGGCGCGGACCCAACTCCTGTTGAGATTTCCGTCGGCGGCTGATCAGATGGATGAGTGGAGAGCCACCATTCAGAGCTTGATTGGTTTCGCCGAGGCGGGAGGATCACAGCGAGCAGGCCTGTCACAGCCTCCACAAGCGGCGGCAACGGCCCGAGCTGCTGGCCGTACCGAAGGGGCCACCCCCACGGTGCAATCCCCTCTGCAGCAGCCAGCGCAGAGGCCACGGCCAGAGCAACGCAACCAAGAACTCGACATATTGATGGCCTCGTCCGATCCTCGAGCATGACGAGAACAGCGGTGGGTCCTAGAAGACAGGTGGGGGGAAGACACGCACGTCACCATCGAACGACGCCGCGAAACCCAACACCGGTCTGATAGGCATAATGGCTCCGATGTCGATGAGCCTACGCCCGGTGAGGGTGGGTGCCTACCTTTCGGGGTTGGGTGCCCCGCCTTCACTCATGAGCTGCGGTATGTCCGTTGGCCATCTGCCCGCACGTTCAAGTCAGAAATACCAGAGAAGTACGATGGAAGACTGAACCCGGCAGAGTTCTTGAGCATCTACACCATCGCTGTTCAAGCTGCCAGGGGAAGAGATGAGAAGGTGTTCACCAACTACTTCCCCTTGGCACTCAAACCAAATGTGAGGTCTTGGTTGATGCACTTGCCGGAGAATTCCATTTCGACCTGGGCTGACCTGTGCCATGAGTTTGTTGGCGCCTTCACGGGCGGCCACCATTAACCAGGACGACCCAGCGACTTACAGCTACTCTCACAAAAGGAAGGAGAGAGCATGCGGAAGTAAATGCAAAGGTTCAGCCGGGTGCACAGGAACATCCCAGACATCCACCCGACAGCTATGACAGTCGTGTTCCAGTCCAACGCGCGCAACCGCCGGATACGTTCTAAAATGAACGTTCGTTTTCCCAAGACTATGAACGAGCTATACACTCTGGTGGATAAGTGTGCCCGAGTAGAAGAGGGGAGACGACTCCCAGGTCAAGAAGATGGTGTTGACATCAACTCAGAAGACGACGGCGACGCCACTAGCTGGAAGAAGAAGAGCAAGAAGCGCAATGATAAAGTGGTGATGACCATCGAAGGGTCGAGTGCCCCTAATTCCGGCAAGAAGACCAATACTGAGGTCCCCGGCAAGGAAGCTGCCGTGTGCACTGATTGCCGGTAAGCCGCGGCTGCTGAGAAAGCTGGGAAGAGTGATGGGCCATATTGCAAGATCTATTGGACTAAAGGCCACGACCTCCAGGAGTGTCATCAGGTTGAGCACCTCGTCAAGAAGCAGAGGGCTGAGTATGAGAAGCGTGATAAGGAGAAAAACCAAGATGGCGCTGGCAGGAAGGGCCAAGGTGGCAAAACAGGTTGCCTCGGCAAGGCTCCTCAATATCAAGGGAAACCCGCCAAGGGCCGTGAGAAGAAGGATTGCGAAGATGGAAGTGATGAAGTGGAAACCAGTGAGCAGGAATTCCAGAAGGCCACTAACGCCCTATGCATTGACGGGGGTGCATCTCTGCACTCCTCTCACCGCCAACTTAAAAGGTGGGCGCGTGAGGTCAATGCTGTGGAGCCAGCGGCAGATTCTCGGAAGCCGCTCAAGTGGTCCCGCACGCCCATTGTCTTTGATGAGGAGGATCACCCTGACCGCACTACCGCGGTGGGGTGTTTGCTGTTGTTGGTTTCACCAACAATCCGCAACCTGAAGGTCACAAAGAAGTTGGTTGACGGCGGGGCCGGGTTGAATCTGATTTCTCCAAAGGTCATCAGCAAACTCCAGATAGCAGATGAAGAGCTCAAGGTTACTGGTATGTTCCAAGGGATCAACCCTGGCAGGAGTCATCCTAAGGGGAAGATCACACTGCCGGTAACATTTGGTGGGGAGTTGAACTACCGGACTAAGAAGATCGTGTTTGATGTGGTCGACCTCCCCCTGCCGTACAATGGAATCCTTGGTCATCCTGCCCTGGCCAAATTCTTGGCAGCATCCCACTATGCCTACAACACTTTAAAGATGCCAGGACCAATGGGCGTTATTTGTATCCCATCAGACAAGAAAGATGCAATCATATGCGTGGACAAGATGTATCGGGAGGCAATTGCTGCAGAAGCTGCGGAAGCCGCTGCTCCCGCCAAGGAAAGCAAGAAAAGGAAGAAAGAAAGCAAGGATGCCAGCGAGGAATCCGGGAAGCGTGTCTCTCCGGAGTGCGCTGCGCCTGTTGATGACTTGCCAGAGAGTTCCAATAGCAAGAGATCCAAGGCTGCCGCACCATCTGTGAAAAGGTCCCAGCAGGGCTGGCTAGCGCTGGTGGTACATTTACCATCAGTGCCACCCTCGATGATAAATAGGAAAGCGCGCTCGTTGCCTTCCTGTGGGTGAATGTCGATGTGTTTGCTTGGCAACCATCTGACATCCCCGGTGTTCCTAGGGAGGTAATCGAGCACCACCTTGTTGTCTGCCCACATGCCCGGCCCGTCAAGCAGAAGGTCCAGAAGCAAGCTTTGGAATGGCAGCAGTTTATTGCCGAGGAGATCAAGAAATTTGAGGCAGCTGGATTGGTCAGAGAAGTATTGCATCCAACGTGGTTAGCAAAGCTAGTGGTGGTGCACAAGGTAAATGGGAAATGGAGGCTTTGCATAGATTTCACGTATCTTAACAAAGCATGCCCGAAGGACCCATTCCCCTTGCCGCGCATCGACCAGATTGTGGATTCCACCTTCGGATGCGACTTGCTCTCCTTCCTGGATGCCTACTCTGGATACCATCAGATCTTCATGTCCAAGGAGGACGAAGAGAAAACCACATTCATAACTCCATGTGGCACGTACTGTTTTGTACGGATGCCCTTCGGGTTGAAGAGCGCTGGATCCACTTTTGCAAGAGCAGTACAGATTGGCTTTGAGTCCCAGTTACACAGAAATGTTGAAACCTACATGGATGATATTGTGGTCAAAACCAAGGACAGAATGACTCTCATTCAGGATTTGGAAGAGACCTTTGCAAATCTGCGCAGGCTCAATTTGAACCTAAACCCGAAGAAGTGTGTCTTTGGTGTCCCTTCCAGCAAGCTACTTGGCTTTTTTGTGTCCCACCGGGGGTAGAGGCCAACCCCGACAAGATCAAGGCTATCGAGCAGATTCAAGCACCGAAGACAGTCAAGGAAGTGAGGCATTTGACTGGATGTGTTGCCGTGCTGAGCAGGTTCGTTTCCAAGTCCGCTGAACATGCCTTGCCATTTTTTAAAATCTTGAAAAAGGCAGGGCCCGTGGAGTGGACCCCGAAGGCAGACACTGTGCTACAAGATTTAAAGGCCTACCTTTCCTCTGTTCCCACCTTAGTCGCTCCTAAACCACAAGAGCCGTTGCTGCTATATTTAGCAGCGACCAATCAAGTGGTTAGCGCAGCACTGGTGGCATAGCGGGAGGTAGATGAAGCAACAACCGCCACCACCGTCCCCTCTGGAGAGGAAAGTGAACCAGTCCCGGCAAGGTCAGATGCAGTTCAAGACAGAGAAGAGCAAAGCAGTGAATATAGTGCCAAGATCATGGTAAGGAAGAAGGTGGTGCAGCGCCCAGTGTACTTCGTCAGCTCCCTACTGGAGGGGGCTAGGTCAAGGTACTCTAGCGTGCAAAAGTTGATTTTTGGCCTCATCATGGCCTCAAGGAAACTGCATCACTACTTCCAAGCCCACGAGATCACGGTTGTCACCCGCTTTCCCTTGCAACGCATACTCCGAAACCCCGAGGCTACTGGCAGGATCGTGGAATGGGCTTTGGAGTTATCCAGCTTTGGTCTGAGGTTTGAAAGCACGTCAACTATTCAGAGCAGAGCACTGGCAGAGTTCATTGCAGAGTGGACGGCAACCCGTGATCAGGAAGTACTGGAAACAAGTTATCCCCAGCAAGGAAGCGCCCCAAGAATGGATTATGTATTTTGATGGCGCCTTCTCCCTACAGGGTGCAGGAGCTGGCGTGCTTCTCATTTCTCCCACTGGGGAGCACCTTAAGTACGTTGTTCAAATGCATTTCCCCCGGGAGGAGGCTACCAACAATACTGCAGAGTATGAAGGGCTCCTTGCCGGGCTCAGGATTGCGACAGAGTTGGGAATTAAGAAGCTGATCATCTATGGAGACTCACAACTTGTGGTGAGACAGATCAACAAGGACTACCAAAGCCCATTGATGGCGGCATACATCGAGGAAGTGAGAAAGTTGAAGGAGCGCTTTGACGGATTGCAAACAGAGCACGTACCACGTGCGGAAAACAGCATTGCTGATTATCTGTCAAAGTGAGCTATGCAAAAACTCCTTGTGGAACCAGGGACTTTTATTCTCCATCTGACTCAACCCTCCGTATCCCCGGCAACAATGGCTAGCAAGAGGAGGAAATTGAACTCCGGCAAGCCTCTCCCGGCAGAGCTGCCCGAAGCCCCCGGCAGAAGACTTGGCAGGAACAAGTCCCCTTTGACCAGTGAGCTGCACCCTCCCACCGAATTACTAGTCTTTCCAGTCAAGGCGTGCGCTCCTGTCGACGAGGAGGTGCCGCAAGTCCTTGTTGCCGAGCCCCAGGCTCCAACTTGGGCACGACACATTGTTCGTTTCCTCCAAGCAGGAGAAATTCTCGAAGGACAATAAGAAGTTGAAAGAGTAGCCCGGAGGGCCAGTATGTATTAGTTCATTGATGACACGCTATACATAAGAAGACCCAACGGTGTGAAATTGAAGTGCATTTGCCGGGAAGAAGGAAAGGAACTGCTAGCAGAAATACACAAGGGTATGTGTGGCTCCCACATCGGATCAAGGGCCTTGGTTGGGAAAGCTTTCCGGCAAGGTTTCTACTGGCCCATTGCCCTCCAAGATGCAATTGAGCTAGTCACCAAGTGTGAAGCCAGCCAGTTCCACTCCAAGAATATCCATCAGCCTGCTCAAGCTCTCCAAACAATCCCTTTGTCATGGCCATTTTCGGTCTGGGGGCTCGACATCATGGGTCCCTTCCCCCGTGCTACCGGGGGCTTTGAATTCTTGTTCGTCGCAATCGACAAGTTTACAAAGTGGCTGGAAGTGGAGCCCGTGAGAAAGGTGACCGCGCAGTTAGCTATCAAGTTCTTGAAGGGATTGGTGTGCCGCTTCAGGGTACCTGCCCGAATCACCGGCAATGGCACCCAATTCACAAGCCGTGCCTTCATGCAATATGTTCATGCCCTCGGAAGCAAGATTTCATTTGCCTCTGTGGCCCATCCCAGAAGCAATGGACAAGCTGAGAGGGCGAACGCTGAAGTGCTGCGAGGTCTCAAGACAAGAACATTCGATAGACTGCAGAAGTGCGCAGGCGATGGATCGACGAGCTGCCGGTGGTTCTTTGGTCCCTCCGTACGACACCAAATTGAGCTACCGGGCAGACTCCCTTCTCCCTAGTCTATGGGGCAGAAGCAGTTATCCCCACGGAACTCATATACGGGTCTCCTCGAGTGCTTGCCTACGATGAAGTAGTGCAGGAACAGCAAGGGCGTGACGACACTGTGCTACTTGAGGAGAACCGTCTCTGGGCTGCTACGCATGCTGCACACTACCAGTATACCTGGCCATCCTTCGAGCCAGGCCGGGCTTCGGGCCGGGCCTGACCAAGCCCGAGGTAGAAAACTCAGGCCCGAGCCTGACCCGGCCCGGCCGTCGGGAATACTTTTTAGGCCCAAGCCTGGCCCGCCACTACAAAAAACACAACGGGCCTCGGGCCTCGGGCCGGGCCTCTTCAGTAAATGGCAAAAACAGCGGGCTCGGGCCTGGCCCGACGTAGCCTTCGGGCTCAAAACCTAGGCCCGGGCCCGGCCCGGGAGTAGCGTTGTCCCGGGCCGGGTCGGGCTTTTTTGGGCAGGGCCGGACCATTCGGGCCGGGCTGCCCATGGCCAGGACTAACTACTAGCAAGCCCTGCGTCGCTATCACAGCCGCAGTGTGCATGCCCAGAGTTTTGAGGAAGGCGACCTTGTCCTTAGGCGCGTTCAGTCCGCCAAGGGTGCAAACAAGTTGACGCCGAAGTGGGAAGGCCCTTATGAAGGAAATATGCCCTAGAGGCAATAATAAAGCTATTATTTTATATTTCCTTATATCATGATAAATTCTTATTATTCATGCTAGAATTGTATTAAACGAAAACTTGATACATGTGTGGATACATAGACAAAACACCGTGTCCCTAGTAAGCCTCTACTAAACTAGCTCGTTAATCAAAGATGGTTAAGTTTCCTAACCATGGACATGAGTTGTCATTTGATAACAGGATCATATCATTAGGAGAATGATGTGATGGACAAGACCCATCCGTTAGCTTAGCATAATGATCGTTCAGTTTTATTGCTACTGCTTTCTTCATGTCAAATACATATTTCTTCGACTATGAGATTATGCAACTCCCGGATACCGGAGGAATGCCTTGTGTGCTATCAAACGTCACAACGTAACTGGGTGATTATAAAGATGCTCTACAGGTATCTCCGAAAGTGTCTGTTGGGTTGGCATAGATCGAGATTAGGATTTGTCACTCCGAGTATCGGAGAGGTATCTCTGGGCCCTCTCGGTAATACACATCATAATAAGCCTTGCAAGCAATGTGACTAATGAGTTAGTTGCAGGATGATGTATTACGGAATGAGTAAAGAGACTTGCCGGTAACGAGATTGAACTAGGTATGAAGATACCGATGATCGAATCTCGGGCAAGTAACATACCGATGACAAAGGGAATAACGTATGTTGTCATAACGGTTCGACCGATAAAGATCTTCATAGAATATGTGGGAACCAATATGAGCATCCAGGTTCCGCTATTGGTTATTGACCGGAGAGGTGTCTCGGTCATGTCTACATAGTTCTCGAACCCGTAGGGTCCGCACGCTTAACGTTCCATGATGATATTGTATTATATGAGTTATGTGATTTGGTGACCGAATGTTGTTTGGAGTCCCGAATGAGATCACGGACATGACGAGGAGTCTCGGAATGGTCGATAGGTAAAGATTTATATATGGGAAGTCATATTTTGGGTTCCGGAAAAAAGTGCAGTTTTTCGGTATTGTACCGTGAAGCTTCTAGAAGGTTCCAGAGGATTTCGGAGGGGTCCGGAAGTCCACAAGTGGGTCCACCACATCCCAAGGGCTGGCATGGCCTAAGGGGAAGCTCCCTGGCCTTATTGGGCTAGGCGCACTAAGTCCTCAAAAGCCCATGTGGCTAGGGAAAGCAAAAAGGGAAGGTGTCCTAGTAGGAATAGGATTGGACTTGGAGTCCAAGTCCATGTGTGTACTATTCATAGTTACTGTTCACATGGTACTATTCCTTCTGCTCCAAGCCCCTACACATATATAAATAGAGGAGAGGGGGCACCCCAAAAAGACACAACAACAATTGTTCTCTTAGCCGTGTGCGGTGCCCCCCTCCACAGTTTACTCCTCCGGTCATAGCGTCGTAGTGCTTAGGCGAAGCCCTGCGTGGATCACATCACCATCACCGTCACCAAGCCGTCGTGCTGACAAAACTCTCCCTCGACACTTTGCTGGATCAAGAGTTCGAGGGACGTCATCGAGCTGAACGTGTGCTGAACTCGGAGGTGCCGTACGTTCGGTACTTGGATCGGTTGGATCGTGAAGACGTTCTACTACATCAACCGCGTTAACCTAACGCTTCCGCTTTTGGTCTACGAGGGTACGTGGACACACTCTCCCCCTCTTGTTGCTATGCATCTCCTAGATAGATCTTGCGTGAGCGTAGGAAATTTTTGAAATTGCATGCTACGTTCCCCAACAGTGGCATCCGAGCCAGGTCTATGCGTAGATGATATGCACGAGTAGAACACAAAGAGTTGTGGGCGATAATAGTCATACTACTTACCACCAACGTCTTACTTTGATTCGGCGGTATTGTTGGATGAAGCGGCCCAGACCAACATTACATGACCGCGTTCATGAGACTGGTTCTACCAACGTGCTTTGCACATAGGTGGCTGGCGGGTGTCTGTTTCTCCAACTTTAGTTGAATCGAGTTTGACTACGGCCGGTCCTTGTTGAAGGTTAAAATAGCATACTTGACGAAAAATTGTTGTGGTTTTGATGCGTAGGCAAGAACGGTTCTTGCTAGAAGCCCATAGCAGCCACGTAAAACTTGCAACAACAAAGTAGAGGACGTCTAACTTGTTTTTGCAGGGCATGCTATGATGTGATATGGTCAAGACATGATGTGATATACATTGTTGTATGAGATGATCATGTTTTGTAAAAGTTATCGGCAACTGGCAGGAGCCTTATGGTTGTCGCTTTATTGTATGAAATGCAAACGCCATGTAATTGCTTTACTTTATCACTATGCGTTAGCGATAGTTGTAGAAGCAATAGTTGGCGAGACGACCACGACGCTACGATGGAGATCAAGGTGTCAAGCCGGTGACGATGGAGATCATGACGGTGCTTTGGAGACGGAGATCAAAGGCACAAGGCGATGATGGCCATATCATGTCACATATTTTGATTGCATGTGATATTTATCTTTATGCATCTTATTTTGCTTAGTACGGCGGTAGCATTATAAGATGATCCCTTAACTAAAATTTCAAGGTATAAGTGTTCTCCCTGAGTATGCACCGTTGCGACAGTTCGTCGTGTTGAGACACCACGTGATGATCGGGTGTGATAGACTCTACGTTCAAATACAATGGGTGCAAGACAGTTTTGCACATGCGGAATACTCGGGTTAAACTTGACGAGCCTGGCATGTACAGACATGGCCTCGGAACACTGGAGACCAAAAGGTCGAATGTGAATCATATAGTAGATATGATCAACATAGAGATGTTCACCATTGATGACTACTCCATCTCACGTGATGATCGGACATGGTTTAGTTGATTTGGATCATGTATCATTTAGAAGACTTGAGGGATGTCAATCTAAGTGGGAGTTCTTAAGTAATATGATTAATTGAACTTAATTTATCATGAACTTAGTCCTGATAGTATTTGCAAATTATGTTGTAGATCAATAGCTCACGATGTTGCTCCCTGTTTATTTTTTATATGTTCCTAGAGAAAAATAAGTTGAAAGATGATAGTAGCAATGATGCGGACTGGGTCCGTGATCTGAGGTTTATCCTCATTGCTGCATAGAAGAATTATGTCCTTGATGCACCGCTAGGTGACAGACCTATTGCAGGAGCAGATGCAGATGTTATGAACGTTTGACAAGCTCGGTATGATGACTACTTGATAGTTTAGTGCGCCATGCTTTACGGCTTAGAACCGGGACTTCAATAATGTTTTGAACGCCATGGAGCATATGAGATGTTCCAAGAGCTGAAAATGATATTTTAGACTCATGCCCGTGTTAAGAGGTATGAGACCTCTGACAAGTACTTTGCCTACAAGATGCAGGAGAATAGCTCAGCTAGTGAGCATGTGCTCAGAATGTCTGGTTAATACAATCGCTTGAATCAAGTGGGAGTTAATCTTCCAGATAAGATAGTAATTGACAGAGTTCTCTAGTCACTATCACCAAGTTACTAGAACTTCGTGATGAACTATAATATGCAAGGGATGACGAAAACGATTCCCGAGCTCTTCGCGATACTGAAATCGGCGAAGGTAGAAATCAAGAAAAAGCATGAAGTGTTGATGGTTGACAAGACCACTAGTTTCAAGAAAAAGGGCGAGGGAAAGAAAGGGAACTTCGAGAAGAATGACAAGCAAGTTGTCACTCCCATGAAGAAGCCCAAAGCTGGACACAAGCCTGAAACTGAGTGCTTATACTGCAAAGGAAATGGTTACTGGAAGTGGAACTGCCCTAAATAGTTGGCGGATAAGATGGATGGCAAAGTGAACAAAGGTATATTTGATATACATGTTATTGATGTGTACTTTACTAGTGTTCATAGTAACCCCTGGGTATTTGATCCCGGTTCAGTTGCTAAGATTAGTAACTCAAAACAGGAGTTACAAAATGAACAGAGACTAGTTGAGGACGAAGTGACGATGTGTGTTGGAAGAGATTCCAAGGTTGATAAGATCACCATCGCACACTCCCTCTACCTTCGGGATTAGTGTTGGACCTAAATAAATAAATGTTATTTGGTGTTTACGTTGAGCATGAATATGATTGGATCATGTTTATTGCGATACGGTTATTCATTTAAGTCAGAGAATAATTGTTGTTCTGTTTACATGAATAAAACCTTCTATGGTCATACACTCAATGTAAATGGTTTATTGAATCTCGATCGTAGTGATACACATATTCATAATATTGATGCCAAAAGATGCAAAGTTAATAATGATAGTGCAACATACTTGTGGCACTGCCGTTTAGGTCATATTGGTGTAAAGCGCATGAAGAAACTCCATGCAGATGGACTTTTGAAATCACTTGATTATGAATCATTTGATACTTGCGAACCATGCCTCATGGGCAAGATGACTGAAACTCCGTTCTCCGGAACAATGGAGCGAGCTAATGACTTATTGGAAATAATACATACCGGTGTATGCGGTCCGATAAGTGTTGAAGCACGCGGCGGGTATCATTATTTTCTGACCTTCACTGATGATTTGAGTAGATATGGGTATATCTACTTGATGAAACGTAAGTCTGAAACATTTGAAAAGTTCAAAGAATTTTAGAGTGAAGTAGAAAATCATCGTAACAAGAAAATAAAGTTTCTACTCTCTGATCGCGGAGGCGAATATTTGAGTTGCGAGTTTGGCCTTCATTTAAAACAATGTGGAATAGTTTCACAACTCATGCCACCCGGAACACCACAGCGTAATGGTGTGTCCGAACGTCGTAACCGTACTTTATTAGATATGGTGCGATCTATGATGTCTCTTACCGATTTACCACTATCGTTTTGGGGTTATGCATTAAAGACAGCTGCATTCACATTAAATAGGGCACCATCTAAATCCGTTGAGACGACACCATATGAACTGTGGTTTGGCAAGAAACCTAAGCTGTCGTTTCTTAAAGTTTGGGGTTGCGATGCTTATGTGAAAAAACTTCAGCCTGATAAGCTCGAACCCAAATCGGAGAAGTGCGTCTTCATAGGATACCCAAAAGAAACTGTTGGGTACACCTTCTATCACAGATCCGAAGGCAAGATCTTTGTTGCTAAGAATGGATCCTTTCTAGAGAAGGAGTTTCTCTCAAAAGAAGTGAGTGGGAGGAAAGTAGAACTTGATGAGGTAATTGTGCCTTCTCTCGAATTGGAAAGTATTTCATCAGAGAAAACCGTTCCCGTGATGCCTACACCAACTAGAGAGGAAGCTAATGATGATGATCATGAAACTTCAGATCAAGTTACTACAGAACCTCGTAGGTCAACCAGAACACGATTCGCACCAGAGTGGTACGTGAATCTTGTACCGGAAGTCATGTTACTAGACCAAGGTGAACCTACGAACTATGAAGAAGCTATGATGAGCCCAGATTCCGACAGATGGCTTGAGGCCATGAAATCTGAGATAGGATCCTTGTATGAGAACAAAGTGTGGACTTTGGTGGACTTGCCCGATGATCGGCAAGCCATAGAGAATAAATGGATCTTTAAGAGGAAGATGAACGCTGATGGTAGTGTTACTATCTAGAAAGCTCGAATTATTGCAAAAGGTTTTCGACAAGTTCAAGGTGTTGACTACGATGAGATTTTCTCACTCGTAGAGATGCTTAAGTCTGTTCGAATCATGTTAGCAATTGCCGCATTTTATGAAATGTGGCCAATGGATGTCAAAACTGCATTCCTTAATGGATTTCTTAAAGAGTTGTATATGATGCAACCAGAAGGTTTTGTCAATCCTAAAGGTGCTAACAAAGTGTGCAAGCTCCAGCGATCCATCTATGGACTGGTGCAAGCATCTCGGAGTTGGAATATACGCTTTGATGAGTTGATCAAAGCATATGGTTTTATACAGACTGATGATGAAGCTTGTATTTACAAGAAAGTGAGTGGGAGCTCTGTAGCATTTCTAATATTATATGTGGATGACATATTGCTGATTGGAAATGATATAGAATTTCTGGATAGCATAAAAGGATACTTGAATAAGAATTTTTCAATAAAAGACCTCGGTGAAGCTGCTTACGTATTGAGCATCAACATCTATAGGGATAGATCGAGATGCTTAATAGGACTTTTACAAAGCACATACCTTGACAAAGATTTTGAAGAAGTTCAAAATGGATCAGTCAAAGAAAGGGTTCTTGCCTATGTTACAAGGTGTGAAGTTGAGTAAGACTCAAAGCCCGACCACGGTAGAAGATAGAGAATGAATGTCATTCCCTATGCCTCAGCCATAGGTTCTATAAAGTATGCCATGCTGTGTACCAAACCTGTTGTGTACCTTGCCATGAGTTTGGCAAAGGGAAACAATAGTGATCCAGGAGTAGATCACTAGACAGCGGTCAAAATTATCCTTAGAGGACTAAGGAAATATTTCTCGGTTATGGAGGTGATAAAGAGTTCGTCGTAAAAAGTTACGTCGATGCAAGCTTTTACACCGATCCAGATTACTCTAAGTCTCAATCTGGATACATATTGAAATTGGGAGCAATTACCTAGAGTAGCTCCATACAGAGCATTGTAGACATAGAAATTTGCGAAATACATACGGGTCTGAATGTGGCAGACCCGTTGACTAAACTTCTCTCACAAGCAAAACATGATCACACCTTAGTACTCTTTGGGAGTCAATCACATGGCAATGTGAACTAGATTATTGACTCTAGTAAACCCTTTGGATGTTGGTCACATGGCGATGTGAACTATTGGTGTTAATCACATGGCGATGTGAACTAGATTATTGACTCTAGTAAACCCTTTGGGTGTTGATCACATGGCGATGTGAACTAGATTATTGACTCTAGTGCAAGTGGGAGACTGAAGGAAATATGCCCTACAGGCAATAATAAAGTTGTTATTTTATATTTCCTTATATCATGATAAATGTTTATAATTCATGCTAGAATTGTATTAACCGGAAACTTGATACATGTGTGGATACATAGACAAAACACCGTGTCCCTAGTAAGCCTCTACTAGACTAGCTCGTTAATCAAAGATGGTTTAGTTTCCTAACCATGGACATGAGTTGTCATTTGATAACGGGATCACATCATTAGGAGAATGATGTGATGGACAAGACCCATCCGTTAGCTTAGCATAATGATCGTTCAGTTTTATTGCTACTGCTTTCTTCATGTCAAATACATATTCTTTCGACTATGATATTATGCAACTCCCGGATACCGGAGGAATGCCTTATGTGCTATCAAACGTCACAACGTAACTGGGTGATTATAAAGATGCTCTACAGGTATCTCCGAAGGTGTCTGTTGGGTTGGCATAGATAGAGATTAGGATTTGTCACTCCGAGTATCGGAGAGGTATCTCTGGGCCCTCTCGGTAATACACATCATAATAAGCCTTGCAAGCAATGTGACTAATGAGTTAGTTGCGGGATGATGTATTACGAAATGAGTAAAGAGACTTGCCGGTAACAAGATTGAACTAGGTATGAAGATACCGACGATCGAATCTCGGGCAAGTAACATATCGATGACAAAGGGAATAACGTATGTTGTCATAACGGTTCGACCGATAAAGATCTTCATAGAATATGTGGGAGCCAATATGAGCATCCAGGTTCCGCTATTGGTTATTGACCGGAGAGGTGTCTCGGTCATGTCTACATAGTTCTCGAACCCGTAGGGTCCGCACGCTTAACGTTCGATGATGATATTGTATTATATGAGTTATGTGATTTGGTGACCGAATGTTGTTCGGAGTCCCGGATGAGATCACGGACATGACGAGGAGTCTCAGAATGGTCGAGAGGTAAAGATTTATATATGGGAAGTCATATTTTGGGTTCCGAAAAAAAGTGCAGTTTTTTCGGTATTGTACCGTGAAGCTTCCAGAAGGTTTTGGAGGATTCCGGAGGGGTCCGGAAGTCCACAAGTGGGTCCACCACATCCCAAGGGCTGGCAAGGGCTAAGGGGAAGCGCCCTGGCCTTATTGGGCTAGGCGCACTAAGTCCTCAAAAGCCCATGTGGCTAGGGAAGGCAAAAAGGGAAGGTGTCCTAGTAGGAATAGGATTGGACTTGGAGTCCAAGTCCACGTGTGTACTATTCATAGTTACTGTTCACATGGTACTATTCCTTCTACTCCAAGCCCCTATACATAGATAAATAGAGGAGAGGGGGCACCCCAAAAATACACAACAACAATTGTTCTCTTAGCTGTGTGCGGTGCCCCCCTCCACAGTTTACTCCTCCGGTCATAGCTTCATAGTGCTTAGGCGAAGCCCTGCGCGGATCACATCACCATCACCGTCACCAAGCCGTCGTGCTGACAAAACTCTCCCTCGACACTTTGCTGGATCAAGAGTTCGAGGGACATCATCGAGATGAACGTGTGCTGAACTCGGAGGTGTCGTACGTTCGGTACTTGGATCCGTTGGATCGTGAAGACGTTCGACTACATCAACCGCGTTAACCTAACGCTTACGCTTTTGGTCTACGAGGGTACGTGGACACACTCTCCCCCTCTCGTTGCTATGCATCTCCTAGATAGATCTTGCATGAGCGTAGGAAATTTTTGAAATTGCATGCTACGTTCCCCAACACCTTATCGGGTAGTACGAGTCACCAGACCTTGCGCAGTCTGTCTGGAGACCGGAGATGGCACTCAATTGCAAAACTCATGGAATATTGAGCATCTCCGTAAGTTCTACTCATAAGGCGCGGCTGTCGGGCCCTTCCCGGCAGCCACCCTTTTGTACAAGCTTTGCCGAAGTTGCATGTATCCCTTTGTACAAAGCCAGGCGCAGACCCTGAGCAACAGAGAAATAAACGAAGCGCTGGGGGGGCCCCGAAACTTGCATGCATGCATAAGCATATCATAAGCATAGCATGATCATATAGAAGAGGGCGCATGTGGCATTGTTTTCATCTGCATTAAGTTGCAGGATTCTTGCCGTGGACTTGGTCCCGAAGAAAAGGAATGAAGACAAGCCCACGTGACGATCCCCGGCAAGCCAAACAGATAAGCCCCTTCTTATCCATGTTTGTTCTGTAATTTGTAAACTTGTGCATAAGAAAACCCTGCCACCTTCGAAACATAGGTGCTCCTACCTATTGACTTGAACGCTGCTTCGATCAGGGTGGTCGCAGTGGCCTTTGATGAAAAGGGCCCGGTGGGGGGCTGGTCCCTTTTTTATGGTTGTGCCCGGCAGGCCTAGCCCCGCGGCAACAAATTAAGGGTACCGGCAGGATAGCTTGCTGGAGAAACTTGTTTACTTAAATGTATAGAGGCATTTCACCTCTGCATGGAGATAGTACATGCACAAGTGCCCGGCAAAGTTTGTCTTTTTCATTAATATGCTGATAATCAAGTACAGATCTTACAGAACGCAAACATGGATAAGGAAATTTACATTATTTAGACTAAAGTTTGGCCCAGGCCTACATATTTTTAACTGAAAAAAGATAAGTGCTCCGTAATCCCTTTCTTGTCCCTCTCCTCCTAGGCACTGCAGTGAAAAAGGAAGAGGGCAAAAGGAGTGCCTGAGCGGAAGCCCAGCCCGATCCTGTCAGGGCTTGCCGGACGCAGCCTGACAAGATCGAGAGTGGCGAGGCTGCGAAGGAGAGGTGCGGGAGGAGCAGCTCGGCGGTGCCCTGGTCACCACCTCCAGGACCAGCAAGAAGCCCCGGCACAGGCACCAATAGGAAGAACTACCGGAGCCCAGCTGGAAGACTGCTGGAGGAGGCGAAGGCACCAAGAGAGCGACCCCCTCCCCAACAACCGTCCTAAAGAGGCCGGTGATGATGGTGCCAGGGAGGGAGGGGAAGAGCGAAAAGATGAGGCAGCGGGCCGGCAGTACGAGACGAAGGCGTCGGTGCCATCGTACTCCGACCTGACGCCCTGCCACCCGCCTTCTCCGTCTTCCCTCGTTCTTTCTTCATCACCACCACTCCGGGAGGACGCCAGCCCCTCGGGCCATCACCTCCCTCGGAGAAGCAGCAGGTGTCGGCAGTGTCCAAGGCGTGCAAAAAGCACCGCTCCCCACCTTGGAGGGCAGGAAGGTGCCACCATCTTCAGCGCCCGCCCAGACTCTGCCGAAAGGAATAGCACCGGGGTTACCAAAGATCCTGAGTGCTGCACCCCAGCTAAACGCCGGAACCCCCAAGGGCCCCGTCGGCAAGGCGACGGGCCTTGGCGACCCACGACAAGGGCTGGCGCTCCTCGCTGGACAGCCAGCTCACGTGGGGGAGGCAAGCGTTTCATCATTCTGAGGGAGCGCGACACCTCCGACACTACGGGCGATTCGACGCCCGCAACCTCGACCACTGCATACCTCTCGGCCCCGGACCAGACTCACTCCCCGGGCGTCTACACAACCGTTCGGTGTCATCGGCCCCAAGCTAGGGCCCGGGGGCTGGTCCCAGCCTATCCACCTCAACATAGCAAGGAAGGAGGCAGAGAATGGAGGGGAGATGTGAGTAGATGAGCACCTCCGCTCCTCCTCACCCTATTTTATAGGAGAGCTGGGGCTGGGGGGCTGATCCCTCGGCGGGTACTCACCGTGACGCTCCACCAACCCAAGAAGGCCCGGCCTCTGCCATGACGCTCTCTCCCGCACCACGCGCCTCCGTTACCTACCCCACTCAATGCATGCAGCATACGTGGCCAAGGATAAGGGCGTGGTGGGAAGAGTGAATTGGCAGTTACTCACCCGTGCGCTAAAGTCATTCACGGGCCATTACAAGGATGGCCCCACTGCAATTGGCGTTACACGATGCGCGGGAAAACCGGAAACTGACTCAAGCTTAGATTAATGAAGAAGCAAAGAAGATCTTAAGGGGTGAGCTACTACAGCCTCCCCGCCTGTGTACTGGATAAGGCCTACCCCGACGATGCTCGGCAGCGCGTTCAGGCTAGGCCCGGGGGCTCCTGTCGATGCAACAAACCCCAGGTATGTTGCCCAGACTGTACACAGGCTCAAGAACAAGATTGCAGCCTCCAGGACAAGGCCAAGCAGAAGAGATCAGCTCTTTGAGGAATCAAAGGGTGGATCAAGAAGACCAAGACCAACCCAAGGAGTAAAATACCACGATGGGAAAACCTCCCCTGCCAGGCAGGCGAGCCTGGCGGGAACGAGGTTGCCCGAAGACATGTTTCAAGATTGCCTCGGCAGGCTTGCCGAGGACGCTGAGGGCGGATTACCCCGCCAAGGCTCCACCGCTCCACCTCACAGCAACGCAAGTCACCGATCGGTGCGATGTCGAGCCCCCAAGATGCTAAGTGGCCGTTATTTGGCACGTGGCAGCCATCCCTAGAGGAAATCACCTCCAAATGACACTCATCCAATGACGTGTCACGCACGCAGGCGAGAAGGTGGCAAAACAGCACGACAAGGCTTGCCGAGCTAGGCTACAATGTGACACTAAGCAGCACATTTAATGCGCTCTGTCCAGTCTGCAGAGTTAGGTATGATGGCACTGTTTGCTATCTAATCAGTACACAATGACTGATTTGCCATTGTGGTGACCCCTTGATCTATAAAAGGAGGGCCATGGCGACATTAGAAAGGATTCGGACCCCTGTACACTCATACGTGCGTAGCTGCTCTCGCCCCAAGGTAACCTTGCCGGGCTAGAGTGTTGCGTCTCCACCATGGTCTTCTCATCAATCCACCCAAGCAGGAGTACGGTTTTATGCCTCGCGGCGGCCCGAACCTGGGTTAAAACTGCCCGTGTGATCGCTGCGCGCTGCCCCGTGCCCTTTGCTCTTTGTGCAATGCGTCCTTCCCCCCTACCAAACCACAAGGGGCAAATGGCCCCATTGGTTGCCGTGTTTTCCCACGAGAGGAATTAAGCCGCAAGACTAGTTTTTATGCCTACCCTGCAACTTAATTCGTTCAATTTAGAACTGTCGCGTGTACTAAATTTGTGAGTTATGCCCAGTTTTCTATTGATGTAAGAACCGTTAATATGTTGACCTTGATATGCTGTCAGCTCAGGCAATGAATATGAACTGTTTATTATTATTATTATTTTCGGGGGGATGTACCCCGGGTAGCCTCATTCGCACCCAATAACGTTTCAAAACATCGGGGCTGGCAAAGCCCCTCAAGCCAGCTAGCTGCGTGGCCGGCTCCCTGGGCCGGTTAGGACCACGCGGCCGGCTTCTAGAAGACTGCGCTCTCACAGAAGATGGCATTGGGGGCGGGCCGGCTCCCAGCAGCCGGCCCCTCCTCTTCCTCGGAGTCTGCACTCACCCACTACGATGAGACAGGGCGTGGCTACAGTGCCGCCTGCTACCCCGAATCCCGGAGGGGCATGGCTACAGTGCGCGCTGACCAAGTGGCCACCTACCCGCACGGCGTGGGACTGTAGCCATGTGACGCGTGACGCGGCCCTCGTCAGCAAGGACCACGGTACAGCAAAAGGTAATCAGCATGGCCCACAGGCGGCGGGCCCTACTTGTCGGCCGAATTCTCGGCAGCCGGCGGGTCCCTCCAGAGGCGGGCCCCAGCAGCCGGCGGAGAACCCGGCGACTTTAGATACTGACGTCCGGGTCCTACACCCACCCGTATTACCATTATACCCCTGGGGGGTCGGCCTATAAGACCCCCCCGGCTCACCCATGCAAAGGGTTCAGCTCTCATTCCACACACCCACACCATAGCTAGGAGAAGAGGGAAAGCCCTACCCTTCTTCCTCCTCTAGCAACACAGCTCTAGGAGCAACTCTGTATACTCTTGATCATAGTCATGATAGCAGGACTAGGGTATTATCTCTCCGGAGAGCCCTGAACCTGGGTACGTCTTGTGTACTCCCGAGCTCGTGCTCACTCTCGCTCCTGGAAACCGACGACGTCCTCATGGCTCCACCCATGAGAAGCCACCCCTTGGCATCTGACGTGAGATTACCACGACTGTTTGTGCCCATCGTGGGGCCATCCGTGGCATCGGCCGTCGTTGTGTTCATGATGGGAACCACCCTTCCCTCTGGTGAGCGTGCCGCGTCTGGCTTGATCAACCAGCCCGATGCGTTCGCTTGCGCTTGCACTGGCGCATCGCCCGATGAGGGAGCCGTCTGCCCCGCGAGTTGCCTCATCGACCCTTCGGGAAGCTCAGCCTCTCTGACGTGGTCGTTACCGATGAGTACCCCGGCGACCAGGTGGTCATCAACGACCCGCTCCCTCCTGTCGCTAGCGACGCCTCTGCTGGCGCGCTTGACGCTGGCGTCTTCGTGGAGGTGATTGTCACTGGCGACAACCAGGACACTGGCGGGGCCGCCAGGGACCCATTGTGAGTAGCAATGCAAGACCTGGATGCTCCCGTCAGCGCCGACGCCGACCCGGCGGTGCTAGAATAAGTCCGTGTCAAGCTCCTCGATAGCGCCACCAAGATGGCGGCCATGAAGAGCCGCGCTGAGGCTAACTAGCATGAGATTGACCGCATAGCGGGCGGCACGCCGGCTGCATGCAAGCCCAGCCGAGCCAGTGCTGTCCGGCAATGTGGCATGGCCATCGCCAGCATGCTGGGAGTCGGACGTCTGATTTACGACACCCCAGTGCAGAACCTGCGCGCCGCGCAGGCCGCGGCAGAAGAACTCGAGACCCTGGAGGGCGACGAGCAGCGCAGCCAGATGGACCGCCTCTAGGAGCTCCTCAACGCCGCGAACACGCAGCAAGACATGCGCAACCGCGTGGTGGGGGCCGGCTAGCAGGCCGACCTCCCAGAAGGAAACCTTCCACCCCGCCGCGAGAATGGAGTGACATCCCGGTCCCCTAGTGGCGGCGGCCGCGGCCAGCGGAACCCGGAGCCGGCAGCTAGCCGCAGTCGGTGCTCTCACGAGACGGTTGTGAACAGCCGGCAAGTTCCTCCGAGAGCGGAGGGCCGGCGCCAGTAGGATGAACGTCCGCCTCCCCCGCAGGGAGAGGCTGGCTTCTCCGGCGCCGGTTGACCACCTGACTTTGCGGGGGTGGCTGGGTCCCCGTGAAGCAGTCGGCGAGAATGATGCTCATCGCTGGATCGAGCAGCTGGCTCAGTCCTTGGCAATGGAGGATGAGGATATAGTCAGTCCGGCCTGCTTCGGTCCTCGGATCCTCGACGAGCCCTTCCCCAAAGGGTTCTCGCTTCCTCGCGACACTCCCAAGTACAACGGCGCCATGAAGCCGGAAGATTGGTTGAGCGACTATGCCACGGCAGTCAGCATAGCGAACGGCAACAAGCGCGTTGCCGTGAGGTATGTTCCGCTCATGTTGCTGGGCACGGCCCGGACATGGCTGAATAGGCCCAAGGCCAACAACATCAACAGTTGGCTGGACTTCAGCGAAGTCTTCATACGCAACTTCAACAGCACCTACAAGCGGCCGCCAAGCCTCGCCAGCTCTCCATGTGCGTTCAGGGCCCGACCGAGTCCACCCGCGACTACCTTACACGCTGGGCCGAGTTGCGCAACTCCTGCGAGAGGGTGCACGAGGTGCAGGCCATCGAGTACTTCACCTCCGGGTGCAGAGAGAGCACCTTGCTCAAACACAAGCTTCTATGCGACGAGCCGGCTACCTTGGACGAGCTCCTGGTTGTGGTGGACAAGTACGCCACGACCGGCTCTTCCATGAAGTCAGAGATCTGGATCGATGCGTTCGGGAAGGTGATCCCGCCGGCTTCTCCGGCGCCGGCTGGTGACTCCAACCGGCGTCAGCAGCTAAACGGCAACAAGCGCAAGGCCCAGCAGCCGGCTTCTAACAGCCGGTAGGTGGCGACCGTCGAGGACCAACAGCCGGCAGGTCAACCCGGCCCCAAGCGTCCGCGGGGCGGCAAGGGTGCCTGGCAGCTGCTCCTTTGAGTAGGCCCTCAACGCTCCATGCAAGTTCCACAGCGGCGCGAAGCCATCCAACCATACAACCCAGCAGTGCAGCTGGCTCACCAGAATCACTAAGGGTGAGGGCTTGCCACCTCCTCCAGCCGGCCCGGCGTCTCCGGCTCCTCAGCAGCTGGCCCGCCCCATCAGCATGCTCCAAGATGAATTCCCCAACGAGAATGCCACTTACATCGTCTTCACAAGTGAAGTCGGCGACAAGCACAGTCGGTGTCAGCAGCATCACAAGGTGAATGGTATTATTCCTGAAGTCCCCCAATTCATGCACTGGTCCGAGAGGCCCATCACCTGGAGCCGAGATGACCATCCGGCCATGATGCCTTCGCCGGGTGCTTCTGCCATGGTGCTGGACTCCACCTTCTCAACCGAGAGGCGGGCATGCCGCTTCTCCAAAGTCCTAATAAATGGCGGCAGCAGCATCAACATCCTCTACCGCGACACCATGGAAAAGCTGGGCATCAAGGAGAAGCAGCTCCAGCCCAGCCGGACCGTGTTCCATGGCATCATCCCTGGGCTTTCCTGCTCTCCAATCGGCAAGATCAAGATTGACATTCTGTTTGGCGACAAGACCCACTTCCGCCGCGAGCCTATCTGGTTCGAGGTGGTCGACTTGGACAGCCCCTACCACGCGCCCTTGGGCCGGCCAGCGATGGCCAAATTCATGGCGGTTCCGCACTATGCGTACCAAAAGATGAAGATGCCGGGTCCCAAGGGCATCATCACCATTGCCGGTGACTACAAGAAGTCGCTCGTGTGCGCTGCAGCCAGCTCCCGGCTGGCCGAGTCCCTCGTCATCGCCGAAGAGAAACGCCTCCTTGACCGGGCTGTGGCCATGGCCAGCGAGCAGCCGGCCATGCCGACTGACCCCAAGGTAGCTGAAGGCGAGGGCACCTTCCAGCCAGCTAAGGAAACCAAGAAGATCATCTTGGACCTGGCACACCCGGAGCAGTACGCTGTCGTGGGGTCCAACCTCGACAGCAAATAGGAAAGCGAGCTCGTCGACTTTCTCCGTTAGTATCAGGATATCTTTGCGTGGTCCCCCAAGGACATGCCTGGTGTTCTGAAGGAGTTTGCCGAGCACAAGCTGCATGTACGGCCTAATGCCAAGCCGGTCAAGCAACCCCTCCGCCGCCTATCAGAAGAGCAGAGAAGGATCGTTGGTGAAGAAATCACCCGGCTTCTGGCAGCCGGCTTCATCATGGAAGTGTTCTACCCGGACTGGCTTGCCAACCCAGTCCTCGTTCTGAAGAAAAACAACAAGTGGCGCATGTGTATCGACTACATGAGCCTGAACAAGGCCTGCCCCAAGGATCCGTTTGCCTTGCCCTGGATTGATCAAGTGATCGACTCCACGGCCGGCTGCGAGCTACTGTCCTTTTTGGACGCCTACTCCGGCTACCACCAGATCAAGCTGGACCCAGCCGATCGACTTAAGACCGCCTTCATCACCCCTTTCGGCGCGTTCTGCTACATCACCATGACGTTCGGCTTGAGAAACGCCAGTGCCACTTTCCAACGCTGCATGCAGAAGTGCCTCCTGCTACAACTCGGCAGGAATGCCCATGTCTACGTGGATGACATAGTGGTGAAGACGAAGAAGCGCGGCCCCCTTTTGGAGGATCTCAAGGAGACCTTCACCAACCTGTGCCATTTCCAAATCAAGCTCAAACCAGAGAAATGTGTTTTCGGGGTGCCAGATGGCCAGCTCCTGGGCTTCCTTGTTTCTGAGCGCGGGATAGAGTGCAACCCCGTGAAGATCAAGGCCATCGAGCGGATGAATAAACCGACCAAGCTACGGGACGTCCAGAAGTTCACCGGGTGCCTGGCATCTCTTAGCCGATTCGTCAGCCGGTTGGCGAGAAGGCCCTCCCTCTGTACCAACTGATGAAGAAGACCAAGTGAATCGAGTGGACTGACCAGGCGGACGAGGTGTTCATCCAGCTCAAGCGGATGCTGTCCACGCCGCCTATCCTGGCCGCCCCGACTACCAAAGAACCAATGCTCCTCTACATTGGCACCACCAACCGGGTCGTCAGCACGATGATTGTTATCGAACGCCCAGAAGCCGGCAGGGCGCAGCCAGTCCAGAGGCCGGTCTATTACTTGAGCGAGTTGCTGTCCGCCTCCAAGCAGAACTACCCCTACTACCAGAAGATGTGCTATGGCGTATACCTCGCCGCCAAGAAGCTGAAGCAGTACTTCCAGGAGCACTCCATCACGGTCGTCTGCACCGCCCCTCTTGCCGAGATCATTGGCAACCGAGATGCCTCGGGTCGGGTGGCCAAGTGGGCCATCGAGCTGGCTCCCCACACCATCGACTACCAGCCCCGTACCGCCGTCAAGTCCCAAGCGCTGGCCGACTTCCTTGTCGACTGGGCCGAGACCCAGTACCTGCCGCCAGCGCCGGATTCCACGCATTGGCGGATGCACTTCGACGGCTCAAAGATGCGCACCGGTTTGGGAGCCGGCATCGTCCTCACCTCTCCCAAAGGCGACAAGCTGAAGTACGTGTTGCAGATCCACTTCGCTGCTTCGGACAATGTAGCCGAGTACGAGGCACTCGTCCATGGGCTCCGGCTGGCCAAGGAGATCGGCATCCACCGCATCCTGTGCTACGGCGACTCGGACCTTGTGGTCCAACAATCCTCTGGCAACTGGGACGCCAAGGACGCCAACATGGCCAGCTACCGCTTCCTCGTCCAGCAGATCAGCGGGCACTTCGATGGATGCGAGTTCATCCATGTGCCACGGGCCGACAACGAAGCAGCCGACGCCCTGGCATGGATTGGCTCCACCCGGCAGGCCATTCCAGCCGGCATCTCCCTCGACTGCTTGCGCAAGCCGTCTATCCAACCTTCGCCGGAATCAGAATCAATCTTCGTGCGGCTGACCCTGGAGCAGCCGGATCCGGCTCGGGGACTTCAGCAGCCAGCCCGAGGACTTCTGCAGGCGGCCCGGGGGCTGCAGCACCTAAACCCGGCCCGGGGAGTCCAGCACCCGGCCCGGGGACTGCTGTGGCCGACCCGGGGACTTCCACGAAGCAACAAGGAGCGGCCGGCTCCAACCCGCCGCCTCCCAACCCGACAACCCTAACGCCGGCTACTATCATGACGGTGGTGGAAGCCCCGTCTTGGGCGCAACCCATCCTCAGCTTTCTGGTGAGTGGCGAGCTCCCAGCCGACGAAGTGTCGGCCGGGCAGGTGCAACGCTGGGCAGGTGCATACACGATCATCAACAGAGAGCTCGTCAAGCGCAACATGACCGGTGTCTTCCAGCGCTGATTCGAGCCAGGGAAGCGCATCGCCATCCTTAGGGACATCCATCAGGGTGAATGTGGCCACCATGCCACTTCCAGAGCCCTCGTTGCCAAAGCTTTTCGCCATGATTTCTTCTGGCCGACTACTCTGGATGACGCCAAGGAGTTGGTCCGAAAGTGCAAGGGGTGCCAGCGTTTTAGCACCAAGCAGCACCAGCCGGCCTCAGCCCTCAAGACCATTCCCATCACCTGGCCGTTTGCCGTATGGGGATTGGACATGGTGGGCCCATTCAAGGCTGCACGCGGCGGCATGACCCATATGCTGGTTGCCGTGGACAAGTTCACGAAGTGGATCGAGGCGAAGCCAATCAAGAAGCTGAACGGCCCCACAGCCATCACATTCGTCGTAGATATCACCGTTCGATATGGCATCCCGCACAACATCATCACCGACAATGGCACGAACTTCGCCAAAGGCGCCTTGGCTCGTTTCTGCGCGGCACAGGGCATCCGGCTGGACCTTGTGTCGGTTTCTCACCCGCAGTCAAACAGCCAGGTGGAGCGGGCAAACGGCCTCATTCTATCCGGCATCAAGCCACGGCTAGTCGAGCCACTGGAGCGCTCGGCTGGCTGCTGGCTCGAGGAGCTGCCGGCCGTCCTTTGGAGTATCCGGACCACGCCAAACCGATCAACCGGCTTCACACCTTTCTTCCTCGTGTACGGGGCCGAGACCATCATCCCAACGGATATTGAGTTCGACTCGCCTCGCGTCACCCTATAAATGGAGGCGGAAGCAAAGGAGGCACGCGAAGACGGCATCGATCTGCTCGAAGAGGCCCGGCTGCTAGCACTCAGCCGGTCCGCCATCGACCAGCAGAGCCTGCGCCGCTACCACAGCAAGAAGATCAAGCCACTTGCTTTCCGCGAGGGCAACCTCGTGCTCTGACTAATCCAGCGATCAGTCGGCCAGCACAAGCTCTCCGCTCCTTGGGAGGGGCCCTTCATCGTCAGCAAGGCCCTGGGCAACGATTCCTACTACCTAATCGACGCACAGAAGCCCAGGGCACGCAAGAGAGACACAGCCGACCAAGAGTCGGAGCGCCCATGGAACGCGAACCTTCTCCGCCCGTTTTACATTTGATGCAGTGTATGTACCATGCTATCTTTTGTACTAAGTAAAGACAATAGGTACCCCGAGGCGCACTCGGGGGCTACCTTTTTATCACTATGATAAGCTTCTCCTATGCATGAGTATTTATTCTCTCTCCCTGCCTGTGTCCGGTCAACCGGCCCGGGGGCTCGCCGACTCGGCCCAAGGCAGCATCGTCCGAAGTCAGTCCAGTAATGTGCCGACGCTAAAGCCCTCTCTTCGCCCCAGCCACAGCTCACAGCGCGACTGTCCGGCTGGCAAGAGCTAAAGGCCAAAAATGTTGTCCACATGAAAAATGACTAAGGAAGAACGCGATTCGGGCCAAGCAAGCCTTCCGCCTCCCCCGTCCGGCTGCCCAGCAGCCGGCCGGGCGGCTTCTTGCTTGACTAGCATACGCTCTAAACGGCTGAAGTAATTTGCCTATTCTAAACGGCCAAGTCCCTGACCCAGCCACAGACCGCAGCGCGGCTGTCCGGCTGGCAGGGAGGCAGCCAAAGGAACACAGCAAAGGAAAAAGCCAAAGAGAGCAAAGGAAAAATCAAGTTAGAACTCGGCATACCACACAAACATGTGGGGAAAGTAAATCCATTTACATTCCAAAAGGCCCGCGGCCGACATTCATCAAAGTTTAAAGTACACCGCCAGTGGGTGGAACTGCACATAACTAACTTTGTTGTTGAGCACAAGACAAAAAAAATGCAAACAGATAAGGGCCGCCTAGGCCGGAGGTACCGTGGGCTGCTCGAACGAGTCGGCGGTGACAGTAGCGCCGGCTGGCGGGGCCTCCGGCTGGTTGGTTCCGGTCTGGTCAGTGGCGGCGGCCGACGTGGTCTCCCGCTGCTCACCGGCTGGGGCCGGATCGGGCCGATTCCGGCTGGTCGCTCCGTCATCTGGCGTGACGCCGTCGCCTTCGTCGTCCTCGTCCTCCTCTGCGGCATCATCGCTGGAGGCAATCTCCTCTGCCAGGTTCTCTTCCTCGTCCGGGTTCAGCCCGAACCAGGACATTGGCACCTCGGTGCCGTCTTCTACCCGCTCCGGGACGAAGACGTCACCGTTGTTGTACTCGGCGAGGGCCGACTCATGAATGGCGATCGTTTCGTGCTCCAGCTCCAACTCCGACGTCGCCTCCTGGCGGAAGGTGGCCAGTTGTGCCACGCTCACACCCGGATACCATGCCTTCATGAACTCCAGCGCCACCTTGGCACCGGCCCGCACCGCGGCACCCTTCCAAGCGTCGAGACGCTCCCACACCACCTCCAGCCAGTCGGCAGTTCGGCTGGGAGTCCGGGGGACCCGCACACCCGGCTAGAGCCCTTCCAAGACCTGCGACCCGGCACGCTGAAACCGGCGGAGCAGCTAACGCACCGGCTCAAGGTGCAGCCGAACGGCCTGGAACTGTTCGCCCAAGTTCCGAGGCTGGTCCGACGCAATCTCCACACCCTCCTGCCTCCGCTGCTCGCGCCGCGCCTCGATCGCCTGGCTAATGGCGCCGATGTGGTCCGGAAAATACTCTGCTTAAAAAAGACAAAAAAATAAGAAGCCGGTTCCCCGCAACAGACGGCAACCAACCAACCAATCAAGAAAGAAAGAAGCTTTACCTTCGAGCAGGTCCTCAATGACCATATAGCCCTCCGACAGGTACTTCTCCTTGTCGGCCCAGCCCGAGCGCTGGGACTCAAACTCGGCCTTGAGGTGTTCCTCCTTGCCCTTCAGCCGCTTGACCTCCTCTGCATGTCGGGTCGCCTGGTTGGCCAGCTCCTTCTCAAGCTGGTCACGCTCTGCGGCCGCCTGGCTACGCTCCAGCTCCTTGGCCTGAAGCTGGCCCTCGAGCTCCTACACGTGGCCCTGCAGCTGGGAGGCGGCCTCTGTGAAAACAAAGAAGAATCGTCAAAAACAAGAATCTGCCGGGAAGATCTGGGCCGACTGCTCAGCAGTCGACCCGAATCTCGGGGGCTACACCCAGTGGGTGCACTTGCGCGCCCCCACTGAAAGCCAGCCTGTGTACCTCGGCTCCTCCGCAACTCGGCGGTCCGGGTGGCGAGCATCTGGTTCTGGGAGTTGTAGGCGGCCGCACGCAGGTTGTGGTAGTCCTGCATGAAGAACGACATCTCAACATTCAGAAATATGCCTTAAAGTTCCAACCCGCCTGCTCAGCAGCCGGCTTGGAACTCGGGGGCTACACCCAGTGGGTGCGCTGGCGCGCCCACACTGAAGATCGCAAAAAATAAAAAAGAAGAAAATCAAGGGCGTACCCGGACGGACGTCTACATCTCCACCATCTCGCTCCTCGCCTTCAGGAGGGTGGCGCCGTGGGCGGCGAACTTGTCCAGGACGTCCTGCACCGCGAGGTTCAGGGCGGCCATGATGGCTGCTGGCGTCCAGCCCAGCGGGGCGGAACTCGTGGCCCCGGCGTCGGCCTCCTGCGAGCTCGCGGCCCCGGTTTCGCTGGCCTCGGCTCGGAGGATGCTCGCACCTGGCGCAGGTGCATGGGGGTGCGCGCCGTCATGGCCTGGCTCATGTCCATCCCGGCGCTGGCCAGTGGCGTCTCCAGCCTTTCGGGATGGCCGTCATCCCGCCCACCGGCACCAGGCGTGCGCCGTGTCACCTACGCCTCCGAGGCTGCCGGGTCGGCAACCACTCGCTCCGTCGCCGCCTGGTCGGCTCCGGCTGCTCCAGTCGGCGCCTGGGCCTCCACCACCGATGGCTCCGGCTTAGTCCTGGCCATGGGCAGCCCGGCACGGCCCGAAAAAGCCTGACCCGGCCTGGCCCAACGCTGCTCCTGGGCCGGGCCCGGGCCTAGGTTTTGAGCCCGAAGGCTAGGTCGGGCCGGGCCCGGGCCCGCTGTTTTTGCCATTTACTGAAGAGGCCCGGCCCGAGGCCCGATGTGTTTTTTGAAGTGGCGGGCCGGGCTTGGGCCTAAAAAGTAGGCCCGACAGCCGGGCCGGGCTGGGCTCGGGCCTGAGTTTTCTACCTCGGGCTTGGTTAGGCCCGGCCCGAAGCCCGGCTCGGCCCGAAGCCCGGCCCGGCCCGAAGCCCAGCCCGGCCCGAAGGATGGCGAGGTATACTCCGGCTGCTCAAGATCGGCGGCCTTCGGGATCCCGCCACCAGCCGGGTCTTCCGCGGCCTTCGCGTCGGCCTCCGCCTGCGCCTTGGTCGCCGCCTCCGCCTGCGCCGACACCGCGGCCTCGGCCTCCGCCTGCGCTGACACGGTGGCCTGGGCATTGGTTTCCGCCCGCGCCGCGGGCTCCTCCCGCGCATTCCTTTCCATCGCCTCCCGGAGGGCGGTGGCCGGGTCCACACGCCGGGCCTCATCGGAGCCGCCTGCTGATTCGACCAGCGAGGCGGATGGAGCCCGAGATATGGAGATGGCGGCCCTGCACAACAAAACAATCAAAGATGAGAAATTCGCAAAAGGGAATAAATGATTAAGACAGTGCAACGAACACACTTACCTGGACACCATGGGGCGCTCCTTCGGGCCCTCCAAGTTGGCCCTTGGTGGCGGCCGCCTTCGCGGCCTCTTGCCGCCTTGTCGCGGCCGTCTGCTTGGCCTTCTTGGGCGGCTTGTTGCCGAACAACCCCTCGGCGCGATGCTTAGCCGTGCCGGGTACGTCAGCCAACACCCGGCCGCACCGTCGAAGAGCCGGCACCCGTCCTCTCGGCGCCTTCGGGGCGGTGTTGCCTTTCACCGTCTTCATCATCATCCGGCCAGCACCGGACGTCGCCATCTCCTCCTGCGCCGCCTCCTGCGGCTCCACCTCCTCCAGCACCGCCTTCCCCGGCGGTGTCGTCCTCAACTCCGTCTTCCAACGTGGCCGCCCCCAACTCGGGGTCGCCCACGTCACTCTCCTCATGGTCCGGCATCCATTGTTGGCTTGGAGCCGGCGCGTTGGCTACCACCTAGCCAGGAAAGTGCTGCCCCGCGGCCGGGTGTTCAGGTCGAATGAAAAGCATGGTGTGAGCAAAGAAGGGAGACCAGATACTGACCGGCAATGGCGGGTTGGATCGACTGTATGGCAGCTTGCCGAATGTCCAGTCGGTCTCGCTGAGCTTGCTGTCGGAGAAGAAGTTGACATGGCGGACCACCTCAACCATCGGCAGCTCCTTGGTCGACATCCGGCATGGATCCCAATGACCGCTCATGTCGCAGATCCGGTGCGGCCGGGCCTGGAGAGGGGAAACCCGGCGGTAGACGAAGGCGGCCAGCAGGTCTGCCGGCTTGAGGCCCTCCGCGTATGTCATCTCCTGGAGCCGGACCAGGATGTTTGTGATGGCAGCCGGCACCGGCTTCGGTTGCTGCCCCCAGTTATCACGCGGCTCGCCCGGCGGGCCGGCTGCATAAGCTGGCAAGTTGATGTAGTCTCGAGTCGGATGGAGGTTGCGGACGTAGAAGTAGGACTTCTGCCACAGCTTCGCCGACTCCAGGAAGGCGATGAACGGGAATCGGGTCCCGGAGCCGCTGCGCTGCACGGCAACGCAGGATCCGCACTGGGCTGGTTCACCCTTGGCCCGGGTCCCCAGTTTCAAGTAGAAGAACCTGCCCCACAGCTCGAGGGTGGGCAGGAGGCCTAGGTAGCCTTCGCAGAAGGTTACAAAGGCGGAGAGAAGAATGACGGCGTTGGGGGTGAGATGATGCGGCTGGAGGCGGTAGAAGTCGAGGAAGCTGCGGAGGAAACCGCTTGCGGGGAAGCCAAACCCGTTGAGGAAGTGGCTTCAGAACACTACAACATCACCGGCCCTCGGCTCCGACGAGATCTCCCTTGCATCGGGGATGCGCGTCCCCACGACCGCCTCGACCGGAATCCTCCGCGTCGTGTGGAGGAACTCGAAGTGGCCGTCGTGGACATTGGATCCGTCCCAGTCGCCTTGCGCCATAGCTCGTGGCGGTCCGACGGCCACTCGGCTAGGTCGGACAGTGACGAGGTCACGGCGGCGCTCTGGCAGCGTGTGGCGCAGTGGTACGGCAGCAACAAGGAGGCGAAGGAGCAGAGGAGAAAGAGAGAGTGGGAGGGGGCGTGCGTGCGTTTGGCCGCCCCCTTCTCTCCATTTATATGGTGACGACGGGGTCGAGGCGACTCTTCGGGGGGCGTGGGATTAACTGCTCCCACGTCCCACGTGCCCCCACAATATTCACTCCATTACAGTGCGCATTCAATTTGCCCCGGAAGGGCAACGGATTGCCTCGGCCGTAGCAGATCCACGCGCGCGTCGAGGCTGTGTAAGTGGTGGGCCCGGGCCTGTGGCGCCGTCCCATCGCGTGCGTGGGCTGGCAGGTCAGCCCGGCCCGCTGGCGACGCGTGGCATGCAAGCAAGGGGCGGCTGGCGCGTTACCCGGTGGCGTACCCCTGACGCCCGCCATGGTGATTCAAATTCATCAGTTGGCCGGTTTCGCCTCGGCCGGCTCCTGGCACGCGGCTTCTTCATGCCGGACAAACAGAGACACAGGATCTCCCGGAGGGGGAAACTGCTGAGGCACTCCGGCTTCAAGCCGTGGCGCCTCACCAGGTTCAGGGACTACTGTCGGGGGGTGTACCCCAGGTAGCCTCATCCGCACCCAATAACGTTTCAAGACATCGGGGCTGGCAAAGCCCCTCAATCCAGCTAGCCGTGTGGCCGACTCCCTAGGCCGGTTAGGACCACGCGGCCAGCTTCCAGAAGACGGCGCTCTCATAGAAGACGGCATTGGGGGCGGGCCGGCTCCCATCAGCCGGCCCCTCCTCTTCCTCGGAGACTACACTCACCCACTAAGACGAGGCAGGGCGTGGCTACAGTGCTGCATGCTCCCTCGAATCCCGGAGGGGCGTGGCTATATTGTGCGCTGACCAAGCAGCCACTTACCCACACGGCGCGGGACTGTATCCATGCGATGCATGACGCGGCCCTCATCAGCAAGGACCATGCTACAACAAAAGGCAATCAGCATGGCCCGCAGGCGGCGGCCCTACTTGTCGGCCGGATTCTCGGCAGCCGGCGGGTCCCTCCAAAGGCGGGCCCCAACAGCCGGCGGATCCCTCCAAAGGCAGGCCCCAGCAGCCGGCGGAGAACCCGGCGACTTTAGACACTGACGTCCGGGTCCTACACCCGGCCGTATTACCATTGTACCCCTGGGGGTCGGCCTATAAGACCCCCGGGCTCACCCATGCAAAGGGTTCAGCTCTCATTCCACACACCTACACCATAGCTAGGAGAAGAGGGAAAGCCCTACCCTTCTTCCTCCTCTAGCAACACAGCTCTAGGAGCAACTCTGTATACTCTTGATCATAGTCATCACAGCAGGACTAGGGGTATTATCTCTCCGGAGAGCCCCGAACCTGGGTACGTCTCGTGTGCTCCCGAGCTCGTGCTCACTCTTGCTTTTGGAACCCGACGACGTCGTCATGGCTCCACCCATGATAAGCAACCCCCTGGCATCTGACGTGAGATTACCATGACAATTATTATTATTATTATTATACCATACAGGTAGCACACTCAATTGATCTCACTCCAGTATGTATGAACAGAAGATATGCAATCTGGTTTGTGAATAGCACATGGTTCATTCATGAATGCCGTGTGCCGACCAAACCGCGCGCGTGATCTGAGTCGTGCGTTCTGATTGGCCAGAACCCAAACCCCACAGATCGTACGTCTGCACCGTTGGATGCTCCTAGATCGAACGGCAATCCTCATCCCTTCCGACAGCAAATGCAGTTCCGGTTGTAATTTTATTTATATGCACAAAATGCATGTTAAATTCAAAAAATGTCTTAAATATAGCTAACGATACCTGAAATGCGCCAGAAAATCAAACTCGTGGTATAATGGTGACTGCGTATCGTGGAAATTTTTATGAGGCCAAACGATGAAGTCACCGGGCACTGGAGTTTGAATTGACACGTCTCCTTTTGGAAACCATGATCCTTCTTGTGAGATGCTCCGGTTTGGAAGGAGCGATCATCAAAACTTGTGCCAAACTTTACCAAAAAATTTCCACGGGGTCGTGAGAGCATGCTACGGGCACACGCCGATTTTGAAGATGTTCGGACTCCATCTGAATTTCCTATCATTAAAATACCAACTAGGCCTACGCCGGTGGCCGCACCTCGCGGCCGAAATGTTTGAAACTTTTCCCCGCTTCTCGGACAAATGGATGAAAACTCGCAAATTGACGCACAAATGATTTGTACACCTTATTTGCTAAGACTACCCATAGGGGGAGTAACATAGGTGGTAACATCACACATCTCTAGGCAAAACAGATGATGTGGTGAGTAATTAATGAGGAAATAGGGGCATGTGGTAACATCGCTAGTTACTGTAACAACACACATACCAAGACAAGATGAGTCTACAACCTAATAAATGAAGTGTTGCATGACACCACACATATGTTACTCCCCACTATAGAGGTAGTAACATAGACTAGCTAGTAACATATGCATGTTACTAGTCTAAGTTACTACCCATTGTTACTAGTCTAACTAACACCCACATGTAGTTGTAGTAGGGTTTTGACTTTATATGCACGAAATGCAAGGTAAGTGCAAAAAATGACTTAAATATAGCAGACGAGACCTGAAATTGTGGCACCCCGATCCGCATGGAGCAGGGGGCCTTCGCACGTCAGCCCAGGATAACACTTGACGCAAGGCAGGTACATGATACAGCATTCCAGGTACAAAATATTCATCATGTACATGACATAGAGCATTACATCATTGATGAATAAAATGAGTGGCATAGCTCTAAGGCTATCTAAATGGCGGCGGAAGTCTTGGTTTGGCGGCTTGACGACTCTGGCTGGGCTCCACAACTCACAGGACTGGCAAGGTTACGACCTAGCGCGACAAGTCTCCTCCTGCAATCTGGCCACGTGCAAGGCCAGGTGAGTACTTTGAATGTACTCGCAAGACAACCAAATACATAGCATCCAAACAAGCAGATGACAAAGCAAGTACCGTGCGCATGCAAAAATTTACCTCATAACAATAACTAAGCATGGCATGATATTAACAAGGAACATGGATCAAACTAAGCATTGACATATTATAGCATGGCAATAGCATAACATGGCATATCATAGCATTTCATCACATAACATGGCATGGCATAGATCTATCTACAAGACATGGATGTATGCATGAAACTATGCTGGAAAGTAAACTACCATTTACCTCCCATGGAGAATGAAAGCAATATACTAGTCACCAATCACTTACTCTGCCACTACCCTTCTGGGCCAACTCATGACTCACCGAGATCTCATCTAGTTATCATGCCCGAAACAGCTCTGTGACATCTTGCAACTATCTCATAGTCCAAGTCACCACATTCTTTATAGCACATTCCCTATCACATATTCATTATATTAGGTTTGTCCTCCATTTCGACCAAGACCCGATAGTGTGACCTAGTACGAACTTGTGACCATATGCGAGGACGCGGCTATCGATAGATTATACACACTCTGCAGAGGTTAGCACACTGTACCCACACCACAGAACCCATGGCCTCATGCTCCCATTCGGGTGGACCAACGGCGTTTCGACGAAACTGATCTATTGCCATGACACTCTCCCGGCCACTCCGACCAACTCCCCTTTGGGCTAAGTCTTGGGTGGCTCTGATGTCACCTCGTGACATCCAACGGCCACCGTCGTGCCAAAACAAAACGCTCCCAAACGGGGACATGAGCTCAATACCAAACACGGGCACACAAGGTTATTGCCGCCTACCGGGCCAGCGTAGCGCGCGCACATAACCTTCCCTAGTGGGAGGCACCGGCGAGAGGCATGACAATAGACCGCATTAAGGCCTTCCCATAAAAGCAAATGTGGCTGCACTGAAAAAGCTTGATTCGGTGGCACCATGACTTGATCCCATCGATGACGGAGGAGGTTTGTTATTATTAAGTCATTTTATTATTCTCTCCATCATCATCAACATTTTGAGCATGATTAACATGAATGCAACAATGAGCAGGTAACATACAAATGCAATAACAACCAAATAATACCAAGCTTCTCAAGTGGACAGCTATAGCATATGAGGCAGGGCAATACATGGTACAAACATGTCAACAATGTAACATAATCATATTAGCATTAATAAACATGGCATGAGACTAAATCAAAGTATCAACACGATATTATCAATAAAAGCATTCTAGCTAACATGGCAAAAGATATCATGAAGTAAAGGCATGACATGGCAAGCAATATCAACATATAGCATAGCTGACATAAATGCGGACGACAACTTGATAAGAATATACTGCAGCTACACACACATAGGGTGCAAGAAAAGTCAACATGCAAGTTCGGGGCTCATGATAAGAGGTTGGCTTGCCTGGGGGTCGATGAATACTCTAGGAAGAAGTGCGATCACCTCACGGAATAATTTGCCGGAAAAAGATTCCCTCTCAGAGGGGCTGGATATAGGGCAAGGGCAAAATGGGTATTTTCAGAATGTGGAAACATCATGAAAATCATACCATTGGAAAGGGCTCGACGAACTGAGAACATGGGCGCTGGAATCACCTCAATCGGAGTTACGGTTGCAAAGTTGTGGTCGTTCGTTCGTTAAGCAGAAATCGAATAAAAATCTGTCCATTTCTGCTGCTAACGGGTGAACGTTCACAATCTAAAGGATTCGGCGTCAGGCTGAAAAACAGAAAACGTATTCTGAGGTATACGTCTTTATAACACTGAAAGCGTATTCTGAACAGAAGAAACAACAGAGTACGCTTTCATTAAACGAAGACTTATATACCCGGGGTGCGCTTCCACTTAATCCAGTCAGCGGGTCCACCCGGTCAGCACCTGAGAGGCTGACGCGCGGGACCCACCTCATCTCCTCCTGGTCGTCTTCTCCATCGCGACATCGACAACAAAGGCGGGCCGGTCACCGGCCTAGCCGATGCTGCGCCACCCAAGGGAGCCGGCCGGTGAGCGCAGGGGCTCTACCGTCCCACGTCGCGCCTGTGGGTGGCCGCAGGGTCGCGCAGGACGGCCTGCAGCGCCGTGGCCATGGAGGACCACAGCGGCCAAAGAGCTTCGGCGGGGAGTCGCACTGGCAGGGCTCCCTCACCGGATTTGAGGGCGGCGGCGGCTCCGCAGGATCCAGGGGAGGGCGATGAGAGGGCTGGCACCGCTCGGGGAGGGTTCAGGGACTATATATAGCCGAGGCGAGGAGCACCCGAGCCGGTTGCCATCGGGTGAGTCCGGCCGAGGCTCTGCCATGCTCAGAGGTCACGGGGGGACCGAGAACGCGATGAGGGGGAGCGGACGAAGGTCACGGAGCAGCACAACGCCAAGGGCACGGGGTGGAAGAGGACAGGGAGGAGGAAGACGACGGTGCTCATGAGCACGTACTGTGCGGCGACGGGGACGACTCGTCGGGAAGAAATCGGAGGGGGAGAGGGATCCAGAGGGAAGAGGACGTCGAGGGGGAACTGGTGGGCATGATTGGCCAAGCCAGGGTTGGCCGGAGCAGGCTTGCCGGCGAAGACAGTGGCTAGACCACCGTTTTGGCTGGCACCACCGGTGGTCACCACAGACAAGGCGTGTCCTGGCCTCCTCTTGGTTGCCAACTCATGTCTATAGGGTGGCTCACTGCTCCAGAAGATGAGAGGTGAGACTGGAACCAGCTGGAAGGCACTGTTGAGTGAGAAACTTGCTGGAACAGTTTCCAACAGGCAACTGTTTGATGAGGGTAATGGTCGGTTCAGGGCTCCATTGGACCTGAGATTTGGAGGGGTATGATCAAGCACCAAGGTGACCCTTGTGCCAAAATATCAGGCTAAGAGGATGGGGCTAGAAGGTACTTGCTGCGTAAAGTACCAAACTGGCCAGAAATGGAAATGAGAGTACTGGGAAATATTGGCTATAGAGAAATGGCTGAAAATTGGTGGAGGTCAATGATTTGCGATTTATAATGAGCTGGAAAAATGTCAGCTCATTTGGATACTCCATGAAGATACTTCCTTCACAAAGTGACCATCTGGTCAGAAACTTGAGAAAATTGTAGGGGAAGATAGGATAGATGGATTGAGCTTATTCTGGGTTTGCAGTAGTGAGTTATCAGCTCAAGAGGATTAAGGAATCAAGCACTTCCTTTGCAAAAATTTCAGACAGGGCAGAAACTTGCATTGGATCATGTGCTCAAATTATGAATTTTGAAGCATGGGTTTGGATGGAAATGGTGAAGATATAGCAAGGACAAGCTCCACAAATTATTTGGGAATTTTCCTTGCTACCAAAATGGTAGTTCCTTTGGAAAGTGGTAGAAATGGAATATTGGCTTAAAATAGGAAAAGACAATTTTCCTTATTTAAATATGGTGAATATTTTTGCCAGATATTGGAATAGGCATAAATATCATCTCCACAAATTTTCATAAAATGTACAGGTGTCTAGCTATACCTTTGGATTTAATTCCTCGGAAAGGCAAAAGAAGGAATTAATCCTAGATGAAAAATATTGCATATGACTTAGCAATATTTTTTCATATCCAATGTTTGTAGGTGTATGAGGATCTCTGAGAAAATTTGGAAGATCAATAGAGCAAAGGAAATGAGGGCTCCTTTGTAATCACAAAGGCAGGATTCCAAATTCCAAAATTTGGAATTAGGGTTTGAATGGATTTTGAGATGATGCAAATGAGGTCTTGCCCATCATCAGAGACATGGACAAGGTTTTGAAAGGTTGAAAATTGCCTGGATCCTCAAGACCATCCAGCAAGCTTCAAAGAAGGATTTTGAACAGAATGCTAGGAAGAATAACAGCGTAAAAATTGATAACCCAATTTTTGGGCTGTTACAAACCTTCCCCCCTTAAGAGAATCTCGTCCTCGAGATTCCTAGGGTTATAGCAAGAATGATATTCACCACTGGGAAAAACCTTTGGGTTAGCTGTTAACCCTTTGGTTTGATACAAATGAGTTGGGATTACCGATAATTGGTGCACCCAGGGAGGGATACGGGCAAAGCAAGGCTATCTCCACGGCTAGGGGCAACTCAGGATCAAATTCCTGAAAATGCTCCAAGCACCCCAATGAACAGCGGTCTCAGCTGCTGACAGGTGGGTCCAGGGCCCACTGGCAGCCTCCTTCTTCTACTTCTAGCTCTCGGCTTCTTCTTCGCTGTTGCTCCACGTGCGGCTTGGTGCAGCGCACATCTAGCTCTTAGGGCACTAAGCACCCTAGTATCATAGTGCACGGCATGCACGGTGCCGATGCAGAGAGCACTCACGTTGTAGGCCAGCACCTGGTCGGCACTGCTCGCGGGTTCGCCTCCTGGACGCCGGCGATAGAGTGACGAGCGTTCCTCCTGGACCTCGCTCACCGTACACTGGGGTTGGGCTATAAAAGATGGCTGCGTGGCTCTTCTCCAACTCACACCATGCCGCTCTACTACCTCTTCGATTTGGACGAGATCGAGCCAAGCTCCTTCGGCGCGGCGGTGTTCTTAGTGGGGCTACGGTTTTTCCTCGCTGCGCTGGTGGGCACGGTGATTGGCTCATTGATCATCCTGCTGCTGCTCATCAAGAATGATCGAGCTCAAGGCAACGCACATCCAGGGGTGGGGGCTTGGGATGCAGAAGAAGATGGTGTGGTGGGTGGTCCTCCGCCACGCTTGCTCCTCCGCCGCTTCGCGCCAGTGGAGTAATCATGTGTTGCGGGTGGGTCAGGACGGCGACTTGCCTGGCGTCACTCAAGGCAGTGATGGTGGGGGCATTGAGTCTGGGTGCAGGTGAGGTGGTTTCGCCAACTCAGGAATCACACTGATGGCTCCACGGGGGAAAACTTCGCGGATGGATCCACGAAAAGTAGGCATCGAGGTAGAATCAGAGTTGGAATCTGTATTTGGGTAGTTGTACTGGCTCAAATGAAATAAAGTTGGTAGTGTTCCTCTGGAAATGCAATTGGGGCTGGGAAAAAGATCAGATGGAAACGCCTCTTCGAGGCTTTGGATCTGGAAATCTGGCACACAGGGTATGCACAGATAGGGATAGGGATGTGACTTTGCATTCCCCCGAGTTCTGCTCAACCGTACTCTTGGGTGAACCTGGTATGCGTGCATTATGCAGTACATTCTAAACCAACATGCAAATAGATGCAACACACATGCAAAGGAAAAACACATCAAACAAATCACACTAAGGTGTTTTAATGCTAGTGGGTATATGTACTCCTAGTATACATATACTTACACCAGCTCACATTTTATTAGGGACTCGGGGCGAGTCAATGTTGTTGGTGTACGTGCGCTACGGATTAGTTTTTTTTAGAAACACAATGCCAGCCCTGTCAAACATTTCTGCTTGACAGAGAGACAAACAAAACAAACCACAGAACAAAGAAGCATACATAGAACATGAACACAACACACAGACAACAAGCAGTACAAACATACAACAAACACGAATGCGCTACACGTCTAAAAGCAACAACTCACTGCGGGATACATGGTTCTATTCTTCTATCGAAGATGAACCGACATACTGGACTTACTCGCAACATCGTCTGGCTGCGCGATTGGGTTACACAAATGCCTAGTCTTGCTGGGGCTCTCCAGGGGGACGCAGGCTGAGCCAATCTTCACCTTCATCATCAGGCACTTCTATAGGTTGGGGCTCAACTGCTTGGGGTGCGGCGAGAACTGGTCCAAGGATGCCTTAACAGCGAAGACGGTAAATAGCCTTGTTAATGGAGTCGAGGTGGACGATGCCTGGCTTCAGCCACGGCACAGGCTGAGAGAGTAGCACTGGGTTGGATGGCATGGGGTCGGTGGCTTGGGATGCAACTTGACGAGCCTCACGGTATGCTTCCATGACAACCCGGGTAGCATCGCGGTCCAAGGCTCTAAACTCGGCAATAATCTTACCAATCATCATCCCCTGGGCAGTAATAAACTGCACTAGGCGAGTGATTGCTGGGTCATCTTCCTGGATAGTGATGGGATGCTCACATCCTAATTCTGCCGCAACAGGGAAAAAGCAGAACTCTCGCTTCTCTTCCACTTGCGAGAACTTGGAACGGAGGTGTATGATAGCCTCCACAGCAGTGGCCTGAATGGCCAACTCAGTAGTAGGCATGGGTCTGCCCTGAAAAATCAAGGACTGACCATCTTCCGCGGGTCCTGGGCAGATCTGCACTTTTCCCTAGTATCGGTGAAGGTGAGGGACGAGTTCCGATTGGAACACCAGGTAATCACGGCTAGCATTATAGCCAAGGGATTTGGTGAGCATATCAGTAAGGAGGGGCGGAAAGCTAGCATGATTGACCGCGAAGGTTCGGCTATAAAAGGTGGATGCTTTGAGAGAGCTAGCCATGGCTTCCGATCTAGAGCTACTAGCTAGGCTTCTCTGCAGGGACATGGCTAACTGAACTGGGAGTGCTGCGGCTAGCAGGACGGGGTTTTATAGTCAACTATGCCGGGATACACCCGCATGGCGTGGCCCCTTTCCCTTAATGGCGAAGGGTACGCTATGCGGCCGACCAAAAAGGATAGGGTTGCGGTCCAATCCACGTAAAACTAGGTGGGGGACAGCTGGGTAGGGACGCGTCAGTTCCGACTGCGCCACCTGTTGTTCAACAGTGGCCATGCCAGATGCCAGGGATGGGTCAAATCTATTAGGGTCATTACGGGTTGATGGTAGTGGTGGTCTAATGCTAGGGTAATCCTATGCCAGCCTGGCTGCTCTGATACCATCTCCTGTGGCACCCCAATCCGCACGGAGCAGGGGGCCTTCGCACGTCAGCCCAGGATAACACCTGACGCATGACAGGTAGATGATACAGCATTCCAGGTACAAAATATTCATCATGTACTTGACATAGAGCATTACATCATTGATGAATAAAATGAGTGGCATAGCTCTAAGGCTATCTAAATGGCGCAGAAGTCTTGGTTTGGCGGCTCGACGACTCTGGCTGGGCTCCACAACTCACAGGACTTGCAAGGTTACGACCTAGCGCGACAAGTCTCCTCCTGTAATCTGGCCACGTGCAAGGCCAGGTGAGTACTTTGAATGTACTCGCAAGACAACCAAATACATAGCATCCAAACAAGCAGATGACAAAGCAAGTACCGTGCGCATGCCAGAATTTGCCTCATAACAATAACTAAGCATGGCATGATATTAACAAGGAACATGGATCAAACTAAGCATTGACATATTATAGCATGGCAATAGCATAACATGGCATATCATAGCATTTCATCACATAACATGGCATGGCATAGATGTAGATGAAACTATGCTGGAAAGTAAACTACCATTTACCTCCTGCGGAGAATGAAAGCAATATACTATTCACCAATCACTTACTCTGCCACTGCCCCTTTGGGCCAACTCATGACTCACCGAGATCTCATCTCATGATCATGCCCGAAACAGCTCTGTGACATCTTGCGACTATCTCATAGTCCAAGTCACCACATTATTTATAGCACATTCGTTATCACATATTCATTATATTCGGTTTGTCCTCCATTTCGACCAAGACCCGATAGTGTGACCTAGTACGAACTTGTGACCATACCCGAGGGCACGGCTATCGATAGATTATACACACTCTTGAGAGGTTAGCACACTGTACCCACACCACAGAACCCATGGCCTCGTGCTCCCATTCGGGAGGACCAACGACGTTCCGACGAAACCGATCTATTGCCATGACACTCTACAGGCCACTCCGACCAACTCCCCTTTGGGCTAAGTCCTGGGTGGCCCCAATGTCACCTCGTGACATCCAACGGCCACCGTCGTGGCAAAACAAAACGGTCCCAAACAGGGACATGAGCTCAATACCAAACACGGGCACACAAGGTTATTGCCACCTACCGGGCAAGGGTAGCGCGCGCACATAACCTTCCCTAGTGGGAGGTGATGACCCACAAGTATAGGGGATCTATCATAGTCCTTTTGATAAGTAAGAGTGTCGAACCCAACGAGGAGCAGAAGGAAATGACAAGCGGTTTTTAGCAAGGTATTCTCTGCAAGCACTGAAATTATCGGTAACAGATAGTTGTGTGATAAGATAATTTGTAACGGGTAACAAGTAACAAAAGTAACTAAGGTGCAGCAAGGTGGCCCAATCCTTTTTGTAGCAAAGGACAAGCCTGGACAAACTCTTATATAAAGCAAAGCGCTCCCGAGGACAGATGGGAATTGTTGTCAAGTTAGTTTTCATCATGCTCATATGATTCGCGTTCGTTACTTTGATAATTTGATATGTGGGTGGACCGGTGCTTGGGTGCTGCCCTTCCTTGGACAAGCCTCCCACTTATGATTAACCCGTCTCGCAAGCATCCGCAACTACGAAATAAGAATTAAGATAAATCTAACCATAGCATGAAACATATGGATCCAAATCAGCCCCTTACGAAGCAACGCATAAACTAGGGTTTAAGCTTCTGTCACTCTAGCAACCCATCATCTACTTATTACTTCCCAATGCCTTTCCCCTAGGCCCAAATCATGGTGAAGTGTCATGTAGTCTACGTTCACATAACACCACTAGAGGAAAGACAACATACATCTCATCAAAATACCGAATGAATACCAAATTCACATGATTACTTATAACAAGACTTCTCCCATGTCCTCAGGAACAAACATAACTACTCACAAAGCATATTCATGTTCATAATCAGAGGAGTATTAATTATCATTAAGGATCTGAACATATGATCTTCCACCGAATAAACCAACTAGCATCAACTACAAGGAGTAATCAACACTACTAGCAACCCACATGTACCAATCTAAGGTTTTGAGACAAAGATCAGATACAAGAGATGAACTAGGGTTTGAGAGGAGATGGTGCTGGTGAAGATATTGATGGAGATTGACCCCCTCTCGTTGAGAGGACCATTGGTGATGACGATGGCTTCAATTTCCCCCTCCCGGAGGGAAGTTTCTCCGACAGAACAGCTCCGCCGGAGCCCTAGATAGGTTCTGCCCAGGTTCCACCTCGAGACGGCGGCGCTTCGTCCCGAAACCTTCCTTCTTGATTTTTTCAAGGTCAAAACACACCATAAAGCAGAAGATGGGCATCGGGGGCCTTCTAGGTGGCCCACAAGGCAGGGGGCGCGCCCTCCACCCTTGTGGATGGCTGGTGGCCCCCCTCTGGTGCTTTCTTCGCCCAATATTTTTTATTAATTCCAAAATGACTCTCCGTGAAGTTTCAGGACTTTTGGAGTTGTGCAGAATAGGTCTCTAATATTTGCTCCTTTTCCAGCCCAGAATTCCAGCTGCCGGCATTCTCCCTCTTCATGTAAATCCTGTAAAATAAGAGAGAAAAGGCATAAGTATTGTGCCATAATGTGTAATAACAACCCATAATGCAATAAATATCAACATAAAAGCATGATGCAAAATGGACGTATCAACTTCCCCAAGCTTAGACCTCGCTTGTCCTCAAGCGAAAGCCGAAATCGAAAAATATGTCCACATGTTTAGAGATAGAGGTGTCGATAAAATAAAATACGGATATGAGGGCATCATGATCATCTTTAGAATAGCAACATATATTGTCATATAATTTCTTATGCCTAAGTAACAATTCATTCAGAAGGTAAAGTATGAATCAAGAACTTCATTGAAAACCAACAAACTATGATCTCAGTCATTGGAGAAATTGCAATTTATCATAACATCGGAAAGAGTCAATTTAAGAGCTTTTCAGCAAGTCCACATACTCAACTATCATTTAGTATTTCACAATTGCTAACACTCACGCGATACTTATGGGTTCAAAGCTTCAGTCGGACACAGAGAAAGATAGGGGCTTATAGTTTCGCCTCCCAACCTTTTACCTCAAGGGTAATGTCAACAATAATACTTTATGATTACCTACATCCGAGTGGATATATATATCTGGCTCTTTCTCCAACACATAGTGCTTGCCAAAGGGAAAATAGTGTAAAAAGGAAAGGTGAAGATCACCATGACTCTTGTATAAGGGTAGAAGATAAAACTAAAGATAAGCCCTTCGCAGAGGGAAGCAGAGGTTGTCATGCGCTTTTATGGTTGGATGTACAAAGTCTTAATGCAAAAGAACGTCACTTTATATTGCCGCTTGTGATAAAGAACTTTATTATGCAGTCCGTCGCTTTTATTTCTTCCATATCACAAGTTCGTATAAAGCTTATTTTCTTCACACTAATAGATCAAACATATTTAGAGAGCAATTTTTATTGGTTGCACCGATGACAACTTACTTGAAGGATCTTACTCAATCCATAGGTAGGTATGGTGGACTCTCATGGCAAAACTGGGTTTAGAGATGTTTGGATGCAAAAGTAGCATCTCTACTTGGTGCAAAGAATTTGGCTAGCATAAGAGAGAAAAGCAAGCACAACATGTTGGAGGATCCATGACAATATAACTTCTATTCGGATATAGGAAAACATAACTCATTATGTTGTCTTCCTTGTCCAACATCAACTTTTTAGCATGTCATATTTTAATGAGTGCTCACAATCACAAAAGATGTCCAAGATAGTATATTTGTATGTGAAACCTCTCTTTCTTTATTACTTCCTATTAATTGCAACAATGACCAAAACTATGTTTGTCAACTCCCAACAAATTTTATTCACCATTCTTTTTATATGTGAAGTCATTACTCTCCATAAGATCAATATATGATCTCTTTATTTCCTTTTATTTCTTTCTCTTATTTTTATTCCCTCAAGATCATAGCAAGAAAGTAAAGCCCTCAACTCAAAACTACTCTTTATTATATATAGCTCATGGACTCGATTACATAGATAAATATCAAAACAAAACTCAAAGCTAGATCATACTAAAACTTTATTCTACTAGATCAAGATATAACCAAAAGGATTGAACTAAGAAAAAGATAGAAGTAAAGGTGTCATAGTGTGGTACGATACCGGGGCACCTCCCCCAAGCTTGGCAATTGCCAAGGGGAGTGCCCATACCCATGTATTTATGTTTCTTTCTTCGGCGGTGGTGATGATGGAGTTGATGATGTTGTATCCTTCTTCCTCAGCTTGCGCTTGAGGATAGAATTTTCCTCCCTTAAGTCATCGATCACCTGCTCAAGCCGTAATATCTTTTTACATAGTTCCTGTTTGTTTTCCTCCAAGAGACGAAAAGGAATAAACTCGATCTTAGGTATCTTTGCTTTATTAGGAAGACTTGACTTTTTGAACTCCACATGCATGTCCCCAGGTTGGGGTAGTGGGACGTCCTCTTCATTGGAGCTTGTCTCTTCCTTTCCTTTGTGGTCCAATCATAATGCTCCAAATCCCCGTAGACCTTGGGGTCTGCAATGTAATCAGCTACATGGCTCTCTCCCTCCGAATCTTGGGACGACATATTGCTCTAAATCTGCTACAGAAACAACTCAAAACGAAAACAGGGGATTTTGACGTGGTACTGTGGTCAAAACCTTTAGGAGATTATATAATGAAGTTTTACCGACCAAAAGAAGTATTGTGCAAGAAAACGGAGTCCGGAGGGCACACGAGGTGGCCACAAGGCAGGGGGGCGCGCCCAGGGGGGTAGGGCGCGCCCTCCACCCTTGTGGTCTCCTCATGCAACTTTTGGACTACTTTTAATTTTCCTAATTTTTTTAATATTCCAAAACGGAGAAAAATTATCATTGGAAACGTTTTGGAGTCGGTTTACTGACCGCACCACATACCTATTCCTTTTCGGAGTCTGAAACATTCTGGAAAGTCTCCCTTATGTACTCCTCCGGTGTTATGGTAATAATTATATTGGTCTCAACATTTATGGGAGTACCTGAGATATAATATTTGATTCTTTGACCGTTTACCACCTTCGGATTTGTGCCTTCGGCGTTGTTGATTTTTATGGCACTGAAACGATAGACCTCCTCGATAATGTAAGGACCTTCCCATTTAGAGAGAAGCTTTCCTGCAAAAATCTTAAACGAGAGTTGTATAGCAAAACATGATCACCTACATTAAACTCACGCTTTTGTATCCTTTTGTCATGCCATCTTTTAACTTTTTCTTTAAACAACTTGGCATTCTCATAGGCTTGGGTTCTCCATTCATCAAGCGAGCTTATGTCAAATAACCTCTTCTCACCGGCAAGTTTGAAACCATAGTTGAGCTCTTTGATTGCCCAATAAGCTTTGTGTTCTAGTTCAAGAGGTAAGTGACAAGCCTTTCCATAAACCATTTTATATGGAGACATACCCATTGGGTTTTTATAAGCAGTTCTATAAGCACATAATGCATCATCAAGTTTCTTAGACCAATTCTTTCTAGATCTATTAACAGTCTTTTGCAAAATCAATTTAATCTCTCCATTGCTCAATTCTACTTAACCGCTAGACTGAGGATGATATGGAGATGCAATTCTATGGTTAACATCATATTTAGCAAGCATTTCATGGAAAGCACCATGAATAAAATGTGAACCACCATCAGTCATCAAATATCTAGGGACTCTAAACCTCAGAAAAATAACTTCTTTAAGCATCTTAATAGAAGTGTTATGATCAGCACTACTAGTTGGAATAGCTTCTACCCACTTAGTAACGTAATCAACAGCAACTAAAATATGTGTATACCCATTAGAGGAAGGAAAAGGTCCCATATAATCAAAGCCCCAAACATCAAATGGTTCAATAACAAGTGAATAATTCATAGGCATTTCCTGACGTCTACTAATATTACCAATTCTTTGAGATTCATCACAAGACAAGACAAACTTACGAGCATCCTTGAAGAGAGTAGGCCAATAAAAATCGGATTGTAATACCTTGTGTGCAGTCCTATCTCCAGCGTGGTGTCCTCCGTAAGACTCGGAGTGGCACTTGTGTAGGATCTGTTCCTGTTCATGCTTAGGTACACAACGTCTAATAATACCATCTACTCCTTTATAAAGGTGTGGGTCATCCCAAAAGTAATGTCTTAAATCATAGAAAACCTTTTTCTTTTGTTGGTATGTGAAACTAGGTGGTATAAATTTAGCAACAATGTAATTAGCATAATCAGCATACCATGGAGTATTACGAGAAGCATTTATGACAGCTAATTGTTCATCAGGAAAGCTATCATCAATAGGCAGTGGGTCATCAAGAACATTTTCTAACCTAGACAAGTTGTCTGCAACGGGGTTCTCAGCTCCCTTTCTATCAATAATATTCAAATCAAATTCTTGTAGCAAGAGAACCCATCTAATAAGTCTAGGTTTAGCATCTTTCTTTTCCATAATATATTTAATAGAAGCATGATCAGTGTGAACAATTACTTTGGAATCAACAATATAAGATCTGAACTTATCACAAGCAAAGACAACTGCTAAAAATTCTTTTTCAGTAGTAGCATAATTTCTCTGGGCACTGTCTAGAGTTTTACTAGCATAATGAATAACATTCAATTTCTTATCAACTCTTTACCCTAGAACAGCACCAACAGCATAATCACTAGCATCACACATAATTTCAAAGGGTAAATTCCAATCGGGCGGTTGAATAATAGGTGCTGAAATCAAGGCTTTCTTAAGTATTTCAAATGCTTCTACACAATCATCATCAAAAACAAAAGGAACATCTTTTTGCAAGAGATTGGTGAGAGGACTAGAAATTTTAGAGAAGTCTTTAATAAACCTCCTATAGAAACTAGCATGACCAAGGAAACTTCTTATACCTTTGATATCTTTAGGACACGGCATCTTTTCAATAGCATCTACTTTAGCTTTATAAACTTCAATACCTCTTTCAGAAATTTTATGCCCCAAGACAATACCTTCATTAACCATAAAGTGGCACTTCTCCCAATTCAAGACAAGATTAGTTTCTTCACATCTCTGCAAAACTCGATCAAGGTTGCTTAAGCAATCATCAAAAGAAGTTCCGTAAATGGAGAAATCATCCATGAAAACCTCAACAATCTTTTCACAAAAATCAGAGAATATAGCAGTCATACATCTTTGAAAGGTAGCAGGTGCATTGCATAAACCAAAAGGCATACGTCTATAAGCAAAGGTACCGAAAGGACAAGTAAAAGTGGTCTTTTCCTGATCATCTTTTGACACGGGTATTTGAGAAAAACCAGAATAACCATCTAGAAAGCAAAAATTTGTATGTTTGGATAGTCTTTCTAGCATTTGATCAATAAAAGGTAGAGGGTAATGATCTTTTCTAGTAGCTTTATTTAATTTGCGAAAATCAATTACCATTCTATAACCTGTAACAATTCTTTGTGGAATCAATTCATTCTTATCATTTGGAACAACAGTAATACCTCCCTTCTTAGGGACACAATGAACGGGACTTACCCATCTACTATCAGCAATAGGATAAATTATATCTGCCTCCAGAAGCTTTAGTATTTCATTTCTTACCACTTCTTTCATCTCAGGATTTAACCATCGTTGGTGATCAACAACTGGTTTAGCATCATGCTCCAAATTAATTTTGTGCTGACATAGAGTGGGACTAATGCCCTTAAGATCATCAAGAGTATATCCAATAACTACACGGTGCTTCCTCAGAGTTTTCAATAATTTCTTTTCTTCATGCTCTGAAAGGTTAGCACTAATAATAACAGGATATATCTTCTTTTCATCAAGATAAGCATATTTCAAAGTATCAGGTAATTGTTTAAGCTCAAACACGGGATCTCCCTTGGGTGGAGGAGGATCCCCAAGGATTTCAACAGGCAAGTTGTGTTTCAAAACAGGCCCTTGATTAAAGAATATTTCATCTATTTCCCTTCTTTCATTCATAAACATATCATTTTCATGGTCTAGCAAATATTGTTCTAAGGGATCAGTAGGAGGCATGGAAATAGAAGCAAGACCAATAATATCATCCTTACTAGGCAATTCTTTATCATGGGGTTGTCTACGAAATTTAGAGAATTAAAATCATGAGACATATCCCCTAAACCAACAGTAACAATATATTTCTCGCAGTCTATCTTAGCATTAACGGTATTCAAGAAAGGTTTACCAAATATAATGGGACAAAAGTCATCTTGTGGGGAAGCAAGAACAAGAAAATCAGTACGGTATGTCATTTTCCCACACAAGACTTCAACATCTCTAACAATCCCAATTGGTGATATAGTATCTCTATTGGCAAGTTTAATAGTAACATCAATATCTTCTATCTCAGCAGGTGCAATATCATCCATAATTTCTTTATATTAAGTAAAAGGAATTGCACTCACACTAGCACCCACATCACATAAGCCATGATAACAATGATCTCCTATTTTAACAGAAAAAACCGGCATGCTAACAATAGGTCTATGTTTATCTTTAATATCGGGTTTAGCAATTCTAGCAGCTTCATCATAGAAATAAATAACATGCCCATCAATATTATCAACCAAGAGATCTTTAACCATAGCAATGCTAGGTTCAACTTTAATTTGTTCAGGGGGTGTAGGTGTTCTAGTATGACTCTTACGAACCACAGTTGAAGCTTTAGCATGATCCTTTATTCTAACAGGGAAAGGTGGTTTCTCAATATAAGCAGTAGGAACAATATAGGATCAACGTTATAAGTAATAGTTTCTTCTTCAACTTTAATAGGTTCTACTACATTAGCTTCAATGGGAGGATGATATTTAAAACACTTCTCCTTAGGGAGATCAACATGAGTAGCAAATGATTCACAGAAAGAAGCTACTATCTCAGAGTCAAGTCCATATTTAGTGCTAAAATCACGAAAAGCATCGGTATCCATAAAAGATTTAACACAATCAAACTTAAGGTATATACCTGACTCATTACCTTTGTCGAGTTCCCAATCTTCAGAATTGTGTTTAATTCTTTCCAATAAATCCCATTTGAATTCAATATCCTTCTTCATAAAAGAACCAGTATAAGAAGTATCGAGCATGGATCGATCATTATGAGAAAGCCGAGCATAAATTTTTTTAATAATAATTTCTCTTGAGAGCTCATGATTGGGGCATTAATATAACATTGACTTAAGCCTCCCCCAAGCTTGAGCGATACTTTCTCCTTCACGAGGCCAAAAATATTAAATATAATTCCGATCACGATGAACCAGATGCATAGGATAAAACTTCTGATGAAATTCCAATTTCAATCGGTTGTAGTTCCATGATCCAATATCATCACATAGCCTATACCATGTCAATGCCTTCTCCTTCAAAGATAAAGGGAAGACCTTCTTCTTGACTTCATCCCCGGGCAAACTTGCAAGCTTAAATAATCCACAAACTTCATCCACATAGATTAGATGCATATCAGGATTAGTGTTCCATCTCCTGTATAAGGATTAGCTAGCAGTTTCTCTATCATACCCGAAGGAATTTCATAATAAATATTTTAAGTAGGTGCAGTAGGTTGAGGGGAAACTCTTTGCTCTTCCGGTCGGGGTGAAGATACCCCGAACAAACCCCTCAAAGGATTATCTTCCATAGTAACAAGTAACAGTAAATTTCAGCACACTATATAAATGTTTCCTTACCAAAGGCGCTTCACTCCCCGGCAACGGCACTAGAAAAGAGTCTTGATGACCCCAAGTATAGGGGATCTATCGTAGTCCTTTCGATAAGTAAGAGTGTCGAACCCAACGAGGAGCAAAAGGAAATGACAAGCGGTTTTCAGCAAGGTATTCTCTGCAAGCACTGAAAATATCGGTAACAGATAGTTGTGTGATAAGATAATTCGTAACGGGTAACAAGTAACAAAAGTAACAAAGGTGCAGCAAGGTGGCCCAATCCTTTTTGTAGCAAAGGACAAGCCTGGATGAACTTTTATATAAAGCAAAGCGCTCCCAGGGACACATGGGAATTGTTGTCAAGTTAGTTTTCATCATGCTCATATGATTCGCGTTCGTTACTTTGATAATTTGATATGTGGGTGGACCAGTGCTTGGGTGCTGCCCTTTCTTGGACAAGCCTCCCACTTATGATTAACCCCTCTCGCAAGCATCCGCAACTACGAAAGAAGAATTAAGATAAATCTAACCATAGCATGAAACATATGGATCCAAATCAGCTCCTTACGAAGCAACGCATAAACTAGGGTTTAAGCTTCTGTCACTCTAGCAACCCATCATCTACTTATTACTTCCCAATGCCTTCCCCTAGGCCCAAATCATGGTGAAGTGTCATGTAGTCGATGTTCACATAACACCACTAGAGGAAAGACAACATACATCTCATCAAAATACCGAACGAATACCAAATTCACATGATTATCTATAACAAGACTTCTCCCATGTCCTCAGGAACAAAGATATGCATAAATCGTTGTTATAAATTTTGAAATGGTGCAAGGGGTAAAAACAAGGTAAACGAGTTAGTACCATCCTATAGTTGACTGATGTCTTCTTCATTGTGCAAACAAAGATCTTGCTATAATTCGTTGCAAGTTTCTTCATCCTAACAATCTTTCTGAGTTTCTTGACTTGACTGATATTCATGGACATCTCATTTCCCCATATGCAAAATGGGTCGAACAGTGGGTCTAAGCCTCTGACAGTAGGACCTACATGTGCAAGACCAAATTGTAAGAAACCTAAATATTAGAATGATTCCTGCAACTGCACAATAATGTGCTAGTATTAGCAAAAGGACCATGCATGAGCAAACCTCGATGGTAAACCGCAGTGTCTCCCATTGTTTCCCTGCAACACATAAGGAAGATCTTGATCAGTTTAACTGAGAGTTGCCATACTATCAGTAGAATATGTATTGAGTACATCCAAATTCGATTTATTTCACATGCATAACAATACAAAATTGTACCCACAGCAAATGACCATCAAATTGCAGAATTGAACCAAACAGTTAAATGGACAGCAGACCAAATGAACCAAAACAGTTAACTGAGCTTGAGAACAGTACTACGAAATGTAGCAATTGTTGGACCAAACTGTTAACTGAACATTACATTTCAGAAGACCAAACTGTTAACTAAACATTACATTTCAAAGGACCAAACTGTTAACTGAACATCAGATTGCATATTAACATTATAGAGGACAAATCACTAGAAGGCACTGGTGGTGGCCTCGAGAAAATAGCATGAACTATATTTTAAAGTAGACAACCGCGTGGCGGTGTCGACGGTGGCATCGAAGACGAGGTGCTCCTCCAAGATCTGGCGGTCGGCACGCATGGCAGCCATAGCGACCTTGTGCGTGCGTGTGGCCGCGATTTGCTTCTCCGCTGCCAGATGCTACTGAGCTCCACATTATACTGCATGCAAAATGGCTGTGGGCGGCGCTTAATTGGAGGAGGGGGACAGTGATTTCGGCGGAAGGTGTCGCACCGTCGGTCGGGGCATGTGGGACAGGGAAGGAGGAGGATGGTGTGGGTGGGGTGTGGATTACCTGACCATATCGACGAGGTCGCGCAACAAGAAGAAGGGTCGGCGGCGAGGAGGCCGCGCAGCAAGAAGAAGGGTTGCTGGCGAGGAGGCAGTGCTGCAAGAAGAAGGGTCGCCGGCGAGGAGGCGGCGCTGCAAGAAGATGGGTAGCCGGCGAGGAAGCGGCGCTGCAAGAAGAAGGGTCGCCGGCGAGGAGGCTGAGCTGCTAGTAAGCAGCAGTGAAGGATTGAACTTGGAAAGCAAGGAGGAACAGTGGAAATGTGGCTTTTGGTGGGAGGGAGGGGGCGGGGAGATAGATATTTCCGCGGTGGCAGAAAAATTTTGCTCGGTGCCGCGAGAAACTGACGCGCAAGTGTGGTTCAAGCGGGGGCGGTGGACTGTAGACGACGAAGCTTCCTGCGTAAGCCAGACAAGACGGTGCGCCAAGATATTTTATATCGCATCCCACACGATTGTTTCTAGTAAACTGTTTGTTGTATACCTAATTTTTTCATTATGTTTTGAAAGACAAAATGGTGTTACGGAGGGAAAGGATGGTGAAGTGTATGCTAGAACATTTATGTACAGTGAACATGCCACTACATGAGTGTCGTGTTTAAATTTGAAATTATTCCGGGTTCTTTGGCATTTTTATGCATTAATTGAGTTTCTAGGCATTTAATGTGCATAATTCAAATTTGAACTACAAGCACATGCTCCAGTGCACCAAAGTTGGTTGAAAAATCACATGTGTGTCCTTGGGTGAATTTCTAGGTCCCATGCAAGAAATGGGAATGAAATTCAAACATTTGGGCATCGTGGCTCGGCCGGAAAGATTGAGAAACTTGGTTTTTTAATTCATGTAAATCCAAAACACGCCTGAAAATCATGAAACTTGGCATGGTGTCATGACACGGCACCAACATGCTGTGGTAAATTTTTTGGCCGAATTGGGACAAACTTTGGTACAAGCTTCATGCAAACCGGAGCTTCTCTCAAGAAGGATCGTGGTTCCGAGAGGGAATGTGTCACCTCCGTGTGCGAAACGACATACATACACTGCCTTCTCCCGCCTTAATTTTTTTTACACAGGCAGATTAGACCAAATAGAAGTATCGTGCTAAATTTTGGAATTATTCCGGGTTCGTCTGGCCTTTTTTATACATTAATTGAATTTCTGGGCATTTAATGCGCATAATTCAAATTTGAACTACAAGCACATGCTCCAGTGCACCAAAGTTGGTAGAAAAATCACATGTGTGTCCTTGGGTGAATTTCTAGGTCCCATGCAAGAAATGGGAATGAAATTCAAATATCTGGGCGTCGTGGCTCGGCCAGAAATATTGAGAAACTTGGTTTTTTAATTCATGTAAATCCAAAACACGCCTGAAATCATTAAACATGGCATGGTGTCATGACATGGCACCAACATGCTGTGGTAAATTTTTTGGCCGAATTGGGACAAGCTTTGGTACAAGCTTCTTGCAAACCGGAGCTTCTCTCAAGAAGGATCGTGGTTCCGAGAGGGACGTGTCACCTCCGTGTGCGAAACGACATACGTACACTGCCTTCTCCCGCCTTAATTTTTTTACACAGGCAGATTAGACCAAATAGAAGTATCGTGCTAAATTTTGGAATTATTCCGGGTTCGTTTGGCTTTTTTTATACATTAATTGAATTTCTGGGCATTTAATGTGCATAATTCAAATTTGAACTACAAGCACATGCTCCAGTGCACCAAAGTTGGTTCCAAAATCACATGTGTGTCCTTGGGTGAATTTCTAGGTCCGATGCAAGAAATGGGAATGAAATTCAAACATCTGGGCGTCGTGGCTCGGCCGGAAAGATTGAGAAACTTAGTTTTTTAATTCGTGTAAATCCAAAACACGCCTGAAAATCATGAAACTTGGCATGGTGTCATGACATGGCACCAACATGCTGTGGTAAATTTTTTGCCCGAATTGGGACAAGCTTTGGTACAAGCTTCTTGCAAACCAGAGCTTCTCTCAAGAAGGATCGTGGTTCCGAGAGGGAACGTGTCACCTCCGTGTGCGAAACGACATACGTACACTGCCTTCTCTCGCCTTAAATTTTTTCCACAGGCAGATTAGACCAAATAGAAGTATCATGCTAAATTTTGGAATTATTCCGGGTTCGTTTGGACTTTTTTATACATTAATTGAATTTCTGGGCATTTAATATGCATAATTCAAATTTCAACTACAAGCACATGCTCCAGTGCACCAAATTGGTTCAAAAATCACATGTGCGTCCTTGGGTGAATTTCTAGGTCCCATGCAAGAAATGGGAATGAAATTCAAACATCTGGGCGTCGTGGCTCGGCCGGAAAGATTGAGAAACTTGGTTTTTTAATTCCTGTAAATCCAAAACACGCTTGAAAATCATGAAACTTGGCATGGTGTCATGACATGGCACCAACATGCTATGGTAAAAAATTTGGCCGAATTGGGACAAGCTTTGGTATAAGCTTCTTGCAAACCGGAGCTTCTCTCAAGAAGGCTCGTGGTTCCGAGAGGGAACGTGTCACCATTGCCTTCTCCCGCCTTAATTTTTTTACACAGGTAGGTTAGACCAAATAGAAGTATCGTGCTAAATTTTGGAATTGTTTTGGGTTCGTTTGGCCTTTTTTATACATTAATTGAATTTTTGGGCATTTAATGTGCATAATTCAAATTTGAACTACAAGCACTTGCTCTAGTGCACCAAAGTTGGTTGAAAAATCACATGTGTGTCCTTGGGTGAATTTCTAGGTCCCATGCAAGAAATGGGAATGAAATTCAAACATCTGGGTGTCGTGGCTCGGCTGGAAATATTGAGAAACTTGGTTTTTTAATTCCTGTAAATCCAAAACACGCCTGAAAATCATGAAACTTGGCATGGTGTCATGACATGGCACCAACATGCTCTGGTAATTTTTCTGTCCGATTTGCGAAGGCGCACACATTAACAATCAACAAAGTCATTTTGGAACAAGTGCTGTCATGTTACAAATCGAAAACACAAGTATTATTGAAACCATGGGCGTTCTACGTACCAATTACGTGCCGCCACGCGTCCCCTTTTTTTATTGGCTAGGAGGTGCCGTGCGGGGTAGCTATTTGAGTATGGGAGGCGTGCGATCAGACCCCTGCGCGTGCTCATCGGGAGGAGAGCCCTTTGACCTCTATCCGCCGCGCGCCTCCCTCCCAATGTCTCCATTAATGGCGCTCGAGCCCCTGTTTAACGGCGTGGATATGTCTCACTGGACTGAGATTTAAGAGAGAAAAAAGAAAATCTGAAAAGAAAGTTTTGCACGGATCTTGATGTAAGATCTGACAGACCTATATAGCATCGACTGCGACTTATAGCAAGACTGATGAATATAAGGACGATGACAGTGGATAATAATTAGAATGTGTGCCCGTCTAGCGCACACATGTTGATCTGTCTAACTGCTTCTGTTTGTTGTGGCTAATCGGAAACAGTTCATCCGTGTGAAGTGTATGCCATCAATCACAGACACTTTAATCCTTCTGAAGCATATGCCCTCAATCGCACACACCTTTATCTAGCTGCCCGTTTCTGTTGTTCCTCCTCATCACAAACAGTTAATCCGAGTGAACTGTATGCCATATATCGCACACGCCTTCATCTGGTTGCCCATTTCTTTTGTTTTGCCTCATCGCAAATAGTTCATTGAACTGAACCGTATGCCCCTCATCGCACACGCAACTAAAATCAGAACCGTGTTTGATGCATCCGTCATCGCAAACGTTTTGCACCTTTTTTGACGGTTTTTTTACATCACCGTTTGCGATGAATGCATCGCACACAGTTTCGTCAAAAGGTCTCTGATCGTAGTGTCGCGTTAGCAGCATCCTGCAGTAGTGATGGTACAAACATGTCAACAATGTAACATAATCATATTAGCATTGATAAACATGGCATGAGACTAAATCAAAGTATGAACATGATATTATCAATAAAAGCATTCTAGCTAACATGGCAAAAGGTATCATGAAGTAAAGGCATGACATGGCAAGCAATATCAACATATAGCATAGCGGATATAAATGTGGACGGAAACATGATAAGAATATACTGCAGCTACACACACACAGGGTGCAAGCAAAGTCAACATGCAAGTTTGGGGCTCATGATAAGAGGTTGGCTTCCCTGGGGTCGACGAATACTCCGGGAAGAAGTGCGATCACCTCACGAAATAATTTGCCGGAAAAAGATTCCCTCTCAGAGGGGCTGGATATAGGGCAAGGGTAAAATGGGTATTTTCAGAATGTGGAAACATCATGAAAATAATACCATTGGCAAGGGCTCGATGAACTGAGAACGTGGGCGCTGGAATCACCTCAATCGGAGTTATGGTTGCAAAGTTGTGGCCGTTCGTTCGTTAGGCAGAAATCAAATAAAAATCTGTCCATTTCTGCTGCTAACAGGTGAACGTTCACAATCTAAAGGATTCGGCGTCGGGCTGAAAAAGAGAAAACGCATTCTGAGGCATATGTCTTTATAACACTGAAAGCGTATTCAGAACAGAAGAAACAGCGGAGTACGCTTTCATTAAATGAAGACGTATATACCGAAGTGCGCTTCCACTTAATCCAGTCAGCAGGTCCACCCGGTCAGCGCCTGAGAGGCTGACGCGCGGGACCCACCTCATCTGCTCTCTCTCCTCCTGGTCGTCTTCTCCATCACGACACCGGTCACAGAGGTAGGCCGGTCGCCAGCCTAGCTGACGCTGCGCCGCCCAAGGGAGCCGGCCGGCGAGCGCAGGGGCTCCGCCGTCCCACATCGCACCCGTGGGTGGCCGCAGGGTTGCGCGGTATGGCCTGCAGCGTCGGGGCCATGGAGGACCGCAGCGGCCGAAGAGCTTCGGCGGGCAGTCGCGCTGCTAGGGCTCCCTCACCAGAGTTGAGGGCGGCGGCGGCTCCGCAGGATCCAGGGGAGGGCGATGAGAGGGCAGGCGCCGCTCGGGGAGTGTTCAGGGGCTTTATATAGCCGAGGCGAGGAGCACCCGAGCCGGTTGCCGCCGGGCGAGTCCGGCCGAGGCTCTGCCGTGCTCAGAGGTCACGGGGCAGCACAACGCCAAGGGCACGGGATGGAAGAGGACAGGGAGGAGGAAGACGACGGTGCTCACGAGCGCGTACTATGCGGCGACAGGGACGGCTTGTCGGGGAAAAAATCAGAGGGGGAGAGGGTGTGATGCCCGGGTAATTAAGCTACAGTAATTCCCCGCTAATGATGCCACATCACCACGATTACTGTTATTAATCTCACGTTAGTTCAAAAAAACGATTCAAATTAAAAAGTTCAAATAAAGTCAAACGATAAAAGTTTCAACTACAACAATCAAAACTAAAATGTTCTAGTTGTAGCAAATAATTCATACCTAATTATGGTGGTGAACCAACATTTTTGGAAACTGATTAAGTACCATAAGATAAATAAAACAGCAACAAAAACAATTAATTAAATGCTTATAAATAATAAAACAAAAGCAAACTAATTTATTATTGTGCCAAACTTTTTAGGGCAGTAGCATAATTGTTATTACTAATTTGGGAGCTGTTCTGGTATTTTATAAAACTAAAATTTTAAAAGGACACTAAAAGAAAAGACAAAGCAATAAAAGAAAAATAAATAAAAAGAAAAGAGAGAATTAAAACAAAATAAAAAGGAGAAGAACCCCCCCCCCTCCCCGCTGGGCCGTGGCCCAGCTGGCTTCGATGTTTTCCCGGGACACCTGAGTCCACCGTCTTTGCAAATTCCATACCGCTGTTATATCCTTATGGATAACTACATACCCTTGCCACTCTGACATTCAATCCCCTTTGGTCTTGTTATTACAAGATGCCCCGAACTGCTCTTCGTTGTTCCGACAATCCTTGAAGTTACTGCCTTGCAGTTCTTGCCTCATGAATACCCCCTACGGATAATTCCTCGCACTTACCGAGTATCCGTTCTTCCCTCTTTTGTTCATATGATTCACAAGATACATTGAAATACTATTTGATCACCCGAAAATCCGTAGCAGCTTATTGCTCTGCAAATACTTGTCTGCTTGCATTATGGATGCTTCCCTACGTCTGGCAATATTCATTAGTATCCTTTGACACCATAATTTTGATCTTATTGATTCAACATGAGTGCGAATGCACGCATTCATTAGTTGATCATTTTAAATTATCTTTCTGGCTCAGACGTCATTTTGAACATGAGCTGGTTCTCGACCAAACTAATTGCCGTCGATCGTACCCTTAAGTCTGTTCAAGTTACCCAACCTTGGTCAGAGCGTCTGCTTCTGATCCTTCGTATTGGGATTCTTATTTCCTTTGTTATCTAAGCATCAAATTATTCAGATGTTCTATAATCCGATGCCTTTGCATTCTTTCTTCATCTGGTTGTGTGCCGATGCTCACAGCAGCTCCGCTATGGACCGGCAGATCCTTTGTCGGATTATTATTCAACAGTGTCCTTCATATTTAACCGCCTTGTGAATTCTTCCATGATACATAATGCCTTTGGTAAATTGTATCCTCCCCTTTTGTCAAACATGCTCTGCTTTCGAACTTGTATAAATTACTCCTGAAGCTTGTGGTATATGTTCCTAAGAGGCCCTGATGGGTTGAACCTATGCCTTTTCTAATCTGTGTGAACCCGGAAACTACTACGGGTCATACTCTACTATTGTTATGTCAGATAAAATTTCAACACTACAACTTCGTCGAAGGCAAGAAGTGAATGAAAGGTTATGCATTAGAGAAGTGGGAGTCGACCTTGAACTTTGTGTTCATGCCCATGGACACGATGTAGATCCTATCATGGAAGCTTCTTGTAATAATAACTATTTCCTTGATAAATATCATCTAGTATCTATGAATTGATCCTTTGCAACCGTGGTTCCGACCATGATTATTCTCCTTTGATTCTATTTCTCGGACAAGTTAAAGTACTTGCCTTCTGCAGATCAGTACACCTATCCAACCTCTATTTTGTTCTACCTTCGAGTATTACCCCCTGGTATCTCGAGGATATAAACCCATTGCACTTCATCTTATGAATTTCTGATGAAGTAGTACCTTTCCCCGTCATAGTCACTCCACGGGTTCTGGGTTGTCGTCAACCGAGAACACCGATTTGTGAATCGAATCAACACTGAGATTCAGTAGTCCCAGTACTTTGTTGTTGAGAAGTTTAATACTCCATCATGTCATTCCTAGCCTGATCGATTATATAATTATCGTGCTAAATTTTAACTGTGCTACCTGGTCCTTCGTCCTGGAGCACAACATTTTGACGATGAGCTAAGCCTACGTCGATCTTCCTCGTCATATCATCTCGCCTTGAACAGCAAGCTTGATTTCGAGTTTGTGTCATACCCTTGGTTCAAATAACCTTTCGCTTCATCATTCCTTTGGCTTGATGTCATCGCCGACCGATTACATCTTCATGAAATCTCCCAACAAATGTGTCGTGATCATCATCGGCATTCTGAGCTCTTCCAGGATATCAATTGAGTTCATGATGAGAAATACCATCCTTGCCCTCGATGATTTGTGTTATCATCGACCACTTTATTGACTTCCCTCCAACACAGAACTTGTTCTTGTTTTGTGTTGTACCTTGAATTCCTTGACATCCAGCTTAAGCTATGTTCTACCTTGGAGTATTACCATCGGTTATGTCGAGAATGTCATGAGAATTTCACCACCTCTTAAGAATTCTTGATATAGTAATACTTCTCGCCATCTACATTCTTTTCTTGGTCCCCATGTTGTTTCTAACCGGAATACCGGCAATTGAATTATGATGTGCAAATTCAAAACTTCTAGCAACCCTATTGCTTTGAAGTGAATGGTCGATAGTTTCATTTTAATTCTTTTGTTCATTAAGTCACCATTCTAACATTGATCGTGCAACCCAGCCCATATTTCGGGTGCACCTGTCAACCAATGTTTAATCTTGGATGTTTTCCTCGAACATACATCATTATATCATTTGATCTGACAAATGTTATCTCCTTGTTCACATAATTGTGGAAATCCATCTTTTGTTAATCTCGATGAATTGTCACTGAGTCCATTAGCCACCTCCTCATCCTCTCCTTGGTTTTAATGATGAACTCATGATTCGGGACTTGCTTCCATAGTTCATTACCCGAGAATCTTGCAACGCCATCTCGTCAAATTGTGTTGCACCCCTTCCTTCTCAGGCATCCTGGGTCTGAGGTATCTTGACACCAATCAGATCTGAAACTCGGTCAGATATGATGGTTGGAACATATTTCCAAGAGTTATGATGTTGGTCTTTATATATGCCCCCGGTAAGGTGATATCATGCCTCGCACACCTGTCCGGAGGACCTATTGTTATAGTTTCCTTTTAGCAAGGTTAACCATTCTTCCATGAGGAAATTGTAAGACTTATTCTTGGGTTGTTCTTGATGGATCCCTTGTGTATCCAAAGCCTGACCTTTATCTGATAACCCTGTCGATGCTATCTCGAAGCATGACTATGGTACTCCGTACATCCTTAAGAACATTTCTGGCCCAATGCTAAATGTTTCTTGAACAGTTACCCAAACACCGTTGTATGGGCACATATCATGATTCTTCTTACCCCTTTTATCTAAATGGTCATGTCTTTGTTCTCCTGACACGTATATCATGCCCTGCTTAACCCTGGGAAGGATATACTCCTATTACTTGTGTTTAAACAAATTTTCCTTTCCATTGGTTTCTTTTAAACTGATAATCACATTTTCCTTTCCATTGGTTTGTTTAACCTTTCTTGTGATCTATAAGATATGAGCAGAAATAAATCCCTGCTTAAGTAAGCACCTCAATGTACAACTCTGTCAGCAAGACCCTGTTACTATATGTTGATAACATTTCGGTAACCACCGATGGACGAGAAATTTGCCTATTGGTCCGCCTCGTTTCAACGAGCAGGAAAATGGTTCTCTTCGTCCCTCGCCCTTGGTACCAATGTTGTTGCCAATATAACTGGCAGGCTATGCTCTGACCTTTCCTGCTATCGTGACCATACAAGATGTCACTGCTGCTTCTACTTTTAACCGACATGGTGGGCCCATAACCCACAATTCCACAGGATCGAAACCTGACTCTCTTGTACGCCCCTGTTGCCAAAGTTATTCCTCACGCTTGGCTTCGTATTTAATTCATGAGCCACCTTCCTAGTGATCTATTCTGGTATCAGGCGCAATACTTACTCTCGTTACTTTGAACCCCTTTCGCACTCTGTTTTAGACTTCGAGCAATTGTCTGTCCGCTTAGAACTTATTATACCTTCTTACTTGCTCTCGATGTGTTTCATTTGTTCAACTCGAGAGATACTCACCTGTTCATTCATGGGATAACCCCAGATGATTACCCCTTATAGCATCCTATCATTGTCAAGCTGCCCCTTACCTATTCGTAAGTACGATGGAGTTCCCGAAGAAAGGATGACGACTTCACCATGATGACCTGAAGAAGAGAAATAAAGACATCAAGGTAATGGATCGACCTCTTCGAGAAGGGAAACCAAGGACGGGAAGATCCGTTAGAATTTCGTAACCAGGACTTTCCCCTTTAGTCCCCTGCTTAAATCTCGGGACGAGATTTCTTGTAGTGGAGGAGAATTGTGACACCCGGGTAATTAAGCTACAGTAATTCCCCGCTAATGATGCCACATCACCACGATTACTGTTATTAATCTCGCGTTAGTTCAAAAAAACCGATTCAAATTAAAAATTTAAAATAAAGTCAAACGATAAAAGTTTCAACTACAACTATCAAAACTAAAATGTTCTAGTTGTAGCAAATAATTCATACCTAATTATGTTGGTCAACCAACATTTTTGGAAAGTGATTAAGTACCCTAAGATAAATAAAACAGCAACAAAAACAATTAATTAAATTCTTATAAATAATAAAACAAAAGCAAACTAATTTATTATTGTGCCAAACTTTTTAGGGCAGTAGCATAATTGTTATTACTAATTTGGGAGCTGTTCTGGTATTTTATAAAACTAAAATTTTAAAAGGAAACTAAAAGAAAAGACAAAGCAATAAAAGAAAAATAAATAAAAAGAAAAGAGAGAATTAAAACAAAATAAAAAGGAGAAGAACACCTCCTCCCCGCTGGGCCGTGGCCCAGCTGGCCACTGGGCTAGCCAGGCCAGGCCAGCCGGCCCCCTCACCCCTTGGCTTATCCCCCACCCCCTGGAACCCTAGAGCCCCAACACCCTCATCCCCTCGCCTCTCCCCCACCCCCCCCCCCCCCCCCGCCAGGATCGAGATCGGGCAACCCCCGTCGCCCTCCTCGCCCTGATCCCGTCGCCGCCCGAGGACCTCGTCGACGCTGCCCCCTTCACCCGTTGACCGCCAGGCGCCCCCGCAGCTCGCCATCTTCATCGTCTTCTCCACGCGCGGGCGCTGGACGCCATCGTCATGCATGTCGCCGTCGACTGAACCCCAGGCCCCTCGACCCCGACTCCATCCAGCTCGCTGTGAGCTCCCACTTCACGCTCCCTTCTCTCCTGCTACTCATATTGCTGTCCCACCGTCGTTCGTGCACACCGCGGCCGGTCGCGCCCACGGCCATCGCAACTGCCCGCGTCCACCCATCACTGGACCCCCCCCTCCCGCTCGCTCAGCGTTGCAGCTGTCGGAGCGCGCCCACCTGCGCCTGCGCGTGCCCCGCCAGTCTCGCCGCGCCTGCTCTCTTGCTGCTGCTCGCTCGAGCGCCATGACCATCCCTGTCGTTGCGTCACGCCGCTCGCATACTGCACCTGCCGCCGCTCGCCTACTACTTCTGCTCGCCGCTGCCAGGGCCGCTCCTGCCGGCCCGTGCGCCCACTGCTCGCCCCGCGTCGGCGCCCTGCTCCTCTGCCGCTCCGTCCCGCCTCCGCGCGTGCAAGCCCCCACTCCCCTAGCCCCGCTCCAGTCCGAGCTCGCGCCGACCACCGCCATCCCCTCGGCCAACTCCGACGCCACGCCGACCGCGCCCGTCGCAACCCCCCTCGCCCCCGCTCCACGCGCCGCCCGTCCTGTCGTGCCTGTCGTCCTGGCAGTCCATGGCCCGGCCACACCCCCGCACAGCGCCGCTCCGGCGCCCTGCCATCGCCGTCGCCCTCCCCCTGGTTGGCCGGGGTGGGCGCCCCTTTCGGGCTGGGCGTTAGCGCCCGCTAACCGCGCCCATTAAGGCCTCCCTGGGCCACTGGCTAGGGGCCCCACGCCCAGAACAAAAAAATAAAATATATATGATTAATAATTAAATTAATTATTTAATTAACTAAATTAATTAACTAAACCTAATTTATCTGTTATTTAAACTAATTAACTTGGTTAATTAGTTAACAGTCAATGACAGCGAGACCCACACGTGAGTTTAACCCCGTCAACACCCCTGTTGATTGTTGATGTCATGCTGATGCAATAATGCTAATTTTGGAATTAATTTAACAATAATGATCTAGAAATTGATTAAAACTTTGAAAATTAATATAAAATAATCCATAGCTCGGATGAAAATACTTTGTACATGAAAGTTGCTCAGACCGACGAGATGAATCCGAATACGCAGTCCGTTCATTCACCACACGTCCCTAGCATAGCGAACGTGCAACTGTTCCCCTCCGGTCATCTGTCTAACAAATGTCCGGAACCGGGAAAACTTTCCCGGATGGGATCCCCCTTTCTCGGTAACGTGCAACCCCACGTTAGAACACACCCGGCACTGCATATTGTCATGTCATACTTTGTGTAGCATTGTTTGCTTTGTATTTACTGTTTCTTCCTCCCTCTTCTTCTTCGGTAGACCCTGAGACCGGCGCTGATGCCACTGAGTACGACTACATCACCGACGACCCTTCTTCCCGTGCAACAGAGCTCCCAGGCAAGCCCCCCCCCCTTGATCAACCCGATATCGCCTATTCCTTCTCTCTACTGCTTGCATTAGAGTAGTGTAGCATGTTACTGCTTTCGGTTAATCCTATTCTGCTACATAGCCTTTCTTTGCTACTACTGTTGATACCTTCCTGCAATCCTAAATGCTTAGTATAGGTTGCTAGAATTACATCAGTGGCCCTACACTCTTGTCCGTCTGCCATGCTATACTACTGGGCCGTGATCACTTCGGGAGGTGATCACGGGTTTATATTATATACTATTACATACTTATGTTTCTGTTCGGAGATGGGAGCTGAAGGGGCAGGTGGTTCCATCCAGGTAGAGGTGGGCCTAGGTTCTCGATGGCCCCCGAGTGTTACTTTGTGGCGGAGCGACAGGGCAGGTTGCGACCACCTAGGAGACAGGTGGGCCTGGTCCTGGTCGGTGTCTGCGGTTATATCAATTAACACGCTTAATGAGATTGGGTATTTGATCTGAGTCTGGCTACGAGCCTATACGCACTAACCACCACGCGGGAACAGTTATGGGTACTCGACGTCGTGGTATCAGCCGAAGCCTCCTAGACATCAGCGACTGAGCGGCGCGCGCCGGGTTGGACCGCGTAACGCAACTTCCTTTGTAATGGAGGTTGCTAGGTCTGCTCACCGGCCGCCCACGCAACGTGCAGGTGTGCAATGGGCGATGGGCCCAGACCCCTGCGCGCATAGGATTTAGACCGGCATGCTGACCTCTCTGTTAGGCCTAGGTAGGGCTGCGACGTGTTGATCTTTCGAGGTCGGGTATGACCCAGGAAAGTGTGCCCGGCCAGAGGGATCGAGCGTGTTGGGTAATGTGGTGCAACCCTGTGAGAGAGCACGCCGTGGACACACACCGATTTTGATGATGTCCGGACTGCATCTGAATTTCCTGTAATTAAAATACCAACTAGGCCTACGCCAGAGGCCACACCTTGCGACTGAAATGTTTGAAACTTCTCCCTGCTTCTCGGACAAACGGATGAAAACTCGCAAAGCAACGCACAAATGATTTGTACACCTTCTTTGCTAACTAACACCCACATGTAGTTGTAGTAGGGTTTTGACTTTATATATATGCACTAAATGCAAGGTAAGTGCAAAAAAATGACTTAACTATAGCAGACGAGACCTGAATTGGGCCAGAAAATCAAACCAAGGGTATATCCATGATTGTTTACCATGATTTTTTTTCGAGGCGGAACGATGTAGCCACTGACCATTTGGAGTCCAAAGTGTAGCGTCTCCTTTTGGAAACTTTGATCCTTTTTGTGAGATGCTTCGGTATGGAAGGTGCGAGCAGCAAAACTTGTGCAAAACTTTACCAAAAAATTTCCATGCGATCGTGAGAGCACACCACGGTGACACAATGATTTTCGTTATTTCCGGACTCTATATGCATTTCCTGTAATTAAAATACCAACAAGGCCTACGCCTCTGGCTGCACCCTGCGGCCGAACTGTTTGAAGTTTTTTCCCGTTTCTCGGACAATGAATGAAAACTCGCAAAGCGACACACAAATGATCTTGCTAACACCCACGTGTACTTGCGACTATATATATATATATATATATATATATATATATGCAAAAAATGACTCAAATATAGCAAACGAGATCTCAAATGCACCAGAAAATCGAACCATAGGGTACAATCGTGATTTCTTACCGTGGAAAAAAATTCGAGGCGAAACGATGAACTCATGTTTTCATTCGAACAAAAATATGCTATTAGTTCATGTAAATGTTTTCAAATAGCACACGGTTCACTCACGAAAGCCGTGTGCCTACCAAACCGTGGCTGATGCCCCCCTGCCGTGCGCACGATCTGAGTCATGTGTTCTGATTGGCCAGAACCCAAACCCCATGGATTGTACGTCTGCACCGTTGGATTCTCCTTGATCGAACGGCAATCCTCATCCCTTTCGACAGCACATGCAGTTCCGGTTGTGATTTTTTTTATATCCACAAAATGCACGTTAAATTCAAAAAATGTCTTAAATATAGCAAACGATACCTGAAATGCGTTAGAAAATCAAACCCGTGGTATAATGGTGATTGCGTACCGTGAAAAACTTTATGAGGCCAAACGATGAAGTCACCGGCCACTGGAGTTTGAATTGACACGTCTCCTTTTGGAAACCATGATCCTTCTTGTGAGATGCTCCGGTTTCCAAGGAGCGATCATCAAAACTTGTGCCAAACTTCACCAATTTTTTTCCACGGGGTCGTGATAGCACGCCACGGGCACATGCTAATTTTGATGCTGCCTGGACTCCATCTGAAGTTCTTGTAATTAAAATACCAACTAGGCCTACGCCGGTGGCCGAACCTCACGGCCGAAATGTTTGAAACTTCTTCCCGCTTCTCGGACAATGGATGAAAACTAGCAAAGCGACACACCAATGATTTGTACACCTTCTTTGCTAACTAACACCCAGATGTAGTTGTAGTATGGTTTTGATTTTATATGCACTAAATGCAAGGTAAATGCAAAAAATGACTTCAATATAGCAGGCGAGACCTGAAATGGGCCAGAAAATCAAACCTAGGGTATATACGTGATTGTTTACCATGAAAAAAAATTCAAGGCGGAACGATGTAGTCACCGACGATTGGAGTCCGAAGTGCCGCGTCTCCTTTTGGAAACTATGATCCTTCTTGTGAGATGCTCCGATTTGGAAGGTGTGAGCATCAAAACTTGTGCCAAACATTACCAAAAAATTTCCATGGGATCCTGAGAGCACGCCACGGTGACACACCGATTTTTGTTATTTCCGGACTCTATATGCATTTCTTGTAATTAAAATACCAACAAGGCCTACGCCTCTGGCCGCACCCTGCGGCCGAACTGTTTGAATTTTTTTCCCGTTTCTAGGACAATGAATGGAAACTCCCAAAGCGACACAGAAATGTTCTTGCTAACACCCACGTGTAGTTGCGACTATAGTAAATGACTCAAATATAGTAAACAATACCTCGAATGCACGAGAAAATCGAACCATAGGGTACAATGGTGATTCCTTACCATGGAAAAAAATTTGGAGGCGAAACAATGAACTCATGTTTTCATTCAAACGAATGTTGTTAGTTCATGTAAATGTTTTCAAATAGCACACGGTTCACTCACGAAAGCCGTGTGCCTACCAAACCGTGGCCGATGCCCCCCTGCTGCGCACGCGATCTTAGTCGTGCGTTCTGATTGGCCAGAACCCAAACCCCACAGATCATACGTCTGCACCGTTGGATGCTCCCAGATCGAACGGCAATCCTCATCCCTCTCATCAGCACATACAGTTCTGGCTAGGATTTGATTTATATGCCAAAATGCACGGTAAATGCCAAAAAATGTCTTAAATATAGCACACAAGACCTGAAATGTGCCAGCAAATCAAACTTGTGGTATAATGGTGATTGCTTACCGTGGGAAAAAATTAGAGGTGAAACGATGAATTCACATCTTCATTTCAAAATTAGCACGTCTTCATTTCAAACGAAATTATGTTATTTGTGCACACGAGCGCTTAGAGGCAACCGTTTGCATAGGCCTTTCCGCGCGACGACCGAGGATATTTTTTCACCCTTTTCACCTAGGCCGCCAACACCCCACCACCGCCCGCCCGCGTTTCACTCAACACCCAATCTCCATCGCCAACTCGCCCCTCCCCCAGATCCACAGCACAACCCTCTCCGGCGTCGGCGTGCTCAACCCGGTCGTGTGCCCGCTCTTCGGTGTCAACCTTGCCTCCACTGCTGTTCCCAACACGCGACAGCCCGCGCCTCGCCGTCTTCGTTTGCTCGCCAGCCACCCTCAAGCATATCGATCCTGTGACCCTCGCCTCTCCTGTGGTCCTGCCGGGTTTGCATTAAAGAAACATGTTAGTTACTGCTCTCCATCGCGGTGAGGCATATTTCCTCACAATCCCTCTTCCTATTTCGTTCCGTATGTTCCCAAATTGGCTATAAAATAACGGAGAGCGTATATTTGTTCATTATCTACCTTCCTAACTAGTACATATAAGCTGTATTTGTTCCAATAAGTTACTGTCGATTTACAGATCGTGGGCGCCCGAGTCACACAAACTTAACAAATAAGCCATACATTTTCTAAATTATTGCATGACATGTTTAGACAGCTTGATACCAAGTTGTTAGCTTTATGCTTATCCTCCTTTCCTGAGTTTCGCATGTGTTCTCTGTAGATGCCGAGTAGCAGCGATAACACTCATGCTTTAGGCGATGTATCTTCATCTGATTTTGACAACTCTAGGTCTGCAGCAGATGATGAGGGATCAAGTAATCTGGAACGGGATAGAGCTGCAGCAATTACCCTTTCGATCAGGACACGGAGGAACGCTCCAAGGAAGCCCACACACCAGCCTAAAGGTGTATATGAAGTAACCGAGATCAATTTAAAGTCTTGCGCTCCAACTAAACTAGATAAAGCACGCACGAGGTTCAGGAGTGTGTGTGGATTTGTTGGCTGGGCAAGGCTCAACATTAATCTGCCGGGGTTTTGGAAGGCTGACACAGAAACACGGCAAAGGATAGTCCGGGTGATCATGGATCACTTCAACGTTCCAGAGCAGTGGAGAATGCAGGTGGAACACGCTGCACTGAAGAAGGTTAGGTATGCTTGGAGAAACTGGAAGCATGTGATGTACAAGAAGTACTTGAGTGAAGGCAAGGACCCAATCCCCGCATACCCCCAAATTACAAAGGCAGACTGGGCAGAATTCAAAAGGGTCAGGGCAACTACAGAGTTTGCTACGAAGAGTGCCAAGCAATCAGAACTTCAGAAGAGGAACACACACACACACCGTATGGGTGTGGCAGGATACTATGGCATGAAACCGATATGGGACCAGGAGGACAAAGAAGCAGTAGCTGCGGGTGGGAAACCGGCCTTTAGTGAAATCAGGGGCGAACGCGCTAGAGACTACTTGCGGGCACGTGCAAGGAGGCGTGATGACGGAACTTATTACTTTGAAAACTCACATGAGGAAAAACTGTATCGCGTGATGTTAAAGGCTTCCAAGATCCAAAGAAGGTTCTACAAGAACTCAGGGCCATGTGACATTCTGTCCGATGCTCTGGAAACAAGAGAGCCCCCTGGCCGTGCAAGGGGTATAGATGTTAATGTCCCGCACAAGAGGGCTTTCACACTCAGCAAAGAAGAGAGGCTCAGCATGAAAAAAGTGAGGAGTGAAATGAAGCAGAATGAATTGTATCAAAGGTTGAGGAAGGATATGTATCCGACTGTTTGAAAGGAAATTGAGGAGTCAATGATGATGCAGAAGACTCTAACACTGACAGATAGCCAGCAGATGGGAGGGGAGGCGGGCATGGAGGATGTTGGTTATTGCGTGACAACACCGCACAAGAGTAGCTGTGCATCAGCTGACCCCAGCGACACTGAGACTACAACTACTCATGAAGATGCTATATCTGATCTATCTGGAATGAAAGACAGACTGAATGGCGTGCTTACACATTATGAAGGTACATTAAAATGTGCAACAGCCTGGATTTGCCCACCCTTCTTGGAAGAGGGCCTCTTGTTGGACAATGTGCCAATGAAGCCGGGCTGTGTGAAGTGCTACATGACTGAAGTAAAGCCTGGATTCAATGAATTTGCCCTGAAGAATGTCCTAGGAGACTTTGATGAGCAAAGGACCTTGGGAGAAACACTGTTACATCACATCCAGTGGCCACGAAAGGAAATAGACTTCATGGATGAGATCCTTGAAGCCCCGCCAAGAGCAACCAATGTCACCCCTCAACCGGTGACGCTCTCCTTGCCACAGCAGCTCTCACATGCTTCCCCCAAAGAACCTAATACTCGTAATCCAACAGCTGATGCATCAACCTATGATCCGCCCACCCGACTTTGTGCCGTACAGGCCATGTCATCGTCCGCCCCAGTGCAGCCAGTGGCAAGGCCTACAATTGCTAAAGATGCACCACCGGTTCAGATGCCGGCCGTTGAAGCAGCGGGGGCAGACCCAGCTGCAGCACATGCTCAACAGACCAACCTGGTGGCACGGACTGCTAAGAAGTCTGATTCTTCGGAACCGCCTGCTAAGCAGTCTATAGGTCTAGAACTGACTGCTCATCAGTCTGTCGGTCAGCAGATGCGTGATCAGCATACCAATGCGTCAGCACTTCCTGCTCAGCAAACCAACGCGTTGGCACGGCCTCCTCAACACACCGACAAATTGGCACCACCTGCGTAGAAACCCGATATAGCTTCAACGCATGGTCAGCAGTCTGATGCCTCTGCTCCTATAGCCCAACAGTCCGTCACAGCAGCACCGGCAGCTCAGCAGTCCGGCATAACTAAACCGTTTGCTAAGCAGTCCGTCGAAGCTTTACCGTCTGCCTTTCAGCCAACCAGACCTTGGACCAGAAGTGCTTCAAGTACCAAGAAGGAAGCGGGCAAAAAGGCTGCACCTATGAGGAAGCGCGCCTCGAGAGCGAAGAGGAAAGAGAACGATTGCCTCTTACTTAAAGCACTCATCGCCCATAACCAAATTAATAGCAAGTTGTTCGAATCGGCGAGTAATATTATTTCTGACGGCATGGATGATAAAGAAATAGATTTGCAGCTTGCTAAAAATAAAGCAGACATACTTGAAGCACGCAATTATGTCCATGTCCAGCCATTTCTTGTTGGCGAATACTTTGATGAGTGCAACTCCAGTTGCCGCGAGTTACATAAATATTGCATGGATCAAATGTTAGCAGGTCATCATGTTCTGCTAGTCTGCTACAACAGAGATAATTTCCAACACAATGCTGGTTCCATCAGTGTGAGTTTCGAGGAGTTACGTCTCTTCTTCAACTTCAACGAGCTCGATGCCACTCTTGTTAGATGCCTGATTTTGTAAGTACTAAACAAACTCTGATCAACTTCTCCATACAAGGCTGTAAATGATAAACAGCTAACAGCATTTTATTCCTCTCAAGGGATTGAATGCGCAGAGAAGAAAAAGGGAGAGTGTGTATTTCATAGATCCTGCATTAGCAAATGGCACAACATTACATGGTAAGGATGCACGGGAGTGGGCCATTAACACGGTCACCCGTATATTCGAAAACACGTCCCATGCAGTATCATTTCTCTGGCCATATCATGAACGGTAAGTCAAATAAACAACCACGCATACACTGATTGTCTTTCAGATTTCGACATAATTTGTAAGTTCATGGCTTTCTTAACATGTAGCAATCACTGGATATTGCACTAGTGTAGAAAAGTCTAGCTATGGCGTGCCAAAAACAGCCTTGCTGGCGTCGGAGCCCCACGCCACCAATATGGCGCCAGTGTTAAAACATAGTGGTGGCACTGGAGCCTATGTCAGTAGTATTGTACGTGTTTCTGGCATACGATGTTTGCAACGCCACCACTATATTGACTCACCTAGCGGCACACAATGCAATTTGCAAGCCACGAATGTTTCATGCACACACAAAAAGCTTTTTCAACACCATGTAACATTTAGCATTTCACATTAACACTAACTACATATTATATAACATTACACAGTAGAACAGTACTAGATAATAGAACATTAGGAGTTGATATATATTTAGTTAAGTGGCTGCTAGCTAGCTAGATCTCACAAACATAACCAGTTAATAGAAACATTACGAGCTAAAACAGTACTGGTACATAGCGCTAATACATAATTAAACAGTTCAGTCATGTACTGCCCCGCCACACACATAGTTCTAAATGAGGTCGATGACCACCATCATCCTCAAGCCATGGTGCCGGGTGTTCCTGATGATGACTAAGATGGCCTATCCAATCTGGAGATTCTTTCCAGCAAGGAAAGTGTTCCATCCCGCGGCGCCAAACACAGTGCGACCGTCTGTGTCCAGTGTGTAAGCACAGTTCGTGATGGGGCTCCTTGCGGAAAGGCGTAGTCCAGCAATGCCTGCTTCATCCGGCTCAATGCCACAGCTCTCACTTAGCCTCTTAGGTAATTTCTGGAGAAAAAAACAAATATGGTAAATGAGCATGTCACATTACTACACACTAGCTAATTAATTAAGCATATCACGCATTACTACACACTAAGCATATCCTCAAATTCTACACTAAGCATATATATATCACAACACATTATATAGTAAGCATATCACATTACTACACACTAGCTAAGAGCATATTCATCACGTTCTATAGTAATTAAGCATATCACATTACTAAACACTAAGCATATCCTCAAATTCTACACTAATAAGCATATATATATCACAACACATTAGTAAGCATATCACATTACTACACACTAGCTAAGAGCATATTCATCATGTTCTACAGTAATTAAGCATATCACATTAATACACACTAAGCATATCCTCAAATTCTACACTAATAAGCATATATATATCACAACACATTAGTAAGCATATCACATTACTACACACTAGCTGAGCATTCATCACGTTCTACACTAAGCATATCACATTACTACACACTAAGCATGTCCTCAAATTCTACACTAAGCATATATATATCACAACACATTATTACACTAAGCATATCACATTACTACAAGCATGTCACAACTAAGCAAGTAACATACCATGACATGGCGACACACATTTGTCCTTGTCAGGCGGGTCACGAATGGCATCCCGACGTAGTCATCACGTGGAGGAAGTATGTACCCGAGGTTGCCCGATTCGTCCTCCCTTAGCCTAATTCCTTTGGCATAGAGGGCTTCGTCAAGTGGGTCATCATCTTCGTCATTGTTGATGTAGATAACAGCTAGCCTTGGAGTTTCCCTTCTGAAGGAGAAGCTGATAAGTTCACACCCAGAGAGATGCATGTGGTTGATGAAACGATTCCAGTCATCTCCTCCAATCTGGGATGTTTTTCGTCCCTTGTGGACCTCCATAGTGTAGGGCCCCCCTGGACCGTCGAAGATCACAGTGTCTTCGGTAATGAGCTCATTGAACTCCAGTCTCACATTGCAAGGGACGATCTGTGTAAAAAAACAAAAAAAAACACATTGCATTACGGGAAATAGCAAGAAAAACAAAAGAAAAAACTGTTATAGAAGGTTCATGTAATGCGTTACCGCTGCAGGAACAAAGCACGTCTGGAAGTAGATGCCACACAACGTACCACTTGAAAGGTCGGTTGTGCACCTTGACTTGCACACTGGACATGGTGGCGGCTGCTCCATTCTACATATAATATAATTGAAACTAAGGCTGTGTTTGATAGCGAAGTATTGACAAATTAAAGTATTGGAAAACCATAGTAATTTAACAAGTAGGTACAAGCGGATGGTGACCGGTTGGGGCCTAAGTATATAAACACTTTGCACACTAGTAATTGCATACACAAATAAATGTAATTTCTACACAAAGCTACAATTTCTACACTAGTAATTATCACTAGCTACAATTTCTATGACACAAAGTAATCCATGCAACTAACTTTGGATTCTACATGACACAAAGCAAATTAAAGCAATCTCCTAAGGGCAATTTCTATGACACAATTTCTATGATACATATACTAAAATTTCTACACAAATTAGAGCAATCCCCTAAGGGCATCTACAATATCAAAAATATAAAAAAGGCATGTAAGCGCCCCGGTCTACAACGGCAGCCTAACGCTCGGTGCGCAAGTTTGCGCCGGCGCTTAATGTGATACCGAGATTAACCAAAATGCGAACGGATGACGTGGGAGAGTGGAGAGGAAGGAGATGTGATGGGAGGAGTATAGTGGATCTAACCTTGGTGCCGGCGAGGGGCGGCAACGGAGCCGGCAATGGGGCGTCGACTGGGCGGTGGCGGCGGTGGCTTTGGTCAGGGGGAGGGGTGTGAAATGAGAGAGAGTGGTGACTTAGGTCTTTTACTAAGTTGACTGATATATTATCGCTGGCGTTGGGAGAAAGGGCAACGCCATAGCTAATAACAGGCCAAATAAAAAAAATACTAAGATTAATAATGAAAGACTTGACAGAATAAAAAAAGACTAAGATTACTAAATTGATAAAAACAGTAAAATTAATTATCACAAAAAGCATAATATAAAATTTCTATTATTTTGTGACTAGTATAATAATTAAATACTTAAAACACTTGATCAAAAATGGAAAAAGTGTTTTGGCGTACAAAGCAGAGGGACGCCAGCACTGACAAATTAACTATGATGTGCAAATAAAAGCAACGCCACCAGTGCGTTCCAAACGGTGAGTGCATATGGGCCAAAATATTTGTGGCGTTTCAAAGAAAATCAACGCCAGCACTAATCATGTAAAGCTGGCGTGCTGATTTATCCTACGCCAGCACTATTTGGAAAAAAATAGTGCTGGCGTTGATAGGAAATGGCGCGCCACCAACGATAGTTGTGGCTAGCCGTTTTTCCACTAGTGTTGGTATTCATTGTTCCAAACAAGAACACAGTTTACTACATGGATTCTCTCAGAGAGTCAACAAACGCTCAGGATCTGACTCATCTTCAGCAATTCATGGATAGGTATTAAATTCTATGATGTTGAAATTAATTTCTATTCAAATCTGGTTCAATAATTGATGCTGTCAAAATTCATCTTCATTTACAGTGTGCTCGCATTGTGGAAAACTAAACCAGGGAAACTGTTCAAGAGGGAACTACCTCTGCAGCACGAGATCGTTTCTCCGGTAACACACCGAAATCTGTTATTTTCAGAAAATGTATCCAATAGTCTGCAAATACCTTTTCTTACGCTAGTCAAATGTTCAAGCTTCTAAATAAACCTCTTTCTATTTCTGTCCAAAGAAAAAAATACATCTAACACCGGTTAGGTTGTTCCTAACAGGACAAATACATGACTAATTCTGTACAAAAAAATTCAGTGTCCTCAGCAACAAGCAGGGACCAACCTTTGTGGATACTATGTTTGCAAACTCATGATCTCCATCTGCAAATCTGCTGATAGTTGTGAAGATGCTCGTGAATTAGTACTAGTAAGTCTATCTTAATTAATATCTTCTACTCCACTCATATGGCACATTCTGATCTTAAAAATACTGCAGCTCATCTTAGAACCGAGGACCCCAGAACCGCTCCCCACTGGTGAATTGCTGATGGTTCAGAGATTTATCAGCGACTTCTTCCTGAATCACTACATCAATCCCACTGGTGATAATGAAGATTTCAGCATGCCTTCTCCTGAAACATTGAGTAAGAGTTAGCCGCTAAACATATACGCATGGATCCATTGTTTTCCATCTGATGAGGTCTTCGTATTTCCTACACTATGATTAATTATGTAATGCATATATATATGTCGACAAATCATATGAATTTAGCTACCATTTGTTCAATTGCAATTGTTGCGAAATCTGTTGAATGTTCTTCCTATGGACACTATTTGTTCAATTGCATATTGTGGCGAATTTGCTTTTTGCATGCCGATTCAAATGGGATTTTTTTGCTTTAACCTGGCAATTGCTCCGCACACGGTTCAACTAAATGAGTGTGTGCGATCCACATCGGAAAGCATATGTCAACCATAGCGGAACCGTCGGTGATACACAGCAGATCGCAGATGATTTGCAGCACTACTACGTGTGCTTAGGGGCTCCGAAACCATTTGTGATATCACATTATCGCACATGAGAGCTCGGAGTAAACCGTGCCCAATGTAAAATACAATCCCAGTCGTAAATTTTTCAGGAAACATGTGGGATCCCAAACGAAAAGCACACGTCACTCTTACCGCAACCGTCGGTGATACACAACAAATCACAAATGGTCTGCAGCACTTGTATGTGTGCGAAGGGGCTCCTGAACCGTTTGTGATAGAACATTACTGCACACGGTAATTGTTAGGAAATGTGTGCGATGGAGTCTTGCATGGCAGACAAGTTCCGTAGAAAACTCGTGTGCGATGGGGCACATATCGCACACAGTTCATATATTGGCCCGTGTGCCTTACATACTGTTTCCCAAACGGTTCATTACGACACACCGTTTGGTTTCACTGCGTCATTAGAAATGTTTAATCACCGATCCCACACATGCGAAAGAATTTAGTGTGTGCTGCATCGCATACGATTACATTTGGCAAGGCCTCTGCATCATGGCTCCCTATCCCCGACGATTTCTGGGTCGTGTGGGAAGGAACCCCGTATCGCACATACTCACTTGGCGACGGTTTCAAACGCCGTTGCGGAAAGGGGTTAAAAACCATTTGTATAGCACATTGCTGTACCAGTGTCCGTCTTGTCCAATTATACTAGGTAGACCATCTTTATGTACTATTGGTGCCGTGATTGATATGAAAGAAGGCAATATTAAATTTTAATTCCCAATAAGAAAAGGTATGGAACACTTCCCTAGAACAAGAATTAATCCACCATGTGAATCAATCATGAGGTCATCCTATGGATCAAAACTAAAGGTGATAATACTTGAATCTATGCATTATGCCTAGCTAGGGGCATAAAACGATAGCACTTCTTGGGAGGCAACCCAATGAATAAAATCTAGTTTTGCCTTTTTCTTTCTGTTCTTGAGTGTTTGCAAAATTATGCCTCTGTTATGATTGTGTTTTTTATGTTTTAATTAGTATTTGTTCCAAGTAAAGCCTTTGGGATAGCTTTGGTGATAGTTGATTTGATCCTATTGAAAAATAGAAACTTTTGCGTCCAGTAACAGAATTGTTTAAATTCACGGAAGCGACGAAAAATTCTGAACCTTCTACACAAGATTGATATACAAATTTCCACTGTTTTCCTAATTTTTCAGAATGTTTGGAGTTAAACAAGTATGAGAACAATTCACATCTTTACAGACTATTCTGTTTTTGACAGATTCTGTTTTCTTTGCATTGTGTGCTTATTTTGATGAATCTATGGATTATATCGGGGGGTATAAGCCTTGGAAAAGTTAGAATACAGTAGATATAATGCAATAACAAAATTTGAATGGGTTTGCATAAGTACTTAAAGTAAAGATTGGTTTTCTTATACTAATAGATCTCACGAAGGTTTTGTTAAGTTTTGTGTGATTGAAGTTTTCAAGTTTTGGGTGAGATCATGATGGATGAAGGAATAAGGAGTGAAAAGATCCTAATCTTGGGGATGCCCCATGGCACCCCAAGTTAATATTCAAGGAGAACCAAGCAACTAAGCTTGGGGATGCCCCGGAAGGCATCCCCTCTTTCTTCTAACGACCATCGCTATTTTATTGGAGCAATATTTTTATTCGTCACATATCATGAGTTTTGCTTCGAGCGTCTTGTATTATATGAGTCTTTGCTTGTCTTTCTTTTTAGTTTGTCACAAGTATCCTTGCTGGACACACATATTTGAGAGAGCCAAAATTATGCCATGATTTGTTAGAATTGCTCTTTATGCTTCGCTTAAATTTTTTGAGCTATGGAATTGCTCTAGTGCTTCACTTATATCTTTTTTAGCATGGTGTGCTTTATTATTTTTGAAGAAATGTTCTCATGATTCACTTAGATCAATTTGAGAGTTAGTAAATTTTTGAAGAAATTCTCTCATGCTTCACTTATATTATTTTGAGAGACGAAAATTTTTATGCTCATGTTCTTCACTTAGATTTATTTGAGCTTGTCAAAAGCAATTGCAATATATGAAAATAGTCCCAAAGTGATAGATATTCAGGAGGGATATAATAAAAACTTTCATGAAGATCATTGGACAAAATAAACTTGATTCTTTGTAATAGTTTTGAGATATGATGACAGTGATATGTGAGTCATGTTGGTGAGTAATTATGCTTTAGTAAGAATATTGGTGTTAAGGTTTGTGATTCCCTATGCAAGCACGAAAGTCAATAGTTATGCAATGAAATTACATCCTACTTATGGTGCATTATTCGGTGTTAGTTATGCTTAATGCTCGCTTATGTGAATTTTTGTTTCTTTGTTGGTTGCTTCTCAATCTTTTTGCTAGCCTCCAATACTAAGTAGAAATACTACTTGTGCATCCAAAATCTTTAAACCCAATTTTGCCATATGAGTCCACCATACCTACCTATATGCGGTATTTCCATGCTGTTTTTAGCAAATTTGTATGTGCCATCTCTAATTTTCAAAATGAATTTCCTTTTTGTGTGCACGTACCGCTCATGAAGCGGCAGGGGGTGGCCAATATTTTCCATGCTAGATGTGTTATTCCCAAGATGAGTGTTTATTCAATTGTCATTGCACGAGAGTACGGCGGTAATAGGGATGCCCAGTCCCGAAATGAAAAAGAAATTTACTTTATGTTGTCAAATAATAAATTCCTTGGAAAGTGTTGGTATGGAAGGCACCCGTAGATACGGTTAGCCATGGATTGTGAAAGAATGGTGGAAAAAGGAATAAACTTTATTTTATGTTTGGGAACCACCTATGATATATCTAGCATGAAAAGTGTTGGGAATTAATCGGTCGTTTTCGTTGACGGGAAAAGTATGCCTCTCAAAAAAAATTATCTCTCAATTTAAGCTTTGAGCTCTGGCACCTCTACAAATCCCTACTTCCCTCTGCGAAGGGCCTATCTATTTACTTTATGCAATTTTTTTTATTTGAGTCTCCATCTTCTCTTATAAAGCACCAACTAGGGAGCACTATGATCATACTTGAGCATTGGATGTAGCTAATATGCGAGTGTGTTTCATGAATGGATCAATGATTGAGCATGATGGGCTAGGGATTACTTTCCTTAGTTTTGATATTTTGAAAGACATGGTTGCTTGTTGATATGCTTGAGTATTGAAATCTTCATCTCAAAACTAGAATATTGCTTTGATGCATATAAAAGTCCAAATGTCCATGCTACAAAAGAAAAGAATATGTGATGAACATGTTAGGCAGCATTCCACATCAAAAATTCTGTTTTTATCATTTACCTACTCGAGGACGAGTAGGAATTAAGCTTGGGGATGCCGATACGTCTCCAACGTATCTATAATTTTTGCTTGTTCCATGTTGTTATATTATCATTTTTGGATGTTTTATATTCATTTTATAGGAACTTTATATCATTTTTTGGGACTAACCTATTGACATAGTGCCCAGTGCCAGTTGCTGTTTTTTGCTTGTTTTTTACTTCGTAGAATATCAGTACCAAACGGAGTCCAAACGTAGCAAAACTTTTTGGAGATTTTTTCTAGCCAGAAGACACCTTGCGGGCCAAGAAAGCACCGGAGGGGAGGCCCATGGGGAGCACAACCCACTAGGGCGCGCCCAGGAGCCCAGGTGCGCCCAGGGGGGTTGTGCCCCCCACTGAGACCTCCTGCACCGCCTCTTCACCCTATAAATTCTCAAATATTCCAGAAACCCTAGGGGAGTCGACGAAACACAATTCCAACCGTCGCAAGTTCCAGAACCACGAGATCCAATCTAACACCATCACGGACGGGTTCATCATCCTCATTGGTGCCTCTCCGATGATGCATGAGTAGTCCACCATAGACCTAAGGGTCCGTAGGCAGTAGCTAGATGGCTTCTTCTCTCTTTTTGATACTCAATACAATGGTCTCTTGGAGATCTATTTGATGTAACTCTTTTTGCGATGTGTTTGTTGGGATCCGATGAACTTTGAGTTTATGATCAGATCTATATCCATTACTATTATTTGAGTCTTCATTGATCTCTTATGTTCATGATTATTTATAGCCTTGTATTTCCTCTTCGAATCTTTGGTTTTGTTAGGCCAACTAGATCGATTTTTCTTGTCATGGGAAGAGGTGCTTTGTGATGGGTTCGATCTTGCGGTGTTCTTTCCCACTGACAGAAGGGGCAGCAAGACACGCATGTATCATTGCTATTAAGGATAACAAGATGGGGGCTATTCCTACATGAATAGATCTCGTCTACATCATGTCATCATTCTTATTGCATTACTCTGTTTCTCCATCAACTTAATACACTAGATGCATGCTGGATAGCGGTCGATGTGTGGAGTAATAGTAGTAGATGCAGGCAGGAGTCGGTCTACTAATCTTGGATGTGATGCCTATATATTGATCATTGCCTTGGATATCATCATAATTATTTGATCTTCTATCAATTGCCCAACAGTAATTTGTTTACCCACCATGTGTTATTTATCGAGAGAAGCCACTAGTGAAATCTACGGCCCCCGGGTCTATTCTTTATCATATTTGCTTTGAGATATATTTTTATTCGCTTTTATTTTCAGATCTATTTTTCCAAAAACCCAAAAATACCTTGCTGCATTTTTTATTACTTATTTTATTTCACGTTTGATCGAGAGCTATTTATCCAATCTATCACAAATTTATCTATCTTTTTACCGGGGAGGATCAAATAGTCTCCCGTCAACTTGCCAAATTCTGGCGCCGTTACCTAGGAGGGATTGACAACCCCTCTTACGCGTTGGGTTGCAAGTATTTGTTCTTTGTGTGCAGGTACCATTTACATAGTGTTCCTTGGTTCTCCTACTGGATTGATACCTTGGTTTCACAATTGAGGGAAATACCTACCGTAGTTGTACTCCATCATCTCTTCCTCTTTGGCGAAATACCGACGCAGTTTCAAGTGACATCAAAAGGTAAAACCCTAGATCTAAGATATGCAGTAAAATCGGTGAAAATTAACCGCAGACAAACTCGAACGAGAAGGACGGAGGCCCGAGTTCGAACTACATGTACCCTAGCTCGGTGGCGTGCAGCAGCTTCGGCGGCGCGGGGAAGAAGATGGCCCGCGGCAACGAGGAAAGACTCTGGTGACCACTTTCCGGCAGTGAAGTGGTGAAGGGGTCGTCGGCGTTGAGCTCAAGGTGGAGCGCTGCGGCGAGGGTTTCGGAGGAGACGGTCGCGAGGAGAAAGAGAAGTGATCTGGAAGAAGGGGGCAGTGCATTTTTTATATGCGAATGGAAATAACCAGACTCGGTGAATCTGATCGAACGGCCTCTATTCAGAGACTATTGCGATTCATGGACAGGATGAGTTGGCAGTTGATGGATTGCACATGGCAACCATCATAAAAGATTGTGGTCCTGACTTGGGCGGGAAACCCCAAATTTTGGACAGCTTTCACCAAAATCGATTAATGTTCGGTCCGAATCTTAATCGTGGTCAAGGACACCAGATAAAGTTTCGTTCCAGATGAATTTGAGCATTTGTAATGGAACAGCATAGACTGGAAGAGATAGAACAGAGGGGAAATAGGGTCCTAGGCATTTCACTCAGACAGATAAACACAAACACCCGAAAGAGTAGCTATGAGAGAAATGCATTCGGACAAACACAAAATCTTCTGATCGAAAAGAAATCTAATGAAAGAAAATTGTGCTGTCGTGACCCACCGTATAAGAACTGTATGACCTCGAGCGTCGCACAATCATCGCGGCACCTAGTTAGTCTAGTTCTTCATTAATGTATTCACTCTCAGAAAGAAAATTTCACTTTGTCGAAATTTTCAAACTCTTCGAGTGTTATGCACCCATTCCTTCTAAGATGTGGAAGTGTTAGCACGGGTGCCGAGTCTAGCTTACTGCACATTTGTGAAGTCCAGGATATTTAGCTCACATAGTAATGCACAGAATCTTTTCTCATCGAGAGGCTTGGTGAAAATATCAGCGAGATTGTCCTTGGTCTTGACGTGATTGATGACAATATCCTCTCGAGCAACATGATCGCGAATGAAATGATGTCTAATGGCAATGTGCTTTGTGTGAGAATGCTACACATGATTATGTGCAATTTTAATGGCACTCTTATTGTCACAGTATAGAGGAATATTCTTGACCTTGATGCCATAATTCTTTAGAGTCTGCTTCATCCACAATAACTGAGTGCAACAAGCACCAGCAGCAATATATTCGGCCTCAGCCATAGAAATAGATACACAATTCTGTTTCCTTGAGGACCAACATACCAAAGATATACCGAGGAAATGGCATGTCGTAGAAGTAGATTTCCTGTCAACCAAGTCACCAGCCCAATCTGAGTCTGAATATCCAACAAGATCAAACTGTGCTCCCTTAGGATAACATAAACCTAAGGTGGGGATGTGAGCCAAATATCTCAGAATGCGCTTGACCGCTTGGTGATGCAATTCTTTCGGTGCAGCTTGATAGTGGGCACACATGCAAACACTCAACATAATGTCAGGTCTGGATGCACATAGGTAGAGAAGAGAACCAATCATTGAACGATAAGCTTTCTGATCGTAATCCTTACCATACACATCTGCATCCAGCTTACCATTCGTGGGCATAGGAGTTTTATAGCCCTTCATTTTGGAATCTTGCATTTTGAACTTCTTCAGCCATTCTTTCAGATATTTCTCCTGATATATGAAAATTCCATTTGCTTGTTGACGAATTTGTAGTTCGAGAAAGAACTTGAGTTCACCCATCATAGACATTTGAGATTTATCGGACATCATTTTCCTGAGCTCTAAGCTGCAGGCATTGTTAGTATAGCCGAATATAATATCATCCACATAGATTTGACATACGAATAGATCATTATCAACAGCATGAGTGAAAAGTGTGGGATCAGTGGATCCTGGCTTGAACCCTTTGTCGAGCAAAAACTTCTTCAAAGTGTCATACCAAGCTCTGGGGGCTTGCTTCAGCCCATATAAAGCTTTCTTCAACCTGACAACTTTGTTAGGAAACTCAGGGTGTTCAAATCTAGGTGGCTGTCTAACATAAACTTCCTCATCAATTTCACCATTGAGGAAAGCACTTTTCACATCCATTTGATAAAGCAAGATATCATTGTAATTTGCATAAGCGAGAAGAATACGAATTGCCTCAAGGCGTGCAACAGGAGCATATGTTTCGCCGAAATCAATACCTTCTACCTGCGTGTACCCTTGAGCAACAAGACGAGCTTTGTTTCTCACCACAATGCCATTTTCATCTTGCTTATTGCGGAAAATCCATTTTGTGCCGATGATATTATGCTTCTTAGGATTTGGTTTGTCAACCAATTCCCACACATCATTTAGTTTGAATTGCACCAACTCTTATTGCATGGCATTCATCTAATCTGGATCATTCATGGCTTCTTCATACTTGGTAGATTCTGCCAATGAAACAAAGGAGAAGCTGCCATAGTAGTTAGCCAAACGAGTGCGTGAACAAGTTGTGGGTCGATAACCTGGATTCTCGAGTTCATCGAGAATTAATGAAGGATCAACTCAATTAGCCACTCGAGGATGAGCATTTTCCTCGTGCTGATCATCATCATTTTCATCAGCATCAGTGTTTGTATCGTCATTCCCTTCAGGATTGCCATTTTGATCGGCATTTGGAATTTGATTGCCATTAGCATTCGGAGGATCATTTGCTTCGGCAGTGGCCTGACAAGTTCTACTTCGAGTCAGAGGAGCATCATCATCCGAAGACTCAGGTGCATTTTCTTCAACTGTCTTGACGCTCCCGATGGCCATTTGGAGAATAGCATCCGAAATCGATGGTTCATCTATCACATTTGGCAGGTGCTCCTTTTGGGAGCTGTTAGATTCATCAAACCGCACATTTACCATTTCCATAACTTTCCTGTGGTGAGAGTTATAAACGCGATAGGTATGCGAGTTTGATCCATAACCAAGAAGAAAACCTTCATGTGCCTTAGGTGCAAACTTGGAAGAATGATTCATATCAAGAATATAGCAAGGTGCGCAAAAAACACATAGATAAGAAACATTCGGTTTCTTGCCAGTGATAAGTTCATATGAAGTTTTCTTAAGGAACTTGTGAAGATAAACACGATTGATAACATGACAAGCAGTGTTAATGGCATCATCCCAGAAGCGAATAGGAGTTTTATACTCATTGAGCATTGTTCTCGCCATTTCAATGAGAGTTCTATTCTTTCTTTCAACAACTTCATTCTGTTGGGGAGTGTATGCAGCAGAGAACTCATGAGTAATACCATTTTCGTCGAGAAATTCATTGATGTGAGTATTTTGAACTCAGTTCCATTATCACTTCTGACATGCTTAATTCGCACATCATATTCATTCTGGGCCTTCTTGGCGAAGCTTTTGAAGATATCTTGGGTGCAAGTTTTGTCTTCGAGAAAGAATACCCAAGTGTATCGAGAGAAATCATCAACAATAACCAGACTGTAATGACTGCCACCAAAGCTTGCATAATTTTGAGGACCAAATAAATCCATATGAAGAATCTCCAGAGGTCTTGTTGTGGTCATAACAGTCTTTGATGAGTGATGCTTCTTGGCTAATTTACCAGCCTCACATGCAGCACAGAGACAATCTTTGTCGAATTTTACATCAGGAATGCCACGAAGATGATTTTTCTTCACCAGGGTCTGCAAATTTCTCATACCTGCATGACCAAGCCTTCGGTGCCACAGCCAACCTTCGGTTGCTTTTGCAAGCAAACAAGTTTGGACTGATGGACCCTTAGAGAAATCCACAATATACAGATCACCTTTTCTAATTCCCTCAAATACGAAGGAATTGTCAAAGGCCATGAAGACAATGCATTTGGATATAGAAAATAGAACTAGCATGCCTAGATCACATAGCTTGCCAACTGACATGAGATTGAATCCAAGAGATTGAACAAGTAAAACATCATCAATGGACTTGTCTTTGGATATAGCAATTTTACCTAGCCCAATTACCTTTCCTTTGTTGTTGTCGCCAAAAGTAATATACTTTAGTAGAGAAGTAGTTAAGTTGGGGTCGACAAACAATGACCTGTCTCCGGTCATATGACTAGTGCATCCACTATCCATTATCCATTCGGTACACCCGGAGACATAGCCCTGCAGAAGAATTAGGCTTTCTTAACCACCCACATCTTTGCAGGTGGCTTCAAAAGAGTAGAGCGAGTAGGATAGGATTTCTTTCAATAAACATAGTTGTTGCTCGAGGAACTGTGAGCGTAATCGAAAGAGTAAGCATTGAAATTCCTTCCAGATGAGTGAGCATAATGATTGAATGAGGTATGCATGTACTCATTCTGTCGAACTTCTTCAAGGAAGTAACGAGCATTTTGAGCCTGCATGGTTAGTAATGTGGTAACAGGTAATGCTTCAATGGTTTTCTTAGGCACCCAAATGGCTTTCTTTGGGGGTCCATTCCTATTGTTTGGTCCAACATAGCGAGCAACAGCCTCACCATGTTGATTTTTGAACAGCTTATAGTTATCCAGAGAATCATCATCTGGATATTCAGGTATGGGACAGTTATGTCCCGACAGTAATGCTGGATTGAGCGTTTTGCTCTTTGCAGGTATCCACATAGTGTGAGGATATTGATGAGGTTCCCAGTAGGTGCCATTTTCATTCAGTTTCCTTTCGAAACCGATGCCTTCTTTCCTGGGATTCTTGTGAAGAATGGATTTCTTCAAAACATCACAAAAGGTTTGATGTCCTTTGAGAGATTTGAACATTCCTGTCTGAAGAAGATCCTTCAACCTAGCATTTTCATCAGAAACAGAACCATTTTCCTCGATGGAGGGGTTAGCATTCACAGCAGATTCAACATTGGATTCAGCATTTGTTCGTTCAAGGCATTTTAAACAGGGTGGCTCAGACACTTCATGTTTCCCTTTGAGCTGTTGGGTGAGAAGAGAATTTTCCTTGATCAAATCCTCATGAGCCTCTCTCAGCGCCTCAAGTTCATGTTTCCTTTTCAGGTAATCATAGGTTAATCTTTCGTGGTCAGCTGAGAGAAAATCATGATGATTTGTCAGTTCTTCCATTCATGACTGGAGAGTAGAATACTCTTCGGTCAATGACTGGTGTTTCTCCATCTCCTCAACCAACAAACCTTCAGATTTCCTGAGGGTTTTCTCAATTTTCTCAAGAGAGTTTTGTTGAATATTAGCAATTTTGATCAACTTAGCATGGTCATCCTCATCAGAAGAATATTGATCACTGGAGTGAACCTTGTGAAGTTTGGAGGATACCTTTTCTTTCGAGGCCTTGGCCATGAAGCAGTAGGCAGGAGTTTCATCATCGCTTGATGGATTCCCGACAAATTTTGATGTAGGGGGCGAAGCATATGCTATGCCAGCCATGCCAGAGTCAGAATCCTCATCGGATTCTTCAGCTTCTTCGGAATCTGATGATTCTTCTTCATCAGAATCCATTTCCTTGCTGATGTATGCTTTGGCCTTGCGAGAGTTACTCTTGCGGTTGGAGGAGGACTTGGAAGGATTCCTTGAGGAAGTTCTTGATGAAGATTTTGAGGTGGAGCTATCCTTCTTCTTGAAGAACTTCTTCGTTTTCTTCTCATCATCGGAGTCATAGTTCTTGCTCTTGCTTTTGCCTCGATAGTTGGACGAATCATATCTTCCACTGGCACGAATTTTAGCTTCCCGGAGAGGGCAGTCCGAAATGAAGTGTCCAGGCGTTTTGCACTTGAAGCAGGTGTATTCTCCAGCAGGTTTTGATGAAGATTTTGAACCACCAGAGTTGCTTGAACCTTTCTTCTGGAACTGGCTCTTCCAGTGAAGACGCTGGAATTTTTTCGTGATCAATGCTAGATCCTTGTTGAGCCTTTCTGGGTCATCTGAATCTTCTTTGGCATTTCCATCGGATGAAGAATCAGCCACAGCCTGGAGAGCATGATTTTTCTGTTGACTTGAGCCATAGAGACCCCTTTTCTCTTCTTCTTGTTCCTCGTGAGTGTTCAGTCTTTCCATGATGTCAGCAAAATTGAGGGATTTGAAATCAGAACATTCACAAATCATGAAGACAAGAGTGTTGAATGAACTGTCAAGTGATCAGAGCAATTTCTTCACAACTTCATGGTCAGTGATGTCTTTGGCGCCGAGACCTTGAAGCTCATTTGCAATGTCACTGACGCGGTCGAAGGTTTGCTGACAGCTTTCATTTCCAATGCGCTTGCAGCGATTGAATTTCACTCAAAGAGTATCAATTCGAGCTTCTTTCTGAGTTGAAACTCCTTCATTGATCTTCTCGAGGACATTCCACATGTGAACCCCAACTCGTGAACCCCAACTGCACCACATTTCACATGTCATCATCTATCGCTCGGAGACGGATCTTCATCTTCTCCTTCCAGAAGGGATAGTCCGTCCCATCGAAGATGGGGATCTTGAGATGCGACTTGTAGCTCACTTAAGACATACTTGAACTCCAAGGTTGTTAGACAAAAATGAGCAGAGTCAAGGAGTACCTTGCTCTGATACCAATTGTAGAAACGAAGTATGTCTACCAGAGGGGGGTGAATGGGAGTTTTACATTTTCTTTGGAAAAATCAAAACTAACAGAACCCAGCAACGAAATGAATGAAAAACAAACTACATCGAGCTAAAACTAAGTACTGAAAGGAAACTAAACATGCATCGAGACAAAACACATGAAGGAAAACATGTCGAATATAAACATGAGTAGAAGATATAACTAGTGGTGCTCGATGGCGACATGGTATTTGTTCGACCAGTTCATCCTTCTGCACAAGGACTACGTCTGGTTGGAGGGGTTGTGACTTAACATGGAAGATAAACTCTCTTCACCCTATTCTCCTCGACAAATGATTAGTCAACGAATGCCGATTACTCGTGGTAGATACTTGAAGGTGATCTCTGAACCTTTACAGACTTCTTCTTCGAGAACCACAATCACTCTTGTTCTCTGAAGAAATTAACACCTAACCGTCCAGAGAGATTGCAGCTCTCAAGAGTAATAGGCGGAGCGTACTGGACTTAGATTCTAGTGATGCTGAACCACTATCTAATTCGTCGGCTCTATGGGTTTTATCTCGGTGGATTTTAAACTCAAATCACTTTGCTCAACAATCTTATCAGAAAAAACGGAGCAGCCACTGGACAAAGCCGGCGCGGGGTGGCTATTTATAGCTGCAGCCTTCCCGAATGGGAAATGACCATTTTGGACACGTGGTCCAGCCAATGGCCAACCGACACGTTTGCAACGGTCGGATTTGGGAGCAATGGTAACATTACTTGAGGAACAAGTAATGCTAACTCCTCGGTCTGAGACAAATCTCTCGCAACGAAGAAGATCTCAGTCTCTTGTTGGCAAGTATTTGCTCGAAACACAAAGAGATTTCTCTCACAACTTTCATAGGATTTGGGTTTAGCATCAGAGAATCAAAGTATTGAATGCTACACCCCTCTTAATAGTACGGTGGTCCTATGACTCAATGAAAAGAAGAAGAATAACGAAATAAATGCTATGTCTTCACTTCGTCTTCAATCTCCTCGAACGCAGTCATTTTCCTCAGACAGGCACCAAACCAATTGCTTCACTTCAGCAATTTTTAGGGGTCACTCTTGTTAACATCATCTTCAGTGATAACATTCGCTACAACACAGGGAGATAATCTTCGTCGTTTGCGTCAAACTCCTCGATATCTCAGGGACCTGTTACTCTGTGTGCACTAGCAAACACATTAGTTCGATACTATTTATGTCAACAAGCTCCAAAACATAAGGGGCCTATCATTGCACCAACACCTCCCTCTACCCCTCTATATATAGGGGGAAGGGAGGAGGAGGGGGTGCCCTAGGGTTTCCCCTAGGGGGGCAGCGGCCACCACAGATGGGGGCGCCCCTAGGGAAACCCTAGGGCGGCTTGCCCCCCAAGCCAGGTGGAGGCAGCCCTAGGGGAGCGCCCCACCTCCACTGGTGATCATGGGATGTGGTGAGGGGGGGGGGCATAGCCCCTTAGTGGGTTGGTGTGCTCCCCCCTTGGCCCATGAGGCCCCCCCAACACTTGTCGGGGGCCCCCGAAACCCCTTTCGGTTCTCCTGGCCATAACCCGGTAACCCCGGAACAATTCTGGGCTCCGATACCCTTCGTCCTATATATCCATCTTCACCTCCACACCATTCCGGAGTTCCTCGTCACGTCCAGGATCTCATTCGGGACCCCAAACATCCTTCGGTTACCACCATAACAACTCAACTATACTTATATCATCATCAAACGTTAAGTGTGTAGACCCAGCGGGTTCGAGAACTATGCAGACATGACCGAGACATCTCTACGGCCAATAACCAATAGCGGGACCTGGATGTCCATATTGGTTCCTACATATTCTACAAAGGTCTTTATCGATCAAACCTCGATGTCCAGGATTCATCTAATCCCGTATGCAGTTCCCTTTGTCTATCGGTATGTTACTTGCCCGAGATTCGATCGTCGGTATCACCATACCTAGTTCAATCTCGTTACCGACCAGTCTCTTTACTCATTCCGTAATACAAGATCCCGTGGCTAACCCATTAGTCACATTGCTTGCAAGCTCATTGTGATGCTGTATTACCAAGTGGGCCCTGAGATACCTCTCCGTCATACGGAGTGACAAATCCCAGTCCTGATCCATGCCAACTCAACAGACACCCTCGGAGATACCTATAGAGCACCTTTATAGTCACCCAGTTACGTTGCGACATTTGGTACCCACAAGGTACTCCTCCGGTGCCAGTGAGTTGCATGATCTCATGGTCATAGGAACATATACTTGACATGCAGAAAACGATAGCAATAAACTTGATACGATCATATGCTACGTTTATAGTTTGGGTCTCGTCCATCACATCATTCTCCTAATGATGTGATCCCGTTATCAAATGACAACTCGTGTGTATGGCTAGGAAACCACAGCCATCTTTGGTCAACGAGCTAGTCTGGTAGAGACTCACTAGGGACATGTTGTTGTCTATGTATCCACACATGCATTTGAGTTTCTGGTCAATACAATTATAGCATGGATAATAAACGATTATCATGAACAAGGAAATATAATAATAACCACTTTATTATTGCCTCTGGGGCATATTTCTTCACGGGAGGAGCAACTAATTTGCCACCTTTCTTGAAGTTTCCCTTCTTTCCCTTGCCTTTCTTGAAACTAGTGGTTTTATTCACGATCAACACTTGATGCTCCTTCTGGATGTCTGACTTAGCGACTTTCAGCATCGCGAACAGCTCGGAGACTGTCTTCTTCATCCCTTGCATGTTATAGTTCAACACAAAGCTCTTGTAGCTAGGTGGTAGCGATTGAAGAACTCTGTCAGTGACAGCCTCTGGCTTGAGCTCAACTCCCAACTCAGCTAGACAGTTGTAGTACCCAGACATTCTGAGTATGTGCTCACTGACAGACCCGTTCTCCTCCATCTTGCAGGCATAGAACTTATCGGAGGTCTCATACCTCTCGATCCGGGCATTCTTCTCAAAGATAAACTTCGACTCCTTGAACATCTCATATTCTCCATGACATTCAAAACGCCTTTGAAGTCCCTGTTCTATAGCATGGCGCACTGAACTATTGAGTAGTTATCAACACGCAACTGCCAGGAATTCACAACGTCCACAGTCGCTGGAGGGGGTGGCGCACCAAGCGGTGCATCAAGGACATAAGACTTTTCGGCGGTCGTGAGGATAATCCTTAGATTACGGGCCCAGTCTACAAAGTTGCTTCCATCATCTTTCAGATTAACTTTCTGTAGGAACACATTGAAATTCAGGGGAGCTACTGCGCGAGCAATTGATCTACAACATAAATTTGCAAACATAACTTAGACTATTGTTCAAGATAATGAGTTCAGTTAATCATATTACTTAAGAACTCCCACTCATATCAACATCCCTCCAGTCGTCCGAGTGTAACATGATCCAAATTCACCAACCCAAGTCCGATCATCACGTGAGATGAGGTGGTTTCAATGGTGAACATCTCCATGTTGATCATATCTAATATATGACTCATGTTCGACCTTTCGGTATCTTGTGTTCCGAGGCCATGTCTGTACATGCTAGGCTCGTCAAGTTTAACCCAAGTGTTCCACATGTGCAAAACTGGCTTGCACCCGTTGTATGCGAACGTAGAGTCTATCACACCCGATCATCACGTGGTGCTTCGAAACGACGAACTTTCGCAATGGTGCACAATTGGGGAGAACACAATTTTATCTTGAAATTTTAGTAAGAGGTCACCTTATAATGCTACCGTCATCCTAAGCAAAATAAGATGCATAAAAGGATTAACATCACATGCAAATCATAAGTGACATGATATGGCCATCATCTTGTGCTTTTGATCTCCATCTGCAAAGCACCGGCATGATCTCCATCATCACCGGCATGACACCATGATCTCCATCATCGTGTCTCCATCGGGGTTGTCACGCCAACCATGCTTCTACTACTATTGCTATGGTTTAGCGATAAAGTAAAGCATTACATAGCACATAATGATTGACACGCAGGTCATACAATAATTAAGACAACCCTATGGCTCCTGCCGGTTGTCGTATTCATCGACATGGAAGTCGTGATTAACTATACAAAACATGATCATCTCATACATCAAATATATCTCATCATGTCTTTGGCCATATCATATCACAACATACCCTGCAAAAACAAGTTAGATGTCCTCTAATTGTTGTTGCATGTTTTACGTGGCTGTTATGGGTATCTAGCAAGAATGATTCTTACCTACGCAAATCCCCAATGGTGATATGCAAGTTGCTATTTAACCTTCTACAAGGACCGCCTTTGTCGAATCCGATTCAACTAAGGTGGGAGAGACAGACACCCACCAGCCATCTTTATGCAACATGTTGCATGTGAGTCGATGGAACCAGTCTTATGTACGTGGACATGTAAAGTTGGTCTGGGCCGCTTCATCCGACAATACCGCTAAATCAAGAAAAGACCAAGGAAGGAAGCAATCAGAATATTAACACCCACAAACTCCTTTGTGTTCTACTCATGATGTCATCTATGCATAGACCTAGCTCATGATGCCACTGTTGGGGAACGTTGCATGGGAAACAAAAAATTTCCTACGCTCACCAAGATCAGTCTAGGAGATGAACATCTACAAGAGGAGAGTTTGCATCTACATACCCTAGTAGATCGCTAAGCGGAAGCATTAAGAAATGAGGTTGATGTAGTTGAACGTCTTCGCGATCCAATCAAGATCCGTCCCGCGAACTCCTGATCCAAGCGCCGAATGGACGGCACCTCCGCGTTCAACACACGTATGGCTTGATGACGCCTTCACCTCCTCGATCCAGCGAGCGATGGTGAAGTAGTATCTTGAGTCCTCCGGCAGCACGACGGTGTGGCGGCGGTGGTGGTGGAGCAATCTCGGCAGAGCTTCGCTAAGCTATGCAGAGAGAGAGAGAGGAACTACGAGGGAGAGGGAGGGCAGCGCCGTGGCATAGATCGGTGCGGCTGCCCTCCCTCTACCCCTCTATATATAGGGGGAAGGAAGGAGGAGGGGGCGCCCTAGGGTTTCCCCTAGGGTGGGCGGCCGCCACCATAGATGGGGGCGCCCCTAGGGAAACCCTAGGGCGGCTTGACCCCCAAGCCAGGTGGAGGCAGCCCTAGTGGAGCGCCCCACCTCCTGTGGTGATCGTGGGATGGGGTGAGGGGGGCGTACAACCCCTTAGTGGGCTGGTGGGCTCCCTCCCCTTGGCCCATGAGGCCCCCCCCCCCAACACTTGCGGGGGGCCTCCGAAACCCCTTTCGGTTCTCCTGGCCATAACCCGGTAACCCCGGAACAATTCCGGGCTCCGATACCCTTCGTCATATATATCAATCTTCACCTCCGGACCATTCCAGAGTTCCTCGTCACGTCCGGGATCTCATCCGGGACCCCGAACAATCTTCGGTTACCACCATAACAACTCAACTATACTTATACCGTCATCAAACGTTAAGTGTGTAGACCCTGCGGGTTCGAGAACTATGCAGACATGACCGAGACATCTCTACGGCCAATAACCAATAGCGGGATCTGGATGTCCATATTGGTTCCTACATATTCTACGAAGATCTTTATCGGTTGAACCTCGATGTCCAGGATTCAGCTAATCCCGTATGCAGTTCCCTTTGTCTATCGGTATGCTACTTGCCCGAGATTCGATCGTCGGTATCACCATACCTAGTTCAATCTCGTTACCGTCAATTCTCTTTTCTCGTTCCGTAATACAAGATCCTGTGGCTAACCCTTTAGTCACATTGCATGCAAGCTCATTGTGATGCTGTATTACCGTGGGGGCCCTGAGATACCTCTCCGTCTTACGGAGTGACAAATCCCAGTCTTGATCCATGCCAACTCAACAGACACCCTCGGAGATACCTGTAGAGCACCTTTATAGTCACCCAGTTACGTTGCGATGTTTTGTACACACAAGGTACTCTTCCGGTGCCAGTGAGTTGCATGATCTCATGGTCATAGGAACATATACTTGACATGTAGAAAACGATAGCAATAAACTTGATACGATCATATGCTCCGTTTATAGTTTGGGTCTCGTCCATCACATCATTCTCCTAATGATATGATCCCGTTATCAAATGACAACTCATGTCTATGTCTAGGAAACCAGAGCCATCTTTGATCAACGAGCTAGTCCGGTAGAGGCTCACTAGGGACATGTTGTTGTCTATGTATCCACACATGCATTTGAGATTCTGGTCAATACAATTATAACATGGATAATGAACGATTATCATGAACAAGGAAATATAATAATAACCACTTTATTATTGCCTCTAGGGCATATTTCCAACATGTTGAGCCCGGATTCCAAAAAATGGCTTCAGGCCATGAAATCCGAGATAGGATCCATGTATGGGAACAAAGTATGGACTTTGGTGGACTTTCCCGATGATCAGCAAGCCATTGAGAATAAATGGATCTTTAAGAAGAAGACAAATCCTGATGGTAATGTTACCGTCTATAAAGCTCGACTTGTCGCAAAGGGTTTTCAACAAGTTCAAGGGGTTAACTACGATGAGACTTTCTCACCCGTATCGATGCTTAAGTCTGTTAGTATTATGTTAGCTATTGCCGCATTTTATGATTATGATCAAGGAGCATGATTTATTTATTGATTGTCTTCCTTATGAGTGGCGGTCGGGGATGAGCGATGGCCTTTTCCTACCAATCTATCCCCCTAGGAGCATGCGTGTAGTACTTTGTTTCGATAATTAATAGAATTTTGCAATAAGTATGTGAGTTCTTTATGACTAATGTTGATTCCATGGATTATACGCACTCTCACCCTTCCACCATTGCTAGCCTCTCTAGTACCGTGCAACTTTCGCCGGTGCACTACACCCACCATATACCTTTCCTCAAAACAGCCACCATACCTACCTATTATGGCATTTCCATAGCCATTCCGAGATATATTGCCATGCAACTTCCACCGTTCCGTTTATTATGACACGCTTCATCATTGTCATACTGCTTTGCATGATCATGTAGTTGACATAGTATTTGTGGCAAGGCCACCATTCATATTTTTTATACATGACTCTCTTGATAATTGCACATCCCGGTACACCGCCGGAGGCATTCATATAGAGTCATATTTTGTTCAAAGTATCGAGTTGTAATTCTTGAGTTGTAAGTAAGTAAAAGTGTGATGATCATAATTATTACAGCATTGTCCCATGTGAGCAAAGGATGATGGAAGCTAAGATTCCCTCACAAGTTGGGACGAGTCCCTGGAATTTACAAAAAATAAAAGAGGCCAAAAGAAGCCCAAATAAAAAAAGAGAAAAGAAAAAAAATGAGAGAAAAGAGAGAAGGGGCAATGCTACTATCCTTTTACCACACTTGTGCTTCAAAGTAGCACCATGATCTTTATGATAGAGAGTCTCCTATTTTGTCACTTTCATATACTAGTGGGATCTTTTCATTATAGAACTTGGCTTGTATATTCCAATTATGGGCTTCCTCAAATTGCCCTAGGTCTTCATGAGCAAGCGAGTTGGATGCACACCCACTTAGTTTCATTTTGAGCTTTCATAAACTTAAAGCTCTAGTTCATCCGCGGCATGGCAATCCCTACTCACTCACATTGATATCTATTGATGGGCATCTCCATAGCCCATTGATACACCTAGTTGATGTGAGACTATCTCCTTCTTTTTGTCTTTTCTCCACAACCACCATATTCTATTCCACCTATAGTGCTATATCCATGGCTCACGCTCATGTATTGCGTGAAAGTTGAAAAGGTTTGAGAACATCAAAAGTATGAAACAATTGTTTGGCTTGTCTTCGGGGTTGTGCATGATTTAATACTTTGTGTGATGAAGATGGAGCATAGCCAGACTATATGATTTTGTAGGGATAACTTTCTTCGGCCATGTTATTTTGAGAAGACATGATTGCTTTATTAGTATGCTTGAAGTATTATTGTTTTCATGTCAATATTAAACTTTTGTTTTGAATCTTATGGATCTGAATATTCATGCCAAAATAAAGAAAATTACATGGATAAATATGTTAGGTAGCATTCCACATCAAAAATTATGTTTTTATCATTTACCTACTCGAGGACGAGTAGGAATTAAGCTTGGGGATGCTTGATACGTCTCCAACGTATCTATAATTTTTTATTGTTCCATTCTATTATATTATCTGTTTTGGATGTTTTATATGCATTAATATGCTATTTTATATTATTTTTGGGACTAACTTATTAACCTAGAGCCCAGTGCCATTTTCTATTTTTTCCTTATTTTTGAGTTTTACAGAAAAGGAATATCAAACGGAGTGCAAACGGAAGAAAACTTTCGCGATGATTTTTCTTGGACCAGAAGACACACGTGGAACTTTGAGGCCAAGTCAGAAGAGTCCCGAGGGCTCCACAAGCCCTGAGGGCGTGCCCTAGGGGGTGCCCCTGGCTTGTGGGCCCTCCGGGAGTCCGCCGACCTCCCTCTCAGCTCTATAAATCCTCAAATATTCCCAAACGACCAGAGGCATCCACCAAAATACTTCTCCGCCGCAGTAACCTTCTGTACCCATGAGATCCCATCTTGGGGCCTTTTCCGGCATCCTGCCAGAGGGGGATTCGATCACGAAGGGCTTCTACATCAACTCTATTGCCCTTCTGATGAAGCGTGAGTAGTTTACCTCAGACTTACTGGTCCATAGCTAGTAGCTAGATGGCTTCTTCTCTCTCTTTGATTCTCAATACCATGTTCTCCTCGTTGTTCTTGGAGATCTATCCGATGTAATATTCTTTTGCGGTGTGTTTGTCGAGATCCGATGAATTGTGGATTTATGATCAGTTTATCTATGAATATTATTTGAATCTTCTCTGAATTCTTATATGCATGATTTGATATCTTTGTATTTCTCTTCGAATTATCGGTTTGGTTTGGCCAACTAGATTGGTTCTTCTTGCAATGGGAGAGGTGCTTAGTTTTGGGTTCAATCTTGCGGTGTCCTCACCAAGTGAAAAAGTAGGGGTAGCGAGGCACGTATTGTATTGTTGCCATCAAGGGTAAAAAGATGGGGTTTTCATCATATTGCTTGAGTTTATCCCTCTACATCATGTCATCTCACTTAAGGCGTTACTCCGTTCTTATGAACTTAATACTCTAGATGCATGCTGGATAGCGGTCGATGTGTGGAATAATAGTAGTAGATGCAGAATCATTTCGGTCTACTTGACACGGACGTGATGCCTATATGCATAATCATTGCCTTGGATATCGTCATAACTTTGTGCGTTTCTATCAATTGCTCGACAGCAATTTGTTCACCCACCGTATTATTTGCCTTCAAGAGAGAAGCCTCTAGTGAAACCTATGGCCCCCGGGTCTATTTTCCATCATATATTTTGAGATCTATAAACCAAAATACCCAAAAATACCTTGCTGCAATTTATTTACTTTTATTTTGTTTCATGTTTTAGTAAGCTTTTATATATATCTCTATCAGATCTCACCTTTGCAAGTGACCGTGAAGGGATTGACAACCCCTTTATCGCATTGGGTGCAAGTGTTTGATTGTTTGTCCAGGTGCATAGATTGGAGACTGGCGTGTGTCTCCTACTGGATTGATACCTTGGTTCTTAATTGAGGGAAATACTTATCTCTACTTTGCTGTATCACCCTCTTCTCTTCAAGGGAAAAACCAACGCAAGCTCAAGAAGTAGCAGGAAGAATTTCTGGCGCCGTTGCCGGGGAGATCTACATCAAGCCTACCAAGTACCCACCATAAACTCTCATCTCTTGCATTATATTATTTGCCATTTGCCTCTCATTTTCCTCTCCCCCACTTCTAAAAGGATTTCAGAAAAACAGAAAAAGATTTGCCCTTTCATTCGCCCTTCTTCCATTCGTCTTTTTGTTTGCTTTTCGTTGGCTCGTTTGCTAGATTGTTTTGTTGCCATCATGTCTGAATCTGGGGAGTTTATCGTAGAAAAAGATAGCAATAATCTTGATGGAAGTTTTAATGATGTTGCCAATAATGATCCTCATGGGGAAGAACCCACTATTATTCATACTAAAAAACTCCGTGTAGGTAGCGGTAATATTATTGGAAAAGGTGTTATTCAAGATTTCTTTACTTGTGCCAGTACTTTACCTATGTTTGGAGGGTCAATTCTGAATAAAACAATTAGCCTTGCGGATGCGATATCTTTTCTTATAGCTGAATTTGAAAGACAATTTGTTCACATGCATCCATGCATACAAAGGCTTTTACTAGAATTTTCCAATATTCATGATCCCTCTGTTAAACGTGTCACCACTATATTTCTAGCTCATGAATTTAGATTTATCATGAAAGAGGCCGGTGAAATATTTGCTCATTATAATATTAATGGTGGTTGTCCCCCTATAGAAGAGGTCCTTTTTAATCAACAAGAAACTAGGAGATTACAATCTCCGGATTATGCTGCTTACAATGAAAACCTAAGAAAGAAAGTCCCTACCGATGTTTTGATTGATAAAATTTCAGAGCTCAATGACAATTTTGCTATACAAAATACTGGATTAGGGTTTGTGCTTAGGGATAGACTTAGGGATTTTAATCAAAGGAACGTTTACAATGAAGAAATAATTATCAAATACAAAGGACCGAAGGAGGAACCAATTCCTCCCAAACTTGATCTTATAGATCCATACCCTATCAAATTTAGCCCTTTTGATTATTTTTGTTTGCCACAAAGAAAGCTTGCTGCCGAGAGGAGGGAATATGAGATGAGCATGGATGATCTCCCTCACTTCTATTACAATACCTAGATCTATGTTTTATGCCTAGCTAGGGGAGTTAAACAATAGCGCTTGTTGGGAGGCAACCCAATTTTATTTTTATTTTATTTTGTTTTTGGTTATTTTTTTTCAATAAATACACATTATTACCTCTGTAGTAATTGTGTTTTGGTGTTTTAATTAGTGTTTGAGCCAAGTAAGACCTTTGGGATGGCTTACGGTGATAGCTGGTTTGATCTTGCTGAAAAACAGAAACTTTTGCGTCCAGCAGAATTGTTTAAATTCACTGGGCGTCGAAAAACCCTGAATTTTTTACAAAATATTTATACACAAATTTCCTCTGCTGTCCTAATTTTTCAGACCTTTTATGGTTACATAAGTATTAGAACAATTCAGATCTTCACAGACTGTTCTGTTTTTGACAGATTCTGTTTTCTATGTGTTGTTTGCTTATTTTGATGAATCTATGGGTAGTATCGGGGGGTATGAACCATGGAGAAGTTGGAATACTATAGATATTACACCAATATAAATAAAGAATGAGTTCACAACAGTACCAAAAAGTGGTGATTTATTTTCTTATACTAACGGATCTCATGAGTTTTCTGTTGAGTTTTGTGTTGTGAAGTTTTCAAGTTTTGGGTAAAGATTTGATGGACTATGGAATAAGGAGTGGCAAGGGCCTAAGCTTGGGGATGCCCCAGATGGCATCCCCTCTTTCCTCTTCGTATATCGGTAAATTTATTTGAGGCTATATTTTTATTCACCACATGATAAGTGTTTTGCTTGCAGCGTCTTGTATGATATGAGTTTTAGCTTTTTAGTTTGCCACAATCATCCTTGCTGCACACACCTTTTGAGAGGGACACGCATGAATTGTGAATTTATTAGAATACTCTATGTGCTTCACTTATATCTTTTGATCTAGATAATTTTGCTCTAGTGCTTCACTTATATCTTTTTCGAGCACGGCGGTGGCTTTATTTTATAGAAATTATTGAACTCTCTTGCTTCACTTATATTATTCTGAGAGTCTCTCTAAACAGCATGGTAATTTGCATAGGTTATGAATTTAGTCCTAATTTTATGGGCATCAAAGAGGGATAAATAAAAACTTTCATATAAAGAGCATTGAATACTATGAGAAGTTTGATTCCTTATGATTGTTTTGAGATATAAAGATGGTGATATTAGAGTCATGCTAGTGAGTAATTGTGGATTGGTAGAAATACCTGTGTTAAAGTTTGTGATTCCCGTAGCATGCACGTATGGTGAACCGTTATGTGATGAAGTCGGAGCATGATTTATTTATTGATTGTCTTCCTTCTGAGTGGCGGTCGGGGACGATCTATGGTATTTTCCTACCAATCTATCCCCCTAGGAGCATGCGTGTAGTACTTTGTTTCGATAACTAATAGACTTTTGCAATAAGTATGTGAGTTCTTTATGACTAATGTTGAGTCCATGGATTATACGCACTCTCACCCTTCCACCATTGCTAGGCTCTCTAGTACCGCGCAACTTTCGCCGGTGCACTACACCCACCATATACCCTTCCTCAAAACAGCCACCATACCTACCTATTATGGCATTTCCATAGCCATTCCGAGATATATTACCATGCAACTTCCACCGTTCTGTTTATTATAACACGCTTCATCATTGTCATATTGGTTTGCATGATCATGTAGTTGACATAGTATTTGTGGAAAGGCCACCATTCATATTTTTTATACATGTCTCTCTTGATAATTGCACATCCCTGTACACCGCCGGAGGCATTCATATAGAGTCATATTTTGTTCTAAGTATCGAGTTGTAATTCTTGAGTTGTAAGTAAATAAAAGTGTGATGATCATCATTATTAGAGCATTGTCCCATGTGAGGAATGGATGATGGAAGCTATGATTCCCTCACAAGTTGGGATGAGTCTCCGGACTTTACAAAAAATAAAAGAGGCGAAAAGAAGCCCAAATAAAAACATAGAAAAGAAAAAAATGAGAGAAAAGAGAGAAGGGGCAATGCTACTATCCTTTTACCACACTTGTGCTTCAAAGTAGCACCATGATCTTCATGATAGAGAGTCTCCTATTTTGTCAGTTTCATATACTAGTGGGAATTTTTCATTATAGAACTTGGCTTGTATATTCCAATTATGGGCTTCCTCAAATTGCCCTAGGTCTTCATGAGCAAGCGAGTTGGATGCACACCCACTTAGTTTCTTTTTGAGCTTTCATAAACTTATAGCTCTAGTGCATCAGTTGCATGGCAATCCCTACTCACTCACATTGATATCTATTGATGGGCATCTCCATAGCCCGTTGATACACCTAGTTGATGTGAGACTATCTCCTTCTTTTTGTCTTCTCCACAACCACCATATTCTATTCCACCAATAGTGCTATATCCATGGCTCACACTCATGTATTGCGTGAAAGTTGAAAAGGTTTGAGAACATCAAAAGTATGAAACAATTGTTTGGCTTGTCATCGGGGTTGTGCATGATTTAATACTTTGTGTGATGAAGATAGAGCATAGCTAGACTATATGATTTTGTAGGGATAACTTTCTTTGGCCACGTTATTTTGAGAAGACATGATTGATTTATTAGTATCCTTGAAGTATTATTGTTTTGATGTCAATATTAAACTTTTGTTTTGAATCTTATGGATCTAAATATTCATGCCACAATAAAGAAAATTACATGGATAAATATGTTAGGTAGCATTCCACATCAAAAATTATGTTTTTATCATTTACCTACTCGAGGACGAGCAGGAATTAAGCTTGGGGATGCTTGATACGTCTCCAACGTATCTATAATTTTTTATTGTTCCATGCTATTATATTATCTGTTTTGGATGTTTTATATGCATTAATATGCCATTTTATATTATTTTTGGGACTAACTTATTAACCTAGAGCCCAGTGCCAGTTTCTATTTTTTCCTTGTTTTTGAGTTTTACAGAAAAGGAATATCAAACGGAATAAAACTTTCGCGATGATTTTTCTTGGACCAGAAGACACACGTGGAACTTGGTGGCCAAGTCAGAAGAGTCCCGAGGGCTCCACAAGCCCTCAGGGCGCACCCTAGGGGGCGCGCCCCCTGGCTTGTGGGCCCCCCGGGAGTCCACCGACCTCCCTCTCAGATCTATAAATCCTCAAATATTCCCAAACGACCAGACGCATCCACCAAAATACTTTTCCGCCGTCGTAACCTTCTGTACCCGTGAGATCCCATCTTGGGGCCTTTTCTGGCATCCTACCGGAGGGGGATTCGATCACGGAGGGCTTCTACATCAATTCTATTGCCCTTCCGATGAAGCGTGAGTAGTTTACCTCAGACCTACGGGTCCATAGCTAGTAGCTAGATGGCTTCTTCTCTCTCTGTGATTCTCAATACCATGTTCTCCTCGTTGTTCTTGGAGATCTATCCAATGTAATATTCTTTTGCGGTGTGTTTGCCGAGATCCGATGAATTGTGGATTTATGATCAATTTATCTATGAATATTATTTGAATCTTATCTGAATTCTTATATGCATGATTTGATATCTTTGTATTTCTCTTCGAATTATCGGTTTGGTTTGGCCAACTAGATTGGTTCTTCTTGCAATGGGAGAGGTGCTTAGTTTTGGGTTCAATCTTGCGGTGTCCTCACCCAGTGACAAAGTAGGGGTAAGGAGGCACGTATTGTATTGTTTCCATCAAGGGTAAAAAGATGGGGTTTTCATCATATTGCTTGAGTTTATCCCTCTACATCATGCCATCTTACTTAAGGCGTTACTGTGTTCTTATGAACTTAATACTCCAGATGCATGCTGGATAGCGGTCGATGTGTGGAGTAATAGTAGTAGATGCAGAATCGTTTCGGTCTACTTGACACAGATGTGATGCCTATATGCATAATCATTGCCTTGGATATCGTCATAACTTTGCGCTTTTCTATCAATTGCTCAACAGTAATTTGTTCACCCACCATATTATTTGCCTTCAAGAGAGAAGCCTCTAGTGAAACCTATGGCCCCCGGGTCTATTTTCCATCATATATTTTGAGATCTATAAACCAAAAAACCCAAAAATGCCTTGCTGCAATTTATTTACTTTTATTTTGTTTTACGTTTTAGTAAGCTTTTATATCTATCTCTATCAGATCTCACCTTTGCAAGTGACGTTGAAGGGATTGACAACCCCTTTATCGCGTTGGGTGCAAGTGTTTGATTGTTTGTGCAGGTGCATAGATTGGAGACTTTCGTGTATCTCCTACTGGATTGATACCTTGGTTCTTAACTGAGGGAAATACTTATCTCTACTTTGCTGCATCACCCTCTCCTCTTCAAGGGAAAAACCAACGCAAGCTCAAGAAGTAGCAGGAAGAATTTCTGGCGCCGTTGCCGGGGAGATCTACATCAAGCCTACCAAGTACCCAGCATAAACTCTCCTCTCTTGCATTACATTATTTGCCATTTGCCTCTCGTTTTCGTCTCCCCCACTTCTAAAACGATTTCAGTAAAGTACAAAAAGATTTGCCCTTTTATTCTCCCTTCTTCCGTTCATCTTTTTGTTTGCTCGTTTGCTAGATTGGTTTGTTTCCATCATGTCTGAATCTGGGGAGTTTATCGTTGAAAAAGATAGCAATAATCTTGATGGAAGTTTTAATGATGTTGCCAATAATGATTGTAACACCCCTATGTAACAAGCACTGTGACACTCTGGTAAGTATGCCAAGTCATCTCAATTTGTAGTGCCTAATCACTTTGGTTAATAATTCAATTCAAATTCTATTCTGAAAATCAACTCAAAATTCTAAAGTGAAATATGAAGTTGCTCAAACACTGTTGAAAAAATGTTCACTAAACAACAAATAATCCAGAAGCAATTATAAAAATATTAACAAAGATGATTGAGTTAGCTAAGTGACTCAAACTACATGAAACAGCACCAAAACAGAATTATTTAATCCATTTATAATAATATCGAATTCAAATAAAATCCTACATTGCCCAAACAAGTTTTTGGTGAAAGCTAATAATGCACTGTAATATTTGGGCCAAGTTTCATATTTTTCAAAAGTGCATAAGTGGCCTAAATAATTACCTAACAGAAAAGAAATAAAGAAAAGGCAAAACAGAAACAAGAAAATAAAATGAGGCACTATGCACTGGGCCTAAGTGCATAGTGCCCCGAAACCGGCCCAGCTGGCCCATCTTCTTCTCTCTCCCTCGCGTGTCAACCCCTCCATGGCTGTGTCGGCGCGCGCCGGCCGCAGCTCGACACACCGACGCCACCGACGCCGCAAGGGGATAAGGTAGAGCCCCGTCCATCTCCCCTGGTCCTTCTCATCCACTCGCCGCTCCTCCCTCGTCTCTTCCTCGCTCGCATTCGCCCTTTCCCCCTCTGATCCGAGCGCCATCGCCGCCGTCCTCGCTCATCCTCGCGGCCACCGAGCTTCGTTCGCCGCTCCGCCGTGTCCAGCGTCACCGCCACGACCTCGGGCGCCGTTGATTGGGGCCGGGAAGCTCTACGTCGAGCGGATCGAGCTGCCCCTCTTCAACCTGGACTCCGGTGATCTCCGGCGTCCCCAACTTCTCGGCTGCTCCTAAACCATCGCCGGGCCACCGTGTGCCTCCGCTGTGAGCTCCCCCTCCTTCCCCATCTCTCTGTTCGCTCCGCACGCGCGCGCTAGCTGTTTTTCCACGGTGCCCAAACACGTCGCCGTCGAGCTCTTCACCGCCGTGGTCACAACCGCTGCCGTGCTCACCTGAACCCACCAGCGAGCTCTTGGTGCTCCCAGGAGCATGACGCACTTACCTGCACGCCTCCCCGTGCCCTCTAGCCCCTAGCTCGACGAGCGCCCGAATGCGCCTCCGCCCACGCTCGTCGCCGGCGTGCTTCCGATGACCAAATGGTCACGGGGCTGAGCCCGTTGAGCTCAATGCGTCGCGCAACACCTCCCCAGCCCTTCCATTCACATTGTTGCGCGTTGATTCACTGTCTCCGTCGCGCACCCGCAAGCACCGCCGCCTCCGCTGCTCGCCGGCGCCATTTCCGGCCATCCCTGCTTCGACCAGTACCACCACGAGAGGCGCGACACCGCCAGCAGTCGAACGCAAGTTGTCGCGCCGCATTTGAGCCCGTGTACGCAGAACCCGAGCGTCTCCGGCGAGCTCCGCCGTGTTTTTGGTCGCCGGAGCAACTCCGGTGACCGTCGCTGACGTGGCATGACAGGTGGGGCCCCTGAGACGCTGACGCTGGGCCCCACGAGTCCCCGTTGAATGGGTTGACCTAGTCAACGTGCTGACTAGGCAACCCCAGCCACTGACATGCGGGGCCCAGGTTATATTTAGCCTAATTAAGAGTTTTATAATTAAAAACTAATTAGATTAGCCTAATTACCCACTGACGTATGGGGCCCACCCCTATAATTAGCTTATTAAGTCAGTTTAATTCACTGTTAAAATAACAGAGGTTGACACGTGGGTCCTACACGACCCACAGCAGGTTTGACCAGTCAGCGTCTCTGTTGACTGCTGACGTCATCCACTCCTAATACTGACGTCATATTTCCTTTTCTATTAAATAAAAGTAATTCCAGAAAATCATTTAAATCTTTAAAAATTTGTAACTTTTAAACCGTAGCCCAGATCGAAAAACTTAAAACATCAAAGTTGATCAGAACGACGAGACGAATCTAATCGTGTCGTCTGTTTCGATGCCGGAACCCCCTACGTAGGTGAACCCACAACTTCGAGGCCGTCACCGGTAGATAAATAGTGCTTATACACCGGTTGATAAATCCAACTCTAATCCTAAAACAACTAAAATGACTTAGGTGCATCTTTAGGCAACCCTGCACTGCATCTTAGCATAGCATGCCCTGTATTGCATCGTTTACCATGCATTTATATGTTTCTTTCCCCTCTTCTCTCTCGGTAGACCCCGACGTCGACGTAGCTCCCGAGACCGACGCACCTCCGGAGGTCGACTACGCTCCTGACGACCAGACCCTTGCCACCGAGCTTCCAGGCAAGCACCCCCCTTTTGAGCATTCCGATATCGCCCACTCTCTTCCCTCTTATGCTTGCATTAGAAGTTACTGCTGCTGCTGTTATCCTATTTCTACTACATAGCCTGTTTATTGTAACCTGCTATTGTTACCTGCCTGCTTATCCTAAACTGTTTAGTATAGGTTGGGTAGAGACCTAGCAGAGACCCCACTGTATCCCAACTACCCCGCTAGATTAACAGAAGACCCGAGCAACGGGATCAAAGACCAGGCCCCAGCACCGCACATCACTTTCCCTTAGTTGCTCGACACTACTGGGTTACTATCGAGTGCCGAGGGTGATACCTCGACAGCACTTCTGATGATAACCTTGTAGGTTAGTTAATCAGGCGTGGTCAGCGAGGGTGATTCCTCCTACACCACCCCCGATAACGACACCATCGCGCAACTCCTCAAGAGTGGACCTCGAGGGTGATTCCTCCTCCGTTCACCTTGATGTTTACGTCAGGTGGGAGTCCAACGAGGGTGATGCCTCGGATTCCTTCTTGATATGGTAGCCACACGGATGCCTTTACTTTATTGTTGACACTGTTTAAACTGGATAAAGACGGGTCGGCCCTAAGGGGTACCCGCACGAGATTATGATGAGAGAGAAATGGAGTCGGGTGGACCTAGATGGTGCCCGAGAGTTGAACACGAGGCGTGGCCGGGCATTCCTAGCCCTTGCCGCAAGTCCTCAAGACGGGGCGACGGGGTCACATCTTTCGTGAGTCTCCGCTTGTTACTGCACTACCAACACACTAACGGTTTGGATATTTGATCCGAGGGGCCTCTGGCCTGATAGCACTAACCATCACGTGGGCATAGTATGGGCGTTCTGCGTTGTATACATCAGCCGAAGTTCTATAGATGTCAGCGAGGAGCGGCCCGCTTTGGATTGGACTGGTTAAGCCCGCGCTTGTATTAAGGGGGCTAGGTCTGCATCCGGAGTGTCCTCGCAACGTGCAGGGTTCCCAGGGCGAAGGCCCAAGACCCCTGGGGGCATAGGTTAATCTGGCGTGCTGACCTCTCTTTAGAGCCTAGGTCGGGTTGTGGCGTGTTGCTTAGCCGAGGCCGTGCATGACCCAGTAAAGTGTGTCCGGCCGGAGTTAAGCGAGCGTGGTGGGTAAGTTGGTGCACCCCTGCAGGGAAGAACTAATCTATCGATAGCCTTTCTTACGGTAACGGACACTCGGAGTTGTATCCCGATCGGTACAACTAGAACTGGTGACTTGAGATGAAATGAATAGTATGGCTCTGGGATTGCTTTCTCGCAAGGAGTCGAGAAAGGATCTCTGGGCGAGGTTGATGATATTACTACTACTTTACATTATGTTAAACTGCACTCTTCTAATGCTGCAAGACCGATGAAGATGCTTGAAGATGCTAGTCTTCGATAGGACTAGGCCTTCCTCTCTATTCTGGCATTTCTGCAGCCTAGTCCACACATACAGCCCTCCTTTGAAAATGTTGCATATGTAGTGTAGATCCTTGCTTGCTGAGTACTTCGGATGAGTACTCATGTTTGCTTTACTTTCTTTTTCTCCCCCATATCCAATTGTCGCAACCAGATGATGGAGCCCCTGAGCCAGCTGCCCCCGCCAACGGCTACTACTACTACTACCCTCCCGGCGAGTACTACTACGAGGAGCCGACCGACGACCATGAGTAGGATTCGGTGGGTCCTAGGCAGGAGGCCTACGCCTTTCGATCGTATTGTTTTATTTTGCCCCGCCTTTCTAAAGGCCTATCTGTAATTCTGCTATATCTGTACCCAGATATCTGATGCTTCCGCTGACACTTGTATACCATCGAGCTTTGTATTCGAGCCCTCGAGGCCCTGGCTTGTAATATAAAGCTTGTATGACTTTATTTATGTTTTAGAGTTGTGTTGTGATATCTTCAAGTGAGTCCTTAGGCTTGATCATGTGCATTTTCGTGTATGATTAGTGCACGATTAAGCTGGGGTCATCACGTGAGTCCTTAGCCTTGATCGTGTGCATTTGCGTGTATGATTAGTGCACGATTAAGCCGGGGTCGTCACCGGTTGGTATCAGAGCCGACTGCCTCTAGGAGTCCCCCTTTCCAACTCCTTGGCCGAAGTTGAGTCTAGAAACCGAAAACTGTTTTACCAACTTGGCTGTGTGGCTTACAGGCCCACGTCGCCAACTGGGTGGTATTAGGACCTTTTATTCCTTGTCTTTACTCTGGGACTCTAATCTCTCTTCTATTCGGGTTTATTAAATTAACTAACGCCAACACTTAGGATCTCTTAAATTCCGTCCTCCCGGAGAGCTGGATATCTGTGCGATTTCCCTGTCATTGATTCTGATTAGTCTGATAATCATTTTCCTTTCCATTGTTTTGTTTAACCTTTCCCTTCGCAATCTATTATACTTCTCATCGTCAAATGACAATCCTGAATTTCCTTTATTTCAGATGGATCGTCTGTTTCCACCGCGCCCTACGACGCAGCTTGTGCTTCGCACTTGGGCTCGAGATGCCCCTGGTTTTCCAGCTGTCCTGATCGCCCTTCTAACCAGACTGGGTTACCGCTGGTATCCTGAGTACATGGTCTACGAGGTTTATCGCGAGTTCAACCAGGAGCAGTACTATGCTGATGCTCGCATCTATGATCAGCAGGATGACTCAGACACTGAGCTGTACCTTTTCCACGGTATCAGCGTGACAATTGAGATGGCAGTCCATGATGCCGCCTACTCTGCTGTCGCACGTCTCCGAGGAGAGCACAGTGCTAGCTTGGATGCTTCTGAGTTTCGATACATTCCGTATGCCCCTGCTGGAGATGCTACTGGATACTACACGGCTGCCTGTGCCCCGTACGAGCCTTGTCGCTACGATCCGCGAGTTCTGATTCAGTGTACTCAGGCTCTGGATCGCACTATTCGGGCTCTTGCCGTCGAGTTGTTTGCCACTCGAGTACGACTCTACGAGGCTATGATGCAGTTGCTACCAGCTGTTTGTGCAGGGATACATCCGAAGCACATCCTTTACCCGCGCAGGACCGAGATGCCACCAGGGATCGATTGGCCTCCTGTGGGAGGTCACACACCTGCACGTGGACCTCTTCTTTCAGTTCGAGACTGGGTTCTGCATCAGAGTGCACATGGAGCGCAGAATCCTTCTGCGATGAACATCCGTCGTCCGCACTTGCAGCTACCCCGTTTCAGTGGTTTTCTCCGACGTTGATGTAGCCTTTACTATGTCTCGTTGTGTACTTCCTTACCGCGTGCCTGCGTGCCGCCTAGTATGTCTAGCTTTTGAATTTACGCTGTTATGCTGTCCGATTGTAACCGACTCTCTATGGATCTGTATGACTTGATGACTACTATTAGGCATTTGTGGTACTACTTAAATTCCATCGTGTTACATCATGCATGTTGCTAAACACTCGCAATGGCTTCTGCTAAACTACCCCTGTTGAAATTGGCAGGATGGGCGATAACAATTTGAACTCAACCGACAGTTCATGACGGGAATTATGGATCAATTCCCTCGTCCCAATGCCAACCATCAGCCAGCCTCAATCACACTGCCAGAGTTTGTGCGTCTCAATCCATCGGTATTCCGCAACACAGTTAATCCGCTGGATGCCGATGACTGGCTGTGTGATATCTTCTATGAGATGGAGTCAGCTGATCTTCCCCCTCTCAGCTATGTCACATTCGCGACATACTTCCTGAAGGGACCCGCAGCACAATGGTGGGCAACTCACCGACAGACCCTACCTCCTGGAACTGTCGTCACCTGGGTGGAATTCAAGGCTGCTTTTCGTGCCCGGTATATTCCGCAAGGAGTTATAGATCGGAAGAAGGCCGAATTTCGCAGCCTCGTCCAAGGCAACAAGACTGTGGAGGTCTACCAGCGAGAGTTCCTTGACTTGTCTCGCTATGCTGAAGAAGACATCCCCACTGATGCTCGTAGGCAGGGGAAGTTCCGTGAAGGGCTACACCATGACATTCAGCTAGCCCTGCTCATCCAAGACTTTCCTGACTTCGCCACTTTGGTGAACAAGGCCATCATGGTCAAGACTGGTCTGAAGAAGCATAAGGAAGCAACCAGACGCACTCGTGAAGCGGGGTCATCTTCGGGCTCGTCTTCACAGAAGCGTCGCATCTGGATTCCACAAAGCGTGTACCGTCCGACAGCTCCAGTGTATAGGCCTGCTTATGTTGCACCTCGTCTGCCTCCTCCACCACTGAGGCAGCCCCTTCGAGCTCCACCACCTCGAGCTCCTGCACCACATCTAGACAGTGGACTCTGCTTCAAGTGTGGCCAGCCAGGTCACCGTGCCAGAGATTGTTCTCAGAATCAGAATCAGCTAGCTCTTCCTTCTGCTGGCCGTGGTAATGGCCGTGGAATTCCTCAGTAGCGTAACAACAATGCCAAACCTTCTTATGGTCGTGGGCAGGCCTTTCATGTCAACATGAATGAAGACCCAGACCAACCAGCTACTGTGATGGGTACACTTCCTGTTAATTCAGTACCAGCTTCTGTTTTATTTGATTCAGGAGCATAACATTCATTCATGTCGCAAGACTTTGCAATCATGCATGGCGTTAAGTGTGACAACCTGCATCATCCGTTAGGGGTTGACACTCCCGCGGGTAGATGTCGAGCCTCCCTGTTCAGCCCTAAAGTCACTGTTGAAATTGAGGGGTTGAAGTTTCAGGCACTCCCAATTATCCTGAGTTCTTCCAAAATTGACCTTATTCTGGGTATGGATTGGTTGAAGGCTCACTATGCCTCAATCAATTGCGCTACTAAAGTTGTACACCTTCTGCACCCATCAAATGAGCTAGTGAATTATCATGCTCAAATCACTCAGAACGCCGAGGCTCAGATTTATGCCTTGAATGCGTTGAACGCTTCTCCGCTTGAGGGGATCGAAAGTGTTCCAGTTGTCTGTGAATTTCAGGATGTTTTTCTGGAAGAACTTCCAGGAATACCCCCTACTAGAGCTGTCGAGTTTGTTATCGACTTGAAGCCTGGCACCGATCCTATTGCGAAGCGTCCTTACAAGATGCCACCGCACCACCTTCTCGAACTTAAGGAAGAAATCGATAAATCACTTAAGAAGGGCTTCATCCGTCCCAGTTCCTCTGCCTGGGGAGCACCGTCTCTCTTTGTCAAGAAGAAAGATGGTACGAATAGGTTGGTCCAAGATTACTGTCCTATCAACCAGGCAACCATCCAGAATAAATATCCGCTTCCTCGGATCAATGATTTATATGATCAACTTGCTGGATCATCGGTGTTTTCTAAATTCGACTTGAGGTTGGGTTATCACCAGATCCGTGTCCGCGAAGAGGATATTCCGAAGACTGCATTCGTTACTCGTTATGGCTCCTATGAATACACCGTCATGTCATTTGGCCTAACGAATGCTCCAGCTACGTTCTCCCGCCTGATGAATTACATATTCATGGATTACCTCGACAAGTTTGTCGTGGTTTATCTGGATGACATTCTAGTATATTCGAAGAATAAAGAAGAACATGTTGAACATCTTCGTCTTGTTTTGGAAAGGCTTCGAGAACACAAGTTGTATGCCAAGTACTGCAAATGCGAATTCTGGCTTTCTGAAGTGACCTACCTTGGACATGTGATTTCCAAGGACGGTATTGCCGTTAACCCGGAGTGTGTTCAGGCTATTCTTGACTGGACCCTCCGAAGAATGCCAAGCAAGTGAGAAGTTTTCTCGGCCTTGCAAGTTATTGCCGTCGATTCGTCGAAAACTTTTCCAAGATCGCCAAGCCCCTGACTAACCTGCTCCACAAAGGCGTTAAGTTTGAGTGGACAGACGAATGTCAAGAGAGTTTCCAGACCCTCAAGGACAAGCTTACTTCTGCTCCAGTGCTTGCTCCTCCCGATTCTCGCAAGGACTTTGTGATATATTGTGACGCTTCTCGTCAGGGATTAGGCTGTGTCCTAATGCAAGAACGGAAGGTAATTGCATATGCCTCGCGACAATTGCGTCCGCATGAAGAAAACTATCCAGTGCATGATCTCGAACTCGCTGTTGTGATCTATGCTTTAAAGCAGTGGCGACATTACCTTCTTGGTAACCGGTGTGAGATTTATACCGATCACCAGAGTCTGAAGTATTTGTTCACCCAACCGGATCTTAATCTCCGTCAACAACGATGGTTGGAAACAATTACGGACTATGACTGTGGTATTTATTATACCCCTGGCAAGGCTAACGTGATGGCTGATGCCTTGAGCCGCAAGACCTATTGCAACAACCTCATGGTTAAGCAAGCTCAACCCCAGCTTTATGAAGAATTGCGCAAGCTGAACGTCTGTGTTGTTCCGCAGGGTTCTCTTAATAACCTTGTGGTACAGCCAGATCTTGAGAAAGCTGTAAAGATTGCGCAAGCCAAAGATGCCGAGATAGATCTGATGAAGAAAGAACTTCACCTTGAGAAGTACAGGGATTTCTCGATTGCTGAAGATGGAACCTTATATTTCAGAGACCGCATTGTAGTACCTCACTTCGAGCTTATGACTGACAAGGTCATGAAGGAGGCACATGATACACCACTGTCTATTCATCCGGGTAGCACCAATATGTATCGTGGTCTCCGTCAAAGGTACTGGTGGTCTAGAATGAAGCAGGACATTGCTCGATATGTTGCTGAATGTGATGTTTGCCGTCGCGTTAAAGCAGAACATCAGAAGCCTGCTGGAATTCTGCAACCCCTTCCTATTCCTTTATGGAAATGGGATAAGGTTCAAATGGATTTCATTACTGGCCTTCCCAAGTTTCAGAAGGGTCACGATGCTATTCTTGTCGTCGTCGACCAACTTTCCAAGGTTGCACACTTTCTACCTGTCAAGGAGACTATCACTGCTAGTCAGTTAGCAGAGCTGTATATCTCCAGAATTGTTTCACTCCACGGTATTCCAAAGGAGATCAGTTCGGACCGTGGCGGTCTTTTCACTTCCAAATTCTGGGAAAGTTTCCAAGAAGCTACGGGAACTCACATTTCCTGGAGTTCAGCTTATCATCCCCAATCCCAAGGCCAAGTCGAGCGAGTAAATCAAGTGCTAGAAGATATGCTTCGGGCTTGTGTTATATCATTCGGTAAGAAGTGGGAAGAACCTCTCCCATTTGCCGAATTCTCTTATAATAACAGCTATCAAGCCAGCTTGAAAATGGCCCCCTTCAAAGTGCTATACGGACGTAAATGTCGAACCCCTCTGAATTGGTCAGAAACTAGGGAACGACCTCTCGTGGGACCGGACATTATTCAACACGCCGAAGAACAAGTCCGTATTGTCCGAGAGAATCTCAAGGTGGCTCAGGACCGCCAGAAGAGCAACTATGATCGCAAACGTTGGGGTTTGACTTATCAACCACGTGATCAAGCTTATCTCCATGTCACTCCTATGAAGGGCACCCGTCTATTCGGAATCAAGGGCAAGCTAGCTCCACGCTATATTGGCCCTTTTCGCATCGTTGCCAGACGTGGACAGGTGGCTTATAAATTGGAGTTGCCGCCGCAATTCTCTCATATCCATGATGTCTTCCATGTGTCACAGCTTCGTAAATGCTTCAAGGAATCCCCTCACCGAGCAGTGGATCATGAAATGCTCAAATTGCAAGATGATATTTCTTATAAGGAGCAACCCATCCGCATCCTCGACGAAGCTGAACGTCGAACTCGTCAGAAGACAACCAAGTTCCTGAAAGTTCAGTGGTCGAATCACACTGAAGATGAAGCCACTTGGGAACGCGAGGATCATCTTCGGGAAGAATATCCCGACCTCTTTCCTTCCACCTCCTAAATCCTCGGGACGAGAATTTCTTTTAGAGGAGGAGAACTTGTAACACCCCTATGTAATAAGCACTGTGACACTCTGCTAAGTATGCCAAGTCATCTCAATTTGCAGTGCCTAATCACTTTGGTTAATAATTCAATTCAAATTCTATTCTGAAAATCAACTCAAAATTCAAAAGTGAAATATGAAGTTGCTCAAACACTGTTGGAAAAATGTTCACTAAACAACAAATAATCCAGAAGCAATTATAAAAATATTAACAAAGATGATTGAGTTAGCTAAGTGACTCAAACTACATGAACAGCACCAAAACAGAATTATTTAATCCATTTATAATAATATCGAATTCAAATAAAATCCTACTTTGCCCAAACAAGTTTTTGGTGAAAGGTAATAATGCACTGTAATATTTGGGCCAAGTTTCACATTTTTCAAAAGTGCATAAGTGGCCTAAATAATTACCTAACAGAAAAGAAATAAAGAAAAGGCAAAACAGAAATAAGAAAATAAAACGAGGCACTGTGCACTGGGCCTAAGTGCACAGTGCCCCGAAACCGGCCCAGCTGGCCCATCTTCTTCTCTCTCCCTCGCGTGTCAACCCCTCCATGGCTGCGCCGGCGCGCGCCTGCCGCAGCTCGACACGCCGACGCCACCAACGCCGCAAGGGGATAAGGCAGAGCCCCATCCATCTCCCATGGTCCTTCTCATCCACTCGCCGCTCCTCCCTCGTCTCTTCCTCGCTCGCGCTCGCCCTTTCCCCCTCTGATCCGAGCGCCATCGCCGCCGTCCTCGCCCATCCTCGCGGCCACCGAGCTCCGTTCACCGCTCCGCCGTGTCCAGCGTCACTGCCATGGACCGCCATGACCTCGGGCGCCGTTGATTGGGGCCGGGAAGCTCTACGTCGAGCGGATCAAGCCGCCCCTCTTCTTCCTGGACTCCGGCGATCTCCGGCGTCCCCAACTTCTCTGCTGCTCCTAAACCGTCGCCGGGCCACCGTGTGCCTCCGCTGTGAGCTCGCCCTCCTTCCCCATCTCTCTGTTCGCTCTGCACGCGCGCGCTAGCTGTTTTTCCACGGTGCCCGAACGCGTCGCCGTCGAGCTCTTCACCGCCGTGGCCACAACCGCTGTCGTGCTCACCTGAACCCACCAGCGAGCTCCTGGTGCTCCCAGGAGCATGACGCACTCACATGCACGCCTCCCCGTGCCCTCTAGCCTCTAGCTTGACGAGCGCCCGAATGCGCCTCCGCCCACGCTCGTCGCCGGCGTGCTTCCGATGACCAAATGGTCACGGGGCTGAGCCCGTTGAGCTCAACGCGTCACGCAGCACCTCCCCAGCCCTTCCATTCGCATTGTTGCGCGCTGATTCACCGTCTCCGTCGCGCACCCGTAAGCACTGCCGCCTCCGCCGCTCGCCGGCGCCGTTTCCGGCCATCCCTGCTTCGACGAGTACCACCACGAGATGCGCGACACTGCCAGCAGTCGAACCCAAGTTGCCGCGCCGCGTTTGAGCCCGTGTACGCAGAACCCGAGCGTCTCCGGCGAGCTCCGCCGTGTTTTTGGTCGTCGGAGCAACTCCGGTGACCGTCGCCGACGTGGCATGACAGGTGGGGCCCCTGAGACGCTGACGCTGGGCCCCACGAGTCCCTGTTGACTGGGTTGACCCAGTCAACGTGCTGACTGGGCAACCCCAGCCACTGACATGCGGGCCCCAGGTTATATTTAGCCTAATTAAGCATTTTATAATTAAAAACTAATTAGATTAGCCTAATTACCCACTGACGTATGGGGCCCACCCCTATAATTAGCTTATTAAGTCAGTTTAATTCACTGTTAAAATAACAGAGGCTGACATGTGGGTCCCACTGGACCCACAGGTCAGGTTTGACCAGTCAGCGTCTCTGTTGACTGCTGACGTCATCCACACCTAATGCTAACGTCATATTTCCTTTTCTGTTAAATAAAAGTAATTCCAGAAAATCATTTAAATCTTTAAAAATTTGTAACTTTTAAACCGTAGCCCAGATCGAAAAACTTAAAACATGAAAGTTGATCAGAATGACGAGACGAATCTGATCGTGTTGTCTGTTTTGATGCCGGAACCCCCTACGTAGGTGAACCCGCAACTTCGAGGCCGTAACCGGTAGATGAATAGTGCTTATACACCGGTTGATAAATCCAACTCTAATCCTAAAACAACTAAAATGACTTAGGTGCATCTTTAGGCAACCCTGAACTGCATCTTAGCATAGCATGCCCTGTATTGCATCATTTGCCATGCATTTATATGTTTCTTTCCCCTCTTCTCTCTCGGTAGACCCCGACGTCGACGTAGCTCCCGAGACCGACGCAGCTCCGGAGGTCGACTACGCTCCTGATGACCAGACCCTTGCCACCGAGCTTCCAGGCAAGCACCCCCCTTTTGAGCATTCCGATATCGCCCACTCTCTTCCCTCTTATGCTTGCATTAGAAGTTACTGCTGCTGTTATCCTATTTCTGCTGCATAGCCTGTTTATTGTAACCTGCTATTGTTACCTGCCTGCTTATCCTAAACTATTTAGTATAGGTTGGGTAGAGACCCAGCAGAGACCCCACTGTATCCCAACTGCCCCGCTGGATTAACAGAAGACCCGAGCAACGGGATCGAAGACCAGGCCCGGCACCTCACATCACTTTTCCTTAGTTGCTCGACACTACTGGGTTACTATCGAGTGCCGAGGGTGATACCTCGACAGCACTTCTGATGATAACCTTGTAGGTTAGTTAATCAGGCGTGGTCAGCGAGGGTGATTCCTCCTACACCACCCCCGATAACGACACCATCGCGCAACTCCTCAAGAGTGGACCTCGAGGGTGATTCCTCCTCCGTTCACCTTGATGTTTACGTCAGGTGGGAGTCCAACGAGGGTGATGCCTCGGATTCCTTCTTGATATGGTAGCCACACGGATGCCTTTACTTTATTGTTGACACTGTTTAAACTGGATAAAGACGGGTCGGTCCTAAGGGGTACCCGCACGAGATTATGATGAGAGTGAAATGGAGTCGGGTGGACCTGGATGGTGCCCGAGAGTTGAACACGAGGCGTGGCCGGGCATTCCTAGCCCTTGCCGCAAGTCCTCGAGACGGGGCGACGGGGTCACATCTTTCATGAGTCTCTGCTCGTTACCGCACTACCAACACACTAACGGTTTGGATATTTGATCTGAGGGGCCTCTGGCCTGATAGCACTAACCATCACGTGGGCATAGTATGGGCGTTCTGCGTCGTATACATCAGCCGAAGCTCTATAGACGTCAGCAAGGAGCGGCCCGCTTTGGATTGGACTGGTTAAGACCGCGCTTGTATTAAGGGGGCTAGGTCTGCTTCCGGAGCATCGTCGCAACGTGCAGGGTTCCCAGGGCGAAGGCCCAAGACCCGTGGGGGCATAGGTTAGTCCGGCGTGTTGGCCTCTCTTTAGAGCCTGGGTCGGGTTGCGGCGTGCTGCTTAGCCGAGGCCGGGCATGACCCAGTAAAGTGTGTCCGGCCGGAGTTAAGCGAGCATGGTGGGTAAGTTGGTGCACCCCTGCAGGGAAGAACTAATCTATCGATAGCCTGTCCTACGGTAACGGACACTCGGAGTTGTATCCCGATCGATACAACTAGAACTGGTGACTTGAGATGAAATGAATAGTATGGCTCTGGGATTGCTTTCTCGCAGGGAGTCGTAAAGGATCTCTGGGCGAGGTTGATGATATTACTACTACTTTACATTATGTTAAACTGCACTCTTCTAATGCTGCAAGACCGATGAAGATGCTTGAAGATGCTAGTCTTCGATAGGACTAGGCCTTCCTCTCTATTCTGGCATTTCTGCAGCCCAGTCCACACATACAGCCCTCCTTTGAAAATGTTGCATATGTAGTGTAGATCCTTGCTTGCTGAGTACTTCGGATGAGTACTCATGTTTTCTTTACTTTCTTTCCCCCTCCCCCATATCCAATTGTCGCAACCAGATGACGGAGCCCCTGAGCCAGCTGCCCCTGCCGACGGCTACTACTACTACTACCCTCCTGGCGAGTACTACTACGAGGAGCCGACCGACGACCAGGAGTAGGATTCGGAGGGTCCTAGGCAGGAGGCCTACGCCTTTCGATCGTAGTGTTTTATTTTGCCCCGCCTTTCTAAAGGCCTATCTGTAATTCTGCTATATATGTACCCAGATATCTGATGCTTCCGCTGACACTTGTATGCCATCGAGCTATGTATTCGAGCCCTCGAGGCCCTGGCTTGTAATACAAAGCTTGTATAACTTTATTTATGTTTTAGAGTTGTGTTGTGATATCTTCAAGTGAGTCCTTAGGCTTGATCGTGTGCATTTGCGTGTATGATTAGTGCACGATTAAGCTGGGGTCGTCACGTGATTCCTTAGGCTTGATCGTGTGCATTTGCGTGTATGATTAGTGCATGATTAAGCCGAGGTCGTCACAATGATCCTCATGGGGAAGAACCCACTATTATTCATACTAAAAAAACACCGTGTAGGTAGCGGTAATATTATTGGAAAAGGGGTTATTCAAGATTTCTTTACTTGTGCCGGTACTTTACCTATGCTTGGAGGGTCAATTCTGAATAAAACAATTAGCCTTTTGGATGCGATATCTTTGCTTATAGTTGAATTTGAAAGACAATTTGTTCACGTGCATCCATGCATACAAAGGCTTTTACTAGAATTTTCCAATATTCATGATCCCTCTGTTAAACGTGTCACCACTATATTTCTAGCTCATGAGTTTAGGTTTATCATGAAAGAGGCCGGTGAAATATTTGCTCCTTATAATATTAATGGTGGTTGTCCCCCTATAGAAGAGATCCTTTTTAATCAAGAAGAAACTAGGAGATTACAATCTCTGGATTATGCTGCTTACAATGAAAACCTAAGAAAGAAAGTCCCTACCGATGTTTTGATTGATAAAATTTCAGAGCTCAATGACAATTTTGCTATAGAAAATAATGGATTAGGGTTTGTGCTTAGGGATAGACTTAGGGCTTTTAATCAAAGGAACGCTTACAATGAAGAAATAATTATCAAATACAAAGGGTCGAAGGAGGAACCAATTCCTCCCAAACTTGATCTTATAGATCCATACCCTATCAAATTTAGCCCTTTTGATTATTTTTGTTTGCCACAAATAAATCTTGCTGCTGAGAGGAGGGAATATGAGATGAGCATGGATGATCTCCCTCACTTCTATTACAATACCTAGATCTATGTTTTATGCCTAGCTAGGGGCGTTAAACAATAGCGCTTGTTGGGAGGCAACCCAATTTTTTTTTAATTTTTTTTTGTTCTCTTTTTCAATAAATACACATTATTACCTCTGTAGTAATTGTGTTTTGGTGTTTTAATTAGTGTTTGATCCAAGTAAGACCTTTGGGATGGCTTACGGTGATAGCTGATTTGATCTTGCTGAAAAATAGAAACTTTTGCGTCCAGTAACAGAATTGTTTAAATTCACTGGACCGTGGAAAAACTCTGAATTTTTTACACAGGATTGATACACAAATTGCCAGTGTTGTCCTCATCTTCAGAAATTTTTGGGTGAAATAAGTATTAGAACAATTCAGATCTTCGCAGACTGTTCTGTTTTTGACAGATTCGGTTTTCTATGTGTTGTTTGCTTATTTTGATGAATCTATGGGTAGTATCGGGGGGTATGAACCATGGAGAATTTTGAATACAGTAGATATTACACCAATATAAATAAATAATGAGTTCACAACAGTACCAAAAAGTGGTGATTTATTTTCTTATACTAACGGATCTCATGAGTTTTCTGTTGAGTTTTGTGTTGTGAAGTTTTCAAGTTTTGGGTAAAGATTTGATGGACTATGGAATAAGGAGTGGCAAGGGCCTAAGCTTGGGGATGCCCAAGGCACCCCAAGGTAATATTCAAGGACAACCAAGCATCTAAGCTTGGGGATGCCCCGGATGGCATCCCCTCTTTCGTCTTTGTATATCGGTAAATTTACTTGAGGCTATATTTTTATTCACCACATGATATGTGTTTTGCTTGGAGCGTCTTGTATGATATGAGTTTTTGCTTTTTAGTTTGCCACAATCATCCTTGCTGTACACACCTTTTGAGAGGGTCACGCATGAATCGTGAATTTATTAGAATACTCTATGTGCTTCACTTATATCTTTTGAGCTAGGCAATTTTGCTCTAGTGCTTCACTTATATCTTTTTAGAGCACGGCGGTGGCTTTATTTTATAGAAATTATTGAACTCTCTTGCTTCACTTATATTAATTTGAGAGTCTCTCTAAACAGCATGGTAATTTGCATAGGTTATGAATTTAGTCCTAATTTTATGGGCATCAAAGAGGGATAAATAAAAACTTTCATATAAAGAGCATTGAATACTATGAGAAGTTTGATTCCTTATGATTGTTTTGAGATATAAAGATGGTGATATTAGAGTCATGCTAGTGAGTAATTGTGGATTGGTTGAAATACCTGTGTTAAAGTTTGTGATTCCCGTAGCATGCACGTATGGTGAACCGTTATGTGATGAAGTCGGAGCATGATTTATTTATTGATTGTCTTCCTTATGAGTGGCGGTCGGGGACGAGCGATGGTATTTTCCTACCAATCTATCCCCCTAGGAGCATGCGTGTAGTACTTTGTTTCCATAACTAATAGACTTTTGCAATAAGTATATGGGTTCTTTATGACTAATGTTGAGTCCATGGATTATACGCACTCTCACCCTTCCACCATTGCTAGCCTCTCTAGTACCGCGCAACTTTCGCCAGTGCACTACACCCACCATATACCCTTCCTCAAAACATCCACCATACCTACCAATTATGGCATTTCCATAGCCATTCCGAGATATATTTCCATGCAACTTCCACCGTTCCGTTTATTATGACACGCTTCATCATTGTCATATTGGTTTGCATGATCATGTAGTTGACATAGTATTTGTGGCAAGGCCACCATTCATATTTTTATACAAGTCTCTCTTGATAATTGCACATCCTGGTACACCGCCGGAGGCATTCATATAGAGTCATATTTTGTTCTAAGTATCGAGTTGTAATTCTTGAGTTGTAAGTAAATAAAAGTGTGATGATCATCATTATTAGAGCATTGTCCCATGTGAGGAATGGATGATGGAAGCTATGATTCCCTCACAAGTTGGGATGAGTCTCCGGACTTTACAAAAAAAAAAGAGGCCAAAAGAAGCCCAAATAAAAAAGAGAAAAGAAAAATATGAGAGAAAAGAGAAGGGGCAATGCTACTATCCTTTTACCACACTTGTCCTTCAAAGTAGCACCATGATCTTCATGATAGAGAGTCTCCTATTTTGTCACTTTCATATACTAGTGGGAATTTTTCATTATAGAACTTGGCTTGTATATTCCAATGATGGGCTTCCTCAAATTGCTCTAGGTCTTCATGAGCAAGCGAGTTGGATGCACACCCACTTAGTTTCTTTTTGAGCTTTCATAAACTTATAGCTCTAGTGCATCCGTTGCATGGCAATCCCTACTCACTCACATTGATATCTATTGATGGGCATCTCCATAGCCCGTTGATACGCCTAGTTGATGTGAGACTATCTCCTTCTTTTTGTCTTCTCCACAACCACCATATTCTATTCCACCTATAATGCTATATCCATGGCTCACGCTCATGTATTGCATGAAAGTTGAAAAGGTTTGAGAACATCAAAAGTATGAAACAATTGTTTGGCTTGTCATCGGGGTTGTGCATGATTTAATACTTTGTGTGATGAAGATGGAGCTTAGCCAGACTATATGATTTTGAGGCATAACTTTCTTTGGCCATGTTATTTTGAGAAGACATGATTGCTTTATTAGTATGCTTGAAGTATTATTGTTTTGATGTCAATATTAAACTTTTGTTTTGAATCTTATGGATCTGAATATTCATTCAACAATAAAGAAAATTACATGGATAAATATGTTAGGTAGCATTCCACATCAAAAATTCTGTTTTTATCATTTACCTACTCGAGGACGAGCGGGAATTAAGCTTGGGGATGCTTGATACGTCTCCAATGTATCTATAATTTTTTATTGTTCCATGCTATTATATTATCTGTTTTGGATGTTTTATATGCATTAATATGCTATTTTATATTATTTTTGGGACTAACTTATTAACCTAGAGCCCAGTGCCAGTTTCTGTTTTTTCCTTGTTTTTGAGTTTTACAGAAAAGGAATATCAAATGGAGTCCAAACGGAATAAAACTGTCGCGATGATTTTTCTTGGACCAGAAGACACACGTGGAACTTGGAGGCCAAGTCAAAAGAGTCCCGAGGGCTCCACAAGCCCTCAGGGCGTGCCCTAGGGGGGGCGTCCCCTGGCTTGTGGGCCCCCCGAGAGGCCACCGACCTCCCTCTCAGCTCTATAAATCCTCAAATATTCCCAAACGACCAGAGGCTTCCACCAAAATACTTTTCCGCCGCCGTAACCTTCTGTACCCGTGAGATCCCATCTTGGGACCTTTTCCGGCATCCTGCCGGAGGGGGATTCGATCACGGAGGGCTTCTACATCAACTCTATTGCCCTTCCGATGAAGCGTGAGTAGTTTACCTCAGACCTACGGGTCCATAGCTAGTAGCTAGATGGCTTCTTCTCTCTCTTTGATTCTCAATACCATGTTCTCCTCGTTGTTCTTGGAGATCTATCCAATGTAATATTCTTTTGCGGTGTGTTTGTTGAGATCCGATGAATTGTGGATTTATGATCAGTTTATCTATGAATATTATTTGAATCTTCTCTGAATTCTTATATGCATGATTTGATATCTTTGTATTTCTCTTCGAATTATCGGTTTGGTTTGGCCAACTAGATTGGTTCTTCTTGCAATGGGAGAGATGCTTAGTTTTGGGTTCAATCTTGCGGTGTCCTCACCCAGTGACAAAGTAGGGGTAACGAGGCACGTATTGTATTATTGCCATCAAGGGTAAAAAGATGGGGTTTTCATCATATTGCTTGAGTTTATCCCTCTACATCATGTCATCTTACTTAAGGCGTTACTCCGTTCTTATGAACTTAATACTCTAGATGCATGCTGGATAGCGGTCGATGTGTGGAGTAATAGTAGTAGATGCAGAATCGTTTCGGTCTACTTGACACGGACGTGATGCCTATATGCATAATCATTGCCTTGGATATCGTCATAATTTTGCGCTTTTCTATCAATTGCTCGACAGTAATTTGTTCACCCACCATATTATTTGCCTTCAAGAGAGAAGCCTCTAGTGAAACCTATGGCCCCGGGGTCTATTTTCCATCATATATTTTGAGATCTATAAACCAAAAAACCCAAAAATACCTTGCTGCAATTTATTTACTTTTATTTTGTTTTACGTTTTAGTAAGCTTTTATATCTATCTCTATCAGATCTCACCTTTGCAAGTGACCGTGAAGGGATTGACAACCCCTTTATCGCGTTGGGTGCAAGTGTTTGATTATTTGTGCAGGTGCATAGATTGGAGACTTGCGTGTATCTCCTACTGGATTGATACCTTAGTTCTTAACTGAGGGAAATACTTATCTCTACTTTGATGCATCACCCTTTCCTCTTCAAGGGAAAAACCAACGCAAGCTCAAGAAGTAGCAGTCCCCTATGCCTCAGCCATAGGCTCTATAATATATGCCATGTTGTGTACCATACCTGATGTGTGCCTTGTCATGAGTCTGGCAAGGGGTACAATAATGATCCAGGAGTGGATCACTAGACAGCGGTCAAAATTATCCTTAGGTACCTAAAGACGACTAAGGAAATGTTTCTCGGTTATGGAGGTGATAAAGAGTTCGTCGTAAAGGGTTACGTCGATGCAAGCTTTGACACCGATTCGGATAACTCTGAGTTGCAAACCGGACACGTATAGTGGAGCAGTCATTTGGAATAACTCCAAGTGGAGTCTGGTAGCAGCATCTACAATATGACATAGAGATTTGCAAAGTACACAGGGATCTGTTTGTTGCAGACCTGTTGACTAAAACCTCTCTCACAGGCAAAACATGATCAAACCTTAGAACTCATTGGGTGCTAATCACATAGCGATGTGAACTAGATTATTGACTCTAGTGCAAGTGGGAGACTGTTGGAAATATGACCTAGAGGCAATAATAAATTAGTTATTATAATATTTCCCTGTTCATGATAAATGTTTATTATTCATGCTAGAATTGTATTAACCAGAAATTTAGATACATGTGTGAATACATAAACAACAGCGTCTCCCTATTAAGACTCTACTAGACTAGCTCGTTGTTCAAAGATGGAGAATGATGTGATGGACAGACCCAACCGTAAGCTTAGCATCAGATCGTTTAGTTATTTGCTACAACTTTCATCGTGTCAAGTATCTGTTCCTTAGACCATGAGATTGTGCAACTCCCTGACACCGGAGGAATACTTAGTGTGTATCCAAATGTCACTTCATAACTGGGTGATCATAAAGGTGCTAGGTATCTCCGAAGGTGTTTGTTGGGTTGGCACGGATCGATACTGGGATTTGTCGCTCCGTGTGACAGAGAGAGATCTCTGGGCCCTCTTGCTAATATAACATCACAAGAAGCTTGCAAGCATGTGACTAACGAGTTTAGTCACATGATCTTGTATTATGGAACGAGTAAAGAGACTTGCCGGTAACGAGATTGAACTAGGTGGAGATACCGATGATCGAATCTCAGTCAAGTAACATATTGCTGGACAAAGCGAATTGCATACGGGATTTACCGAATCCTTGACATCGTGGTTCAACCGATAAAAGATCTTCGTGGAATATGTAGGAACCAATATGGGCATCCAGGTTCCGCTATTGGTTATTGACCGGAGAGGTGTCTCGGTCATGTCTACATGATTCTCGAACCCGTAGGGTCCGCACGCTTAACGTTCGGTGACGCTAGAGTAATGTTGGGATATGCATGTTGGTGACCGAATGTTGTTCGGAATCCTGGATGAGATCCCGGACGTCACGAGGAGCTCCGAAATGGTCTGGAGGTAAAGATTTATATATGGAAATTAATTTGCTTTCAGGGTTTCGGAAAAAGATTTATATATGGAAATTGAGTTTCACTTTTTTTGGTATTGTACCGAGAAGCTTCCAGAAGGTTCCAGAAACTTTCGGAGGAGTCAGGAAGTCCACCAAGGGTTCAACCACGTCCCAATGGCCAGCATGTGCTGAGGGGAGGTGCCCTGGCCTTATTGGGCCAGGCACACAAGTCCCTCAAGGCCCATGTGGCTTGGGAGAGGTGGAAAGTCCACCTGTGTATGGAAAAGGAGGGAATTGTACTAGGAGTCCAAATGGAAAAGGAGGGAATTGGACTAGGAGTCCAACTCCTCCCCCTTGGTGCACCCATAGGGCTTGGAGGGCTGGCCACCACGCCCCTCCACCTATATATAGAGGGGGCGCCCCCAAGAGGACACACAAGCCCTTGGCCCCCCTCTCTCTCCCGTCACTTCGTAACTCCTACGTCTTTGTTGTTTCGGTAGCGCTCGGCGTAGCCCTGCCAGAATCACTCCACCACCATCACCGTCACGCCGTCGTGCTGCCGGCGATCCCTTCTACTTCTCCTCCCTCGTTTGCTGGATCAAGGAGGAAGAGACGTCATCGAGCCGTACGTGTGCTGAACGCGGAGGTGACGTCCATTCGGTACTTCATCGGTTTGGATCGCGATTGGATTGTGACGAGTACGACTACATCAACCGTGTGATATACGCTTCTGCTTAACGGTCTACGAGGGTACGTAGACACACTCTCCCCTTTCGTTGCTATGCTTCTCCTAGATAGGTCTTGGTTGTTCGTAGGAATTTTTTTAATTTTCATGCTTCGTTCCCCATCAAAACCGCCCCCACGCGGTATATCTACGGGTTTGCGGCGAGTATATGGGGCAAAACCCTATCCCCGTGCCGCCGCGATTCCCCAATCCCCTCTCCGATTTCTTGCCGTCGGTGAGCTCAAATCCACCGCCGCACTCCACCGTGTGGCATGGGATGTGGAGCTCGGGGTGCCGCTCCAGCGGCAGCGACGACCCCGAGCAGCAGCGGTGTGTCAGAGCCGACAGCGCGAGGAAGCGAGCCGCGAAGAAGTACACGATCCATGACCTAGAGCCTCCGCCGTCGCTCCTCCGCCGCGAGACGGAGGAGTACGACCACAGACAGCGCGAGGTATGCTCTAAGCCCACCCCGACACTTCTACACCTGCTACTGTACAATTCCTTTTTCTTTTCAGTGAGCTTTATGATTGGTTCGTCAAAAAGAAACCTGGAACCTTGTCAACCAGCTGAATAAACCGACCAGCCGACTGCTACTAGTAGAACATCATATGCATGTAAAAGAACTCTTTAAAATTATTATAGTTTTGTGTACCGAACTAAAAAAAGTGAAAGTGAATAATGTTCAGGTAAATAAAAATTATTATGATTTTATTTTATTTTTAAATCTAGTAATTTAAAAAGGTATTATGATGTTTCTTATAAGTGTTCACGTATTCTTAAAGATGTTTGCATATTAGAAAAGTTCATGAATTTAAAAGTGTACACGTAATTTATGAAGTGTTGTGTTTTTGAAAATGCTCATATAAATAAAAAAAATCATGTATTCCAAAATTTTTTGTGGTAATTTACAAGTGTTCGTGACTTAAAAAAAGTTACACTTGGTTTTGAAAATATCCACATATTATAAAAATTCTTAGTCTAATTTAATATGTGGTCATGGTTTTTTTATAAAAGTGTTCACATTTTATTTCAATGTTTTTTACATATTTTAGAAAATTTCCATGTCATAAAAAATTCTTTGTAATTTAAAAATATTAATAGTTTTAAAAACCATACACACATCTAAAATATGTTAATGTAAATCTAGAAGATGTATACTTAAGATTAAAAGTGTTCAAAAATTAAAAATGGTGTTCTCCCTGTTTCTTTAATGTTTGTGTAATTTTAGCAAGTCTGGGTGAATTTTAAAAAAAGCGTTCACTCTAGATTTAGAATATTAATGTAATTTTAAAAAGTATTTCATGTAATTTATAAAAGTAAAATAAACAATAGACTCGCTAAAGATACTCTAGGCCTATCTTTAGGACGCCATATATGGCTCCTCAATCCTCCGCACCTAAATTGTATACCCATGAATTATGATCAATAAAGCGGAGTATGTTTAGACTCGAAAAAAAGTAGACAAAAATTAGGAAATGAAAAGAAAGTGTTACCCGGTAGAAAGTTGCTACTGGCCCACGACCCATGACCGAGCGACATGGGCAGCCAAGCACTATATGCTTTGGTAGGCGGCATATAGATTGTAGCTGCCCATGTCGCTCGGGCATGGGTCATGGCCCGGTAGCAACTTTTTGCGGGGTAGCACCTTTTTCCCCTTTCCTATTTTCCTATTTTTTATTTCATTTTTATAAATTACATGGAGAAATTTTTAAAATCACATGGATATTTAAAAACTAGAGTGAAAACTTATTTAATTGTCACCCACACTTGCTAAAATTACACAAACATTTGAAAAAATAGGGAGAACACCATTTTAAATTTGTGAACACCTTTTAATCTTAAAGTACACACCTTATATAATTACATTGACATTTAACAAAAGTGCGAACGGTTTTGAAAACTACATGAACATTTTTTTCTTCACAAAAGGCGTTAACATTTTCAAATCATAAAGCCTTTTTTTATGACATAGACATTTTTAAAAAATCTGTAAATACATTTTAAAAAAGGATGTGAACACTTCTATAAAAAATCAAAAACACATATTAAGTGGACGACATTGGTACATACCAAAGTCCATTGGCTACAAGTTAAATGTTTCAAAATCAAAAAGTCCACTGGCTAGATACTATTTCATCAAACAATTCTTGGATGACATTGAATTATCAAAGTCGAAGAAGAATACGCCTGCTGCGACCATTCCAACAACGATAACATGGATTGTGGCAGCGCTAAGATCAATGTTAATGTACCCGCAAAAAAATCAATGTTGATGCAACATTGAGCAAAAACAAAGATAGGGCAGCCATGGCGGCGGTTGCCGGCGAAGGCACGAGATGATATATGTGTGCGTCGGTGGTGGCTTACTCCAGGACTTCTGCTCCGGAGACTCTCGAAGCGATGGCACGCAGAGAAGTGCTGGCACTACCTGAATATTCAGCAAGCTGTGGTGGCAAGAGAGATTGCCTCGGGGTGATAAACACTTTCCAAAAGAACATGAGGCCTGTTTTATGTTGCAGTCACGGAGGAGATCAAAGCTCCGTCTAATGAATTCTAAGATATTAGTTTTTCAATAAAGAAAATATACTAATATCGTGAAGATATCAATTACACACAGCCTCTACACCAACAAAATGTCCAACTAGACATTAAGGATGCACACAGCCAAAAAGAGATAAAAAGAAAAAAGCCTCGCCACAGTGATCAGTCACTCGCAGTAGCAATACACTAGCCACCACCAAAGACAGCACCCGGACCGCAAAAAAGGTCCTTCAAAGACGACGCCTTCAAGAAGGGAACAAAGCACAAGCACCGTCATCGCTCGATCAATGATCTTAGGTTCTCACCTTGGAGAAAGTCCGAGTTCTAAAAACAATGTCTTCAACAAGATAATTACCAGGCACAACCAATAAAGATCAGACCTTGAGTTTTAGCCATGAAAAGTGAAGTTCTAATGTACTAGAAGCTAATAGACCAGTGAATAGCTCTGTCTCTCAACCCGATGGCCGTTAAACGGCTGGTCTGTCAATCCGTCAGAAGGCCTAGGCATTTCCCGTTTACTTGTTTATGATTAATAAAAGCCGGAAGTTCCCTCAAAAGAAAAAACAGCTGCCCTAAACAATAGAAGATATTTCGTCAGCCCGAGCCGGCTAGGCAGGTCCGACATTCGAATAAATCCGGACATGCACAGGGACATGAAGTTTCTGCTCACGAGCTCATTTGCTCCCATGATCAATAAAATTGGAAAAATAGTTTTTTTAAAGGAGGAAAACCCTCGGCCTCTGCATCTCTTGATGAAAATTAGAAAACTAGTAATAAAAATAAAAATAAATCTGATATTTTGTGTGAACAAACATTGACGAAATCTCGACATGTATTTTAGAATGTTGTTTCTTCATGAAAATTTGCACATATGTTAAGAATATTTTAATATTTGTTCTAAAAAAACCAGTTCTTTATTTTATCTTACTGTTCATGAGGGTGGAGAATGGCACTTTGGCATGCACAGGCGCTTCAATCTTCGATTGATCGACAATAAACGGTTTCCCCCCGCTTTATATTATAAAGCAAACACCCGATACATCCGAACATCCAGTTCGCTGGGGCCGCAGCACAGATAAGCCCAAAAGAAAAACAACAAGAAGAAAGAGAAATAAATGCCGACACCGGCAGATCAACGAAGAAAGGAGGACCGGCAACCGCTGCACCCTCCGAAGAAGTACCACCACACTCCCAGCATCCCGAAGTGCCGCGCCCCAAGCAACACCCTCAAGAAGGAATGCGACGATGCCGCCGCTGTTACCCGAACAAGTTCTAGGGTTTCCCCCGGTATGCGAGGGATAGTGGGGAAGGGGTATATCCGATGCCCCTCAAGAAGGTCCGACGGCGCCCGCAAGCGTCATCGCGTCAGTGCCGGACAGGCCGACAGGGGTTTCTCCCGACCCACAACCACCACCACCACCACCACCCCAGGCAGTTCGAGACGCACCACCCCCTTAGCCACCCACCAGCTTGTGCCACCACGATTACCGGACAACCCTCACCGCCTCACTGGAGCTGCCAACACGAGACCTGGAGAGGGAGAGGAGACATCGGCCACGGGAGCGAACACAACTCGACCGGAGGGAGGGGTAGGCCTCCACCGCCGCAGCGGAGCCGACCGGACGCGGCGACAAGGACTTGCCGGGCCACGATGGCCCGGCCGGGCCCACTTGGACCCGGACAGTCCTGTCACCACGCTGCAGCACGCCGACCAACGAAGTCCTCACCGCCCGAGACCGCCGCTGCCGAACTCCGAGCCACCGGCCCGCCCCAACCCAAATGGGCCCAGATCTGGGCTGGGCGGGCGCCGCCAGCCACGGCGCCGCCCCACGGCCAACGGCCGCACCGCCGCGTCGAGAGGCACCGGGCCTGCGGCACCACCACCGACGGGCCGCACCGATGCCGGCCAAGGAGCACCGCCGCGAGCCACCACCGTCCGAGCAGGGGGTGCCGCGCACGGGGAAAGGCAGGCCCGCCGCCGCCAGCACCACGCGGCCGAGGCCCGGCGGTGCTCGCTGGCGGCGGCGGGAGGAGGCAGGCGCGAGGAAGGAGAGCTAGAGAGGAACGAGGAAGAGGCCCCCGGTCGCCTCGCTCGAGGAGGCGACGCGGGGGTACGGGGAAGGGAGGGGAGGGGAAGGGGTAGGGGAGCGGGGGAGGGCTAGCTGCGACGGCGGGCTCCGGCCGTGGTGGCGGCTCCGCGCGGGGGAGCCGCCGGCGGTGGCGGCGAGGGAACCCTAGGAGCGGGACGGGAGCGGTCGAGGTTTTGGTCTCTCATCTTCGATTGATTGCCGACGACGACATCACATTGTTGCTTGTAAGAATTTCCGTAGCTCCCAGCCTCCCACGATCAAATGCCGTTAGCGGAGCACAGTGATTTGTTTATTTTAGTTTTTAGTTTTCTTTTTGCGGGGGAGAGCACAGTGATTCGAACATATATAAACGACAAGCCATCAGAAGCTGGAGCAGATCGCTACTGTGTTGTACTAAAGTTCAGGTTCCGTAGTTCCTTCGAATTTTTAAACGGCGTGCATCTTCGGACGCCATTTGGCACCTGCTAAGCTAAGCCAGAATGGTTACAGTTTATTCATCGACGTCAGCGGAGACTGCCGGCCTAACTAATGATTGAGATTGACTAATTTTGATGTTAAGAAACGAGATTGAATAATTTTGGAGCATGACTTGCTAAAATCAGTAGTTAAAACCGCTGGACAATCAATCTTGAAAAGAAAAAGAAAAGAAAATCACTGGATAAGCCATGTGTGACCGCCAGTTCGATAGGGTTCTATAAACATGTTGATCGGTGAAGTTGCGCCTGAATCTCTATCTGATTCAGTATGTATGCAAAGGCCCGGTTAGATTCGATCGACCAATCCAGGCCGGCCAAAAATTGTTCATGCAACAGCAAGAAAAATGGTTGAAACATGCATCCTTCAACGATCCAAGCACTTATTAAAATCTTATTTGCGTAATTTAATCTACTCTGTAGAGAAATATAAGAGTGTTTATAGATTATTAATGTAATGATCTAAATGCTCTTATATATTTTTACGGGGAGAGTACTATATTTTTATCAGTATTTACTATTACATCTTTGTATTTAGTGCATGGTGCTCCTAGCCTCGATCCATGATCATGGATGCGTAGGTGCCATGAGGAGTGCCGCCCGGCCGGCTTCGCAATGGTGCAAAAATGTATTCCTCGGAGGAAACGGACGACGTTGACAACTTTTCCCCAGGCCTGGAGCTGTGGACTCCAACCAAATTAGCTCTTACTCTCTCGTCCGTGCCCACGCAAACCTCTCTCTGCGTTCCCTTCCTCGTCGCTCTTTCGTGCTGTCCCGCCGCCTGCTTGTCATTCAGGGGGCGCCTGCTCCTCACCACATCTACACCCAGGCGGCAGAAAGGGCCGGGCTTCCATGAGCAGGACGGCGGCAGCCTCGTGGCGGCGTCGCCTGCCGGCGAAGGGAGGCGTGGAGCCGGAGGCCGCTGGCATTCCTCGGACGCTGCAGCTCGGCGCCATGATCCTCGTCTTGTGCCTCCTGAACATCTACTTCAATATTTACAACAGGCAGGTCAGTCCAAATCTCCATTTTCTTGATCCTATTCCAATATGCATGTGACTGATGAGTGATGATGATGATACACAGGTTGAGAAAGTATTCCCCTTCCCTTACACCATCACCACCTTCCACTTGGCATCCGGCTCCTTCTTCATCACTCTCATGTGGCTGCTAAACCTGCATCACAAGCCAAGGCTCTCCCTTCAACAGGTGACATGACACAAGGATAAACACCGATCTTTCCAATTTACCGGATCGTGTTAAAATTAAAAAAATTCCATTCGATAACATGTTCATGAGTCATATCAAGTCGTAAAGTAGTGCAACTTTGCAATGACTGAGTTACTCTTTTAATTATCGGTGCAGTACGCAAAGATCTTGCCTTTGGCGTTAATACACATGATGGCCAATGTCATCGCCAACATGAGTTTGGGCAAGGTGGTTGTCTCCTTCACGCACACCGTCAAGGATGGGGACGGCGTTCGACTCTTCGTCTTGTTGCTCAGGCAGGTATTTGGTTTCAGGCTTTCATGTGTTATCTGTCCCAATAATAAAATGTGTAGAAAGAGATGAATGTGTTGTTCTTAATTGTTCTATTCTTGCAGACACCTTCTCTACTTGTATTAGGTTGTCTCGTGCCGGTTGTTGGTGGAGTTGTACTGGCATCTGTGACTGAAATTTCTTTCAACTGGTTAGTTGCAATGTTTGCCATCTCTAAAATTCCAGTGTCAAAAGATTGGGGAAACATTGGCTCCGTTATTACCCTCCTCTTCACATCTTTGCAAGCTATATTTGAATGTATCCCACTGTCCATTAGTTCAGTCAATCTTATTCACTGCCACTCTGGAAACAAAGAAACAGTGGTTCACATTATTGGCAATCGAGTTAGTCTTATACGCATGTATCACTCAAAACATTCTAAAATGGTAAGTAAGGTGTGAACTTTGGATAGACTCTTGTTAGGTTGCAACTTAAAACATTGGCAAAAATACAAATCATAATGAAGATGTTGTTTCCAGTTAGATTAGCTAGAATAATGCAGGAATTTTTTATTCTATTTTGCAATCCAAAACATTTGTTGTACTTCGGGCTTTGGCAACTGGGTTATTTCTCGTGGTCTTAATCAGAGCCATCTGCCATCATGTATACTAATTGTGTAAGTACGTCGGGGAAACAGGATAGGATTTTGCAGTGCCATGGATTCCAATGACCAATCGCGAAATGCTTTCAGCAAGAAAATTCTTGCTGATAAAGAGGTGACTTGCTACTTTATTTTGTTCTATTGGATATTCACATGGTAGAAGCATGATAAATATCATGAAGCACATTCTCCTTACACATGATTTTTCCTTACAGGAAGACGATATAAATCTCTTTTCAATTATGACTATCATGTCATTTTTGTGTTCAGTCCCATTAACACTATATCTAGAGGGCATAAAGTTTAGCCCGTTGTTCCTACGGAGCACTGTGAGTATTGCCAGCTCGCAAAAGCAGATATGGATTGTTTTGACACTTTTTTGGCTAATAAAAAAATCAAACGTTGTGCCTTACTGTAGGGGTTAAATCTTCAAGAACTATGCCTGAAAGCGGCCCTTGCGGCCACTTGTTTCCATTTTTACCAACAGGTATGCCAATCTTCACGACGGATCAGTTAAGACCACATAGTGCATAATTAGTGCACGCTTTGTAAACTAATATAAGAGTATTTGGATCACAACTTTAGTGATCTAAACGTTCTTATATTAGTTTACAGAGGGAGTAGTTCATAACAACCACATCATTGTTCATAATTAAAGTACATAGCACTCGCTTCGGGCTAAACTAAAGATAAATGGGTCGAAGTCAGGATTTATCAACACTAGCTTGTCAGATCCGGACGTCTCAGCGTGTGGGTGCCCCGCCATGACACCGGCGCATTGCTGGAGTCGTCGGAGTCGGCGGTGGCGACCTTGTTGAAGATTACATCGTGCTTGTGATCCACCTCGGCCAAGTACCGGCGGTTGGCCTCTGCCTCGTGTTCGTCGAAGATGGATTGCAAGAATGCTTGCTTGACCTCCATCATCTCGGCGTCAGAGGCGAGCCAGACGGCCGCCTCCGTGTCGGTGTGCTTCACCGCGTTCTACTCCTCCACCACTCGGTTCTCCTCCTTGTCAAGCAACGAACACTCATACACCCACTCCGCCTCCTCCCATGAGAAGAGGATGTGGTCGCCGACGCCACCGTCATAATCGGCTTCATCCGTCGCCAGCCCATCCTCCTCCGCCACGCCCCTCCTGCTCTTCCTTGTAAATTATGTTGGAAGCGTTGAACCCTTTGCTCGGGCCACGTTGCTATATATTGAGAATATGCCGTGGCTTACAAGAAGAGGAGACCGATCGTAGATCGATCGTTTACAGATAGAACAGGTCGGTGGAGGAGTCTGAAGAGAAGAAGGGATAGAAACATATTACAACTTAAACAGACTTCTATCCCGATACAATATATTCTAACACTCCCCCTCATTCTGAACCTCACGAAACTTTGCAGAGGTTGAAATTGTACTTAAACTCATCTAACCTCCTCATAGTGAGTGGTTTTGCGAAGCCATCGGCAAGTTGATCTCGTGTAGGTATGAACCGAATGTCGAGTAGCTTTCGAGCTACTCTTTCTCTGACAAAGTGGAAATCAACTTCAATGTGTTTGGTGCGTGCATGGAAAACAGGATTAGCTGAGAGATAAGTTGCACCAATATTATCACACCATAATCTCGCAGCCTGTGGAGTCTTAATTCCAAACTCATAAGTAAAGTATGTATCCATATTACTTGAGCTGTAGCATTTTCCAAAGCTTTATACTCAGCCTCGGTGCTTGATCTTGAGACAGTAGCCTGTTTTCTTGCACTCCATGACACAAGATTTGTTCCCAGAAACACAGCAAAACTACCTGTGGATCTTCTATCATCAACACACCCTGCCCAGTCCGCATCAGAATATGCAGTAACAAGCATGGATGAGGACTTGGTAATCTGAAGTCCAAGTCCTTCTGAAAACTTAAGATACCTCAAAATTCTCTTGACCGCAGTCCAGTGAGTAGTCTTAGGTGCATGTAAATATTTACATACCTTGTTCACAGAGTAAGAAATATCAGGACGTGTAAGAGTCAAATATTGTAGGGCACCTACTACACTTCTGTAGTTCGTTGCATCCTCTGGTCCAAGTGCTTCTCCACTTTCAATTGTAAGCGTTTCTGAGGTTGAGATTGGTGTACTCACAGGTTTGCAATTTTCCAATCCTACTCTCCTGAGTATGTCAGTGGTATATTTTCCCTGAGTGAGTAGTATACCATCTTTCACCTGTTTGACCTCTATGCCAAGGAAGTAGTGAAGGTTACCCAAGTCCTTGAGAGCAAACTCCAACTTTAGATCTTTAAGCAAACAAGTGGTAGCATCTGAACTTGAACTAGCAACAATTATGTCATCAACATAAACAAGCACAAATATAGTGATGTTGCCTTTATTGTAAAAGAACAACGAGGTATCTGCTTTAGATGGTGTAAACCCAAGCTGTTGTAACTGCATGCTCAGTCTTGAGTACCAAGCTTTTGGGGCCTGTTTCAAACCATATAAAGCTTTATCCAACTTATAGACATAATGTGGTGTGCTTTGATCCTCATATCCCGGTGGCTACCGCATGAACACTTCTTCCTCAAGAACACCATGAAGAAACGCGTTCTGAACATCTAGCTGTCATAGACTCCAACCTCTGGAAATAGCAATAGACAATACAAGTTGAATAGTAGCTGCCTTAACAATAGGACTGAAAGTATCTTCATAATCAATACCAAACCTCTGTTTGAACCCTTTGGCAACTAGTCTAGCCTTGTATCTGTCTATACTTCCATCAGATTTTCTCTTTATCTTGTACACCCATTTACAATCTATAACATTGTTACCATTCCTTGGTGGTACTAAATGCCAAGTTTTATTTTTTATGAGTGCATTATATTCATTATCCATAGCTTCTTTCCAATCCTTATGAGCAAGAGCATCATGCAAGTGAGTTGGTTCGCCAACACTAGTTAGAAAGGCACGTTTGATTCTGTCATACCTTATTGTATCATCTGTGTATTTCTTTTCCTTGATAATACCTGACTGCGATCTAGTATGCCGACGAGGAGCCTGGCGAAGAACTGCTGTTATAGGCGCAAAGGATCCCGGTGAGGCAGGTTCTGTAGGATTTGCCACAGAAGATCCGGCCTGACCTGTAGCCGGTTCCTGATCCAAGGAGGATAGCAACCCTGGCGATCCCGTGTCGCCTTCTGTCCCTGTGTCAGCAGCACGGTCGGTCGCTGGCTCGACCAACGGGCTCATGGTGCGCGGCGATTCGGCCCCGCCCGTGCCTGGGCTGGTGGGCTCTGTGGTCGGGCTCGTGGCGCGCGGTGATTCGACCCTGCCCGCGCCTGGGTTGGTGGGCTCCGCGGTGTAGGGGCTGTCAGCCACCTCCGTGCCTTGGCTGGCGGGTTCCTTTCCATCGCGATTGGGTGCATGCGAGAGGGAGCGATCCTCCTGGGATCGCGCGCCGGTGGATGCGGCCGACCTGGCTCAGGGATCGACATCGGATCGCGCACCGCTGCCAGCCGAATCAGCTGTGGATCCTATGCCTGTTTTGTCCGTATCTGCGCACATAAAATGATGACCCGAATCTGCACATATATCATCAGAATCACATTTTTCTATGGAATTATTCACATGGTCAGCTTTATTTAATTCACCCCCGTGATCTGGAAGAAGTGCTATTTCAGCACGAAGGAGAGCTTATGCATTGGGATGAAGTTGGGCAAACGGAAAAAGGGTTTCATAAAAAACAACATCTCGAGAGATATAAATACGTCCAGTTGCAACCTCTAGGCACTTATACCCTTTGTGGAGATTACTATAGCCAAGAAAGACACATTGAGTGGAACGAAACTCAAGTTTGTGACGATTGTATGGACGTAAATTGGGATAGCAAGCACGCCCAAATTTTTTGAGAGAGTTGTAGTCAGGTTTTTGATGATATAACCGCTCCAATGGAGTAGAGTTGCCAATGACTTTACTAGGAAGACGATTGATAAGATAAGTAGCTGTGATAAACGCTTCATCCCAATATTTGAGAGGCATGGATGCATGGGCAAGTAGTGAAAGACCAACTTCAACAATGTGACGATGTTTTCGCTCGGCAGAGCCGTTTTGTTGATGAGCATGAGGACAAGATACATGATGTTCAATGCCTATGCTACGGAAGAAAGAGCTGAGCTTCTCATACTCCCCTCCCCAGTCACTTTGGACTGTCAGAATTTTTCTGTCAAAGTGTCTTTCAACAAGTTTTTGAAACTCTTGGAACACAGAAAAAACTTCGGATTTGTACTTAAGCAAATAAATCCAAGTATATAAACTTGCTATAGTCATCAATGAAACTAACATAGTATTTTTTTTCTTCCAAAAGAATCTCTGGCATGACCCCATACATCACTGAAAATAAGCTCTAAAGGAGCATAAGACACACTATTTGACTTAGGATAAGGAAGTTGATGACTCTTGGCACATTGGCAAGCTTCACAAATGGACTCTAATGTGACTATGTGACAATGGGAGATTGCCTTTATTGACTACTCGTTTGACTATGATCGATGACGAATGTCCCAATCTTTGATGCCACCTTGCCAAAGAGGGCTTGGTGACGGAGTAGACTTGATGACGCTTGCGATTAAGTGCTCCGGATGTGATGGGGTAGAGTCCTCCAATGCATCTACCGTGTTGGAGAAGTTCCCTCGTTGCCCGGTCCTTTATAAAAAAGTAACGAGGGTGAGTTTCAAAGAAGACATTATTATCGGTGGCTAAACAAGACATAGATGCAAGATTTTAGTCGGCTTGTGGAACATGAAGGACATCTTTTAAGACTAGATCATGTTTAAGAGTAGGGGAATTAATAAAAGCTTGACCAATGTGTCGAATATCCATACCTCCGCCGCTTGCGGTGTGAATCTGGTCATTGCCGAGGTACTTCTCACGGAGAGCAAGTTGCTCTAGCTCACCCGTGACATGGTCCACTGCACCGGAGTCAACATACCATACTCCATCTCCTCCCTGCTCACGCATAGCTGCAGCAACATGGAGAGCATCGGGAACGTAGTCTTCGTCGAAGCGATGCCAGCAGTCCATGACTTCATGGCCGGACTTCTTGCAGAGCTGGCAGCGAGGACGGCTGCGAGAGGAAGATGAGCGGCGGTTATTGTTGGTGTTGAAACCGCCACCCCCTGTGTTCCCGTAGCCGCCGCCCCCTGTGTTCCTGTATCCGCCACTTCCAGAACGAGCGCCCTCGCTCTGGTTACCGCCGCGTCCGCGGCTGTTGCTGTTGTTGGCGCGATTCTGTCCCTGGTGACCGTGCCCACGGCCACGAGAGGCAGAGTTGGCTGAAGATTGCCGAAGATTGGTGCCGTGGAGAAGATTGAGACGAGCATCAAAACTCAAGAGCTGGTTGTATAGCTCCTGAACTGAGATGGGCTCGACCCTAGCAGCAAGCGCCGATACAACAGGATTGTATTCAAGGTCGAGGCCAGCAAGAATCTAGGAGGTGATCTCTGGTTCAGAGAGGGCAGCTCCAGTGCATGCAATCTCATCTGTGAGCGCCTTGATTTTTCCAAGATATTCAGCCATGGTTAGATTACCTTTCTGCAGGTTGGTGAGTTCAATCCTGGTGTTGATGGCTTGGGCTTGGCTTTGAGCAGCGAACATGGCGTGGATGGCGCTCCAAACTTCAGCGGGCGTCTGCAACGTCACAACCTGTGCAAGGATATCGTGGGAGAGGGACCCCATCAGAAACCCTTGAAGTTGTTGCTGCTGTGCATACCAGAGGGATCGGGCAAAGTTGACGATCGGTTCTTTTTTTCCGTCCTTGGTGATGGCGAGGGTGGCCGGCGGCGCCGGACTCTTCCCGTCGAGGTGGTGTTCCATCTGAGCGCCTTTGATCTGAGGCAGCACAATGGCCTTCCATAAGAGGAAGTTTCCCCTCGTGAGCTTCTCTTGTGGCGGTGATCCGAGAGGTACAGAGGTGGTACTGGAGGATGGTGCGAAGGTGGAGGACGAGGTGGTGGTGAGCGCACTCATGGTGGCGGACAATGATGCGGCGTCGGTGGTCGACATGATCTCGGTCGAGGGAGGTAACTAGATGCGATCTTTGATCTATGAGGAAGAGGCTCTGATTACCATGTAAATTATGTTGGAAGCATTGAACCCTTTGCTCGGGCCGCGTTGCTATATATTGAGAATATGCCGTGGCTTACAAGAAGAGGAGACCGATCGTAGACCGATCGTTTACAGAGAGAACAGGTCGGTGGAGGAGTCTGAAGAGAAGAAGGGATAGAAACAGATTACAACTTAAACATACTTCTATCCCTATACAATATATTCTAACATTCCTCAGCCTCCTTCTCCTCTTCCTCGAATTCTGTCGACATGGACGCCGCGAGCTGCGCCGCCTCCCGCTCATCGTCGGACTCATCGTCCCTTGCGGTGACACCCCACCTCTTGGCCCACGGCCGTCGGCGCGCCATTGCGATTTGAGTGGCAGCGGCCAAATTTATACGAGGAGAGGGGGTAAATTTGGCGGCTTGTCGCCGGTTGAGTCATTTTTCCGGTGAGATGAGAGCACAAAGGAGTTTCGAGGATAAGTTGTGTTGCTCTCTCAGATTTTAGCCAAAAAGAATATTTCGAGAATTAACTCTTCAATTTTTTGAGTTATAGGTTTGAGGCTTCGATTAGGTGCAGTTTAACTCCTCAAAAGATACCAATTTGAGGAGTTAAGAAATTTAAGAGTTTGATTAGAGATGGTCTTGGTAGCTGTAGAAGTTTTATATCACCATGATTAACCGGTGCTATGCTTAGTGATGTTGAACGAGTGGTCGTGCATAGTAAGTTTCATGACCCGAAATTCAACTTCTACCACTTTTCTGTTTTTTCATGTTTGATATTTACCATCAATTCTATTTAACTTTTTCTTTATTTACTTGTAGTAAAGTTTCTACTTTGTTTTCGTGGTAGGTTTCATATAGTTTATTGGCCAGAATATTACCATTAACCCGTTCTGTTGCGAACTTCTTCAAACGAGTTGTCATCATATCATATGTTCTCATCTTCAGAACTCCAATTTCACCTATATATGTCCTTGGTAACTTTATCACCAACCGATCCTACTTTCTTATTCTAGTAATTCACTCTCCTGTTTATTTGTGTCTGAAATATATCCTTATCTGCAGGAACTGGTCTGCCTCTACTCGGTGTTTTCCTGTACTCTAGATTCAAGAAAGAAAAATCGAAGACAAATGCTACATAAAAAATAGTTTATACTATACGTGTTGCCGCGCCCGTCTATTTTTTTGATAGAATAATATAAATATCCGTACAAAATACTGGAGAAAATTTGCATAATCTAACCCATATATTGGTTAGCACTTGAACAAGAATTTAATCTGATTGAAAGTAGAGCGATTGTAGAGGGACTAGTGTGCACTCTCTTTCTTTATGATTACTAGAAATCATTAAGGTAAACCCAACCATAGCATTAAGTAATAAGTCATCTTTACTCACATACATAACAACCCTCTTACTTAGGTTTAAACTTTTGTCACTCTCGCAACCCACTATAAGCGAATCATAAACATATTACAACACTCTACAACGCGAATCCTCCATGTGTGCGCGGCACGGAAGGCACCATAGGACAACACCAAAATAAAACACACAACTCAAACCAATCAAGATCATCAATCAACTCATAGGACAAAAAGAATCTACTTAAACATTATAGGACGGCTACATATCATTGGATAATAATATATAGCAAGCACCATGTTCAAGTAGGAGGTACATCGGGTTGCGGGAGAGTGGACCGCTGATAATAGATGAGGGAAGGTGATGAAGATGTTGAGGAAGACGACGGACATGTTGGAGTAGATCGCCGCCATGATGGTTCCCCCGGCGGGCGCTCCGACGCCACCAAGAGAGAGGGGGGGAGAGCCCCCTCCTTTTTCTTGCCTGCCCTCCCCCCTAAATGGGACAAGGGTTCCCCTCTGGTCCTTGGCCGCCATGGCTCCCGGAGGGCAGGAGCCCCTCCGAGATTGGATCTCTCTCTCTCTCTCTCTCTCTCTCTCTCTCTCTCGCGTGCGCGCGTTTCTCTCTTTCTGGCCGAAAACCGTTTCTTATATTCCCAGAGATCCGTAACTCCGATCGGGCTGAAATTTTAATTAGCACGATTAACCCACCCCCCACCCCCCCCCCCCCCCCCCCCTCCCCCCGATAGTAGCTTCCTTGCGGCCGAAGAAGGGCTCTGACCGACTTACAAGTGGTCACAAGGCAACACACCACGCCCTGGGGGATGCTGGCGCCCTGTTGCCTTGTGAAGGTTGTGGGCTTCCATTTACGTTGATTCTTCCTCCCAAAAATCACATATATTTCAAAAAAATCTCTGTAAAATTTTATCGCGTTTGGACTTTGTTTGAGATGGATTTTCTTCGAAATAAAAAATATGCAAAAAAAAAACAGGAACTAGCACTGGATCAATATGTTAGTACAAAAAATAATATAAAATATTGCCAAAAGTATGTGAAAGTTGTAGAATGATGGCATGAAACAATAAAAAATTATAGATATGACAGAGACGTATCACTTAGCAGTTGAGTTGTCAATTCAACCACACCTGAAAAGTTGTTTCTTTGCAGCTAAGTGTTTTAGTAGCACAGTAGTTTGATAGTTTTGATTGTAACAATAACAGTAGCAGTAGTAACAGTAACAGTAGCAGTTTTATAGTGATTGTAACAGCAGCAGCAACAGTAGTATCTTAGCAAAGACAGTATGAGCAAAGCGTAGGCATTGAATCAGCGATGAATATTTGTGTTGGATGACATACATCATATAACAGTCACAACCTAGAGCGATACACAGTAGCTCCAATTCATCAATTTAATATAGGCACGTATTTCATATATAATTATACATGCTTATAATAAAAACTTACATGACGAAAAGTGCATCAGCGCATCGACGGCTGGCACAGCGTGGCGATTAGTAGCAACCAAACGTGCTACTTGGAGTATAGAGGCCCGTTGGCGAGTGATATGTTGCATATTTCGCGTATTTGAAGTACCATGCACTGACCGAAGAACTGACACACGGCTGCAGAGCACTGTACGTGTGCATGGCGAGAGGACGAAATACAACCGTTGCACTGAGACCCTACATAAACACTTTTCGCCCTGGATGTATTTAAGCACCATGCACCCGGAGGACAGTACTGATCGTTTGCACATTCTCATTCAAACACGCACAAGCATCTCGCGTTGTACTGATCCACCGACGCCGCCGTGCCGAGATATCCCAAAGCTCATCTTCTGCTCGTCGTCTCCGGACACCCCCGCCGCCGCTGCCATTGATCTTGTGCCCTAGGTGCACCGGGACGAGGACTAGATGATTTGTGTCCGGGATAGACCGGAACCCCGGCGTCCATTTCTACAAGTGCCCGAACCAGGGAGTAAGTCTGATTTGTACACCCATCAATCAGATGAACCCGTTTTTGTTGCTGTTTTTGTGTTCATCATTCAGGTTGAAAACTGGCGCAGGATTCAGCCCGGGCGTTCGGTCTTTTCGGTTTGTTCGGTCCGGTCTTTTTGGTCTTCCAAGAATTCGGTCTTTCATAATTGAAGACCATAATAATTTCGGTCTTTTCGGTTTTTCACTATTATTCGGTCTTCGGTCTTTGTTATTCGGTCTTCGGTCCCGACCAAACAGATCAAATTAATTGCTACAACTCATATTCATATTATTTCCAATAACAAACTGCATGTGTGTATAGATGTGCATCTGTACATAAGAAAGTTCAGACAAGTAGAAGTTGTATTGTACGGGAAGAAGACAGTAGACAGCGAGCCAGTGGCCAACGTGTAAGAGGACAAGGTAGTGATGAACTGCAGCTCGGATGGTTGTGAAGAAAAGGAGGAATGAGAGTGCAGCAGTTTTTTTTCTTTTTTTGAGAATTACGAGAGTGCAACAGCTGGTTGCCTGTGAATCATGAGATGTGTGTATCTCGCTCATGACCTTGGGCTGGCCGGATGGGCCTTTGGTAAATATGGTCTTGCACTCTTGCGTATGGGCTTTTTTAGTTCGGTCTATATGGTCTATTCGGTCTGGAAGACAGGAGGACCAAACAGACCGTAATTAGTTCGGTCTTCTGTTTGTGCAGACCGTATTTTATTCGGTCTTTTCTAGTTCGGTCTTTTCGGGTTCGGTCTCGGTCTTTTCGAGTTCGGTCTTCGGTCTTCGGTTTTTATGCCCAGGGTGACGCAGGATGGAGGCCCGTGCGACTTTTGGTTATGGGAGGACCAGTACGCGTTCTTCATCACCGGCGTTGGCATCAACCTTCTAATCGAGGCGGCCGGTGGTGGGAGCAACGTCATGTTCGGTATCGGCCGCGCCGTGGAGGATGTACGCATCGCGGCTAGGAACACCATGATGATCTGCTTGTTCATGCTCCTGGTGGTGCTTGCCAAGGCAGCCGGTGGGCAGTAACGTTCCAAAGTGGGCATTCCACGCGCGACGGCCTCCAAGGCCATGATTTTAGAATAAAAAAATTCCTCGCTGAAATTATATGTTGTGCATTTAGCAGGACTGTGTGCACCGTGGGTGTAGTAGAACTTTATGTAATCGCCGTGTTAATGTAATCTTCGATTAGATGTAATAAATCATCCGGGCTGTTACGTACCAGCTACTAAATCCACCGACGTTTTTGTTGTACATCCAGGCGTGCAGAGGCATAATTGGCAGCGGTCGGTCGGTCAAAAAGTCCGGATGTACCGCCTGTCAGAACATCAGATGACACACGTGGTCGAACGAAACCCAACCCCCAACCACGCCCTGACGCACTTAATTAAACTAGAAAAAATGCCCGTGCGTTTCAACGGGAGAAAAAAATATCACATCTTAATTCAAGACCCTTCACTCAGGTCCACGTTCTCTATTTTAACATAGCATCAACAATGTCATCACTTATCCTCCCTCCCATCCTCACTTCCCTTATGTGTGGTCTGTAACTGCATTGCTTTAAGACTAAAGTAATATTGAAAATCCTATTGTCCATAATATTCTCACGGTATGCAAAAGTAGTAATTGATTGTAATATTAATAATGTATTATCCATAATATTCTCACAATATCCAAGAGTTTAAAACATAAGAGCCAGTAGGTATCAAATATAAATATATGCTTAAAAACTCGGGAAAAATTCCACTCAAACAACTTTACAAGTAACAAAAAAACAAAGCAGGGCAGCATTATTCAAACTATTTTGGTTGAAAATATAGTAAACATGCCCGTGCGTTGCAACGGGAAAATAAAAATAACACATGTCTTTAATCTAATAACGACACCACATCCATATTAATCTACACGGTGCTGGCGTGGTTGAGCGCAAAGCCTGGACGGATTTGAAACAGCCTCCGGCTGGCATCGCGTAAGCAGCTGCACCGTGCGCAGGCCGACCCTGTCGACGTATTTGCCTTAAAAGATCTACATCAATTTCTTTGGCTCGCGTTTCATGCGGCCCCTCCCTGCTTGCAGCCATTGATCGGTAAAGGCGAACTCCAGGAGTTGTTTGTTTGATGATGTTGGCGATGATCACGACTACCGGCCGAAGTGGAGGAATTTTGCCATAACTTTTGAGCTTGGAGGAACCAGACCAATTATAACAGATGCCTGATAAATCACTTTACAACCAATAAATCTGCCATGACTAACACAACCATATGGTATAATTTTAGTTAACCCCCCCCCCCCCCCCCCCCAAAGTTGCGATAAATCGCCTGACAAAATGTATACTATTTACTTACACAAAAAATTGCCAGTTTGAATGGAATTTTAATGACAATTTTGAATACTGACGAAATGTATATTTAATTATTTACACAAAATGATTGCTCATGCGTTAAATTAAGAGGCATGTGCAAAGTAATGGCATTTCCATGCAAAGCTTATCTTTCCCATCTGGTTGCATCTCACTGACAACATACAATCTATGACCCTAAAAAATTATCTAGAACCTCAAATATGTCCTTACATTGCATTGTTTACCAAGTGAACTGTCTCATCAATGGGATTGCTTGTATGCTATTTATATTTATATAAAATGTCTCAAGAATAAACACCAGAGGAAAAAAACAAAAGCTTGTCAAAACAATTGAGCTAACTTGAACCCAGTTAAGCAACAATTGTCTAGCCTCAACCTGCACTGGTCGGTATTCTTATTATACAACCCAAATAGCTCTATTGGCTTACTCTTCTTCACAATTAGGCGTGACTGATGTTTTCTTTTGATCCTTGTTGGTAAGCTTCTTCCTGACACAACATCTAGAGAGAGAATAAATATATGTTGCCTCAGATGTAAACCCACTATGAAAGAAACATGGTATGTGATGCTGCCATTGCTATTTGCAAGAACCACATTAGCTAGCTAGCTGGAATAACTGAATTGAACTAACTTTATGGTCAAATAGTTGATGTTCTACTGTGCATGTAATGATACCAAGATTACCAAGCATGTTCTCCACAAAGACCATAGTTTAAGTTAGCACAGTCAAAAAAAAGTTAGGAGTAAAAAATTCCCAGGTTTTCAATGCTCAGCAAAGAACACAAGTTAGCGACCTCACCTTACACCAAAATTTGTGGCTAAATCCTCCACAACATGCTTGAAACCAGTTTACATAGCAATCATACTCCACATCTGCAGGAATAAAATAAAATGGATCAACCTAGGAACCAAGCAATGACAGGCCAAAGCATGGGTAAAGAAATGATATGAATGGCATTGAAAGCTACGATTTTGTAGATGCTTTATATGCAAGAAAGCGGCATATAATACAAATAATTAGTTACATCTTATGTGGATCTTATTGACTTCTCATTGCTCAAGCAAAAAACATTCACCATTTTTAGTCACTTGTACGTCAAAACACATTATTTCACCAAACAGATGGGCACAAATTATCCATGATGAAAGTGTCATAATGACATGAATGCACAAAGGCAACAGAAGCAGAATTTCTAAGCTTCCCACTAATCTTATTATTTTACACAATTGAAATACTCAGCAGATGTATGTTTTCTTCTTAGTTAAATTGAGAGAAATATCCAATGAAAATATGAGGATATGTGATCCGGTGATAGTCTGCTAGCCCGAGCTCTTGGTGGAATTTACTATTGTGGCTATAAATAGTTACGGATTTGATAACGGTATATTCTGGTAGTTGCTATCAAAACTCTATGAAGGAAAGCTACCAACAACACGTTCAACTCTAGAAGAAAACTGGAATATTTGAGGGACAAAACAAAAAGTTTATGTTGGAGATTCAGACTCTGTTTTGTATTGAAGATTCAGACACCGAAACCTGAAAATTAGTACAATCCAGGAAAAAGACAACGATGTTGTAATTACAGAAGTTTAGTGTTCATGGGAAAGAACAATCTAGATTCCCGTGTCTCTACAGTAATACATATAAATAATCACTCTAGTGTGAAAACTGAAAAATATAAATTGGATCTCAGAAGGAAAGCTAAACAGTGGTGAGATCGAATATACAAACTCAATATAGAAAACATCATATATTGTAGTCGTCAAATATCCAACTGATGATTGCAAATTGTTCTGAGTCCACTTATTTCTAGCAGTTAGTGTGATGTGCAGGATCAATCTGCTAAAACACACAGTGGGGGGCCTACATGACCAGCTTTCCAGCAAGCGCCGCATCTTCCGCATCCTGGACGCGTGGCTAGGCAGGGCAGTACTCGGTCGCGGGTTGAGCGCTTAATCAGAATTTCTTGAAACAACAAGATATCAAGCAGTCTCCCTATAATTATGCAAGGAATGTCAGTTGAGCAGTTAATACAGACTATCAAACTACAGTGCATCGGTAGTATATGACAAATAAAGGCCTATGCATAATCTGGAAGACAACCACGCTATCATATTCATGAAGCAGGGAAGACAACATATGAAATCTGAACTCACATCATTATAATGTTTAGGGTTTGCTTTCTTCTTTCTTCCACGTCATGTCTTCAGCTCCTCCACAAATTCCTCTTCATCTTTCACTTCAACAACTTTCTGCTGAACCAAAAGAGAACACCACCAATGTCAACAACCAAGATGTAATAAGAAAAAAGTTGTTCAATAGTTTGTTAGCATCGCCAAGATACTCTGCGATCTGATGCATTTTTTCAAGTAGAAATTTAGAATAGTTTGTTAGCAGCTCGTCCAACTTACTGAACCATGCCTTCAGATCAAATGCCTTCTGCCTTCTAGCTTCATTCTTTCTGGCCTCCTCTTATTCCTCTACCTTGAGCTGGGCCTAACACAAATACAAAGATGGGGAATGGCATGAGGCGGGGTTGGTTTCCTGTATTGACCGCTTGGTATTAGCGTCCGCCTCAGCCTACCTACCATTGGTGATATTTCTCCCGACGACTGCGACGAAGCTATCCATCCATCAGCACGAATGGAAACTGATAATCTGAACTTTGTACCAGTTACTCACTGATAAACACGATGTGCCTGACGATAGTGGCATCCAAAAAAAATCATCTGCCTTCATGCGCAGGAAGTGCAGGACATACCTGCAATTTTCCGCATCATGCTCCAAGGCCTAGTATGGTTTTCAGACTAAAAGGACATGCAACTTTTTTTCATCCAGGAACTGAATTATGCCAAGTCTAGACGTAAACCAACACCAAGGGAGTTCAGCGAGGATTCTGTAACATTATTAAAATAGCTAGTAAATATAGTTAGACCAACTAACCTCCGTGGTATCTAGCATGCTGTACTTCAATCGGAGAAGGGGATGACAGACAAATAGTTCAATCGAGAAGGACGAGATAGGAATGCACCCGTCTCTGAGTGATCTGCCAAGATTCTGGACCAAGGTTGAGTAGTCTCTACGTCCTCCGCCACCACATCCGTAGTTCCTCAGTCCACCGGCCTTCTCACCAAGACCGCTTCTCTAATTTCATCATCCGCGGCAGCGTTGTCAGATGGTCTTCTGCTCTCCGCCGTCGTCGCCGCAGGAGGAGTGGTGGGTTGGGCTACCCCACCGAGACATCAGATGGTCATCTCCTTCCGCCGCGGCCGCCCTCTCGCTTCCTCCCTGACGATACTGCGTCCTCGTTTTCCTCCTCCTCCCCCGCGCCTTCGCCGGCCTGGCGCTTCGCGTGGCTCCCGCCCTCGCACGCCGGACCGGTGGCAGGGGACTACGACGGCAACTGGGGATAGGAGAGGGAGGCGAGGGTTGCCGGACCGGAGGGTTGGGGCGCGGCGGCGGAGGGAACCCTAGCTTCTGGTCGTCTCGCGTTCTCGTGTGGGGGAGGGAGACGCATGTCGAACCTTTTTGGAAAAAATCTGTCCAAGTGGGTCCTTATGGGGACAGGGAAGCGAAGGTGCTAGCTGAGGCCCAGCTAGACCGTGAGCTGAGGCTCAGGTGTGCGACGTGATGAGCCGTTTCACGGCAACTGCGGTAATTTCGCTTGATTATGGCAACTGCGGTAATTTCGCTCGATTACCTATACCTAAAAAAGTAATTTTGCTAAAAGAAAATATGACGACGGTGAGCGGGCAGAAGCGATAGCCGCTTTATTATTAGAGAAAGATGAACGCATCCACATGTTTGGGCCATCCCCTCCCCCGACGTCAATGAAACCCAACCCCGAACACTATGCACGGCTAGTTGCGCCCATTTTGCAAAACAGAGCATCGAAGATTTGCCCGGTGTCGCCGGGCGACCCAGTAGGCGGCGGAGTCGCCGTGCATCGAGGTACGCTCTGAACCTCACCCCCCCGGCGTGCCGGCATAGCAACCCCAGGCATAGACTAACCCCCCGTGATGCATCGCCCCTCTCCCCTGCAGATCGTCGTACAGCTCGATGGGAGAAGAAGAACACCATCTCAGAGGGCAGATCCAAACTCCAGCCACCGTGGAGAGAGAGGGAGAGCAGCAGGTAGAGGATGGAGAATCAGCACCTCTGGCCGGATCATCAAGCAGGTCCACATCGCACACATCTAGAATAGCTATTCAGAAAGTAGTAGAGGTGGTAGCTGCATTATCGGATTACAAAAGATTTCTGATTCGTTGAAAATATGAGCAAATTACTATGAGATTTAATCCAAATAAAAAGAAGATAAATCATGACAGCACTAGCAGAGATTAAACTAATCATGCGAAATAGCATAGTAGATGAACATATCACATCTAGGGCACATACTAGAAACATGAATTCTACCACGATCTCAAACAAGGATAGAATCACATACGGTGCATATTGTTAGAATTTGCTAGTGGGCTTTTGGCCCAAAGCCCAACTAAAATTCTGAAATTCTCTTGGCCCATTCATGCATAGCTTGTGAGTGGTGTGAGTGGGACTAAAGTTTAGTCTCACCCCGGAAGTTGAGTGAGACTTGCACCTCTTTATAAGGTGAACTCTTCTACCACTTGTAAGAGCATGAGAAGAGGAGACCTACGCGCGCTCCTCCTCCTCGCCACGCCTCGTCACGACGCGTCGCGCCGCGCCGCGGGTTGCGGGATTGAGCCGATGACAGAGCTATGCACGTTGTCTATATTTTTGCTCCTCGAAAAAAATTAATGAGTCATTAATTAATAATTAACGGACGCGTTAATTACTGAACCGTTTCCAATTCTTTTGGATCGCGATGACTCGGACGTGGGGTTTACTCCCACGACCTACCCGGCCCGTATTATATAGTCAGGCAGACGTCTACCCTAGCCGTCGCCGCATCATATGGTTTCGCACCACCGTTCCAGATCATTGCACCGCCACACAAGTCTTCTCCATCCCTCCTTTCGGCGTGCACCAGGAGAAGGGACAGCAGGCCTCCGGAACCCCGCCTCTCATGATCCTGTACAGGAGAGGGGCGATCAGGTTTTTGGGGAGCGCACTCGCGCGACTGCTGGCAACGACGACTTCGTCGACGACGACTTCTTCCCCGACCTCGGCAACCTCATCCTCAACGACATGGGCGACAACATCAACGCCGGCGGTGCTGCTCCCGCTGCACCGTATGTGATTCTATCCTTCTTGTTCGAGATCGTGGTAGAATTCATGTTTCTAGTATGTGCCCTAGATGTGATCTGTTCATCTACTATGCTAGTTCGCATGATTAGTTTAATCTCTGCTAGTGCTATCATGATTTATCTTCTGTTTATTCGGATTAAATCTCATAGTAATTTGCTCATATTTTCAACAATCCAAAAATCTGATTATAGGCAATTTGCTCCGAGTGGTTTTGCTGCGCATCTGAAGCCGCCTACGTTTAAGGGCGTGCAATATAAGAGGTGGCGCACGAGAGCAGTTTACTGGTTTCAGACCATGTACTGTTATGACGCCACCAAGGGCAAGCCTGAGGGTAATCTTGAACCTGCACAGCAGGAAGCTTTTGAGAAGATCGATACTCTCTTTAAAGGCGCCCTTCTGAGTGTTCTGGACGATTCTATTGTGGATTCGTATATGTCATTTGACAACGGCAAGGACATGTGGCTGCGCTCGAGGCCAAGTTTGGGGCCTCGGACGCTGGCAGCGAGTTGTATGTCATGGAGCAATTCTATGACTACAAGATGACTGATGAGCGCTCTGTTGTCCAGCAGGCTCATGAGATACAGTCGCTCGCAAAAGAACTTGAGTACTTCAAGTGTGTGTTGCCGGACAAATTTGTTGCCGGAGGCATCATTGCCAAGCTTCCACCTTCGTGGAACAATTTTGCTACTTCCCTGAAACACAAAAGACAGGAGTTTTCCGTTTCGGATCTCATTGGTACTCTTGATGTTGAAGAGAAGGCGAGAGCAAAGGACACACGTGCTCGAGTTGCTGAGGGAGCTTCTAGTGCCCACATGGTACAGAAGAAGAACTTCCATCCCAACAAGTTCAAAAACAACAAGAACAAAACTCAAGGCAAAGGCAAGTTTGATACAAAGAACAAGCCGTCACATTCTACCAACTTCAAGAAGAATTCTCATAAGAAGGGAAAGGGACTTTGCCATGTCTGCGGTGATCCTAATCACTGGGCTCCGAAGTGTCCTAACCGCTTTGAGGAGCGCGAACATGAGAAGAGCGGCAAGTCCGCTAATGTTGTCATCGGTGATACTGATATGAAGGAATCTAGGTATGGTATTCTTCCTACCATCCTTTCAGTATTTCAATCTCCTGATTGGTTAATTGACACCGGTGCCAATGTACATGTTTGTGCTGACGCCTCCATGTTTTCTTCTTACCAGGTCACAGGGACTTCTCCCGTGCTGATGGGGAATGGGTCACATGCCATCGTTCGAGGTATTGGTACGGTCGATCTGAAGTTTACTTCGGGGAAGACCGTGCGTCTGAAGAACGTTCATCATGTGCCGTCCATCAATAAAAATCTCGTTAGCGGTTTCCGTTTATGTCGAGATGGTTTTAAGTTGGTTTTCGAATCCAATAAAGTTGTAATTTCTAAGTATGGACAATTTGTTGGAAAAGGCTATGAGGGCGGAGGCTTGTTCCGCCTGTCTTTGTCAGATATTTGCACTAAAGTTATTAATAATGTTTGCCACAATAATGAGTATGATATTTGGCATTCACGACTTTGTCATATTAACTTTGGTTGCATGACGCAGCTAGCCAATATGAATTTAATTCCGAAAATCTCTACTGTCAAAGGCTCCAAGTGCCAAGTATGTGTGCAAGCTAAGCAACCTCGCAAGTCCCATAAGACTGCAGAGGCAAGAGACTTGGCGCCACTAGAGCTTATACATTCTGATCTTTGTGAGATAAATGACGTGTTGACAAAAAGTGGAAAGAGATACTTCATGACGTTGATTGATGACTCCACTAGATATTGTTATGTGTATCTTCTGAAATCAAAAGATGAGGCTTTAACTTTCTTCAAAAACTATAAAGCTGAAGCAGAGAACCAACTTGATTGAAAAATTAAACGGCTTAGGTCTGATCGTGGTGGAGTGTATTTTTCCAATGAATTTGATTTGTTTTGTGCGGAACATGGTATAATCCATGAGAGGACGCCTCCCTACTCACCTCAGTCAAATGGGGTAGCCGAAAGAAAGAACCAAACTCTAACTGATATGGTTAACACCATATTAGACACATCGGGTCTTTCCAAGGAATGGTGGGGGGAGGCGCTAATGACTGCGTGTCATGTCCTAAACCGAGTTCCCACAAAGCATAAGACCATGACTCCATTTGAGGAATGGGAAAGGAAAATGTTGAAACTCTCTTACCTACGTACTTGGGGTTGTTTGGCTAAAGTCAATATACCAATTCCCAAGAAGCGCAAGCTTGGACCAAAAACCATGGATTGTATTCTTCTAGGCTATGCTTTTCATAGCATTGGTTATAGATTTTTGATAATAAAATCTGAGGTATCCGACATGCATGTTGGTACGATTATGGAGTCGAATGATGCAACTTTCTTTGAGGACATATTTCCTATGAAGGATATGTCAAGTTCATCAAATCAGGAGATACCTACTCCATCTAGTGAGGAATTCGCTGTAATTCCTGAACCCACCATTGCGATGGAACACGTTGAGAATCCTATTGAGGGTGACAATGGAACTCCTGTGAGGAGTAAGAGACAGAGGACTGCAAAGTCCTTTGGTGATGATTTCATTGTGTACCTCGTGGATGACACACCCAGGACTATTTCAGAAGCCTATGCATCTCCTGATGCTGACTACTGGAAGGAAGTTGTTCGTAGCGAGATGGATTCCATCTTATCTAACGGAACCTGGGAGATCACTGACCGTCCTTATGGGTGCAAACATGTAGGATGTAAGTGGGTGTTCAAGAAGAAGCTTAGACCTGATGGTACGATTGAAAAGTACAAGGCACGGCTTGTGGCTAAGGGTTATACCCAAAAAGAAGGTGAAGACTTCTTTGATACTTACTCACCCGTGGCTAGACTGACCACAATTCGGTTGCTACTATCACTGGCCGCCTCACATGGTCTTCTCGTTCATCAAATGGACGTTAAGACGGCTTTTCTCAATGGAGAGTTGAAGGAGGAAATTTACATGGATCAGCCAGATGGTTTTGTAGTACCTGGTCAGGAAGGAAAGGTGTGCAAGTTATTAAAGTCTTTATATGGCCTTAAACAAGCTCCTAAGGAGTGGCATGAGAAGTTCGAAAGAACATTAACTGCTGTCGGCTTTGTAGTAAACGATGGTGACAAGTGTGTGTACTATCGCCATGGTGGGGGCGAAGGAGTCATTCTTTGTCTGTATGTCGATGACATACTGATCTTTGGAACCAAACTTGATCTAATCAAGGAGGTTAAGGATTTCTTATCTCGCTGTTTTGAGATGAAGGATCTAGGAGTAGCTGATGTTATCTTAAACATCAAGCTGTTGAGAGATAAGAATGGTGGGATCACACTGCTTCAGTCTCACTATGTGGAAAAGATCTTGAGTCGTTCTGGGTATAGCGACTGCACGCCTTCTCCAACTCCATATGATGCTAGTGTGTTGCTTCGAAAGAATCGACGGATTGCTAGAGATCAACTGAGGTATTCTCAGATTATTGGCTCGCTTATGTATTTGGCGAGTGCCACGAGGCCTGACATCTCTTTTGCTGTAAGCAAACTGAGTCGGTTTGTGTCAAAACCGGGAGATGATCATTGGCATGCGCTTGAGAGAGTTATGCGCTATTTGAAAGGCACTGCGAGCTATGGGATTCACTACACCGGGTATCCGAGGGTACTGGAGGGTTATAGTGACTCAAACTAGATATCTGATGCTGATGAGATTAAGGCCACAAGTGGTTATGTTTTTACACTTGGTGGTGGCGTTGTTTCCTGGAAGTCTTGCAAGCAGACCATCTTAACGAGGTCAACTATGGAAGCAGAACTCACAGCATTAGACACTGCCACTGTTGAAGCAGAGTGGCTTCGTGAGCTCTTGATGGACTTACCTATGGTTGAAAAACCAATACCCCCTATCCTGATGAACTGTGATAATCAAACTGTGATCGTCAAGATAAACAGTTCTAAGGACAATATGAATCCTCAAGGCATGTGAAGAGGAGACTAAAATCTGTCAAAAAATTGAAGAACTCCGGAGTTATTACGTTGGATTATATCCAAACGTCGAAAAACTTGGCAGATCCCTTCACAAAGGGTCTATCACGTAATGTGATAGATAATGCATCGATGGAGATGGGTTTGAGACCCACCGCATGAGTTGTCCATAGTGGTAACCCACTCTATGTGATCGGAGATCCCGTGAAGTAGAAGTGGGAGACAAGCTGTTGGTCAGCTGAGAGGAGAGTATCCCTATTTTAATTATCCCACTTCATGAAGATGCAATACTCTCCTGATCTGCATGGCAGGTTGATATTTATCTTAATGTGTTCCAAGTGGCTTATTTGAGTAAGCAGAGATGTTGTCCTGCAGAGCATCTCCCGAGGAACACACCTATATGAATTTGACTGTTAACGTCGCAGTCTGTGAAAATTGGGTGTTCTCTAATAAATTCATGAAAGGCACTGGAGTATGACGTATACGCTCCACCTGCGGGGAAGCCTTGCGGCAGCCCAGTATCGGTCAAGAATTTGTGTGAAACTAGTCTCGCAGAAAACTTGTAGTTCAAGGCATAGTACACTATTCAAGTTGTGATCTAGTGTAGCATAAAACTCTAAGTGGAAGTTCAACTTCACAGTCTCCACTAAGCACCGGTATATAAACAATGTTTTGAAACAAAATGATGAGATGTGCCAATGAGACTTTGTGGGGGATTGTTGGAATTTGCTAGTGGGCCTTTGGTCCAAAGCCCAACTAAAATTCTGAAATTCTCTTGGCCCATTCATGCATAGTTTGTGAGTGGTGTGAGTGGGACTAAAGTTTAGTCCCACCCCGGAAGTTAAGTGAGACTTGCACCTCTTTATAAGGTGAGCTCTTCTACCACTTGTAAGAGCATGAGAAGAGGAGACCTACACGCGCGCTCCTCCTCCTCGCTCGCCGCGCCGCGCCGCGCCGCGCCGCGCCGAGGGATTGAGCCGAGCCGAGGACAGAGCTATGCACGTTGTCTATATTTTTGCTGATCGGGAAAATTAATGAGTCATTAATTAATAATTAACGGACGCGTTAATTACTGAACCGTTTCCAATTCTTTTGGATCGCGACGACTCGGATGTGGGGTTTAGTCCCACGACCTACCCGGCCCGCATTATATAGTCAGGCAGACGTCCACCCTAGCCGCCGCCGCATCATATGGTTTCGCACCACCGTTCCAGATCATTGCGCCGCCACGCAAGTCTTCTCCATCCCTCCTTTCGGCGTGCACCGGGAGAAGGGACAGCAGGCCTCCGAAACCCCGCCTCTCGTGATCCTGTACAGGAGAGGGGCGATCAGATTTTTGGGGAGCGCACTCGCGCGACTGCTGGCAGCGACGACTTCGTCGACCAAGACTTCTTCCCCGACCTCGGCAACCTCATCCTCAACGACATGGGCGACAACATCAACGCCGGCGGTGCTGCTCCCGCTGCACCGTATGTGATTCTATCCTTCTTGTTCGAGATCGTGGTAGAATTCATGTTTCTAGTATGTGCCCTAGATGTGATCTGTTCATCTACTATGCTATTTCGCATGATTAGTTTAATCTCTGCTAGTGCTGTCATGATTTATCTTCTGTTTATTCGTATTAAATCTCGTAGTAATTTGCTCATATTTTCAACATGGTTGAGGAGATTAGCTTTGAGGGCGTGCTGCATATCCCCATGATCCCAAAAATCAACCTGAAGTTTAGCAAGTTCCTCATGACCAAGGTGGATGTGAAAGACCACTGCATCATCTTGAGAGACGGAGGAACGCAAATTACATTCTACCCGGAGGATTTCCATAAAGTTTTTGGCATCCCATGCGGACAACAAGAAGTAAATTGTAAGAAACCACCACAACGAGGGCTAGGTTATCAGAAAACACTACGTTACATTTTTTCGATAGAAACCACCATGTCTAGCGTAATTTTTTTTTGCAAATAACACTGATCAGCGGATTAGAGTGATTTGAGCACGTTTATGACTGATGGGCCCCGTTCATCAGGAGCTGACTTGGCAAAAGAACGCCACCCCGGGCACTTTTTCAGGTCAAAAACGCCACGTGGACACGAGCAGGCCGCTGCCAAGCTGCGTTGACCCGGTGATGCAGCTCGTTGGCAACTTCGCGCTGGTGGCGGAGAGGCCGTCCCTGCCGCGGAACTTCGCGCCGGTGACCGGAGACGCCGTCCCCGCCGCGGAACTTTGTGCCGGTGGCCGGAGTCGCCGTCCCCACTGCAGAACTAGGCGAACTAACTGCTCCCGCCCACGGTAGGGATCCACCTGCTCGGCGACGTGGGGCTCGCCCAACTGCCTCTCTCCGGCCTGCCGCTGGTGTGTGGAAGCGAGCCATGGCGCATGCGCCGCCAACGATGAGCTGGTCTAGTGGTCTACTTCGGCGGCCGCCGAGAAGGCGAGGCAGTTGCCGTCCGCCCCCTTCCTCCACACATGCATTAGTCGCTGTTGGGTCTCCCCGCAGTTTGCTGTAGTCGTGGGTCGGAGAAGAGAGGGACCGGCGACCTCTTGATCCAGATTGAGGACGGCACGGCGGTGGCTCGATCCAGATCGAGGACGACACGACTGCGGCTCGAACCAGATCGAGGACGGCGCGGTGGCGGAGCGTGGCGGTTGGGCCGGATCTGGGGGCGAGGGAAGAAGGCGGGACATGGGGACGAGCAGGGACCACGCCCACGGGCGAAGATGGAGTTGTCTTGTGGCTGGCTGCCAGGGGTGAGGGCGTTGGCGTGGGAGATGGAGGGTGACGACGTGGGTTGCGCCAGGAAGGGCATTTTGACCGATCAAAGTGCCAGATGGTGTTTTTTCCAAGTCAGCTCCTGATGAATGGGACCCATCTGTCATAAACGTGCTCAAAGCACTCTAATCCGCCGATCAGTGTTATTTGCAAAAGGATTATGATAGACATGGTGGTTTCTGTCGAAAAAATGTAATGTAGTGTTTTCTGATAACCTAGTCTTCATTGTGGTGGTTTCCTGCAATTTACTCGGCAACAAGATATACACAGAAAGGATGCACACATCACAACTGAAGCAATTGAGTTCATCAGGAACTCCATATAGGATGGTCTGACAAATCCGATCACAGTTTAAGCTCGCTGGAAGCGTTCATTTGCAAGGAAATAAATGACCTCTCTAGCCGATTAGAGAAGGATTGCTTCAAAATGGCGTTGGTCGTCTTTGTGATGGGCAATCTGTTCGCCTCATGCACAAAGCATGATTACTCAACCATTGACTACTGGGGGGTCATCAAGGACGCCGACAACATCTCCCTGTTCAATTGGTGCAAATATTCGTTTGAAGGTTTACTGGAAGCAGTTTGCAAACCAGGAGCAAGCTCACGCAGGCAAGACACTGGAATGCCATGTGCTACACTTGGCACAACTACAAAAACGAGATGCATGCCAAGAAGAAGGCAATAGAGAACAAGGCTGAAGGTTCAGCAAACCAGTACGCACTCATCAGACACAACCCATCCGTCACACAAAAGGAAGAGTACGTCAATACGGACATAGCCATAGGCCACCTTGCACAGACACCAAGCAGCAGCGTCGACTTCAGCCCCGGTGACTATGCTCGCTGGATTCAGATGCAAAACCCAGAACTGGTGAGATACGATCCATACCACGCCCCCACCATAGCATTTGGTTTTGTGCATGCCTTGAGGGGGTGCTTTTTATTTTCAGCTTCCTCGATGTGAGTAACCTGACGTCTTTCTATATTGCAGGCCGCGTCTCCTTTAGGATGGGCACTGAAAGAGCACAAGGCAAAGTGTGTGCACATTGCAAACGAAATGAAATGGAACATTGCAAATGAGAACATTCGACGCAAGGATAGATGAAGCGCCTGGTAAGAGTTCTCAAATTATCGCCAATGTTAGTTATTGCTATTTTTGTTCTCTGCATTCCTGTTAGTCGTGTCACATGGGCGCAATTAAAAAATCATGTTCACAGACGCACCATCATCCGAACTAGACATAGACGGCAACAACGAAGCCAGCACGCCTATCAAGAAGGATGGAAAGGCCAACCCGCTTTCACCTACACTAGTGGTTGGTGCGCGCCATGGCGCGCCGCCTGGGAGTAATTTGTGCGGTGCCTGGTATGGAACCGCCCTTTTCGGTTTATCTTTTTGGATCTAAATAGCACATGTCAGTGGACAGCAATAGAACAATACTGACAGGGGCATGATCCTGCTTCTTGAAAAAGAAAGATATAACAACACAACACTGACAGGAGCATGGTCCTGCTTCTTGAAAAAGGAAGATACAACATTAGTGTAGAGCCCATTCATAAAATACATCAGGCCTGACGGAAGATATGTGGTGCCCCTTTTGGTGCCTTTTTCTCCAATTGCTGGTAAACATGCATGCAACTGAGAACTTTATGAATGTCCATATAAGGAATGAAAAAGAAAATCCAAACAACAAACTGTGACTTAACATCAGAACTAACATGAAACAATAAAGTACCATGCACAGTTATACAAGAAGCAAACATAAAATCCCTTGGATGTCAAATTCTTGCCCCCGGATTAATGTACCCAAAAGCTAAATGCATACACATTTGAGAAGCACATGCGCTATCAGCTAGAATTTCTTTTTTCATCCCGAAATTAACTCAATGGGTATCCCAGTTCCATCCATTAATAAATAAATAGGGAGAAGCTACGAGGTGAAGGCTATGCTTACATAGAGCATGATCAACATGACTCTGGAGATGAAGGTGAGAAACACCCGACACTCTTTTTGCGTTGCCTTCTCCCATGCCCGTATCACTCCGCCACCGTGTCCGCTACGGCGACAACCTCAATCACCACCCACGTCGCCTGCGACCCAAATGTGACTACCACCAAAGCTAGTGCAAGATAAAAAAATAGCAAAATGAGAAGGGGAATTTGTTGCTTCTAGTGCGTAGACGGGAAATGGATGCGCCTTGATCCAGATCAGTTCAACATATAGTGGGTTGTACATCCTCATATGGTCAAAGTGAAATTTAAATTTGGAAATTAAATCTTCATTTCATTAAATATAACATCTCTTCAAATCCTAGATACATTTCCATGAGAAATATGCAAATAAATTCAAGCGGAAAATCCATGAAACTGCTAGTAAAACGGGACAAAGAAAAACCATAAGACTTAATTCTATCTAAGTCTCCAGAATCGGGAAGTGGATCAGTAAACTTGGAGTCTTGGACACAAGATTTCATAAGAGGTCCTGTTTCAGAATTAGGAAAGAGATCTTCAGATTTGTTAACGTGCAATCCTGAAACCTCAAACTGAAAGTTGATGTTGAACATCTGTTACCAGTTTGTCGGTTCTATTTAAACATATCGTATATGCTTTAATACGCTGCCCAAAGAAGAAGGCATACCCCTTTCCCTGAGAGAAGATTGGACAATAGTAAACACATTGAATATTCAGGACTAATTATCTAATGCATTTACTTGTATCTAATCGAATTTAGTAGTGACACGAGCAAAATATTCATTTATTAACATAAAGTGCAGGAGCAATTGTTGTTAAGGAAGTCCTAATAGACAATTTACAAGTTGTAAATGGATTTCAGTTAGTTTAACGCATGAGTGTACACTGTACAGTTCAACACCATGTTATATAGTACAACCCAAAAACAAAGTAAAGAGAACCAGTATAGTACTAACAACATAAGTTTGGAGCATTACATGTCCCATTGTAGCGAGGAAATGACTTGGCCATGGTGGCGTATGTCGAACTGCGTACGCACCACAAAGTGTTGTGAAGGTCCCAACTGCAATGTACCTGTGTGTGTATGATGGAAATGAGCAAGCACAACAAAAATTTAACTGAACTCTGTTGACATTTTACTTTCTATAGGTTTTGTCTAATTCTCTACACACTGTTATTTTTAGTTCATCTTTATCCTACAACATCAATGTTTGCATGAACATTAAGGCACAAACCTACTTGTAGGTGCCAGAGATAAATATATCAACATAGATTCTATTTATGCAGCTCTCATAGGCACTTGGTTAAACAAAATGTCAAGAATAGCCTAACATGAGATCATGGACAAAAAGAAAATAAGGAGAAAGTATGTACTGATTATGCCCAAGCATATAGAGAATTCCATGACAATTCAACACCAAATCCCAAAGCTCGTGATCAGAGAGTACTCGTCCAAGCAGTATCTCTCACCTCCAATCCCCTGGCTGTTGTAGCCTGAATGCCTGATGAGATGACATAGATATTTGATATAAAAAAAGGATTGCTTGCCGAATATTCTTATAAGAATGGTGAAAAAGGAGAGAACATATATGTGGGATTTAGAGACATGATGAGCAGGAAGAAGTGCACGACAACAGAGCTAGGGAGCTTGTCGGCAAGTTTAGTCACCAAATTTGCATCGTTCACTATCCATTTTCAGAGACGGCAAATGCAACAGTCAAATTCCTATGGGCATAGATCAGTCCATAAGAATTTAAGATAAACATACAAGCACTAAAGTATATGGGCTGTCTTTCAAAATTTCAGTCAACCTTTCATAGGAACCCGACCAAATATAATAAAGCTTCTCAATCGGAGAGTGTAAAAAAAACAAGGGGGGAGGAGGTGCTAGGTGGGAGCCTTTGCTGCTGCTTACCTCGCTGTTGTTGCCATGGATCTGGAGCTTGAGGGAGAAGGGGTGCCGATGCTTCCCATCCGCCTTGCCCAATCCTGGCCGCCAAGGCACGACACCATCGAACAAGTTCACCAGAAATTTTTCTAACCTGCATACACTGCACTCTCCTGAGCCAACTATTGAATTGACAAATTTATGGAGCTACACAAGCAGCATATTTTCAATTCAGATGAGAACATGATTTTTTTTGTAAGACAACGCAGATTTACAATTCCATCTTCCTTTTGCAAAAAATATGTATGATTTCACATGTATCACTGCATATCTAATCTCTTTTTCTTTATGATATTGCTTGTATCAAATATGGATATGTGTGTGTAACTGTGTATACAACAACAAGCATGTCTAAATGTGCAGTCCTGCATAGAGATCGGTACCTGATTCTTGCCTAGAAGCATGTCTAAATGAACACACAAGAAGGCTACCCAAGTGCTTCTGTAATTTCCACAACAGCACAAATGAGCAATGGTTGCTCAGATAACTTGAGAGCTAATTCAGGTTCTGTCTTCAACAATTAGATCAGATCTCCTATGGTGATTGTTCCATAGATATCACTTTCACGCATGACTATTCTTCTTATTAGTAAGATTACAAGATCATTTCTCAGGAAGTAATCTAAATCTAGGAAACCGGTGAAAAAAATATATTGACGGAATATGGTTATCATACATCCTGTCTGCTTAAATGATATGTCCATATGTAGGCATAGATGTATAACAATATGCAAGATCATAACTTCCCTCCAGCAGCACCGTGCTTGTCAGCATTTTTTTCCTGAAGCACCAGCTTGACAAGCTTTCTTAGATGGCCCAGCAATGCCAGTATACCTCCTGAAAGTGTGGTCCTATGTAGCCTCCTGCAAACACCAACAAATTGTTATTAGAAGTTGGAGACAATGGGCATTCTAGCATCCTATCAACTGAAAATTGCAGGAGCAAGGCACGTCATACAGGAAACGCAGCTTCTCACCTCTAGTTCTCCTTGGGCTTACACCCGGATGCGAGGTAGGCGAAGGTGAGCGACCTCCGTCAACTTTGCTGAGTTAGATACATGAAGTACATGTCAGATTGTTGGAGAGATTCTGTAATGAGTCTACTTCTACAGGTGGCCTATTTTTTCTTTTGAATAAACATTGGATTAACTATTGAGTTATGTAATCTTATCAGGTGATGTATTTTTTCCTAGTTAGCTGAATAAAAATGTCTAGCACAGAATAATATATATAGGAAAATAATGCCGATAAAGTATACTTTCATGACAAACTTCATGGTGTATTTTCCTTTATATTACGTGAGTCTCCTTATCTAACATATGCAATGCAAAAGATTGGACATTACCATGTAAGTTTTGGTACATCATGAACTTACTGGACGTATTTAGATAAATTAACACTCCACTTTACTGGATCGAGTTTCCTAAACACTTCATTGTGTGCCAAAGATTTAATGAACCATGCCATTGCTACATGAGAAACCACAAACGGAACCTTAGCAAAAAAGAGAGTACTATTCAAAAATAGCAATAGATTTAACATCCCCTGCACTATTTAATATACTTAAATTGTCTTGATGCCAAGTTTACATCAATAACCACTTTTCTTTGTAACAAAAAGAGGATGCCAAGCTAGACACTTCTTACATTCCTTTAGAATATTGCTACATCAGTGCATGCTAACAGTTGCATGAAAAAGCAATTGACCTAGCTGGAATAAGTATAATGCTCTTATGCTTAATGCTATTTTCACATTCGAACCTATTCAGTCAGCAGTCCAACCATCCAAGTATGGATCCAAATATGCATGTACCCTGCATACCATGAATTTAGTAATAAAGCAAACAGCAGGCACCTGTGTCAGTCCAATTGATTTTGTTTGCGCGTTTTTGGCCGGCCGCAAAATCGATCAGCAGAGGCTGTTGTGTACGTGAGTGTCCAAGTTATTGGAGCCAGCTCTGTGCAAGGATCGAAATTCGAATAGGAGGTCGACTACGTGTGCGTTGCTGCTGTACAAAGCATCAGCCAGCAGTACTCCAGAAGTAAAAGTGCCTCGTTAGCATCGTCGCCATAAGTACTCGCTGGTGTGGGGATGTGCTAATAAATTGTACTCCCTCCGTTTTTATTTACTCCGCATATTAGAGTTGACTGAAGTCAAACTTCGTAAAATTTGACCAAGTTTATAGAAAAGAATATAAATATTTACCATAACAAATATATATGATGCAAAAGTACATTCAATAACGAATCTAATGGTATTGATTTGTTATTGTACATCTCAATATTTTTGTCTATAAACTTTGTCAAAGTTTACAAATCTTGACTTTGACCAAAGCTAAAATGGGGAGTAAATAAAAACGGAGGGAGTACGCATCAACTACCAGCCCTTGGTCACCACCGTCAACGAAACAGGAATATTAATTTGGCATCAAACTGACGAAGAGCGAACCTGAATCTGACTTTGGATTGAGGGGTTAGAATTTGGTTGGAACAAGAACACCACCGTCATCCCACAGGGAAGAGCGCGTGCACCTCCGTCGGGCATCTCCCCCTTGATGCCTCTCTTGTTCGTCGGGTGGACGGGCGGCGACGCTAGAGCAGGACGGAGCTGGACGTCTTTGCGGCCCGCGCTGCTCCTGCTGAGGAAGACAGTGATGGCGTTGTGGACCACCACCGCTGCTCGAGCTCCTCCTGCCGAGTCCGGAGCTCCTCCTCGGGTCGCCGCTGCAAGCGTAGGGATGGAGGCAAAGGGAACACCAGGCTGTGAGGAAGGGGAGAAGAAGAAGCGGCGTCTGAGTCGAAGGGAGGGAGATGGTGAAACTGCAAGCGTGAACAAGAAGATGGCGGCGCTACTCACCTTTGAGCCGGGATGGTGGCGGCGGCGGTGGCGGCGGGGCTGGACGCCACGGCCCTGCCCCGCCGCCGTGGTGCATCTCCATCCCCACCTCGCATGAAAACGACCACCTCTGTAACTCGCCGCCCCGAGGCAGGGTCTCCGTCTGCACCTTCGATGGCATCCCCTTCACCCCCTCTCCTCTGCAACCATCATGGAGGTCGGGTGGGACGTGAAGACGAGAAGGTATGGGAAGAGCTGATCTGAGGAGGGTGCCTTCTCCGGTGGCGGACTGCCGGAGGAACTGGGATGCGCCGATGGGGCGGGGCGGCGGCGGCAACCCTGGTCCACCCGGGGAAGTGAGGAAGGAAAGGGGAGATTTTTTGGTAGTGAGAGAAGAAAGGTTAGGTCTTGCCCGTGAGGAAGGAAAGGCAATTTTCGTCCCTGTCATAACTCCGCAGCCGCTGCCCAATCGAGACCATTTTTTTCTCTCCCGGGGATCTCTCTTTGTCTCCTAGCAATCCAACGTGGCATGGCTCAGATAGCGCCCTTTGCGCGAGCCGTAATGGGTTTGATCGGCGACAAAGACATACTCCCACTCCCTCGGGACACACTGTCTTTGGACAAGTGAACGACATGCATGTAACCAAAATCAAGGTTGCTCACACCGGGTTCACCAAAGACCCAGGGTCCAGTAACCGGACCATGCACACACACGGGGCAGTTGTCCGGAAAGCTATCAGAGATTGGATGCGATCAAGAACACCATTCCACCTATCAAGGTAACCAAAAGCACAAGCCCCATACATTCTGAAGAGACACCAGGGTAGCCCGACCCGACCCACTTAGCACATTGTCTTTCTGATAAAACTAACCTTCTTTTTGCGGTACTATTGCAGGGATTGGGTATCGCACCCTGACCCGCGGATCATTGCCATAAGCGGCAATGCCATCAAGTCTCAAATATGTGATGGTGATGAAATTGATCATGATCTCGGGTCCTTGATCGTACGTCGGATTGCGCAGATGGAGTCACAAGCTCACTGCGCCACCCCTGACAAACAATACCGGTTGCTTCTCGAGCCCGACTTCTCGGTATGAAAAGTCAAATACAGCATACGCGTAACACTGTGCCATAGCTCTAGGACTACTTGATGAACTGATTTTTTTTTGTGGGGTTGTGGGGCAGTGTCATGCCATTGCAGGGGGAAACACCACCAGAATCATGTCAATACAAAGACAATTCACTGGAATCGATGTCAAATGCAACATCGCAAATTGTCGGATGGTAATCTTCGAAAATTGTTTTCATTTAGTTATTCGGTTTACCAATGGTCACAATTGTATCAGAACCAAAGTAATGTCGATGCTCGACATAAGCCACTATTCCATTTCACTATCTATAACAGGTTACAATCCCCGCCATCATGCAACATGGGTGGTGTAGCTTCAACTGGGACATGATGGACCAGGTGATAACCATAATGGATCCAATGGCATATCAGACAGAGGACACAGACCAAAAAACATGTCTTATGTACGCGGCCAAGAAGATACATGATGCTCTTTTTGATTGCATCGAAGAATTTTGCACCGAGTGGCACTGCAGCAGGATGAGCTGGACGAAGAAGACCCCTCTACTGTCCACCACAACATTTACCAGGTCCACACACTGAACCCATCAAACACCTTGTTTCTGTTCATCATTTTGTTTGTCAGTCCTGTGCTTTTCGCTATTTCTGTTCGCTGACCACTTATTTAATTCGAAAACACCACCCCTATACGCAGGCCTGAGGGTTGTTAGATAATGAGCAACTAGTATTCTCTGACTCATGGCACCGGGGGCCAGCACCAACCAAAACCTTGGTGCGACGATCCCTAATGGAGCAAGAGTCGGTATCAAGAATGACACGACAACCAGAATCAGTAAGTTGGGCAGCGGAAAAAAGATTCATGGTAAGGCGAGGAACATGTGAAACACTAGGAACGGAAAAGGATGGAGTGGAAAGAATACCACGACTAGCAACAGAAAGAGATGTGCCATTGGCAGTAAGAACATTAATAGGAGAATCAAGAGGGCGAAGAGAAGACAACGCTGAAGAATCAGAGGACATATGAAAGGAAGCTCCAGAGTCCAGAACCCACGAAGATGTACCTGACGGTGTAGATGCCGGCGGTGATGAAGTGGTGAAAGCAGTCACAGCAGCAGCAGAACCCGTCGCTGAAGAACCAGAGGAAGCCAGAAGGCGCTTGAGCCGCACAATATCCTGGTCAGTGAGTGACGGAGTCGATGACGACACAGGAGTCCCACTGGAAGAGGAGCGCCTCTGGTTGCGCTGCTTCTGACGACAATCAGACTCGGGGTGACCTGGCCTGGAGCAGTAGTTACAAAGGTGTCACGGCGCGACCGACCCTTCTCAACATAAGGAGGGCGACCCACCCCCCTGAAGGTGTGGGCAGAAGCGGTGGAGCAGTGAGACGAGCAGACGACACAGGAGCTCGGTCAGCCAACACAGAAGGAACCGCAAGCAACCCAGCAGAACGAAGGCTGGTCTCCTCAGCACGAAGCTCAGCAAATACCTCCGAGATAGGAACACGACCACGAGCAAGCAAGTGAGCACGTCGAGGCTCAAACTCGGAGCGGAGGCGAGATAAGAACTCATGGACACGCTGAAACTCCAAGTCGGACCTCATAGTCTGACAGCAGCGGCAAGATCCACAAACAACTGTCCGAAGAGAGTCAAGTTGGCGCCAGATGGCAGAACTCTGTGTGTAGAACTCGTCAACAGATGAGTCACCCTGCTGAAGAGCATGCTCCTGACGCACCACAGATAAGTAGAGAGCATCACCGGAGGGCTGATAGCGCTGACAGAGATAAGACCACATCGCTGCAACTGTGCCGAGGGCCATGAACTCCGAAGCAAACTAAGGGAGGACACTCGCAGTGAGAACAGCAGCAGCACGGGCATCATCATTGCACCACTGAGTGTAAGCAGACAGATCATCCCGGTAGACAGAAAGAGCATCTGAATAGGTGGATACCTGCTGATCATAAGCATCAACCGCAACATCATCGAGCACCTTGGCTGCATCTCGATCAGCCTGAGCAGCATCAGCGGCAAGAACCGGCGGCACCGGCGGGGTAGGAGCCACAGGAGCAACCGGGCATGGCGGACAGGGGACCTCGCCAGAGAGAACGCCCCACAGAAGAAGACCGCGCATGTGGATACGCATGAACCCCGCAAACTCAGCATAGTTGGTGCCATCGAAGATCACCGAGCACCGAGGGACCGCGACATAGCCCGAAGAGGACATGAGGAAGGCTCTCTGCTGCTTCTGCCCTCTTTTTTTTGTCAACAGACCCCGAACTCAAACTGGATCGAGCAGGGGAGCGTTCGAGGCTGAAAGCGGGCGGCGGTCGACAGATCGACCGCGGACGGGAGCGGTAGGAGGCGGGGGCGGCCTGCAGCCAGACGGAGAGGTAGGAGGCGGGGGCGGCCGGCGGCCGGACGGAGAGGAGGCGGCTGCGGAACCGGGGCGGCGGTGGCCGAGCTGGGCGGCGGCAGCCGAGTAGGGCGGCGGCGGCGGCCAAACAGGGCAACGGCGGCCGAGCTGGTTCCAAGCAGGGCGGCGGCGGCGGCCGAACAGGGCAACGACGGAGGCAAGCAAGCGGGGAGGAGTCAGGCAGCGGTGGCGACTGACCTGACGAGGACGAGGCTGAGCAGAGGACGGCCGGAGACTAGGGACGGAGCCTAGCAACGGCGGCGGCTAGGATGGTGAACGCACGGAGCTGCATCGTGCAGGGAAGAGGTAAACCTAGCATCTGATACCATGTTAGATAATGAGCAACTAGTATTCACTGAGGGCCAAAGGCCAATACATATACATGTGTGGTAAAGTGTAGGAAACCCCTTATACAATGGGGATATACAGAAAGGAGACTATACACATCTAACAAGGGTGACATATGTGTCGTCCACCTACTTCGGCATTTCCAAGGGGACTCCCTGGCAAAACCACTCACCAGGCTCAATACTTCAGATGTAATCCTAAAAGCGATACACATAAGCCAGTAAGACCGAGAAAGGCGTTTTGGAGGCCGAGCTCCATGAAGGCCTTTATTTTTGAAAAATTCAAATTCAAATTTTTATGGTTCAAAAAATTCTGAAAAAAATATGCGTGTATGAAAGGATGTAACTCACATGTGCGTAAAAATTCATGATGAAATACCTTGAGTTGCGACCTGTACAAAAAGACAAATTCATGACCTGGAAGGATGAATAGTATCATGTGTTAAACAGCCCCAGATTTGTCTTTTTTGCACAGCCCTCATTTCAATGTATTTTGAACTGAAAATTTACAATATCTTTAATTTTTATCAGAATTTTTTGAAATGTAAAAATATGAATTTCAGTGAAATTTCAAATTTGAATTTGGAGGCCTCACTGGAGCCCGAGCTCCAAAAGGGATTTCCGAGTAAGACCAGACTAATTTTATGATTGGCCATTTACACAGGCAGCTATTGCCAACGAAAGGGACTCAATTATCATCGAGATGATACACATGGAAGGCAACACCACCACCCTCCAGTTGGAAGGCCTTGACACGGTCGCCAACGCCCTAAACGAGACGATGACAGACTCAAGGGTCTAGTTCTAATGTAGTTAGGAGGAAACTGGAATAAATAAAAGAACAACGTGGAAGGCCTTGGTCTCGTGTTGTGCTACAATTTGTAATGAACAGTGTGGCAAGCTTTTTTTTGCTGAGTCTCCAGCAGCAAAAGAAGAACCAAGGGGTTTATTACGATTTCTTTCTCTTGATTGCAATGCAATCAGTCGCTTTTACACAACTCAACCCAATTGGTGATGATTTTTCAGTCTGTAATGAATGAACCAGATTACCTTAAACCCTGACAGAAACTTGGGGGCGTGTGCCAAAACTGCTTTTTTGGAAATTACATAGTTTTGAAGATCTGATAGCAGTTCCAGGGGGGATGCCCACATAATGAACCCTCCCCTTTCCCTTGCAGTGCGGCAACATGCTTGGGATGGGGGCTTACTGTAGCCCGCCCGGCAAATGTAACCATGCCACCATCCAGACAAAACCAACCCATGTGCTGCAAACATATCTCATCATAAGCTGCAAACCAAAAATAATCACTAGAAAATAGCACACACTCATCGCAGGTTTTTTTTCAGGTTGATACGAAGTAGTTTCATTCTTTGTTTGTTGATCCTGAATAGAAGAAATGGCCCCAGAATTACACCCAAGCACAGCACCGATGCATTTCTCCCTATTATGCAGAACCTCTGGTATTGGGGCACTGATTGTAGCCCGTGCCCGTTGCACTTGTCACTGCCTCCCGACCCACCAGGAAAATCACCCCAAATGTTCTTCCACAACAAAACAGAAAAACTACCCCCTCCCCTTAGGTGGGGTGGTGGATAATACGGATAATATTACAATAACTTATGTCTTCCACACTACTAGCAAATAGATAGCCGAAACGTTCCATACATCTAACATACGACGAGCCAGTTAAGATAAGCTCCCTTGCACTTCGTGTGAGTTACTTACACACGACGAAACCAAAATGCCCATGCTTGCAATATATGCAAGAGCCCATAGTCTTCTTGTTGGGGTTAACCAGTCCTTCAGGACGGCATTCATGCTTCCACACGCCGGGGCAGGCTGCCAGCGTTACTCACCATCCTGAGGACAACCCGAAGGAGCTTCTTCTTCAGAGCAACCGAACCAGTCTGTGAACACATCAAGACGATTGAATGAAACATCATATGTAAACATTCATAATCCTAGCATAGGTTTTTTTGCAGACACGCTCCTCAGTCATGTTCAGCGCGTGCTGCCCAGGCACAAAATTAATGATGTGGTGGACAACCTGCATCGCCGCGCCCGTACTGCACCCAAAACAATAATACAACACCTTAGCACACCCGAAGACCAAAAAGTGTACATTTGTCCTGCTGCAAGCAAAACGCACCTCTCATAGGTACATGTAGCATGGAAACTATAAGTCCACCCATTATGCGGCACCTTCCCCTGCCCCTAGAAAGTGTCACCACACTTCACAAACGCATCCAGCAGCTCCTCCTCATTCCCCAAGTGTTTTGCTTTCATCCAGCTTTCCTCATGCTTGCAGATGTTCGGATCAATGATATGGAGAACCCTACACAGAATGTCAAAGACGTACAGACTCCACCCCTGATCCAGGTACACCACAACCAGCCCCTGTTTTTCGATTGAGTCAGTCAAACAAAGCCAACAATCTAGCTTTTTGCGTACACTATAGTCTTGATGTGACACACATGGAAATTGGAAGATGAAATCCAGAGCACTAACCACAACGCACGCCACCCCAAGTGGAAGCTGATTAAACATTGCGTGTACGTCCTCCCTCATCCAGTACGATCTAGTGTATGCAACTTTGAACTACAAACAGAAGACAGCCACACCCATCAAGACCAGTGATGCTCGACGATGGTAAGCAAACATGTAAAATAAGACTACATCCACACTTACCGCCCAATCAGGTCCAATGATAAGTCTCCCTGATGCGCGCCGGGGGGGGGGGGGGGGGGGGGCGGATCCTAGAACGAAGGATGATCCAGCCCTTGTTTTGCAAGTGTATTTTCTATTCGGAACTCTTCCACCACTTCCTCACCAGTCATCTCCATGAGGTACGGCCGCCCATGCTTGAACCACGTCCTGCACACGATTACATAGGCAAAGTTTATGATAGACGAAGTGGCGACCAGTCCACAAACCTAACTGACCAACATAATCGGACGGAACAAGTGGCCACCAGTCCACATACCTAGATAAATCATTGAATGATGAATCCATGGCCCTAGCATAGAAACGCTCGTCTCTTCTCTGCCCCTCCATCTCAGAGACAACTACTCCAATCGGGTTTGCAATCGAGTAGTCAGTTGTCATCCTTGTGCGCGTACTTGGCGGGGCTGCAGCAAACCACCGAAGCAAGCTGCTTTGCGCTAGCGCTGGACACACATAAAAACAGGGGATATCAAGCCACAAAAACAATTCTATGGGTTCAAGTAAATCACCCATCATGACAAAACACAACAAAACTATAGAACTAGAGACTTTGTGTGAGGGTGCACATACAGCAGTAGGCACCCTGACAAGTGAAGGACCAATCGCCAGGTTCATGTCGACCCCCAGAGGGTTCATTGGACCAACAAACGGTGTCCCGTCTATGAAATCCCAAACATCATTCGTCAAATTCAAATCAAGACGCCTAGCCACCTTACCTACAAAATGAAGAGCGACCACACGCCCCGCGAAACTGTGAGCAATGACCTGGCATTTGCACAACCTTATTGCACACGACCTCACAAAAGTTTGCCCCATAGAAAGCTTACCAATTCCAGTGCTTGTGGAACCAACTTCCCTTAAAGAGGTGCGGCGATTTAAGTCAAGGCTCTCTGGGCTGGGGAACGGCCCAAAAAGTGTTCGTGCATTAGGGATCATATCAATGTGCTCACCAGACCCAAACCCCCCATACCAGTGTGCACGACACCTACAACACATACCAAAAAGTGAGTTCATCTCCCAGCGCAACACCTCTCTCTCTCATGTTGTTCAAGTACTGGGGTAAGAACTAAGACACTCACCTGATGCAGCACCAACATTGGTCATTAAATCCGTGCCAGCCGCTTCCTAATACTCTGGTTCATGATCCTAGAAGCGGACGGACCTACGAGAAGGAACAGATTAGGACATTTGACGCCTTCACGAAAATACCCAGTAAACCAACATCCATAGGTACAAGACAAACATGCACATACCTGCTGCCTCAGTTACATTGCCTTTTCCTTAACATCATGCGGAGCACCTGGATTAGTCTCTTAAAGGAAATCGTTAGACAAGCCATTTTTTCAATGGAAAAGAAATCAAAAGCCCATAGTCCTTCATGTTTTTTTTTCAGACCCACCATGAGTATCGATGAAGAAAATCTCACGACCAACCACTCGCAACTTGAAATCACCCACTTATGAAATCGCACAGCCGAGCATCTCATTCACTGAATTGACATTGTTGTCATTACGAATGTCGATCATCGCGAGCACACTAGTCATGCAAGACTCAACATGGTTCCTCAAATTCATATTTTCCTGACAAACAGAGGACATGTGTGCATGCATGATCGCACTCAAATACTCAACCACCTGGATGAAAAAAGAAGCCCCCTGACAGAATCAGCACACTAGGGGAATGGAAAGGAACACTAACAAAACTACTATATGATTGTGACGCAATTCATACCTCAGCTTGCCACCCAGGCACACCAGACAACGAAACGACCCTTTCACTTGGGCTAACACGGGCGGCAGTGTCAGTATTCATACTAGAAGACATACCCAGGTTCGTTGAGTTGCCAGCAGCGCCCCCTGCCCGACAGGCAAGGTCTGCCAAGAGGAAACCAAAACTGTCATGGGTATAACGATTACAGCAGATCAGCACTCATGTCGCAGTATTGTTGTACTTACCCTCGCTTTGCCGTATAACCTATGACCACCAATGCTTATACGATCAGCGTCCACAGCAGCAAGCAGGCGGAAGTCCTCGGCATTATACACCGTCATTCGAGGATGCCCAGGTTGCAACCCCCGCCCGGCAGCCATCGCATCAAATGTCCACAGCAGCAAGCAGGCGGAAGTCCTCGGCGTTATACACCGTCATTCGAGGATGCCCAGGTTGCAACCCCCGCCCGGCAGCCATCGCATCAAATGTAATGACCTGTGACAGATTAGGAGAGAAAGCAACAAATCACACATGTCAGCCATGAAAAACTAAAACACCCCCAGTGATGATGACACATCCCAGGTGAGGAAAGAAAGCAACAAATCAGCAAGTTTGGGTACCTGAGGAACCATCAGGAACCCCTGCAAGTGAACTATCGTTGCACCGACATTCAGATCTTCACGCAATTTGTTCACACCAGCCATTATAAAAGATTTTATGTACCCACACCAATCAAACTCAGGCATCTTTGATGGATCACGCACAACAACAAATACCTCCGGGCTTATCGGATCGTCCTTCCGATTTGCTCTAGGGTTGAACAAACAAGCAGTACAAAGAAGAGCAAGCGCAGCACACTGCCCGTTGGACTCGAAATCAACACTGAGATCACCAGGGGAAGCAAGCACGTCCTCTAGCATTTTCAAGGTGATCCTATCCACTGATTCATCCAGACCCAGGCCGACACACACGTCCCTCAAGATATCACGATCGCCACAGCTGGGCTCATGCGGGAATGGGATCTCCCTGTCACCCGTACCCAGCACGACAACACCCCTAACCAGTGGCGGAGCCAGGAAAGAAATGGAGGGTGTGCACACCTAAATTTTTTTTTTTACCTAATCCAAGTGTCATACAATAGTTGGCAAAAATATAATACAAATAGCTCAATCAAGTCAGACAACATTATAGTTTCCAAATATTCCAAATTTGCAACGTTGCAAATACAATAGTCTTACATGAAAGACACACATAGCACATATGTAGCAAACTATTCTTCTGTAAAATCCACAAGTGCAATTCAAACCACAACACAACTGACAATATACTCGCATAAAAGAAGACGTGTCTCTGATAATAGAAACAACCACAGCAAAATACGTTGATTAACGAATTCGAGCAGCAATGATTCAACTGGCCATTCATATTAGTACCATCACAAAATAGATAATCTCTTGGATAACAAGGTTCCACACAACATTCAGACAAAATAACATAGCACCACAGGCACTTGGAATCTAAGTTCCACACAGTAAATTAAGGTTTGATAAAACAGATAGACTTCTGCTAGATTATGCGGCCGACAGGAAAGCTTGTCCAGGGGCACGGTTCGCAAGGCGGCCATGGCATCCAAGCAGCTGCAAAGTGAGAGACATAAAACAGTTAGATGATGCAGGGGCACTGATTTCCTCAGGCAGAACAAAACAAAGTTCATGCACAAGTTACAAAACAATTGCCCAGGATAAGTATATTTACCATAGCGTTGACTCCATCAGGCAAGATCCTGCCCTCACTCTTGAACTTGAGGTAGTCGTTACGGTTGAATTTGGTGAAGCCCCTGAAAAGAAGTAGCACAAATTAGAGATATGGCGCAAAGAAATTTTGACAAGCGCATCATCTCAGCACAAGAAACAATCTTCAGTACTTACCACTTCCTACAACACTATGTAACTCTACGATGTTCCTTTGCCATGAAAGCTTCAACTATGTCTTCCTCGCTTACTTTCAAGAACACATCTCGCTCAATGAATGTCACTAAGCAATTGTTCATGAGATCATCACCCATACTATTTCTCAACTTATTTTTCACTAGATTCATTGCCGAAAATACTCTTTCAACACTCGCCGTGGCCACCGGTAAGATCAATACCAATTTGATAAGCATGTAGACCAAATCATAGAGAACATGTTTGTTTGTACCAACAAGCATAACAGAGAGTTCACCAATATTACGCACAGATCTGAACCTATCATCTTGTCTCATATCATCAATAAAAGTAGCAAGTTGGAATTCAAGCCTTACCAAATCAATGCTTGATATGTCCTGGGGGTAGAATTTAGCAAGTTTCATTACCTTGAGTGCATCATAAGAAGCAAATGAATTGGCGGGGTTCAAAGTAGACATGCAAATAAGCAACTCCATATTAACCTCGTCAAATCTATTGTCAAGCTCTTGAATGATTTGATCAAGGATACCAAGATATACTTCTCTTCTATAACATCATCATTTGTTTGCACTTCATAATACCGAGGTGATCTTCCATGAGGCACATAATTATCCTCCGGTGTAGGAACTTCAATGCCATGTTTGTTGCAAAACAATGTCACCTTTGCAAGAAATTCTTCCCAGCCATGAGACCTCATATGTCGCATTTTATTCTTTGCCAAACTAACAAGTGCCATTGCATTAACAATATCTTGTTCTCTCTTTTGCAATGATTGAGACAGCTCATTAGTGTGGCCAAGAATAACAAGCATCACGTGAAGATTGAAAACAAAGTCATATGACTCCAAGGCAAAAGCCACTGCACGTATTCTTGTCCACTCACCGCTTTGTGAAGGATCTTTTCCAATAGTATCAAGTACTTCTAGTATTGTGGGATACATGGTAATAATGTGCAAAATGGTTCGAAAATGAGAACCCCACCGAGTATCACCGGGTCTAGCTAATCCCATCTCTTGATTTAACCCACTTCCACTTTCAATTTCACCCATTTCAAGTGCTTCCAAAACCTTTTGAGCTCTAACATCTCGAAGCATGTCATGACGCTTGCAAGAAACTCCAACAATATTGAGCAAGTAAGAAACATGATCAAAAATTTGTTTTTGTATTGTTGGACTAGTCAAGATGCAGTTTCCAGGAGCATTGTGCAAAACAATCTTATCAACTTCTTCATCATTTTCTGAAAGCCATTTTAGAAGTTCAAGAAAGTTCCCCTTATTGCTAGATTCTTCACTCTCATTATGTCCACGAAATGCCAATCCTTGGTTCAAAAGAAACCTCAAGCATCTTAGTGAATAAGTTAGCCTAGCCTTGTAAAGACGTAGATCCTCTTTAGACGTCCTCACCATGATATTACCAATTGATGTTTGAGGTGTCACAAATAAATTGTACTTCTCTTGAGCTTGGTTGTGAATGCTACCAATACCACCCATATGTTTGTCCAATGCATCAGGTTTGTTCCAATTTCTCCAACCAGCTTTAACAAAGGCATCACCCCTAGGCCCCCCATTAGTTTTCCCTTTGAACAAATAGCACACAAAGCAATATGCTGCTTCCTTTGAGACACTATATTCTAGCCAACTGTACTTTTCAAACCAAACAAAACTAAAGTGTCGATTTTTACCATAGATTTTCCTGACTTGAAAAGCATGTGCATATGGTCGGCATGCAGTTTTTGCAATATATCTTCTTCGAACACTATCTTGATCATTAAAAGCATACTCTGAAATAGGAGTTCTTTTCCCTGGATCACCTGAAAAGACATATGCACTTGGCTGTTGGGGTGATGGAAAACTTGGCGTTGCGTCTTCAATTTCAACATCGATCTCAGTATCTGTATCCATGTCCATATCGGAATGGATTGGAGGTGGGGAATTAGGACACCGCGCATTTCCAATATCTTCGGTGTGATGTTCAGTAGCAATCTTCCTCGCTTTCTCTTCATGTTTTCAAAAAAGGTCCAGAATGGCATCATTCCTCTTCATGTTTTGCTCTGCAATTATATCAAAATTAAAACATCATTGGCAGCAGTAGCATAACAGATCAGTTCTACTGGACATCGAAATTGGCAGCAGTAGCATATCAAAATTAAAACATCATTGGCAGCAGTAGCATAACGGATCAGTTCTACTGGACATCAAAATTGGCAGCAGTAGCATATCAAAATTAAAACATCAGTGGATAGATGGTGACTGAATGGAATTACCTGCTTCAAGTTACAGAAGGTAATGATTTCTTCTCTTGTACTCAGTGGATAGATGGTGACTGAATGGAATCAGCATTAGGTTTGTAGTCCTTTTCCTGAGATGGACACAAGTGAGTTTGAAATTGAAAGTTTGAACTAAAAGAAATAAACAACATGCGTACAAATTATATTAACTTCTGTAATATTTTGTAAATGTAAGTTTTTGTAATAAATTTGACCTCCAAACTTCAGGCAAAAATATGTCTGTTTGTGCGCTGCACAAAAATATCAAGTTCATTTCGTTTCTTTTGTACATCACTGCAAAATAAAACTAAATATTGCAGGTTACAGCAGTAGCATAACGGATCAGTTCTACTGGACATCAAAATTGGCAGCAGTAGCATATCAAAATTTGGATTGGGCACTGGACATCAACTGCTACTCTGCTAGCAATTCGTATAAAACTGGATTGGGCATCAATTTATTGGGAAGCACCAAAACAGGGAAACATCAATTTTGGGGGAAGCTTGGAATCTCACCTTGCTGATTTGTTCAACTGGAGGTTGGGGAAGCTGTCCTGCGCTGTGGAGAGGCGTCCAGCGGTGAGGGAGACGCAGTTGGAGTCTTGGAGAGGCGTCCAGCCAGCCGCGAGCACAAGATCGATCCAGCCAGCCGCGAGCACAGTCAGACGACGGCGACTGGTGGGCGGAGCGCGCGGCGAGAGGAGGGGCGAGGGGAGAGGAGGGGACCAAGTCGCCGGTGCTCGGAGAAGAGACGGCCGAGGTGGCGGCGTGGACAGAGAGGAGATGGAGTCCTCAGTCGCACGCGAGAAGAATCACGGGCGAGATGCCGAGAAGAGACCTAGACGGCTCCGGGCTGGGCCTTGGACAGTACCACTGGGCTAGATTAGTACATAGTAAAAAAAAAATCTCTAAATTCTGGGTGGGCCACGGCCCACCGTGCCTACACGCTGGCTCCGCCACTGCCCCTAACAGCGTTAGCCGTCACCGGCCGGAAACTGCCATCGCCCATGCGAACGGCCTTCCTAATCGGATCTATCCTAGTGGCGTTCCAGAAACTGTACTGACGGTCTACAATGAGAAGTTGAGGAAGGGACAGCATGGCGCCAAAGTCCTTCTCAGCGAAAAGCCTCTTCTGTGAATCGGTGAGGCGAGCAACAACCGCATTGACTACCTTAGGGGATAGATAGTTCTTAACCCGAATCTTGCCGCAGTTCGCATCAGAGTCGGCGCTCGCATCGTCGTCTCCGACCACCGCGCCCAAGTGTTGGCACTTGGCACCGCGTCCGAGCTGCTGCCGGTCGCCGCGCCGTTCGAGCGCGTCCCAAGACGCGCCATCCCACGCAAGAACTGCAAGTTCAACCAAGCGGGATTCAGAATCGTGCAAAACTGACTGAAAGCGAGCAAGAAACCTCCAAGAGAACAAATGAGCTGAAGAAAAACCAACAGGCAGGTGGTGAGATGGAAACGAATACCTTGCGCCGTTGGCCTTGTCCTTTGGCAACGCTGAATCACCGCTAGATCGGAAATGGGATGAACCAAGAACTTGCCGCAGGCTAGGTGAGGGGGAGGGGGAGAGCGTCGCAGAAGAGACGGAAGTTTTCGAGGGACGGATGTGCAGCGCTAAGGGGCAGTGTTTAATCGCTCCCCTGCTCTAGCAGAGGACGCGCTATCCAGGTGGCTTCGGGAGACGAGAGAGAGAGAGAGAGAGCCAGCGCAGGGCACGGGCACAGATTTCCTTGTCTCCGACCACGGATCGACATGCATGCTAGCAAACTCGCAAAACATAGGATTTTATTTCCAAACGAGACGATAAATACATTGTGGATCAAACAAACTCGCAAATGAACTGCAAACCACACGCACGTATGCAAACAAGCCCTTTTTGCCATAACTTTATTGAGCTTTTCTCGCTACGCCACTAAATTACTAAATGTGAGCATTCAAGCCAGAACTGCTCGCTTCGTCCGAAGCTCATTCAACGGCAGCGAATCCATGGTACACGCCGGAGGAGGCGTCCCCCGCACGCGAGCACGGCGCACACACGGAGCCGCCAGTGTTGACTAGTGGGTCGTGGTCCCCTACCTACTCGCACACCAAACTGATCGCCGCGCCCTGGGTCACGGAAAAATTCGAATGTTACTGTTTAGGAGCGGAGCCCGACAGTTTATATGCGTTGAGTAAAATGTTTGAAAAAATGTACAACAGAATGGACGCGGGAAAATGTTTGTTCGACGCCTTTTTTTTTAGAAGCAGCGAACCTGGGGTGTCGCCACGCTAGCCGGCGCCGATGCATTCTTACGTTGGCGCTTGAACAAACAACATGCTCTCACAGCCGTCGCCCTCCTTTGGAACCTAGGTCATCAATTCTGAAAGGCCGTAGCACCTGCGACCCTCTGCCATCGCCACTTGCTCTGGAAAGTAGGCACATATCATAATTTGCACTAACAAAAAAAGCTTCCCCCTATATAAAATAGATGTCACCACACAGCTAGCCAGCATATCACCTCGTTTTTGAAATCACTGGGCGGCAAAGCAAAAGCAGAAATAATAAGCCTAACAACACGAAATCAAATTACAGTCCCACCAAGTTGGTTAATCGCTTATTGGAAAATCAAAATCACATGTCCAAACTAAGCCTAACAGCAGGAAATAAAATTACAGTACCATCCAGCAAGGCACATCGCTTACTGGAAAAACAAATCACAGGTCCAAATTAAGCCTAACTGCAGGAAATCAAACTACATAAACTCTGAATTGGGGTTTGGATTCAACAACCTGCATCACGGGTTGAACGGAACATCACTCGACTGGCCCGTCGCGAGGCCTCTTCACGAACGGCAACACTGGGTTGAAGCAACTTGTGTTCTTGTGCCCGGCTACCCCACAATTGCCGCAGGTAGGGATTTTGCGAGGTTTCTTCGGAAGGTCACCCCTGCAGGAGATGAACATCTGAGAACACATGTGGTCCACCAAACTTTTCCCATCTTTGATCGCTGCCAAAATAGTCAGCTCCGCCTTGCCTGCATTCAAGATGTCCATTGCTCTATCGAAGGCATCGACGTTTCTATCACCAAGCTGCACAAACTCGAGTGCAGTCGGGTGTACTATTGTATGCCTGTAGGAGGATAGCCGCGGAGGCCCTTGATCCTTCTGGTAATGGAGGAGGTGAAGCGGCAAGTTGTCGCGGGCATCTACTGTCCATCTCTTCAGGACATGGAAACGGGGTATCTTCCTCACTCCCAAATGAATAAGAACGTGCGTATAAGGAAGGGGGGACATTACAACATGAAGATGGAAAACTAGCTAAATCATTGTGAAGAAACTGTTTTAGCGAAGGCGCCCTAATAGGAAGGGGACAGTAACTAATAACGTTGATAGCATGGCAACAAAGCATTCCCATGTGCTCGAAGAGTCCACATTCGCATGTGAACCTAGCCCCGCCATCATGGACATTGACCACATGCATTTCGCGGCACCACTTTTCTCGCTTCTCAGCTTCAACGTGCCGCACGTTGTACCTGATGCCCCGCTCGACTTCCTCAACATCATACCGACCAGCGCGATACAAAGCCTGGCCAAACATCTCATACATCGTTCGGGTGTACACTTGGCTTGCATGTTCCTCCAAAGGGTAATTGTATCGGAGGACTATGCCGCCCTGGCAAAAGACACACACAAATTTGTTAGCAAAATGAGAAACAGAAAATAGACGATGTATCTGCTTGCAAAAACTTTTCCTATTGCACCCACCAGCCTCATTCTCTTCTCTTGGAATCCTTCTTCAGCTTCCCGGTCGAACTGCAACTTGCTATATTGCTTCAAAAAAAGGTTCATGGGGCATGCAGGCGGGATGTAGCCCTTCAACAAATGATTTGCGCTTTCGCTTCTTCGCGTACTGGTTTGCTTCGCACAAAACTTGCCACTAACATAAAGTTTCGCCCACTTGTGCCGAACCTAAAAACTTTGGATCAGAAACGTGTTGTTGTGAACTTGTATTTGTCAAGCAGTTCAGCCCAAGGCAGCTTCAAACTTGTCGACAGTGAGCATTTCATTGACCACCTTGTGCAACGCAGCCCTAAAATTGCTTCGTTTGGTGTAATGCGGCCCGAGGTGCTCCTTCGCCTTCCAAAGCACATGCCACTTGCACCAGCGGTGTGTGGTGTCCGGCATCGTTTGTTGTATAGCCACCTCGATTGAGCGCGCTCTGCAAACAGAAAACGATAATCAGGCACAGGACTTGAAATCAAAAAGGAGAACCCGCCCCACACACACACCCAGTGGGGGGGGGGGGCTTGCAAAATAATTAGGATCAAGAGAAAACAGGGTTGGCAAAACAGGAGATCGCAGGGCAGCAAACAAACCTGTTAGTATTGTTTTGGGAGGCTTGCCACCCATCAGTCTAATGAACTCGGTGAATACCCATTTGAAACTCTCAATCGTTTCCTCTCTCATCATGACCCCCCCCCCCCCCCCCCCCCCCCCCCCCCCCGCGCGTAAGTAGTGTCGAACGTTATGACATCCCCGAAATTGTGGTATTGCATCTTGCTTCTACCATTAGTCCACAGCAGGGTTTTTATCTTGCTCTCGTTATCAACCTCAACAACGTACGAAAACTCTGGATCACTTGATCCCAGCTCAGAGAATGCATCCATAGTCTTCCGAACATCATCGTCCGCCAGCTCCCTACTAAGCTTTCCACAGAAAGTTCTAAGGCACCTCTTTGTGAACGGAGCGTTCTCCATCCGCCCAAACAGGTTGCCAATGATACTGTAGACCTTCCCCAGATTCACATTGTTCTGGCGCAACTGTTTCACGAGATCCCTTGTGTATGTGTCAATGTGCCGGTGTGATGGCCACTTGCAGCTTCTCCGCACAAGTCCGGAGCAGTTCATGGTTGTGGGAAGCATGATTTTCAGATACATACCACCCCCTGTCATCTGTCCGGTGAAAACGAAGCATGGCAGCGCAATTGCTCCTCATTGACGAGCTGTTCTCCCTCTCTGGCTTGCCCTGGAAATTTTTTCAAAACAACAAACAACAAAATTATGTCAGCCCTTTTTTCGCATAAAAAAGCCGCGCATGACACACGGGCACAAAAAAGAAACACAAAAGGGGCTTACAGCAGCCGCACACAATCTCTTGCATACACTTGGTCCCATTGACATTTCTTCTCTTGACATAACGAATCCCAAAGCCAACCTCCCATGAATAGAGATTGTAGAATTCATACGCCTCTGCTAGCGAATCAAAAATTGTGCCAAGCGCCGGGTTGACGACCACATCAGTCCCCCTATCAGTGAATCCTCGAATGGTAGCTTCGAGTGGCGGCACACGATCAACTACTACAGCCCTCTCGTCTGGCGCACAAGGACCTCTTCGCCTGCGTTTAGAAAAGACAAATCCCCGTAGTTATAAAAACTAACTATCACACAGAGCAGAACCCAAAAAGTTGAAAAAATAACTAGGACCCACACCCTGTAAGGGAAGAAGTGTGATTATGCTAGGTATAGATTTCTTTTTGCATTGTTTGTACATTCAAAATTGTAACCATCCCGACAGAGAATCAACAATTCTAATGGACCAGAAATAACATTGGCTAGAGACCTTACTCATGCAAGACCACTGGGTGTTATTAGTAGCGGTTCACGACTTTTTTGTTAATGAAAATGAACCAGGATACATACTGCCGGGGCACGGGTACTTTTGTAACCAACCACGGGTTCGTGATTAAAAAAACGATTCAGGACCATTTTTGCCAAGGTTGATTCAGACTATATTCTTTTCCCTAGTCTTTATTCAGAGTGCTACACAAAAATCACCAAACTACTAAAGTTTGATTATACTAGGTATGGATTTCCTTTTGCATTTTTTGAACATTCAGAATTGTAACCATCCCGACAGCAAATCACCCACCGGAATAACACTGACCAAAGAACTTACTCATGCAAGGGCGCTGGGCCTTATTAGTAGCTATTCACGACGTTTTGTTAATTAAGTTTAAGCATGATATATACTGCCGGGGCACGGTTACCTTTGCAACGAACCACGTGTTAGTGCTTAAGGTTGATTCGGGACTTTTTGGCCAAGGTTGATTCCGACTCTATTGTTTTCCCTAGTCTTTGTTCAGAGTGCTACAAAAAAACACCAAACTACTAAAACATTTCGTAGCTGCTCATATGACTACTAACAAAAAATTACACCTTTCTCACAGACGACAGAAATTCAGTAGGTACCTGCGCTTCCAGCCAACGCGGATGGTGGTGTTTGCTGAAGCAGGGTCGCCGTGATGTAAAGACTGCACGGCGGACCTCGAGACGACGGCCGGCGTCTCGTCGCTGGCTTGCGCCGCCAGCACCCCCCCCCCCCCCACGGGGAACTGATTGTCGTGCAGGATGCCGCCGTGGCACCACGGTGGATGGAGGTGTGCGAGACGACGGCCGGCGTCGCGTAGCCGGGGGTTGCGGACGCCACATCTCCGCCCCCAGAACTGAACGTTGTGCCTGACGCTCCGGAGAACTCGACATCAGTCAAGGCCCCCCCTCATCCAACTGACGCATATCCGGCGAGACCGCTCCTACGGCCGAATCGGCCGCAGCGCCGCCGCCCTTGGCCAAAACGCACGCCACCTCGCACGCCACTGGATCTCTTGCCGCCAAGGTCGATCTGCAGTACCGGCGACGGGAGCGAGCCAGTGAGCTATAGATTTCAACGAAGAACAACTAAAGAGGCGGAGTTTCACTCAACCAGAGCTCAACGCCGCCATCGTCGTCGCTCCGGAAATCGCCATGAGCAGAGCCAGGCGTACCAGGAAGTAGGGGTGAAACCGCGAAAATGTTGCTCAGCACCATGGTTCGATCGCACCTACACTCAGAACCGTCCATCTCAGACAACATTTCTTGGGATATGTGCCACTTACCCTTCACAAAGTACGGCGGGAATCATCAACAATAGCTAAACATGCCCAGCTCTACAAAATCTATTGAATGCGAAGACTCCTTAGGGAATAAAATATACCAGTCCATCCATACCATGGCAATTTTTTTAAGAGAAAAGTATGTTTTTGGTCTCTCAAGTTTTCAGAAAGTATAGATTTGGTCCCTCAAGTTTTTTTAGTATACATTTGGTCCTTCAAGTCTCAAAACCAGCTAAGTTTAGTCCAAAACCAGATTTTGACCGCTAGACTTTGACCGGGTTTGACTGATGAACAGTAAATTCGATTTTTTTTCAAAAACAGTTCAAAAAAATCTGAATTTTTTTGTCATGCAATATGCTTACATGCGCAAGGTGCGCCCCAAATTTTTTTGTCTTTCGACACTCGAGGCGCCCGTGGGAAAAAAAACAAAAAATATACTTCTGATGAACAGTAAATTCGAAAAAAATAGTAAAAAAAATCTGAAAATTTTTGGGGTTCAATATACTGGGGTGCGCAAGGTCCGTGCAAATTTTTGGCATCTTTGGACATCCGAGGGGCTCGTGGCAAAAAAAACAAATTTTCGGTCACAAAAAAATAGCCAAAATTTGTTTTTTTTGCCACGAGCTCCTCGAACATTGAAAGATGCTAAAATTTTGCACGGGCCTTGCGCACCACAGTATATTGAACCCCAAAAAATTTCAGATTTTTTTGATTTTTTTGCTATTTTTTTGAATTTACTGTTCACCAGGAGTGTATTTTTTTTTTGCCACGGGCGCCTCGAGTGTCGAAAGACCACGAAATTTGGGGCGCACCTTGCGCATGTAAGCATATTGCATGACAAAAAAAATCAGATTTTTTTGAATTTTTTTTTTGGAATTTACTGTTCATCGGTCAAACCCGGTCAAAGTCTGGCGGTCAAACCCGGTCAAAATCTGGTTTTGGACTAAACTTAGCTGGTTTTGAGACTTGAAGGACCAAATGTATACTAAAAAAACTTGAGGGACCAAGTCTATACTTTCTGCGAACTTGAGGGACCAAAAACATACTTTTGTCTTTTTTTAATGTGCCACGTTATGCACCCCTAGAGTGGCCCCACACTCAGGTTGTCTGGAAACAAATATAACTAAAAATATGTACAGAAAACACACACCTTTATAAATTCGCATGTCTTTTGCTGGTTCAGACAAGAAAATTTGATGAATATCTTTTAGCTGATCACTGTATTTTTTCTAACTAGGGAAGCTCTTTCCCGAGATGCATCTTCTGTACCAAGAATCTTTTTTTTGCAGTGACACATTTTTTTATTCAAATCTTCACCAATTTTAAAGAAAATATATTTTTATCTTTTTTTTCTTTGTGATGGATACGCTTATAGGAAAAAGTTTTTTAATGTGCTGACTGTATGAATATCCCTAGAAACCATAAAAAAAGGGAAATCTTCAACCATTTGAGCATTAAAAGATAGCCAGCAGGTTAAATATCACGGTAGATAGATTGTGCAATTTGATATAAAGGAAATATTATACAACAACATGCAAGAGGAGCAGTACCAACAAGGTTGAACAGAATAATAATTTTTTGAATTCTGGGGCTTGGGCCCATGCTACAGTAGCTTAGGACCATGTGCCAACCCAAGCCGCTAATGACAAGTAATTAACATAATCTCTGAATTTCGAATGCTAACATGGCACATATCCCCAAGGAAGCAATGCTACATCGTACGGCACCGAGCTTGGGTTCGACTAGACCATGGTCCTAAATCTCATGTCTCGTGAAACCGGATCGGATTCGGACGGATAATCCTTATACCATATCCTATTCCATATTTATTTTCGGATTCGGAAGCGGAACGGAAACGGATTCGAATACCGGATTATGCGGATTCGAATAGCGGATTATGCGGATTCGGACACGGTACGGTAACGGAACAGCGTCGGATCGGAAACGGTTATTTACCATATTCATATACGAGGAAGATATAAATGCTTCAAACTAAAAGTAAACATAAACAATGAGCAAATTTTAATACTTATACACGTTAAGAACACATAAAGCACTAGATGGTATTAAAATAAGCCAAATAAATCACTAATAAACATATGTTTTGTCTCATAAGTAAAGATAACATTCATGTATTGCTATTTAATACTTACAAATTCACCCATAAATCGGATTCGGAAATTAAAAGGTCGGATTATCCGGCAAGAAAAAACGGATTATCCTAATGCATTGTATATTAGCAATACCATATCATATACCGTATCCTATCAATCGGACTCGGATTCGGATCGGATTGTTGTCGGATGTGAAAAATCTCTTACCGTATCCTATAAAAACGGATTCGGACGGAAATTATCCTTACCACTTTCACCCTGACCAGGAAGCACCGCCTGCTGTTTTGCGGCTCAGCGTGTTCTTTGCCCCCAGTTAAAAAAGGGATCTCATGCGAGACGCAGCACATGTGCCCAAGCTGTGTCCCCACCAGCCAGTACTGACCATACAAAACTTTGTGGACAAATTGTCAGGCCTGCGTGCCAAAAAAACAATGTCCCACACTGCACGCCCTGCGCGGCCTGTTCCCTTTTATGCGTCAGACCTGTACCTGGGCCGAGCCCACCAGACCAACATGGGCAATGTATTTCTCGTTACTCAAAAAAAGGGCAATGTATTTCTCTGTATCGAGCGATGTATGTCCACTTTACTCTACTCGCAAATCATATTGCACGGATCACCACGCGACGCGCGACCGGCCGGATAGCTGCGTGCAGCTGCCGCTGCGTGCAGGATGTCCGCTCTCCTTGCATGACATATTTTGTCCTACATTCTCGTGGCAGCGGGGTCCATAAGAAAATCTAAAGGATATTAATGTCTTCTTTTAATAGAGAACCGGAAAAAAGTATTAACACATGGTGAATACATGAACCCCTTGAATTACAGTCATCCCAGAGAGTATCCCAATTATTGTCACCTTGGAGTCTACGGATCAAAACAATATCAAATGCATATAACTAGCAGATAGAATCAAGAATAAATATATCAATGATAACATAGAGGGTGTTCATATCTGAAATCATGGCTCTCAGGGCCTAGTGACAAGCATTAAGCATAGCAAAGTCACAGTAGCATCAATCTCAGAACATAGTGGATACTAGGGATCAAGCCCTATCAAATTGACTCGATTACATGACAAATCTCATCCAACTCCATCACCGTCCAGCAAGCCTACGAAGAAATTACTCACTCTCGGTGGTAAGCATCATGAAATTGTTGATGGAGAAGGGTTGATGATGACGACGGCGATGAATCCCCCTCTCCGGAGCCCCAAACGGACTCCAGAGCAGCTCTCCCGATGAAAAACAGGAGGTGGCGGCGGCTCTGTATCGTAAAACATGATGATTATTTCTCCTCGTTTTTTTCTCCGCGAGACGGTACTTATGCAGTTGGAGGTAGGGCAAACGGGGGCTCGTGGGATCCACAAGCTCAGGCGCGCCACCTGAGCTTGTGGCTCTGTGGTGGCCCCCCTCCAACAGGTCTCTTCGCCAATAATTTTTATATATTCCAGAAAAACTCTCCGTATATTTTCAGCCCAATCCGAAAACATTCATTTCTACGCAAAAATAACACCATGGTACACTGGTATAGCGAGCTGCTATACAAACGGTTTTTAACCCCTTTCTGTGACGACATTTTAAACCGTCGTCTAGTGAGTGTGTGCGATAGGGGGGTCCTTCCCACACGACCCAAAAACCATCGGGGATAGGGAGCCATGATGCAGACGGCTTGCCAAATGTAATCGTATGCGATGCGGCACACACCAAATTCTGTCACACGTGTGGGATCGGTGATTAAACGTTTCTAATGACGCAGTGAAACCAAACAGTGTTTCGTAATGAACCATTTGGGAAACAGTATCTAAGGCACATGGGCCAACATATGAACTGTGTGCGATATGTGCCCCATCGCACACGAGTTTTCTGCGGAACTCGTCTGCCATGCATGACTCCATCGCACACATTTTTGAACAATTACCGTGTGTGATAATATTCTATCACAAACGGTTCAAGAGCCCCTTCGCACATATACAAGTGTTGCAGACCGTTTGTGATTTGTTGTGTATCACCGACGGTTGCGGTATGAGTGACGTGTGCTTTTCGTTTGGGATCCCACACGTTTTTTAAAAAATTTACGACTCGGATTGTATTTTACATTGGCCACGGTTTACTCTGAGCTCTCGTGTGCGATAATGTGGTATCATAAACGGTTCCGGAGCCCCTACGCACATGTAGTAGTGCTGCAAATCGTTTGCGATCTGTTGTGTATCACTGACGGTTCCGCTATGATTGATGTATGCTCTTCGATGTGAATCACACACGCTCATTTAGTTGAACCGTGTGCGGAGCAATTGCCAGGTTAAAGAAAAATATCCCATTTGAATTGGCATGCAAAAAGCAAATTCGCCACAATATGCAATTGAAGAAATAGTGTCCACAGGAAGAACATTCATCAGATTTCGCAACAATTGCAATTGAACAAATGGTAGCTAAATTCCAATGATTTGTCGACATATATATGCATTACATAATTAATCATAGTGTACGAAATACGAAGACCTCATCAGATGGAAAACAATGGATCCATGTGTATATGTTTAGCGGCTAACTCTTACTCAATGTTTCAGGAGAAGGCATGCTGCAATCTTCATTATCACCAGTGGGATTGATGTAGTGATTCAGAAAGAAGTCGCTGATAAATCTTTGAAGCATCAGCAATTCACCAGCGGGTAGCGGTTCAGGGGTCCTCGGTTCTAAGATGAGCTGCAGTATTTTTAAGATCAGAATGTGCCATATGAGTGGAGTAGAAAATAGTAATTAAGATAGACTTACTGGTACTAATTCGCGAGCATCTTCACAACTATCAGTAGATTTGCAGATGAAGATCATGTGTCTGCAAACATAGTATCCACAAAGGTTGGTCCCTGCTTGTTGCCGAGAACATTGAAATTTTTTGTACAGAATTAGTCATGTATTTGTCCTGTTAGGAACAACCTAACCGGTGTTAGATGTATTTTTTTTCTTTGGACAGAAATAGAAAAAGGTTTATTTAGAAGCTTGAACATTTGACAAGCGTAAGAAAAGGTATTTGCAGACTATTGGATACATTTTCTGAAAATAACAGATTTCGATGGGTTAACGGAGAAACGGTCTCGTGCTGCAGAGGTAGTTCCCTCTTGAACAGGTTCTCTGGTTTAGTTTTCCACAATGCGAACACACTGCAAATAAAGATAAATTTTCACAACATCAATTATTGAACCAAATATGAATGCAAATTAATTTCAACATTATAGAATTCAATACCTATCCATGAATTGCTGAAGATGCGTCAGATCCTGATCGTTTATTGACTCTCTGAGAGAATCCATGTAGTAAACTATGTTCTTGTTTGGAACAATGAATACCAAGATCCAGTGATTGCTACATATTAAGAAAGCCATGAACTTACGAATTATGTCAAAATCTGAAAGACAATCAGTGTATGCGTGGTTGTTTATTTGACTTACCGTTCATGATATGGCCAAAGGAATAATTTTGCATGAGACGTGTTTTCGAAGATATGGGCGACTGTGTTAATGGCCCACTCCCATTCATCCTTACCATGAAATGTTGTGCCATTTGCTAATGCAGGATCTATGAAATACATACTCTCCCTTTTTCTTTTCTTCGAGGTCAATCCCCTGAGAGGAATAAAATGCAGTTAGTTGTTTATCATTTACAGCCTTGTATGAAGAAGTTGATCAGAGTTTATTAAGTACTTAAAAAACCAGGCATCTAACAAGAGTGGCATCGAGCACGTTGAAGTTGAAGAAGAGATGTAAGTCCTCGAAATCCACACTGATGGAACCAGGATCGTGTCGGAAATGATTTTTGTTGTAGCAGACTAGCAGAACATGATGACCTGCTAACATTTGATCCATGCAATATTTATGTAACTAGTGGCAACTGGAGCTGCACTCATCAAAGTATTCGCCAACAAGAAATGTCTGGCCATGGACATAATTGCGTGCTTCAAGTACGTCTGCTTTATTTTTAGCAAGCACCAAATCTATTTCTGCATCATTCATGCCGTCAGAAATAATATTACTCTCCGATTCGAATAACTTGTTGTTAATTTGGTTCAGGGCGATGAGTGCCTTAAGTAAGAGGCAATCGTTCTCATTCCTCTTCGCTCTCTAGGCGCGCTTCCTCACAGGTGCAGACTTTTTGCCCGCTTCCTTCTTGGTACTTGAACCACTTTTGGTACAAGGTCTGGATGGCTGAAAGGCGGACTGCCAAGCAGACGGTAAAGCTTCGACGGACTGCTTAGCAGACGGTTTAGCTACGCCGGACTGCTGAGTTGGCGGTGCTGGTGTGGTGGACTGCTGGGCTGTAGGAGCAGAGGCATTGGACTGCTGACCATGCATTGAAGCTATGTCAGGTTTCTGCGCAGGTGGTGCCAACTTGTCGGTGTGCTGAGGAGGCCGTGCCAACGCGTTGGTTTGCTGACCAGGCAGTGCTGACGCATTGGTATGCTGATCACGCGGCTGCGGACCGACGGACTGATGAGCAGTCGGTTCTGGACCTACAGACTGCTTAGCAGTCCATTCCACCAGGTTGGTCTGCTGAGCATGTGTTGCAGCTGGGTCTTGATGTCGCTTGAACTACGTCAGTATTTCCCCAAAGAGGAAGGGATGATGCAGCACAGCTACGGTAGGTATTTCCCTCAGTTATGAAACCAAGGTATCAATCCAATAGGAGAACCAAACAACACTATGTAAACGGTACCTGCACACAAATAAAAAATACTTGCAACCCGATGATTAGGAGGGGTTGTCAATCCCTCTACGGGTAACGGTGCCAGAAATTGTCAAGTTGACGGGATAAAAGTTGTATAGATTGGATAGATAGCTCTCGATAAAACGCGAAATAAAATAAATAGCAAAAAGTGCAGCAAGGTATTTTTGAGTTTTTGGTATAATAGATCTGAACACAAAAGCGAATAAAAATAGATCTCGAAGCAAATATGATAAAGAATAGACCCGGGGGCCGTAGATTCACTAGTGGCTTCTCTCAAGATACGGTGGGTAAACAAATTACTGTTGGGCAATTGATAGAACATCAAATAATTATGACGATGTCCAGGCAATGATCATTATATAGGCATCACGTCCAAGATTAGTAGACCGACTCCTGCCTGCATCTACTACTATTACTCCACACATCGACCGCTATCCAGAATGCATCTAGTGTATTAAGTTCATGGAGAAACGGAGTAATGCAATAAGAACGATGACATGATGTAGACGAGATCTATTCATGTAGGAATAGCCCCCATCTTGTTATCCTTAATAGCAATGATACATGTGTGTCTTGCTGCCCCTTCTGTCACTGGGAAAGAACACTGCACGATCGAACCCATCGCAAAGCACCTCTTCCCATGGCAAGAAAAATCGATCTAGTTGACCTAACTAAACCAAAGATTTGAAGAAGAAATACGAGGCTAGAAGTAATCATGCATAAAAGAGATCAAAGAACTCAAATAACTTTCATGGATATAGATCTGATCATAAACTCAAAGTTCATCGGATCCCAACAAACACACCGCAAAAAGAGTTACATCAAATAGATCTCCAAGAGACCATTGTATTGAGAATCAAAAAGAGAGAAGAAGCCATCTAGCTACTGCCTATGGACCCGTAGGTCTACAATGAACTACTCAAGCATCATCGGAGAGGCACCAATGAGGATGATGAACCCCTCCGTGATGGTGTCTAGATTGGATCTCGTGGTTCTGGAACTTGCGGCGGCTGAAATTGTGTTTCGTCGACTCCCCTAGGGTTTTTGGAATATTTGGATATTTATCGGGTGAAGAGGTGGTGTGGGAGGCCACTGAGGTGGGCACAACCTGTAACACCCCCAGTGGTTAGCTACAGTAATTCCCTTTTGATAATGCCATGTCAACAAATTCAACAGTGCCTAGTCATCATTTGCATCATATTGCATTTCAAACTCCAAATTCAAACTTCAAATGAATTCAAAGTGGAAAATAAAAGTTGTTCAAAACAGAAACTAAAATGTTCATTAATAGCAAATAATCTAGGGACAATTCTAAAATTTATAACCAACATTCACTAAATTAAATAAATGACTCTAACAGCAAGAAACAGTAGCAAAATAGAATTATTTAATACCTTTTCATTTAAATAAAATCCAAATGAAAAGTTGTGGACCTCAAACCTTTTTATAACAGAGTTAGGAATAACACTATAAATATGTGGCTAGTTCACCTATTTTACAAAAGTCATTTGGTTAAAAAGAAAAGACAAAACAGAAAACAAAAACAGAAAGCAGAAAAGAAAATAGAAAAAGGAAAAGAGGCCCACTGTGCCTGGGCCTAAGGTCAACAGTGGCCGGCCCAGCCCGCGCAGCGCCTTTCCTCACCCCCGCACTGCTCCTCCCCGCACCGCTGTCGAACACAGCGCGTGCACGCGAGCGCACAGCCAGGCCCCCCCTCTCCCCCGCAAGACAGCCCGCGCCCGCGGCAGTGGTGGATAGGGGCCGAGCCCCCTGCCTCCCTGGCCTCCTCTCGCTCACTCGTCCCTCCTCCCTCTCTCTCTTCGTCGATCTGGATCGGGGCCGAACGCCACCGTCGCCATGACCTCGACGTAGGTGAGGCCACCGAGCTCCCCCTGCCTTTTCGTCGAGTCCCTCCACTCCGCCGTCGCCTTCCGCATCGCCTGCTACCGCTGGGTCAAGCCGGGAGCCGTTGTGTCGAGCGCCACGAGCTCGTCATCTTCCTTGGCTCCGACGAACTCCTCCGGCGATTGCGCCACCTCTGCTGCTCCTAAGCCCCTCGCCGGGCCTTCCTTGTGCCCCACGGTGAGCACCACACCGTGACCCCCATCTTTCTCCTCTCTTTCGGTGCCCGTAGCCTCCCTCGCACCATGGCCGAACTGCTGTCGTGCAAGCTCGTCGCCGGCACGGTTCCGATGACCAATTGGTCGAATGAGGGTGCCCGTGAGCCTCCCCGCGACGCGTAGTTCCCCGCTAGCTGCTCCTTTTGCTCCCGCGCGAGCTCTTGCGTCGTCTTCACCCGCCACCGTACTCCGGCGTCCGCCTCACTCGACCACCGCCGCGGTTGGGTGCGGCCTTGTCCGCTCGATCGAATGGGCCAGACCCCGCCGCAAACGGATCACCGTAGGTGATTTCCGAGCTCACCGGAGTTGCTGTCGCGCTCGGGCTCGCCGGAGAGCACCAGTGGCCGGCGCTGACCGGGCGCCCACATGGCACCGCGGGCCCTGCCCCCAGCGCCACTGCCACTGGGCCCCAGTGGGGTCCGTTGACCAGTCAGCGCTGCTGACTGGGCAACCCGTGTCGCTGACACGCGGGCCCCACCGCTAAATGTTTTAAAAATAAATGGATAAAATGTTATTTAATTAATTAATTAGTTAATTAACTTAATCAGTCATTGACAGGCCGGGCCCACAGATTAATAAGTCTGTTAGATTAATTTTAAACGTTGTTAAACCCACTGTCTATGACAGGTGGTTCCTGCAGGTCAGGTTTGACCTGGATCGGGCGGTTTGACTGCTGACGTCACAGTGACATCATGCTGACGCAATAATCCCTTTCTGTTAATTAAAATAATTCCAGAAATTGTTTAAATCTTTAGAAAATCATAGAAAATAAACCGTAGCTCGGATCGAAAAACTTTGTACATGAAAGTTGCTCAGATTGACGAGACGAATCCAAATACGTGGTCCGTTCATCCGCCACACGTCCCTAGCATAGCGAACATGCAACCGTCCCCCTCCGTTTCATTTGTCCGAAATGCCGAACTTCGGGAAAACATTCCAGGATGTTTCCCTCTTCACCTATATCGTGTAGCACCGTGTCAGAACACCCCTAGCTCTGCGTATTGTCATGTCATGCTCTTGTTTGCTTTATATTCACTGTTTCCTCCCCCTCTTCTCTCTCGGTAGACCCCGCTGCAGATGCTTTTCCCGAGACCGACGCAGCTCAGGAGCCCGACGACACCGTTGACGACCTTGCCTTTGCTGCCGAGCAACCAGGCAAGCACCCCCCTTTTGAGCATACCGATATCGCCTATTCTTTCTCTCTCATGCTTGCATTAGAATTGCTGCTGCTACTGCTTTACCTATTCTGATGCATAGCCTGTTTATTGTAACCTGCTATTGATACCTTACCTGCTTATCCTAAACTGCTTAGTATAGGCTGGGTAGAGACCTATCAGTGACCCACTTGTCCCGATTGCCCCGCTGGATTATCAGAAGACCCGATCAACGGGATCGAATGCCATGCGCCGGCACCGCACATCACCCCCCCCCCCTTAGTTGTAACGACACTGCAGCGTTACTATCGAGTACTGAGGGTGATACCTCGTGTAGCACTTCTGATGTTCACTCTGTAGAGTAGCTATTCGGTCGTGGTCATCGAGGGTGATTCCTCCTTCACCACTTCCGATAATGACGCTGTCGTGGAACACCTCAAGTGTGAACCCATCGAGGGTGATTCCTCCGAGTTCACCTTGACGGATACATCGAGTAGGAATCCAACGAGGGTGATACCTCGGATTCCCCTGATGCTATGGACACACGGATACTTGGACTTTACCCTGTTACTTGGAAAGGCGGGTCGACCCTGAGGGGTACCCGCGTGAGCCTAAGTGGCGAGTGTTGTGGAGACGGGTTGACCTGGAGGTTTCCCGAGATATGAATACGAGGCGTGGCCGGGCATTCTTGGCCCTTGCCGCAAGTCCTCGAGACGCGGCGACGGGGTCACATCGATCATGAGTCTCTGCTCGTTACCGCACCGCCAAGGTACTAACGATTTGGATATTTGATTCGAGTGGGCCTCTGGCCCGATAGCACTAACCATCACGCGGGAATAAATATGGGTACTCTGCATCGTAGTATCAGCCGAAAGCTTTGTCAAACGTCCAGTTCAGCATTGTGGCCGGGTCGGATCGTACCATTGGCGCTGGTATCCACCCTGCTCGCAACGACCCGGAGTGCACAGGGCGACAGCCCAAGACCCCTGAGCGCTTAGGATGTAGACCGGCGGGGACCTCTCTGCTGAGCTCTAGGTAGGGATGCGGTGTGTCGTTTGACCGAGGCCGGGCATGACTCAAAAAAGTGTGCCCGGCCGGAGTTAAGCGAGCGTGGTGGGTAAGTTGGTGCACCCCTGCAGGGAAGAACACATCTATCGATAGCCGGTCCTACGGTAAAGGACACTCGAAGTTGTATCCCGATCGATATAACTAGAACTTGAGATGAGACCTGGATATATGGCTCTAGGATTGCTTCTCGCAAGGAGTCGAGAAGGGATCTCAGGACGAGGTTGATGACTGTATGGCTCTGGGATTACTTTCTCGCAGGGAGTCGAGAAAGGATCTCTGGGTGAGGTTGAGACTTATTGATACTACTACCTTATATTGTACTAATCTACACTCTTCTAATGCTGCAAGACCGTTGAAGATGCTAGTCTTCGATAGGACTAGGCCTTCCCTCTATTCTGGCATTTCTGCAGCCCAGTCCACATATACAGCCTCTCTTTGATAATGTTGCATATGTAGTGTAGATCCTTACTTGCTGAGTACTTCGGATGAGTACTCACGGTTACTTTGCTTTCTTTTTCTCCCCATATCCTTTGGATGCAACCAGATGCCGGAGCCCCTGAGACAGCTGCCCCTGCCGACGATCGCTACTACTACCCCCGAGGGTGGTTACTACTACGAGTTGGCCGACGACCTGGAGTAGGATCGGAGGGTCCCAGGCAGGAGGCCTGTGCCTTTCGATCGTAGTGTTTTCCTTTGCCCCGCCTTTCTAAGGGCTTATCTGTTTCCGTTTCATATATGTACTCAGATATCTGATGCTTCCGCTGACGCTTGTACGCAAGCTTATGTATTCGAGCCCTCGAGGCCCCTGGCTTGTAATATAAAGCTTGTATGACTTTATTTATGTTTTAGAGTTGTGTTGTGATATCTTCCCGTGAGTCCTTAGGCTTGATCGTGTGCATTTGCGTGTATGATTAGTGCACGATTGAGCCGGGGGCGTCACACAACCCACCAGGGCGCGCCTGGGCCCCCAGGCGCGCCCAGGTGGATTGTGCCCCCCTCGGGGCACCCCTCTGGTACTTCTTTGGCCCAAGTTGTTCCTTCTGGTCCATAAAAATTCTCCAAAAAATTTCGCTGCGTTTGGACTCCGTTTGGTACTGATATTCTGCGAAGTAAAAAACAAGCAAAAAACAACAACTAGCACTGGGCACTATGTCAATAGGTTAGTCCCAAAAAATGATATAAAGTTGCTATAAAATGATTGTAAAACATCCAAGAATGATAATATAACAGCATGGAACAAGCAAAAATTATAGATACGTTGGAGACGTATCAGATCTCCCCCCGCTGCTTTAGCGGCCGGCATCTGAACCGGTGGTGCGTCTTCAGCAGTTGTAGGCCTTGCCACTGGCTGCTATGGGGCGGACGATGACATGGCCTGTACGGCACAAAGTCGGGCGGGTTGATCACAAGTTGATGCATCAGCCATCGGATTACGAGTATTAGGTTCCTTGGGGGAAGCATGCGAGAGCTGCTGTGGCAAGGAGAGCGTCACCGGTTGAGGGGGGCGACATTGGTTGCTCTTGGCGGGGCTTCAGGGATCTCATCCATAAAGTCTATTTCCTTTCGTGGCCACTGGATGTGATGTAACAATGTTTCTCCCAAGGTCCTATGCTCATCAAAGTCCCCTAGGACATTCTTCGGGGAAAATTCATTGAATCCAGGCTTTACTTCAGTCACGTAGCACTTCACACAGCTCGGCTTCAATGGCACATTGTCCAACAAGAGGCCCTCTTCCAAGAAGGGCGGGCAAACCCAGGCTGTTTCACATTTTAATGTACCTTCAAAATTGTGACGCCCCCGGCTTAATCGTGCACTAATCATAAACGCAAATGCACACGATCAAGCCTAAGGACTCACTTGAAGATATCACAACACAACTCTAAAACATAAATAAAGTCATACAAGCTGTATAATACAAGCTAGGGCCTCGAGGGCTCGAATACATAAGCTTGATGACAAACAAGCATCAGCGCAAGCGTTAGACATTTGAGTACAGACATAAGTTAACAGAGAAGCCTTAAGAAAGGCGGGGAAAAGTAAAAGCTACGATCGAAAGGCGCAGGCCTCCTGCCTGGGACCCTCCGATCCTACTCCTGGTCGTCGGCCAGCTCGTAGAAGTAACCACCCTCGAGGTGGAAGAAGTAGTCGTCGGCGGGGCAGCTGTCTCAGGGGCTCCGTCATCTGGTTGCAACAAATGGATATGGGGGAAAAAGAAAACAAAGCAACCGTGAGTAGTCATCCGAAGTACTCAGCAAGCAAGGATCTACACTACATATGCAACATTATCAAAGAAAGGTTGTATATGTGGACTGGGCTGCAGAAATGCCAGAATAGAGAGAAGGCCTAGTCCTATCAAAAACTAGCATCTTCAGCGGTCTTGCAACATTAGAAGAGTGTAGATTAGTACAGTATAAAGTAGTAGTAGCATTAAGTATCAACCTCGGCCAGAGATCCTTTCTCGACTCCCTGCGAGAAAGCAATCCCAGAGCCATACTATCCATTTCTCATCACAAGTATCCAGTTCTAGTTGTATCGATCGGGATACAACTCCGAGTGTCCGTTACCGAGGATCGGCTATGCATAGATTAGTTCTTCCCTGCAGGGGTGCACCAACTTACCCACCACACTCGCTTAACTCCGGCCGGACACACTTTTCTGGGTCATGCCCGGCCTCGGCCAAACGACACACCGCAGCCCTACCTAAAACTCAGCAGAGAGGTCCCCGCCGGTCTACATCCTAAGCGCTCAGGGGTCTTGGGCCATCGCACTGTGCACTCCGGGTCATTGTATGCAGGGTGGATACCAGCGTTGCCTCGGATGGCCGACACGATCCGACCGTGCCGCAATGCTGAACTGGACGTCTGACAGAGCTTTTGGCTGATGCATATGATGCAGAGTGCCCATAACTTTTCCCTCGTGATGGTTAGTGCTATCGGGCCAGAGGCCCACTCAGATCAAATATCCAAATCGTTAGTGTATTGGTAGTGCGGTAACGAGCAGAGACTCATGATCGATGTGACCCCGTCGCCCCGTCTCGAGGACTTGCGGCAAGGGCTAAGAATGCCCGGCCACGCCTCGTATTTATCTCTCGGGCACCCTCTTGGTCAACCCGTCTCCACATCACTCGTGGGTACCCCTCAGGGTCGACCCGCCTTTCCAAGTAACAATTGTAAAGTCCAAGTATCCGTGTGTCCATAAGATCAGCGAATCCGAGGTATCACCCTCGTTGGATTCCTACTCGATGTATCCGTCAAGGTGAACTTAGGAGGAATCACCCTCGAGGTTCACACTTGAGGTGTTGCACGACAACGTCGTTATCAGGAGTGGTGAAGGAGGAATCACCCTTGATGACCACGACCTAATAGCTACTCTATAGAGTTAACATCAGAAGTGCTAAATGAGGTATCACCCTCGGCACTCGATGGTAACGCTGCAGTGTCGTACAACTAAGGGGGTAATGTGCGGTGCCGGGGCCTGGTTGTCGATCACGTTGATCGAGTCATCTGATAATCCAGCAGGGGCAACTGGGGATAAAGTGGGGTCTCTGGTGGGTCTCTACCCAGCCTATACTAAGCAGTTTAGGATAAACAGGTAGGTATGAAAGCAGGTAACAAAAACAGGCTATGCATCAGAGTAGGATCATACAAAAAGCAGTAGCAGTTCTAATGCAAGCATAAGAGAGAAGGGAATGGGCGATATCGGAATGATCAATGGGGGGTTTGCTTGCCTGGAAGCTCTGTTGAGAAGGAAGGGTCGCCGTCGACGTAGTCGATCACAGTGGCATCGGCAGCGATCTCGGGGTCTATCGGAGAGAAGAGGGGGAAGAAACAATAAATATAAAGCAAACAAAGCATCACAAAGCATAATATGGCAATACGTGGTGTTAGGGGTGATCTAACGCAGTGCTAGATGATACAGACGAAGATGGAAAACATCTGGGAATGTTTTCCCAGCGTTTGGCATTTTTCGAACAGATGAATCGGATGGGATGGATCCATGTTCGCTATGCTAGAGGCACATGACAGATGAACGGAAGGCATATTCAGATTCGTCATATTTTTCTGATCGTTTTTCATAAATAAATTATTTTCATCTGACTTACGAATTATTTTATATGATTTTTTCAAAGTTTTAACAATATTCTGTAATTTTCTGGAATTGTTTTAATCCGAATATTAAAATCTTAAGTGCAATCAGAGCATCTCTAGTGGCTTGTGTATGTGGTAGTCTAAGCCAAATATAGACTACGAGAGGTGAAAAAACGCCTCCAGCGGCTGGTGTATGAGGTAGTCTAAATTTTAGACATCCATCAAAATCGCTACCAGTTGTCCACATTTGGACGACTGAGCGACGACGAGCAAACCACAGCTGCCTGCCCCGAGCTCTCTCCCGCGCCCATTTGGAGACGAGGAGGACGCGCCCTCCCCTGCCCCGAGCTCGCCGCCGTCGAGGTATGCCCGTTTCTTCAAATTCGTAGAGAGCAGAGTGACCAGAGAGAGAGAGTGATGGGAGGGCGCGAGCGGCGGCGGCGGCGGCTACGAGGGGAGGCCGGGAGCTGCGGCGGCTGCGAGGGGAGGGCGCGAGCTGCGGCGGCTGCAGGGGAGGGCGCGAGAGGCGGCGGCTGCAGGGGAGGCGCGAGCGGCGGCGGCTGCGAGGGCGAGCGGCAGCGGCGGCTGCGTGCGCGTGCGCGAGCGCCAGCGCCTGCTGCGAGCAACCGAGCGGCGGCTGGCTCTATATTTGCCGCCGGCTCTGAATTTGCTCCTCTCTGTATCTATATTGTTGATACTGTTTTTAGTTTTGCTGCTACTGTCATCTATATATACTACTGAATTGTTGTTTGTGTGCAGACGAAAAACTCAAATGAGATGAACTCATTGAATTGTTGTTTGTGTGCAGATGGAAAACTCAAATGAGATGGACTCACAGATGAACAACTCCTCATTTCTTGACATGATGAATGTGGGATCGAGTGACATAAATTGGGTTGGAACACCAAATTGCAGCCCAATCGGGGAACAAGTGACGATGCCAACTAAAAAAAAATCGACGAAAGGAGCCTCCACAAAAGGGAAAAATTGGTCAAGTGCTGAGGACATGGTGTTGATCCAAGCATGGGCAAATACTAGTTTGGATGCGGTGACTGGGACGGATCAGAATTTAAGTACATATTGGGGTAGGATTTCAGATTACTACAACAGCCTCAAAAAACCGTCATGGCCGGAGCGTGTTCCTAATGGACTCACTTGTCGTTACAACACTATTTCAGCGCTCACGAGCAGGTTCTGTGCATGCGTTCAACAGATATTAAATAGAAATGGCAGCGGCTTGACTCTCTCCGATAAGGTATGCATCTATTTTCTAATTCGCTTCAAATATTCCATATGTGTTGTATGAAAGTGTTAACTCTCCATTTCCTTTTGCAGGAAAGAGATGCACACCGCTTGTTCATTGAACTGGATGACAAAAAGAAGCCATTTACACTAATGCATTGCTATATAGAGTTTGAGAAGTATCCAAAGTGGCAGACACGTCCGCCTCCTCAAAAGAAACATAAGAAGACCTCGGATGCAAGTCCAGGTACAACCTCAAATGATGAAGACTTCAACGTATGCACAGATGCTCTTGAAGAGGAGATAAGACCTCCTGGCACGAAGAAGGACAAGAAAGAACGTTTGCTGAAAGGTAAAGCTTCTGCCTCCTTTGATAGTGCTTGCAAGTTATCATTAGAAAGTGTGTGGGCACAGAAGATAGAGAAGGATGATGCCAAAGAGGCCACAAAAAATGCGCGCTACGCGAGAGCTTTTGAATTGCAAGAGAAGCAGATTGCATTGCAAGAGAGGGAGGATGCACGGAAACAGTTTGAATTAGAAGAGAAAATCATGCTCATGAACACATCTGGTATGAGTGATGCACAGAAGCAATTCTACAAGAAAAAACAAGATGAGATCGCTGCTTGCTGCCAGAACACATCTGGTTGACTTTTATTTGTTGTTCTGCCAACTATTTATTATGACTTGAACTATTTGTCACTTGAACTATTTGTCACTTGTACTACATCACTCGTGTCCAAACTTCTGCCAGAGGTGCTCAACTAGATCATATTGAAGCTGAGAATGATTATCTTTGTTTCTAATTTGTTGATGCATCTGAATAAATGCACTCAGCTGTTCCGCATGAGTAGAAGACACCTTGACTCTTTCTCCCATTCCCTCATAATGCTAGTTTTCCCAACCAGTGTGTCGTTCCTCTTCAACTATCATATTGTGCATTATGACACAAGCTTTCATGACATCACCGATTTCTTTACGTTTCCATCCTTTCGCAGGTCCTCGGACAATGGCAAAACGGGATTGCAGAACTGCAAAGGCTCATTCAACATCCTTTCTAGCCGCCTCTTGCCTTTGGGCAAAATGTTTCTTCTTTCTTGTTTGTGGAGATGGTATGGTCTTCACAAATGTTGCCCATTCTGGATATATGCCATCTGCAAGGTAATACCCCATTGTATACTGATGACCATTGATGGTATAATTCACTTCTGGAGCTTCACCTTCGGCTAGCTTTGCAAACACATGAGAACGTTGAAGAACATTCAGATCGTTGTTACACCCTGGTACACCAAAGAAAGCATGCCAAATCCAAAGATCCTGGGAAGCAACTGCTTCCAAGATCATTGTGGGCTTTTTCACATGACCTTTAAACATGCCATGCCATTTTTTGGGGCAATTTTTTCAAACCCAGTGCATACAATCTATACTGCCTAACATACCAGGAAATCCTCTTTCCTCGCCGACTGCAAGTAATCTTGCAGTATCTTCTTCATTTGGAGATCTCAGTTACTGGTCCCCAAAGACTTCACAAATTTTGATCACAAACTTCTTGCAAGCCTCTAGATTAGTAGCTTCTGCAGACCGGATGTAGTCATCAGCACCATCAGCCGCTATTCCATAAGTTAGCATTCGCATTTCTGCGGTCATCTTTTGCAACGGATGCAACCCAAGAAGTCCACAAGCACTTCTTGTTTGCGTAAAATAACCATCATAATCATGTTGAAGTATAGTTTCAGCTATGCGATTAAACAAATTACGAGACATCCTAAACCTGTGGGTACAATCTATAATTAGATAGGAAGGTGGAAAATAGGCAAACATAGAGTAATGTACTAATTACGAACCTTCGCCGAAATAAGTTTTCGGGATAGCGAGGATTTTCACTGAAGTAGTCATTCCAGAGTAGAACAAATCCCGCATCTCTTCCTCGATTAATCATCTGACGTCCATGCTTGGAACCACCATGGTGTCGACGGTTCCCCTGCTCTTCCTCCTCGCACTCTGCGAATGCTACAAGAATGAGTTCGTCGTCGTCGGATGAAGACGACGACGAATTCATGAGCATATTCACAGAAGCAATGTTTTCACTCATCATTCTGTTGTGTGAGAGAGGACAGAGGAATGACCAGGATTGGTGGATGAGAGATGGGAGGGGTGGTATATATAGACCTGGAAATAGAGCCGTTGGAAATAGAGCCGTTGAAAATAGAGCCGTTGGAAATATAGACTACCAAATTTAGACAATCCGCTGGAAAACGGAGGTTGTCTAAATTCAAATTTTTTTAGACCATTGTCTATATGAAGATATAGACTACCAAATTTACACAAGCCACTAGATATGCTCTCAACTCTGTTAACTTTTGACTAGTCAACAAGGACAGTGTGGCCCACATGTCATTGGCACATATTTTAAAAGAGGGTTTAATTAAACAGGGGCTCACATGTAACCTGTTATAGACTATCTTAGCATTAAAATTAGTACTATCTAACTAGTCCTAATTAGACCTAGCCTAACTAAACCAGAGGCTGGCTATGCACACAAACGCTCACACAATCACACGGCCCTGGCCACCAGCAATACCAGCGGCATGAGCAGTACAGAGCAGCAATAGCAGTAGGCAGTAGTAGCAGCAAGCAACGCCGCTACAAAGAGCAGCGAGTAGCAGCAGCTTGTATGCAGCGGCAAGGAACAGCAGCAGCGAATCAACAGTAGCAGAAGCAAGCAGCTAGCGACGATAGTAGCAGAGCCGCGACAGTATGCGAGCAGCATCATCAGCTCCAGGAGAAGAAGCAGCAGGGCGAGCACAGAGGCAAGGGCGCGGCAGTGGCGGGTACGAGTGGCCGCGGGCGGAGGCAGGCGCAGGGGGGGCGACCCTGGGCCAGCAGCGACAAGGGGTGAGCGGTAGCAGGGAGCGGGCAGAAGGCGGGCGCGCCCGCGTGTGGCCGCAGGGTAGGGCGCGGCCGGCGCCTGCAGAGGCGCGAACGGGCGTGAGCGGCGCTCGGGGGGGCACGGCCACGACGCGGCAGGGGAACCCAGAGCGTGCACGGGGCGGCCGGGTGTGGGGCCAGGGGCGGCGCGGGCGCGGTTGGCTGGCCGGGAGTGGGCGCGTCTCTACGCAGGAAATTGAGCGTGGCAATGGACGAGGACGGCTGAGCTCGGGGACGACGGTCCACGGAGGCGGAGTTGAAGGGGAAAAAGGGGGGAACCGCGCAGCTCACCGAGAGGGGGGGTCGAAGACGTGCTCGGGTGGTTCGAGGATGTGCGGTGGCGCTGATCCATGGCGGAGGCAGCGGTGGCCGAAGACGATGAAGCCGCCCGATCCACGCGATGCAGGGACTCCGGGCTCGAGGTCGTGGACAAAGAGGAAGCAGCAGACGATGGCGATTCTCCTGGCGCATTCCTAGACGGCGGGGAGGTCAGAGGCCGCGACAACGATGATGGCCATGGCGTGGTGGTTTCGGGTGTGTGTTTGCGGCGAAGAGAACGAGCGAGGGAGAGAGGGAATGGCGCTAGGGTTATGTCCAGGGGCTCAGGTGTGACCTTATCCACGGAGGGGAAGCCGCAGGATGGCCGCCACGGCGGCATCGCCGGCCAGGGAGGCGTGGATGGCCGCCACGCCCTACCCCTGTGTCCTGTAGCATGAGGAGGGAGAGGAGATGGGGTGGGTTGGGCCTCCCAGCCCCCACATGGGCCTCTTTTCTTTTAATTGCTTCCTTTTTTTTTGCTTGCATTTATGTTTTATTTAATTTTCTCTGTTGCAATTATGTTAGGCACTAAATGACACTAGTTCTATATGTTATTTCACACATAACTCAAATACAAATATTTTGGGGGCTACACACAAAGTTTCACTTGATTTGGAAAAGTTTAAATAATTGTTTTTTTAAAGGCCATTTTAGTTGATGTTGGACCACTTTATTATTTTCTAGGGTTTACTAGGTAAGCCAAATGATGTTTGTTTCTACATGATAATTCCTTAGTGAATATTTTCAACCCAACGAACATTTTTGTTTTTATCGTTAGAAGAAATAATTATTTGACTTGTATTTTAAATTTGAATTTGGCTTTGATTTAGCAAGGGGCAATTTGGCTTAGTCAAACGTGATGACATGGCACCATTAGTGGGAGATTACTATAGCAGGATCCTCGGGGTGTTACAAATCTCCTCCACTACAAGAAATCTCGCCCCGAGATTTAAATGGTAGGGTTGGCGGGGAAGAATTGGTTACAAAATTCTAACGAGTCTTATTATTCTTGATTGCTCTTCTCGAAGAGGTTGATCCATTACGTTGATGTCTTCATTTCCCTGCTTCAGGTGATCATGATGAAGCCGTCATCCTTTCTTCGGGAAAAATCCATCGTACTTACGAAAAGGATAAGGGGTAGCTTCGGAAGAACGAACCTCTACAAGGTTGCTTATCTGGTACATAGTTCAGGGAATGTGGCAGGAAGTATCTCTCGAATTGAACTTAAGAAAAACATCGAGAGCAAAATAAGAAGGCACAATAAGAAGTTTCAAGCAGATAGACAATCGTTCGATGCTTGAAACAGAGCGTGAAAGGAGTTCAGAGCAATGAAGAATAATGTTGCATCTGATATCGGAATGTAACATGGTAAGGAAATTAGCTCGTGAATTACATACGAAGCCAAGTGCAAAGGATACTTCAGAATCAAGGTTATACAGGAGAGTCAGGTTTCGATCCTGTGGAACTACGGGTTATGGGCCCACCATGTGGGTTAAAAGTATGAAGGGCGCTGACATATTGCACGGTCATGATAGCAAGGCATGTCAGAGGATGGCCTGTCAGTTATGTTGGCAACAACATTGGTACCAAGGGCGAGGAATGAAGAGAACCATCTTCCTGCCCGTAGAAACGAGGAGGACCAATAGGCAAAGTTCTCGTCCATCGGTGGTTACCGGAATGTCAACGACAATAGTAATAGGGTTTACTGACAGAGTTGTACACCGAGGTGTGTGCATAAGCAGAGAATTACCACTGCTCAGATAAATTAGGTTACAAGAAAGGTTAAATAAAACAATGGAAAGGAAAATGTGATTATACCCAAGTATCAAGAGTATATCTTTCCCATCCATGACAGGACAGCAAGTAGATAACCAATTTGGGAAAGGGCGAGGGAATTCATGATGTTACCCATACAACGGTGTTTCGATAATCGATCAAGTAACATTTAGCATTGCGCTTCCAATGTTCTTGTTGATGATCGGAGTACCACAGACATGCTTCGGGATAGCATTGACATGGTCATTAGATATAGGGCAAACTGTGGATAAACAAAGGATCCATTGGAAACAACTTATAAAATAAGTCATATGAATTCAGCAAGGAAAAGATGAGGATGTGGCCGATGGGCTCAGCAACAATTCATCGAGATTTCCATAAACATGGATTTCCACAATTAAGTGAACAAGGTGATAGCAATGACCAGACCAAATGATATAGTGGGGTATGCTCGAGGAAAACACCCACAATTAAACACTTATCGAAAAGTGCACTCGGAAATGTCGACTGAGCAGCACGTTCAATGTTAGGATGGTGATGGCGATAAGTAATACTATATCAAGAATTCTTATGAGGTGGAGCAATTCTCACAACATCCTTGACATCAAAGATGGTAATACTCCAAGGTAGAACATATCATAAGCTGGACAGCAAGGAGCTCCATAACATGAACAAGTTTGTGTTGGAGGGAAGGCAATAATGCTGTCGATGATAACACAAATCATTGAGGGGCAAGGACGATATTTCTCATCATGAATTCGGTTGATATCCTAGAAGAGTTCAGAAATTTGATGATGATCATGACACATTTGTCGAGAGGTTTCTTGAAGATGTAATCGATCAACGACGACGTCAAGCAAAAGAAATGATGAAGCGAAAGGTTATTGGAACCACAGATACGACACAAACTTGAAATCAAGCTTGTTGTTCAAGGCAAAATGATATGTCGAGGAAGATCGACGTAGGCTTAGCTCATTGTCGAAAATTGTGCTCCGGGAAGAACGACCAGGTAGCACAGTTAAAATCTAGCACAATAATGATATAGCCGAGCAGGCTAGGAATGACTTGAAGGATTCTTAAACTCGTAAGTAGCAAAAATTACTTAAGTGTTATTGAATCGGAGTGCAGAATTGATTCACTTATCAGTGTTCTCGAGTGACTAATAACTCCGAACCCGGGGAAAATCTGAAATCGGTGAGAAGCAACACTAGATGAAGACTCATAGGAGGCAACACAGTTCTTTGTTATTCCCGAGATACCGAAGGGTAATACTCGAAGGAAGATCAAAATAGATGTTGCGGAGATGCATTGATCTGCAGAAGACAAGTGCTTTAACTTGTCTGAGAAATGGAATCAAAGAAGAACAATCATGGTCAGGACCATGGTTGCAAGGGACATAACACAGATACGAGATGGTATTATATCAAGGGGATAACTATTATTACAAGGAGCTTCCATGATAGGATCTACATCGTTTCCATGGGCATGAACACAAAGGTTCAAGGTCGACTCCCACTTCTTCAATGCATAACCTTTCATTCACTTCTCGTTTTTGAAGAAGTTGTAGAGTTGAAAATTTATCCGACGGAACGCGAGTAGATATATTCCGCATAGCTTTCGATTCACACAGATTAGGGAAGGCGTATGTTCAACCCATCGGGGCATCTTAGGAACAAATACCTCAAACTGTAGGAGTAATGAACTCAAGCTTGGAAGCAGAGCAAGGTTGACAAAGCAGAGGATACCATTTACCAAAGGCGTTATGTATCCGAGAAAAGGACTCGCAAGATTATTGAATATGAAGACTCTGGCGGATAATAATCCAACAAAGGATTCAGTGGTCCTCAATGGATCTGATGTGAGTATCAGTACTCAATCAGAAGAAGAATCAATGTAAAGGCATTAATTCAAAGCTCAAATGCAAAGGAATTATGATTTCCAAAGCAAGGGATCAGAAGCAATCGCTCTGATTAAGGATGGTTAATTGAATAGACTTAGGGGTACAAGCGATGGCAAATTGATTGGTCGAGAACCAGCTCATGTCCAAAATGTCGTCTGAGCCGGTAGGACGAATTCTGGGAAAGAACTAATGATTGCGAGTATTCACACACAGGTTGAATCAGTGAGGCCAGAATGATAGTGACAAGGGATATCAACAATGATTACTTGTCATATGGAACTATCCATAATGCAAGCAGGCAAGAATTTCAAGAGCAATAGGGTGCAGAGGATTTTCGAAAGATCGATTAACAATGGGAAGAATGTTGCGAAGCACATGATCAACTAGGGATGAACGAATCCCTGCTAAGTGTGAGGAATTATCCGCAGTGCGAAAGAAGCTGCACGGCAGTAGGCTCAAAGGATTCCCGGATTAACGAGGAGTATTTCGGGGTATCTCGTACATAAAGGAGTATCTGCAGAATCTTCTGGCGAAGCAAATGATCATCTGTAGTGAAGGGGCTCTCCAGGAGGAAATGGTTACGAGAACCTAATGTCAGAGTTAGTAAAACCTTTAACCCAAATAGATGAGAGATCAGAGTCCCAGAGTATAGACGAGGAATAAAAGATCCTAATACCACCCAGCTGGCGACGTGGGCCCTTAAGCCACACAGCCAAGTTAGTAAAACAGTTTTCATTGACTAGACTCAACTTTGGCCAAGGAGTTGGAAAGGGGGATCCTACAGGCAGTCGACTCTGATATCAACCTGTGACGCCCCCGGCTTAATCGTGCACTAATCATATACGCAAATGCACACGATCAAGCCTAAGGACTCACTTGAAGATATCACAACACAACTCTAAAACATAAATAAAGTCATACAAGCTGTATAATACAAGCCAGGGCCTCGAGGGCTCAAATACATAAGCTTGATGACAAACAAGCATCAGCGCAAGCGTTAGACATCTGAGTACAGACATAAGTTAACAGAGAAGCCTTAAGAAAGGCGGGGCAAAATAAAAGCTACGATCGGTATTATACAACTTGTATGACTTTATTTATGTTTTAGAGTTGTGTTGTGATATCTTCAAGTGAGTCCTTAGGCTTGATCATGTGCATTTGCGTGTATGATTAGTGCACGATTAAGCCGGGGGCGTCACAATTATGTGTAAGCGCGCCCTTCAGTCTGTCTTTCATTCCAGATAGATCAGATATAGCATTATTATGAGCAGCTGCAGTCTCAGTGTCGCTGGGGTCAGCTGATGCACAGCTACTCTTGTGCGGTGTTGTCACGCAATAACCAACATCCACTACTAGGGAAAACCTTATACACAAAGGTATAGCAGCAGCGCTAGTCAAAACTAAGCGCTACTGCTACTTAGTAGTAGCGCTCGTCACAAAAGCACACTACAATTATAGTTGTAGCAGTAGCGCCTCTGCGCAAAAAAGCGCTACTACTATAATTCCCACACTGTTGCCAGTAGGCTAGGAATAGTAGTAGCGAGCCTGTGTGAAACACGCTATTGCTAAGTGCGTTGTAGCAGCGCGTTTCTATGGTAGAGCACTACCGCTAAGAAAAAGAAAATAAGTAGAAAAATTAATAGAAAAATAAATGAAAATGAAAGAAATAGAAAAAGAAGAAATGAAAAAATAAAAAGAAAAGAAAAAGAAAAATAGAGGAGAAAGGCATAACAGTAGCGCTTGTTCTCACAAAGCGCTATAGCTACTTTAGCAGTAGCGCTTTTCTGGTCACGCGCTATAGCTAAGTTCCTTAGATAAAAGGAAAAGAAAAAGGAAAATAAATAGCTGCTTCCAGTAGCAGTAGCGCGTTTTAGTGGAAAGCGCTATAGCTACCTTAGCTATAGCACGTTTTCCTTGCCAGCGCTACTGCTAGTTTGACTTAACCACACGCGCGGGCTCAAAATTTTCTAAGTCCTTTTCCCCCTCTCCCTTCTCCCCCCACCCTCGCCCGCCGTCGATCTGTCGCCGCCGTTGATCGCCCCTGCGCCCGAGCCGCGCGCCCCCGGAGCCACACCCTCGTTCGCTCCTCGCCACCCCTGCTCCCTTGTCGCCCCTTCCTCCGTCGCCGTCACCGGAGCCAAGCGCCATCGCCGCCACTGGAGCCGCGCGCCCCAGGAGCCAGCTCGTCCGCTCCTCGCCGCCCCTGCCTCCCCGCAACTGTTCCCCCGAGCCACGCTCAACGCCCTCCTCTCTGTAAGCCCCACCCCTCCTCTCTAGGTTAATTAACTTAGGTGAATTTAGTTATGAACCCTAGGAATTAGCAGTAGTGGTACTAGTAGATGTTAATTAGATTAACTTAGGTTAATTAGGTTAGGGCAGTAGAGCAGCAGCATATAACAGGACCCTAGGAATTAACTTAGGTTAATTAGGTTAGGGCAGTAGTGGTACTAGTAGATGTTAATTAGATGTTTTTTAGTTAGGGAAGTAGAGTTTTACTAGGTTAATTAGGTGAAGTTAAATGAATGACCTAAATGAATGGAATTAGTAGTTAACTGAATTTTTAGGACAAATTTGTATATGCTTAAGTACTTAACTAAATATTATTTTTAGGACAAACTTGTATATGCTTAAGTAGTTAACTAAATATATTATAGGGTTGTATATATAGTTGCTTAAGTACTTATATAGTTGTTCTGCACCCAATGTATGCTTAAGTAGTTGTATAATTCCTAGGGTTCATCAATGGGTGCTTAAGTAGTTGTAGATGCTTAAGTAGCTAGCTAGGGTTCATCTAATTAGTTAGTACTTGTAGATACTTAAGTACTAGGGCAGTAGGGTTAGGGCAGTAGGGTTTAACTAGATGTTAATTAGGGCAGTAGGGCTTATTTTAGAGAGAAAAATCAGTATAAAAATATAAATTTCTATCAATGCTGCAAGTGTACTAGGTTCCTAATTTTTACTGATTTTTTATTATGACAGAAATTTAGGACATAATTTGAATTGAGTTCTAGGGTTCATAATTTGAAATTTGTGTAGATTTTCTTGAAGTGTCAAACATTGAAGTGGTCATGATATATGCAAATTCCTCAATTGTGTTTGCTCATGTTTATCTACTTTGTAGTTGCTCATGTACATTTTCTTAAGTGGTCCTGTTATAGGCAACATTGAAGTGGTTCGATTGTGCCCAAGTGACCTTTTGTTGTTTGCAGGGAATGATTCCGAGTGGCCTATGTTTTGCTGGAATGTTGATTCATTTCCGTTCTGGCAAATTTCAGATGCTCGATTTGTCCACTTTTTAGCAAAGGTCATGCCGAAATTTTTCGTGAATTTCGGCATGACTTGTGCTACAAACTAGGACATATCGAGTGCCCGGGATTTGCCGCACCGGGAATGAATCAATGTTCTAGCAAAACATAGGCCTTTTTTTATGTCATTATCCATTTTATTAGGTCTAGAATTAATTGACTAGATTTAATCGTAGAAAACATGGCTAGTAACGATGAAGGACAGGGTTCTGGTTATTTCAACGTCTACGAGGCGGCAGACGCCTATTTGAACCTTCTCGATGAGCAACGGTTGTTGCAGGGCCCACCTGTCACATCGGAGACTGAGACCGACATCGAGACCGGCGCTGAGACCGAGACCGGCGCCGAGACCGGCACCGAGACTAGCGGAGCCGGTATAGAACCAAAACCAAAGAGGCAACGGTGCCCAAACCAGCTCATCACTACTAGAGTGGTGGTCACGGAGGTGGACGATGGCAATTTTGAGCCAAAAGAGCCCGCGGAAGCGCGTGCGTGCTACGGCAATCAAATAGGCTGCATACTACGGGCTTGCGCCACCATCAACGATGTGAAACTACGGAAGATACCAGATATGAAGCAGTCCCTCCTAACTAAGCTGCACCAGGTGTTCTTGTTCCTGGGCCGGGATGAAAGCAAATATAAAAATCCAGATAAAGACCCGGCAATGAAGAAGATAAACAGACGCGCCATGGGCAAGTTCAGCGGCGCGTTGTCCGCCTGGAAAGTGAGGGTGAAAGCAAGGATCATCGACAAAAAGGAGCCCTACTCCGAGATTGTAAAGGATAATCTGACAATTACAGAAGAGCAGTTTGAAATATTCAAGACGGCTTGCGTTGCCGAAGCTGCCAAAGAAAAGTTGGAGTACATGAAGGGGCTTCAAGAGAGGAACATGGGGTGCCACCACCTCGGAAGCCGTGGTTACGCGGGGAAGAGGTACATATGGGCCAAGGAGGATGCGGAACGTGAAAGTCTGGGCATCCCAGACCCCTTGGCGGAGTTCACCGTCCCGCAGGAGCGTGACGTCCTCAGGGCCCGGTACCATTGGGACCCAGTCAAGAAGGTTTTCGAGATGGACCCGGTCACGACGGAGTTCATGAGACTGCTGGTAATTTTTAATTACCCCCTAATTTTAGCTTCTGATCAATTCGACTGCACGGTTAGTCATATTTGTAAACATCCTTGTTCCTTTTGCAGAGGGAGCAACACAGGATCGCGGCCGAAAGCGACTCGCCGTCTGAGGCGTTGGCGAGGCCCAAGTGGGACACCCCATTCAACCGGGCCTTGAACATATTAAAAGGACTCCCGGTGGACACTCGGCCGTCGTATGGACGCGTGCACGGCGTCGGAGACGGCGCCACGTGGAAGAAGTACTACCGTGAGACCACGAAGGAGAGAAAGGAAAGACGGAGGTTAACTGAAGAAAACATCGACAAGAAGGTTGCGATTGCGGTTGATAAGAAATCAACCGAGACAGTCAAAGCAGTGGTAGCTGCCGCAAAAGAGGAAATGGCAGCTTTGTATGGTGTGTTACTTCTGGCTATCGTCGCTTGGAGCAGGGAAAATCCAAATAAAGATGCAGCGGACTTTCCCCTTGCCAACTTCTTCGGGAGCAGCTCGACTAGCGTTGCACCAGCACCTGCTCCCGCACCAGCTCCTGCACCGGCTCCCGCAGCTGCTCATAGCAGCCCGTCCTCCGTCTCGGACATGCTCGGCGGTGCTTCGTCTTTGGCTGAGCTCGACGCCCTCACGGTACCTGTCACACCGGCCCTCTTCAATAAATGTATAATTTCCCGTTTCTATTGCCTTTCGGATGTCTCACATCGCAGACATGTCTTTGCAGGTCGACGAAACCCCGTGCACCATACTGTACACTATCAGTGGCCAGAAGGTGGACGTGGGGAAGGCGACGATAGTGAAGCCGAAGGAACCATTGTTCCACAGCCGGCCGATCCCCCCTGACGTCTACAAGGTTTCCGTGGCCAGTGTCAAACCAGACCACGAGAATTTGGCTCCTCTGGTACCAGGGGGAGATGATGACGAGACCCCGCGGTGGCTTGGCGATTGCAAGAGGTGGGTCCTGTTGTGGCCAAAGAGTCTGCTTCGTCTGGAGGTGGCCGGGAGCACACCCACGACCACGCAGCCTCAGCAAGGTATGAACATCAACACCCCACCTACCCAATTAGCGTCGCCTGTTGTGCTGGGTGATAGCGGACAGGGCGAGGAAGAGGCTCCATTAGTCGCTGATGACGTCGCCGCCGTCGAAGAAGCAATGCATGATATCGATGCCATGGATGAGGATGACGATGACGATGACACTCTACAGTTTATCAATACTGGCGCCTATGACGATGGAGGATTGATGGCTCAGCAGTATGAGTACTCAGGGTTTGAGCGTCATGAGTCGGTGCCTGAATTGCCGCCTCCGGAGGCTGAACGTATTATAGACGGCCCTCCAGTACCAAAGAAGCATAGGAAGAGAGCAAGGAAAGGTAACAAAGCTGCTTCTATGATCCAGCCGCCTCCGTAGCCTCGGGTTCAAGACCGTATACCTATCCCCGGTGCGGCAAAACACCATATCCCCGGTCATCCGATCCTACCTAAGGCAGCGTTAGAGGCCATATACGGCGATCTAAGGAGACTTCATGACGATGTGCTGCAGAGAGAGAAAAGCCTAATCGCCTCGGAAAATCCAGGATACCCTCTCTACGTGGTTAACGTGCCGCGGCAAAGGTTGTACGTCGACACATTACCCGTGGAGAAGTTCTTCCTTCGATTCGATTACATCTTCGACATGTTTCACTTGAAAAAGCTGGATTTTATGTTTGTCCGCCTTTTTGCCTTGCACATGAACTACATCATCAGGATTGAGCACATACCTTATATCTGTGTCGCTGACCCGTACTTCATGCACGAGGCCTTCTTGGCAGTCTGCCCAGTGCACCGTGAATACGCGAGGGACTACATCACCAATTTCATGGTCGCCAATAAGGACAAGGAGACGATTCTCGTGCCTTATCATCCCATGTAAGTCATCCGCGCGGATATCCTTCCTTCGATTTCAATCATTCATTTGCACGGTGGAGGCTAATTTGAGGTGTACTTATTTTGCGCAGCGACGGGCGCGCCGTCCTCATCATCCTTTACCCCCGATTCTCCCACGCTCTTTACTTGGACTCGTCGAAGAACATGAAGAAAAAGGATTACACCCACATCAAGTCTGTTCTCGACAGTGCTATCTTTATCTATGGCGCATGGGGTGGAGAGATCAAGACCAAGAAGACAAGGGACCGCAGGCCCTGCTTCGGCCATAAGACCGACTTCTACTGCATCCAGCAACCGAGTGGTACTCTTAGTGATGGATTCTATGTCCTCCACCACATGCTAGAGTACAGACGGGATCAGCAGAACCTTCGCATGTCACCTACATCCGGCGATGCCCATATTCTGCAATGGGCAAAGAACCTAGGACATATCCCGGATCATCGACTTCGAGCTGAGTTCTATCACATCCAGCGTGAACTTGCCCAAATCATCATGAAGGAGGTCCTCGAAAAAACAGGGATGTTCTACGAGGAAGGGCAAATGTCGCGGGAAGACGTCCGAACACGCGTAGCCGCTCAGCGTCTCGACCTGAAGCCTTTCACTAAGCTCGGGGACTATCTCCCTGACTTGGATGGATGGCACGACATGTTGGAGTGATTGACAATATATGACAATGTGTCCATTTAGTCCATACTTTCTGTATGATGAAACTTTGAGTTATGCACGACGAAATTTTATTTGTGATGTAATTAAACCGTCCTCCTCAACTAGCGAAGATCACTCTAGTTAGGGCATTTTGGGTATGATGAACTTTGTTATTTATGCTTATGATATGTTGCTTCTATTTTTGCCAAGTCTGTCTCTTTCTGTTGCTCAACTATATATGTTGCATATCATCGACTCATGTGACGATGCAGGTGCATAGATCATCGATGGCGAAGAAGTGCTACGCCAGGAGTATACGACGAGTGGCCGGAGTGTCAGGCCCAGGTGTACCGGTTTCCGGTTTCCGAGCGACAGCTAGTAGTTAGTTTAGGTTCATGCTAATGCGAGAGAGGGATACGAACTCATGTACTGCATAGTTCCGCTCTCACTCATAGTGATAGCTCTTCTCGCGTATATCATTGTTTAGATGGATGACAATGTAGTTGCAAGTAATCGAGACTTGTATTGCTATTTTCGAGATGATGACGAGAGACCACTTTGTGTTGGATGATGATTATGATGATGACATGATTTGATGAGACTATTTGTATGTATATGCTATGATTACATTTGTATGTGTATGATATGCTAAAGATTATTGTATAAAGCCTGTTCGAATACAAAACAAATATGCAGAAAAAAAACAGAAACTAATAAAACTAGCAGTAGCGAGGGGAATAAAGTTAGCAGCAACGCGCTCTTACCAGTAGCGCGTCCTATTTAAAAGTGCTATAGCTATTAGCAGTAGTGCGTTGCACTGAAGCTCGCTGCTGCTAGCCATGTATAGCAGTAGCGTGGGACAACACGCGGTACTGCTACATGTTAGCTGTAGTGCCTTATCAGTAGCGCGGCACCCCGCGCTACTGCTAGGCTTTTCCCTAGTAGTGATCCTCCATGCCCGCCTCCCCTCCCATCTGCTGGCTATCTGTCAGTGTTAGAGTCTTCTGCATCATCATTGACTCCTTAATTTCCTTTCGAACAATCGGATACATGTCCTTCATCAACCCTTCATACAATTCATTCTGCTTCATTTCAATCCTCGCTTTTTTCATGCCGAACCTCTCTTCTTTGTTGAGTGTGAAAGCCCTCTTGTGCAGGACATTAACACCTATACCCCTTGCACGGCCAGGGGCTCTCTTGTTTCCAGAGCATCGGACAGAATGTCACATGGCCCTGAGTTCCTGTAGAACCTTCCAGGGATCTTGGAAGCCTTTAACATCACGCGATACAGTTCTTTGTCATGTGAGTTTTCAAAGTAATAAGTTCCGTCATCACGCCTCCTTGCACGTGCCCGCAAGTAGTCTCTAGCGTGTTCGCCCCTGATTTCACTAAAGGCCGGTTTCCCACCCACAGCTACTACTTCTTTGTCCTCCTGGTCCCATATCGGTTTCATGCCATAGTATCCTGCCACACCCATACGGTGGGGTTGTGTGTTCCTCTTCTGAAGTTCCAATTGCTTGGCACTCTTCTCAGGAAACTCTGTAGTTGCCCTGACCGTTTTGAATTCTGCCCAGTCTGCCTTTGTAATTTGGGGGTATGCGGGGATTGGGTCCTTGCCTTCACTCAAGTACTTCTTGTACAACACATGCTTTCAATTTCTCCAAGCATCCCTAGACTTCTTCAGTGCAGTGTGTTCCACCTGCATTCTCCACTGCTCTGGAATGTTGAAGTGATCCATGATCTCCTAGACTATCCTTTACCGTGTTTCTGTGTCAGCCTTCCGAAACCCCGGCAGATTAATGTTGAGCCTTGCCCTGCCAACAAATCCACACACACTCCTGAACCTCGTGCGTGCTTTATTTGGTTTAGTTGGAGCCCAAGACTTTAAATCGATGTCGGTTACTTCATATACACCTTTAGGCTGGTTTGTGGGCTTCCTTGGAGCGTTCCTCCATGTCCTGACCGGAAGGGTAATTGTGGCAGCTCTCTCCCGTTTCAGATTACTTGATCCCTCACCATCTGCTGGAGACCTAGGGTTGTTGGACTCAGATGAAGATACATCGCCTGAAGCATGAGTGCTGTCGCTGCTACTCGGCATCTACAGAGAACACATGCGAAACTCAGGAAAGGATGATAAACATAAAGCTAACAACTTGGTATCAAGCTGTCTAAATATGTCATGCAATAATTTAGAAAATGTACGGCTAATTTGTTAAGTTTGTGTGACTCGGGCGCCCATGGTCTGTAAATCGACAATAACTTATTGGAACAAATACAGCTTATATGTACTAGTTAGGAAGGTAGATAATGAACATATATACGCTCTCCGTTATTTTATAGCCAATTTGAGAACATACCGAACGAAATAGGGATAGAGATTGCGCGGAAATATGCCTCACGGCGATGGAGAGCAGTAACTAACAGGTTTCTTGTGCAAACCCGACAGGACCACAGGAGAGGCGAGGGTTACAGGATCGATATGCATGAGGGTGGTTGGCGAGCAAACGAAGACGACGAGGTGCGGGCAACCGCGTGTTGGGAACGACAGTGGAGGTAGGGTTGACGCCGAAGAGCAGGCACACGGCCGGGTTGAGCACGCCGTCGCCGGAGAGGGTTCTGCTGTGGATCTGGGGGAGGGGGAGATGGCGATGGAGATTGGGTGGACTATTGAGCGAAACATGGGCGGGCGGTGGGGGGTGTTGGCGGCCTAGGTGAAAAGGGTGAAAAAAGATCCCTGGTCGCCACGCGGAAAGGCATATGCAAACGGTTGCCTTTAAGCGCTCGTGTGCACAAACAACATAATTTCGTTTGAAATGAAGACTTCCTAATTTTGAAATGAAGACGTGAGTTCATCGTTTCGCCTCTAATTTTTTTTCCACGGTAAGCAATCACCATTATACCACAGGTTTGATTTGCTGGCGCATTTTAGGTCTCGTGTGCTATATTTAAGCCATATTTGGCATTTACCATGCATTTTGGCATATAAATCAAATCGTAGCCGGAACTGCATGTGCTGATGAAAGAGATGATGATTGTCATTCAATCTAGGAGCATCCAACGGTGCAGACGTACGATCCGTGGGGTTTGGGTTCTGGCCAATCAGAACGCACGACTCAGATCGCGTGCTCAGCAGGGGGCATAGGCCACGGTTTGGTAGGCACACGGCTTTCATGAGTGAACCGTGTGCTATTTCAAAATATTTACATGAACTAACAACATATTTTCGCTTGAATGAAAACATAAGTTCATGGTTTCGCCTTGAATCTTTTTCCACGGTAAGAAGTCACCATTGTACCCTAAGGTTTGATTTTCTGGTGCATTTGAGATCTCGTTTGCTATATTTGAGTCATTTTGTGCATTTACCATATATATATATGTATATATATATATATATATATATATATATATAACCATGTCGCAACTACACGTGGGTGTTCATTTGTGTGTCGCTTTGCGAGTTTTCATTCATTGTCCGTGAAACGGGAAAAAATTCAAACAGCTCGGCCGCAGGGTGCGGCCAGAGGCATAGGCCTTGTTGATATTTTAATTACAGGAAATGCATATAGAGTTCGGAAATAACGAAAATTGGTGTGTCACCGAGGCGTGCTCTCACGACCTCATGGAAAAAAATTGGTAAAGTTTGGCATAAGTTTTGATGCTCGCACCTTCCAAACCGGAGCATCTCATAAGAAGGATCATAGTTTCCAAAAGGAGACACGGCACTTCGGACTCCAATCGTCGGTGACTTCATCGTTCCGCCTCGAATTTTTTTTCACGGTAAACAATCACGGATATACCCTATGTTTGATTGCCTGTCCCATTTCAGGTCTCGTCTGCTATATTTAAGCCATTTTTTGCATTTAGTGCATATAAAATCAAAACCCTACTACAACTACATGTGGGTGTTAGTTAGCAAAGAAGGTGTACAAATCATTTGTGTGTCGCTTTGTGAGTTTTCATCCATTGTCCGAGAAGCGGGGAGAAGTTTCAAACATTTCGGGTGCGAGGTGCGGCCACCGGCATAAGCCTAGTTGGTATTTTAGGACATCATGAAAATCGGTGTGTGCCCGTGGCGTGCTCTCACGACCCCGTGGAAAAATTTGGTAAAGTTTGGCACAAGTTTTGATGATCGCTCCTTGGAAACTGGAGCATCTCACAAGAAGGATCATGGTTTCCAAAAGGAGACGTGTCAATTCAAACTCCAGTGGCCGGTGACTTCATCGTTTGGCTTCAAAAAAATTTCCACGGTACGCTATCACCATTATACCATGGGTTTAATTTTCTAGCGCATTTTAGGTATCGTCTGCTATAATTAAGATATTTTTTGAATTTAACATGCATTTTATGCATATAAATAAAATCACAACCGGACCTGCATGTGCTATCGAAAGGGATAAGAATTGTCGTTCGATCTGGGAGCATCCAACGGTGCAGACATACGATCCGTGGGGTTTAGGTTCTTGCCAATCAGAACGCACGACTCAGATCACGCGCGCAGCAGGGGGTGCATCGGCCATGGTTTAGTAGGCACACGGCTTTCGTGAGTGAACTGTGTGCTATTTGAAAACATTTACATGAACTAACAGCATATTTTCGTTTGAATGAAAACATGAGTTGATCGTTTCGCTCGAATTTTTTTCCATGGTAAGAAATCACCATTGTACCCTAAGGTTCAATTTTCTGGTGCATTTGAGATCTCGTTTGCTATACATGAGTCATTTTTTGCATTTACCATGCGTATATATATATATATATATATGTATATAACCATGTCGCAACTACACGTGGGTGTTCATTTGTGTGTCGCTTTGCGAGTTTTCATTCATTGTCCGAGAAACGGGAAAAAAATTAAACAGTTCGGCCGTAGGGTGCGGCCAAAGGCGTAGGCCTTGTTGGTATTTTAATTACAGGAAATCTATATAGAGTCCGGAAGTAATGAAAACCGGTGTGTCACCGTGGCATGCTCTCACGATCTATGGAAAAAATTTGGTAAAGTTTGGCACAAGTTTTGATGCTCGCACCTTCCAAACCGGAGCAGCTCATAAGAAGGATCATAGTTTCCAAAAGGAGACGCAACACTTCGGACTCCAATCGTCGGTGACTTCATCGTTCCGTCTCGAATTTTTTTTCCACGATAAACAATCACGGATATACCCTAGGTTTGATTTTCTGGCCCATTTCAAGTCTCGTCTGCTATATTTAAGTCATTTTTTTGCATTTACCTTGCATTTAGTGCATATAAAATCGAAACCTACTACAACTACATGTGGGTGTTAGTTAGCAAAGAAGGTGTACAAATCATTTGTGTGTCGCTTTGCGAGTTTTCATCCATTGTCCAAGAAGCGGGGAGAAGTTTCAAACATTTCAGCTGCGAGGTGCGGCCACCGGCGTAGGCCTAGTTGGTATTTTAATTACAGGAAATTCAGATGGAGTCCGGACATCATGAAAATCGGTGTGTGCCCGTGGCATGCTCTCACGACCCCGTGGAAAAATTTGGTAAAGTTTGGCACAAGTTTTGATGATCGCTCCTTGGAAACCGGAGCATCTCACAAGAAGGATCATGGTTTCCAAAAGGAGACGTGTCAATTCAAACTTCAGTGGCCGGTGACTTCATCGTTTGGCCTCATAAAAATTTCCACGGTACGCAATCACCATTATACCACGGGTTTGATTTTCTGGCGCATTTCAGGTATCGTTTGCTATATTTAAGAAATTTGTTGAATTTAACGTGCATTTTGTGCATATAAATAAAATCACAACTGCAACTGCATGTGCTGTTGAAAGGGATGAGGATTGCCGTTCGATATGGGAGCATCCAACGGTGCAGATGTGCGATCCGTGGGGTTCGGGTTCTGGCCAATCAGAACGCACGACTCAGATCGCGCACGCGGTTTGGTCGGCACACGTCTTTCATGAATGAACCGTGTGTTATTCGCAAACCAGATTGTATATCTTCTGTTCATACATACTGGAGTCAGATCAATTGACTGTGCTACTTCTATGGTTTAATAATAATAATAATAATAATAATAATAAACAGTTCAAATTCATCGCCCACAGGTTTTCCCTGTCAATCTCATCACAGACGGCTAGTAATACATATTCGATAGAGATCTTTTACATTATCACCCACAGGTTGGTTCTTGAATTGTTTGCCCTGTCGAGCACACAATTCACAAAAAAAGATCGTATGGGCTGTCTATAATGATCGCAAACAATTCTGATTACCGACCTGTTTGCCGGGTATCACACATATCTTGTTACGCCGAATCGTTTGTGTTCAACTCGATCATCGCAAACGGTTCATTGGAGCTAACTGTATGCCGTATATCGCACACACCTTGATCTGGCTGCCCGTTTCTGTTGTTCTGGATCATCGCAAACAGTTCGTATAGATCAACCGTATGCCACGCATCGCACACGCAACTAAAATCTGGATCGTGTTTGATGTCTCCGTCATCGCAAACGTTTCACATCTTTTTTGACGGTTTTATTACATCACCATTTGTGATTAATGCATCGCACACAGTTTCATCGAAGGGTCTCTGATTGTAGTGTCGCATTAGCAACATCCTGCAGTAGTGGTAGTTCTGTTGAAAATAACGTCAGTCCGGGTTAGTTTCATCCAAATCATGCAAATTAGAGTCCAAAACAAGAGCAAAGTGTTTGGAGAAGTAGATATGTTTGGGACATATCATAGAGCTGAAGGAGTTGAAGAAAGAGCTCGATGAACAAGGGCATCTCGGTCTGATCAGACCAAGTTCATCTCCTTGGGGATGTGGTTTTCTCTTCGTCAAGGAAAAGAATGGCACGGGAAGACTTTGTGTCGATTACCGCCCCTTGAATAAGAATACGGTCAAGAATAAATATCCACTTCCCAACATCAATGAATTGTTTGAGTAACTGAAAGGCGCTAAGGTTTTCTCCAAACTTGATCTTCGGATGGGTGATACATCTCTAACGTATCTATAATTTTTGATTGTTCCATGCTATTATAGTATCAATCTTGGATGTTTTATACGCAATTATATGTCATTATATGTCATTTTTTGGGACTAACCTATTAACTTAGTGCCAAGTGTCAGTTGTTGTTTTTTTGTTTTGTTTTTCCAGTATATATCAGTACCAAACAAAGTCCACATGCCACGAAACTTTTTGATGATTTTTTCTGTACATAACAGACCCTAGAAGCTTCGGGAGGGGGTCTGAAGACGAAGGGGTGGCCCACAAGCCACCAGGGCACTGATACGTCTCCAACGTATCTATAATTTTTGATTGTTCCATGCTATTATATTATCTATTTTGGATGTTTTATATGCATTAATATGCTATTTTATATTGTTTTTGGGACTAACTTATTAACCTAGAGCCCAGTGCTAGTTTATGTTTTTTCCTTGTTTTTGAGCTTCGCAGAAAAGGAATACCAAACGGAGTCCAAACAGAATAAAACCTTCGCGATGATTTTTCTTGGACCAGAAGACACCCAGGAGACTTGGGGTGCAAGTCAGAAGAGCCACGAGGCGGCCACAAGGGGGAGGGCGTGCCCAGGGGGGTAGGGCGCCCCCCTGCCTTGTGGGCCCCTCAGTGACCTCCTGACCTAGATCTTCCTCCTATATATTCACATATATTACCAAACCACCAGAAGCATCCACGAAAACACTTTTCCACCGCCGCAACCTTCTGTTCCCGTGAGATCCCATCTTGGGGCCTTTTTCGGCATCCTGCCTGTGACGACCCCGGCTTAATCGTGCACTAACCATACACGCAATTGCACATGATCAAGCCTAAGGTCTCACTTGAAGATATCACAACACAACTCTAAAACATAAATAAAGTCATACAAGCTTAATATTACAAGCCAGGGCCTTGAGGGCTCGAATACATAGCTCGATGGCATACAAGTGTCAGCGGAAGCATCAGATATCTGAGTACAGATATATTACAGAAAGAGAGATAAGCCTTCACAGAGGCGGGGCAAAATAAAACTCTACGATCGAAAGGCGTGGGCCTCCTGCCCTGGACCCTCCGAATCCTACTCCTGGTCGTCGGTTGGCTCCTCATAGTAGTAGTACTCTCCGGGCTGGTAGTAGTAGTGGTCGTCGACTGGGGCATCTGGCTCCGGGGCTCCGTTGTCTGGATGCGACAAAGGGATAAAGGGGGGAAAAGGAAAATAAAGCAAATGTGAGTACTCATCCGAAGTACTCAGCAAGCAAGGATCTACACTACATATGCAACATTTTCAAAGGGGGCTATATAGGTGGACTGGGCTGCAGAAATGCCAGAATAGAGGGGGAAAAGCCTAGTCCTATCGAAGACTAGCATCTTCAGCATCTTCAATAGCCTTGCAGCATAAGAAGAGAGCAGAATAACATAATGTAAAGTATAGTAGTAAAGTCATCAACCTCGGCCAGAGATTCTTCCTCGACTCCCTGCGAGAAAGCAATCCCAGAGCCGTACTATCCAGTTCTCATCTCAAGTCATATTCTAGTTGTACCGATCGGGATACAACTCCGAGTGTCCGTTACCGTAGGACAGGCTATCGATAGAAGTTTCTTCCCTGCAGGGGTGCACCAACTTACCCACCACGCTCACTTAACTCCGGCCGGACACACTTTACTGGGTCATGCCCGGCCTCAGCTAAGCAACACGCCGCAACCCGACCTAGGCTCTAAAGAGAGGTCAGCACGCCGGACTAACCTATGCCCCCAGGGGTCTTGGGCCTTCGCCCTGGGAACCCTGCACGTTGCAAGGATGTTTCAGAAGCAGACCTAGCAACCCCTTATACAAGCGCAGTTGCGTTCCCAGTCCAATCCAAAACGGGCCGCTCCTCGCTGACGTCAATAGAGCTTCGGCTGATGTATACGACGCAGAACGCCCATACTATGCCCACGTGATGGTTAGTGCTATCAGGCCAGAGGTCCCTCGAATCAAATATCCAAACCGTTAGTGGATTAGGAGCACGCGGTAACGAGCAGAGACTCATGATCGATGTGACCCCGTCGCCCCGTCTCGAGGACTTGCGGCAAGGGCTAAGAATGCCCGGCCACGCCTCGTAGTTATCTCGCGGGCACCTCTCAGGTCAACCCGACTCCACATCACTTCGCATCCATGCTCGCGCGGGTACCCCTCAGGGCCGACCCGTCTTTAGTAACATGTTATCATGGTTCAGTGTTCAGTCATAGTAACAAAGCCTCCGTGTGTCTGACACCAAGGGGGAACCCTGAGGAATCACCCTCGATGGAATTCCCGCTCGATGCTATCGTCAAGGTGAACGAATGAGGAATCACCCTCGAGGTCCACACTTGAGAAGTTGCACGATGACATCATTATCGGGGGTGGTGTAGGAGGAATCACCCTCGCTTACCACGACCGAATAACTAACCTACAAGGTTATCATCAGAAGTGCTGACGAGGTATCACCCTCGGCACTCGATAGTAACCCAACAGAGTCGAGCATCTTAGGGGAAGTGACATGCGGTGCCCGGGTCTGATCTTCGATCTCGATAATCGGGTCTTCTGATTATCCAGCGGGGCAGTCGGGACAAGTGGGTCTCTGATGAGGCTCTACCCATCCTATACTAAACAGTTTAGGATAGCAGGAAAGTATCAACAGCAGGTTACAAGTAAACAGGCTATGTAGCAGATATAGGACAACAGTAGCAGCAGTAACTTCTAATGCAAGCATAAGAGAGAAGAGAGTGGGCGATATCGGAATGCTCAAAATGGGGGTGCTTGCCTGTCTGCTCGACGACAAGGGCAGGGTCGTCGGGGACGTAGTCGTACTCCGGAGTGGCGTCTGCCTCAGGAGCTACGGCAACGTCGGGGTCTACTGAAAGAGAAGAGGGGGAAGAAACAGGTAAATATAATGCAAACAGATGTAACACAGTGCGTGCGATGCTATGATGCAGTGCAGGGTTGCCTAAATATGCCTCTAAGTCATTTTAGTTATTTTTAGAATTAATCTGGGATTTATTAACCGGTGTGTGTGCACTATTCATCTACCGGAATCGAGCTCGGAGTTACGAGTTCTCCTACGTAGGGGGTTCCGACAAGGAAACAGACGACACGATCAGACTCATCTCGTCGTTCTGAGCAACTTTCATGTTTTAACTTTTTCGATCCGAGTTACGGTTTAAAAGATATGAATTTTTAAAGATTATTGGATTTTCTGGAATTTATTTAATTAACAGAAATGAATTACGGTGTCAGCATGACGTCGCGGTGACGTCAGCGGTCAACAACGTCTGACCGGAGTCAAACCTGACATGTGGGTCCAGTGGGACCCACATGTCAGCCTCTGTTAACTTAACAGAGTTAATTTAGACTAACAGAGGGTTAATTAGAGGGTGGGCCCCTCATGTCAGTGTCTGAGCAGATTAACTAATCAGTTTTATTTATAAATTCATTTAATTAGATTAATTCACCGAGAGGGCCCACATGTCATACTCTGTGGTGAACAGTAATGACGTTGACCAGAGTCAACAAAGTCAACTGAAGCGCTGGGGCCCACCGGCAGCCTCACAGAGGTGGGGCCCACCTGTGCCACATCGGCGGCGGTGCCGGAGCGACGCTGGCGACGTCAAAACACGGCGGCGACGCACTGGAGTCGTCGGAATTCGTCTACAGGGCGCCGTTGGGCGCGCGTGACCCCGCGCTCGAATGGGCGGAGCAAGCCGCATCGATCTGCGGTGGTGGCGAAAGCTGCGGTGGCCGGAATCGTCGGCGGCGAGCTCGTGAGCGGGCGCCGGAGTTCGGGTGTCGGCGGTTTCGGCGTTAGAGAGCGCGACGAGTGACGTGTGAGGTATCATTCGAACGAGCGGACGAAACCGCGTCGAACGGTGGTGGCGCCGGACCAATTGGTCGCCGGAAAAGTGGCCGGCGACGAGCTTTGGCGGCAGCGCGCTCGGGTTGTTGATGGAAATATTGCTAGCGCGTGCAGCAGCTCGATTCAGAGGGCTAGCCGTGAGCTACGCGCCGCGGTGGGTGCGAAGGACATGGCCTCAAGGCCGTTAGATCACCGGAGACTCGTCGGCGGCGAGCTCCACGGAGGTGAGCTCGGGCACTTGCGGAACAACGTCTACGGCAAGCCGGAGCGAGAAAATAGAGTGGGGAGGAGCTGTGGCTCACCATGCGGTCAAGACAGACCCACGACGGATTAGTAGCAGCAGCGTGCGACGCCGGAGTCGAAGGAGAACGCCGGCGATCCAAGGAAGAAGATGAAGTCGATCCCGAGCGCGTGGTCGCTCCCGAGCTTGAAGACCATGTGTAGCCGAGGCAGGGGAGCGAGCCGGAGCTGCAGGACATCTTGGCGAGGCGAATGGGTGATGGTGGCCGCGTCTGCGAGCAGGGCGCGACGGCGACTGCGTCGGCGTCGACGGAACCAGAGAGGGAGAGCAAGGGGGAGAGGGGGAGGAGTGACGGGGAGCGAGGGGAGATGAATGGGGAGGCTCGGCCTTATCCCCTCGCTGGCGGAGCGTCGGTGGCGTCGGCGTGTCGCCGCGCGAGCGGCCCGCGCGCGCTCGGCCATGGAGGAGACGACACGCGAGGGAGAGAGAAGGTAATGGGCCTGGTGGGCTGGTCCAGGGGCACTGTGCACTTAGGCCCAGTGCACAGTGCCTCGTTTCATTTGTCTTATTTCTGTTTTCTATTTTCTTTATTTATTTTCTGTTTTGCAATAGTTAGGACACTTGTGCACTTTTTGCAAAAGTGAGAGTTGACCCAAATATTGATATGCAATATTAGCCTTTACCAAAAACTGGTTTGAGCCAAATTTGGATTATATTTGAATTTGAAATGAATTTAATATGGTTATTTTGGTACTGTTTCATGTGGTTTGAACCTCTTATCCAATCCAAGTATCAATGGTTATATTTTTATCAGTGCATCTGGAATATTTGCTAATTAGTGAACATTTTTCCAAAGGTGTTTGAGCAAATTTATTTTGCACTTTTGGAATTTGAGTTGATTTTCAGATTGTAGTTGATTTGCTTTGGATAACCACTATGTTTAGGCACTGCAAATGATATGACTTGGCAATATTAGCAGTTGATCACAGTGGAAGTTACACAGGGGTGTTACACTGCCGGAGGGTGATTCAATCATGGAGGGCTTCCACATCAACTCTATTGCCCTTCCGATGAAGCATGAGTAGTTTACCTCAGACCTACGGGTCCTTAGCTAGTAGCTAGATGGCTTCTTCTCTCTCTTTGATTCTCAATACAATGTTCTCCTTGATGTTCTTGGAGATCTATCCGATGTAATCTTCTTTTGCGGTGTGTTTGTCGAGATCCGATGAATTGTGGATTTATGATCAGCTTATCTATGAATATTATTTGAATCTTCTCTGACTTCTTTTATGCATGATTTGATATCCTTGTAATTCTCTTCGAACTATCGGTTTGGTTTGGCCAACTAGATTGGTTTTTCTTGCAATGGGAGAAGTGCTTGGCTTTGGGTTCAATCTTGCGGTGTCCTCTCCCAGTGACAGTAGGGGCAGCGAGGCATGTATTGTATTGTTGCCATCGAGGATAAAAAGATGGGGTTTACATCATATTGCTTGAGTTTATTCATCTACATCATGTCATCTTACTTAAAGCGTTACTCTGTTCTTCATGAACTTAATACTCTAGATGCACGCAGGAGTCGGTCGATGTGTGGAGTAATAGTAGTAGATGCAGGCAGGAGTCAGTCTACTTGACACGGACGTGATGCCTATATTTCATAATCATTGCCTTGGATATCGTCATAACTTTGCGATTTTCTATCAATTGCTCGACAGTAATTTGTTCACCCACCATATTATTTGCTATCTTGAGAGAAGCCTCTAGTGAAACCTATGGCCCCCGGGTCTATTTTCCATCATATTACTTTCCGATCTACTATTTTGCAATCTTTTATTTTCAGATCTATAAACCAAAAACCCTAAAAATATTTACTTTATCTTTTGTTTAGTTTTATCTATCTCTATCAGATCTCACTTTTGCAAGTGACCGTGAAGGGATTGACAACCCCTTTATCTCATTGGGTGCAAGTGTTTGATTGTTTGTGCAGGTATTGGTGATTTGTGCGTTGTCTCCTACTGGATTGATACCTTGGTTCTCTAACTGAGGGAAATACTTATCTCTACTTTGCTGCATCACCCTTTCCTCTTCAAGGGAAAAACCAACGCAAGCTCAAGAAGTAGCAGGAAGAATTTCTGGCACCGTTGCCGGGGAAATCTACGCCAAGTCAAGACATACCAAGTACCCATCATAAACTCTCATCTCTAGCATTACATTATTCGCCATTTTCCTCTCGTTTTCCCCTCCCGCACTTCTAAAACGATTTTCGAAAATATTTGCATTTTTATTCGCCCTTCTTCCGTTCGTCTTTTTCGTTTGCCTTTTTGTTTGCTCGTTTGCTAGATCGATTTGTTGCCACCATGTCTGAATCTGGGGAGGTTATCATTGAAAATCTTGAGGGAAAACTTGGATCTGGTTCTTCGGATCATGAAACTGAAATTCCTCCTAATTACAAAGCAAAAACTTTTCATATTGGAGATGGTAATATTATTGGGAAAAGTGTTATTCAAGAATTCTTTGATTGTACGGGATCTATGCCTATTAGTAAAAGATCTATTCTTATCGATACAAATTGTTATGCGGATGCCATTGTTACTCTTGTTGAGAAATTAGAAAGAAAATTTGTGCACATTCATCCTGCTTTGCAAAAGGTGTTTTACGAACTTCCCAACATTAATCATCCTATAGCTAAAAAGATTGCCACCATCATCCTTATGCGAGAATTTGATTTTATAATACATGAAGCTAGGGATATGTTTGCTTTCTATAATAAAGATGTTGCATACCCTCCGATTGAAGATATCCTCCATGATAAAGAAACTATGCGTAGTTTGGAATCTAGGGATTATCAATCTTATAGCGAGAATCTTAGGAGGAGAGTTCCCTATTCAGAAATTTCTCAAGCTTTGTACCTTGAGACCTACGAGAAATTTGATTGGATTACAAGGGGAATTTATGTAGGATTTAATAGGGATTGGTTGAATAATATGATGAAAGAACCCGTTAGAAACGAGATACGTGTTCTGTATGATGATATATATGGCGATGATCCTAATTATGGGTTTATGAATGTCAAAATCACTAGTCAAAGTCCTTTTCATGATTTAAGTTCATCTACTAGAAGGGAAATAAAGGAAAGGATAGATTTGTTAAGACGAGTTTTGGAATATTTGATGAGAAAAGAATTGCATACCAAAGATGACAATACCTAGATCTATGTGTTTTTATGCCTAGCTAAGGGCGTTAAACAATAGCGCTTGTTGGGAGGCAACCCAATTTTATTTTTGTTCTTTGCTTTTTGGTTCTGTTTTTCAAAAAATAATTCATCTAGCCTCTAGTTAGATGTGTTTTTGTGTTTTAATTAGTGTTTGTGTCAAGTAAGACCTTTGGGATGGCTTACGGTGATAGTTGATTTGATCTTGCTGAAAAACAGAAACTTTTGCGTCCAGTCACAGAATTGTTTAGATTCACTAGAGCGTGGAAAAACCATGAATTTTTTACATAAGATTGATATACAAATTTCCTCTGTTGTCCTAATTTTTCAGAAAATTTTTGGAGTTACAGAAGTATTAGAACAATTCAGATCTTCGCAGACTGTTCTGTTTTTGACAGATTCTGTTTTCTATGTGTTGTTTGCTTATTTTGATGAATCTATGGGTAGTATCGGGGGGTATGAACCATGGAGAAATTGGAATACAGTATATATTACACCACTATAAATAAAGAATGAGTTCACAACAGTACCAAAAGTGGTGATTTATTTTCTTATACTAACGGAGCTTATGAGATTTTCTGTTGAGTTTTGTGTTGTGAAGTTTTCAAGTTTTGGGTAAGGATTTGATGGACTATGGAATAAGGAGTGGCAAGAGCCTAAGCTTGGGGATTCCCAAGGCACCCCAAGGTAATATTCAAGGACAACCAAGAGCCTAAGCTTGGGGATGCCCCGGAAGGCATCCCCTCTTTTGCCTTTGTCTATCGGTAACTTTACTTGAGGCTATATTTTTATTCACCACATGATATGTGTTTTGCTTGGAGCGTCTTGTATGATTTGAGTCTTTGTTTTTTTAGTTTGCCACAATCATCCTTGCTGTACACACCTTTTGAGAGGGACACGCATGAATCGTGATTTATTAGAATCCTCTATGTGCTTCACTTATATCTTTTGAGCTAGGCAATTTTGCTCTAGTGCTTCACTTATATCTTTTTAGAGCACGGCGGTGGCTTTATTTTGTAGAAATTATTGAACTCTCATGCTTCACTTATATTATTTTGAGAGTCTCTAAACAGCGTGGTAATTTGTTTTGGTTATGAATTTAGTCCTAATATGATAGGCATCCAAGAGGGATATAATAAAAACTTTCGTATAAAGTGCATTGAATACTAAGAGAAGTTTGATTCCTTATGACTGTTTTGAGATATAGAGATGGTGATATTAGAGTCATGCTAGTGAGTAATTGTGAATTGGATAAATACTTGTGTTGAGGTTTGTGATTCCCGTAGCATGCACGTATGGTGAACCGTTATGTAACGAAGTTGGAGCATGAGGTATTTTTTTGATTGTCTTCCTTATGAGTGGCGGTCGGGGACGAGCGATGGTCTTTTCCTACCAATCTATCCCCCTAGGAGCATGCGCGTAGTACTTTGTTTCGATGACTAATAGATTTTTGCAATAAGTATGTGAGTTCTTTATGACTAATGTTGAGTCCATGGATTATACGCACTCTCACCCTTCCACCTTTGCTAGCCTCTCTAGTGCCGCGCAACTTTCGCCGGTACCATAAACCCACCATATAACTTCCTCAGAACAGCCACCATACCTACCTATTATGGCATTTCCATAGCCATTTCGAGATATATTGCCATGCAACTTTCCACCGTTCCGTTTTATTATGACACGTTCCATCATTGTCATATTGCTTTGCATGATCATGTAGTTGACATCATATTTGTGGCAAACCCACCTTTCATAATTCTTTCATACATGTCACTCTTGAGTCATTGCACATCCCGGCACACCGCCGGAGGCATTCATATAGAGTCATATTTTTGTTCTAAGTATCGAGTTGTAATTTTTGAGTTGTAAGTAAATAAGAGTGTGATGATCTTCATTATTAGAGCATTGTCCCATGTGAGGAAAATAAAATAAAAGGGAGGCCAAAGAAGCCAAACAAAAAAAATGAGAGAAAAAGAGAGAAGGGGCAATGTTACTATCCTTTTTCCACACTTGTGCTTCAAAGTAGCACCATGATCTTCATGATAGAGAGTCTCCTATGTTGTCACTTTCATATGCTAGTGGGAATTTTTCATTATAGAACTTGGTTTGTATATTCCAACGATGGGCTTCCTCAAATTACCCTAGGTCTTCATGAGCAAGCAAGTTGGATGCACACCCACTTAGTTTTCTTTTGAGCTTTCATAAACTTATAGCTCTAGTGCATCCGTTGCATGGCAATCCCTACTCACTCACATCGATATCTATTGATGGGCATCTCCATAGCCCGTTAATACGCCTAGTTGATGTGAGACTATCTCCCTCTTTTTGTTTTCTCCACAACCACCATATTCTATTCCACCTATAGTGCTATGTCCATGGCTCACGCTCATGTATTGCGTGAAAGTTGAAAAGGTTTGAGAACACCAAAAGTATGAAACAATTGCTTGGCTTGTCATCGGGGTTGTGCATGATTTGAATACTTTGTGTGATGAAGATGGAGCATAGCCAGACTATATGATTTTGTAGGGATAAACTTTCTTTGGCCACGTTATTTTGAGAAGACATAATTGCCTTGTTAGTATGCTTGAAGTATTATTGTTTTTATGTCAATATTAAACTTTTGTTTTGAATCTTATGGATCTGAACATTCATGCCACAATAAAGAAAATTACATGGATAAACATGTTACGTAGCATTCCACATCAAAAATTCTGTTTTTATCATTTACCTACTCGAGGACGAGCAGGAATTAAGCTTGGTGATGCTTAATACGTCTCCAATGTATCTATAATTTTTGATTGTTCCATGCTATTATATTATCTGTTTTGGATGTTTTATATGCATTAATATGCTATTTTATATTGTTTTTGGGACTAACTTATTAACCTAGAGCCCAGTGCCAGTTTCTGTTTTTTCCTTGTTTTTGAGCTTCGCAGAAAAGGAATACCAAACGGAGTCCAAATGGAATAAAACCTTCGCGATGATTTTTCTTGGACCAGAAGACACCCAGGAGACTTGGAGTGCAAGTCAGAAGAGCCACGAGGCGACCACAAGGGAGGATGGCGCGCCCAGGGGGGTAGGGCGTGCCCCCTGCCTTGTGGGCCTCTCGGTGACCCCTAGACCTAGATCTTCCTCCTATATATTCACATATATTCCCAAACCACCAGAAGCATCCACGAAAACACTTTTCCACCGCTGCAACCTTCTGTTCCCGTGAGATCCCATCTTGGGGCCTTTTCCGGCATCCTGCCGGAGGGGGATTCGATTACGGAGGGCTTCTACATCAACTCTATTGCCCTTCCGATGAAGCGTGAGTAGTTTACCTCAGACCTTCGGGTCCATAGCTAGTAGCTAGATGGCTTCTTCTCTCTCTTTGATTCTCAATACAATGTTCTCCTTGATGTTCTTGGAGATCTATCCGATGTAATCTTCTTTTGCGATGTGTTTGTCGAGATACGATGAATTGTGGATTTATGATCAGCTTATCTATGAATATTATTTGAATCTTCTCTGAATTCTTTTATGCATGATTTGATATCCTTGTAATTCTCTTCGAACTATCGGTTTGGTTTGGCCAACTAGATTGGTTTTTCTTGCAATGGGAGAAGTGCTTGGATTTGGGTTCAATCTTGCGGTGTCCTCTCCCAGTGACAGTAGGGGCAGCGAGCACGTATTATATTGTTGCCATCGAGGATAAAAAGATGGGGTTTACATCATATTGCTTGAGTTTATTCCTCTACATCATGTCATCTTACTTAAAGCGTTACTCTGTTCTTCATGAACTTAATACTCTAGATGCAGGCAGGAGTCGGTCGATGTGTGGAGTAATAGTAGTAGATGCAGGCAGGAGTCGGTCTACTTGACATGGACGTGATGCCTATATTTCATAATCATTGCCTTGGATATCGTCATAACTTTGCGCTTTTCTATCAATTGCTCGACAGTAATTTGTTCACCCACCGTATTATTTGCTATCTTGAGAGAAGCCTCTAGTGAAACCTATGGCCCCCGGGTCTATTTTCCATCATATTACTTTCCGATCTACTATTTTGCAATCTTTTATTTTCAGATCTATAAACCAAAAACCCTAAAATTATTTACATTATCTTTTGTTTAGTTTTATCTATCTCTATCAGATCTCACTTTTGCAAGTGACCATGAAGGGATTGACATCCCCTTTATCGCGTTGGGTGCAAGTGTTTGATTGTTTGTGCAGGTATTGGTGATTTGTGCGTTGTCTCCTACTGGATTGATACCTTGGTTCTCTAACTGAGGGAAATACTTATCTCTACTTTGCTGCATCACCCTTTCCTCTTCAAGGGAAAAACCAACGCAAGCTCAAGAAGTAGCAGGCACGCCCAGGGGGGTAGGCGCGCCCTGGTGCCTTGTGGGCCCTCGTTGCTCCGTTTGACCTAACTCCGCCTCTATAAATTCTTTAAAATCGAAAAAACAACAGAGAGCCACCCAAAACACTTTTTCCACCACCGCAAGCTTCTGTCCTCGCGAGATCCCATCTGGAGGCCTTTTCCGGTACTCTGCCAGAGGGGGAATAGATCACGGAGGGGCTCTACATCAACCTTGGTGCCCTTCCGATGATGTGTGAGTAGGTTACCACAGACCTATGGGTCCATATCTAGTAGCTAGATGGCTTCTTCCCTCTCTTTGATCTTCAATACAATGTTCTCCTAGATGTTCTTGGAAATCTATTCAATGCAATCACTTTTTGCGGTGTGTTTGTTGGGCTCCGATGAATTGTGAGTTTATGATCAGATTATCCATGAATATTATTTGAGTCTTCTCTGAAGTCGTTTATGCATGATTATTATAGCTTTGTATTTCTCTCTGATCTATTGATTTAGTTTTGCCAACTATATTGATTTTTCTTGCAACGGGAGAGGTGCTTTGTAATGGGTTCAATCTTGCGATGATCTATGTCCCAGTGATAGAAAGGGACAAGACACGTATATGTACTATTGCCATTAAGGATAAAACGATGGGGTTTATTCATGATTGAGTTTACTTTGTCTACATCATGTCATCTTGCTTAAGGCGTTACTCCATTCTTTATGAACTTAATACTCTAGATGCATGCTGGATAGCAGTCGATGTGTGGAGTAATAGTAGTAGATGCAGGCAGGAGTCGGTCTACTTGTCTCGGACATGATGCCTATATACATGATCATTGCCTTGGATATCGTCATGATTATTTGCTTTTCTATCAATTGCCCAACAATAATTTGTTTACCCACTGTATGCTATTTTCAAGAGAGAAGCCTCTAGTGAAAACTATGGCCCCTGGGTCTATATTTTTATCATATATTAAAACCCAAAAATACCTTGCTACAATTTTATTTACTTTATTTTATTTTGTGTTTTATCTATCTATCTATCACTACGAGATTTGATCCTTGCAATTAACCGCCGAGGGATTGACAACCGCTTGTTTGCGTTGGGTGCAAGTATTTGTTATTTTATGTGTAGGTACTGCTAATGAGGTGTTGCTTGGTTCTCCTACTAGATTGATAACCTTGGTTCTTAACTGAGGGAAATACTCATCTCTATTGTACTACATCATCCTCTCCTCTTCGGGGAAATCCCAACGCAGCTCACAAGTAGCAATTGGTTACCACCAAATCAGAATTCGTGAAGACATTCCGAAAACAGCTTTTAGGACAAGCTTTGGCTCTTATGAGTATACGGTGATGTCTTTCGGTCTTGCAAATGCCCCTCCAACTTTCTCCCGCATGATGAACTTTGTATTCTCACCATTCAGAAACGACTTCGTCCTGGTTTATCTCGATGACATCCTGGTTTTCTCCAAGACCAAAGAAGAGCATGCCAAACATCTCCGCTTAGTCCTTGATAAACTCAGAGAGCATCGGTTCTATGCTAAATTGTCCAAGTGTGAATTCTGGTTAAATGAGGTCCTTTACCTCGAGCATGTTATCTCAGAAAAGGGTATCTGTGCGAATCCTGAAAAGGTTGAAGCTATTGTCAAGTGGCAACCTCCTGAGAATGTGAAGCAGCTCCATAGCTTTCTTGGGCTTGCAAGTTATTGCAGAAGATTCGTGGAGAACTTCTCCAAGATTGCCAAGCCTTTGTTAAACCTCCTCCAGAAGAATATCAAGTATTCTTGGACTTCAAAGTGTGAGGACGCTCAACGAGAAGCTCATTTTAGCTCCAGTTCTTGTTCCTTCCGATGAATCCAAGCCTTTCCAAGTGTTCTATGATGCCTCTTTGCAAGGTCTTGGTGGTGTGCTCATGCAAGATAAGCAAGTTGTGACATACACTTCTCGTCAATTGAAGCCAAATGAGAAGAACTACCCCACTCACAATCTTGAGTTGGTGGCAGTTGTCCATGCTTTGATAACCTGGAGACATCTCTTATTGGGTAGACAAGTTAAAGTCTTTACCGATCGTAAGAGTTTGAAGTACATATTCACTCAGCCCAACCTGAACCTTCACCAAACTTGTTGGGTGGAAATGATTCAAGAGTACAATCCAAGCATTGAGTACACTCCAGGCAAATACAATGTTATTGCAGATGCTCTGAGTAGAAAAGCATATTGCAACAACCTCATTCTCAAGCCAGCCTAGTCCAACCTTTGTGAAGCCTTCAAGAAGCTCAACCTCCAATTCATTCCTCAAGGTTTCTTGCCAACCTTCAAGTGACTCCAATGTTGGAGGATCAAATTCGCGAAGCTCAACTTCTTCATGCCATGGTCAAGAAAGTGAAAGATGGCATTACCAAAGGCATTTGCAAGTATAAGTGATATCGCATTATTGATGACAAAGACACCTTGTTATTCGAGGACCGGCTTGTGGTACCAAAGGGTGATATGAGAAAACTCATAATGGACGAAGCACACAATTCCCTCCTTTTGATCCATCCAGGCAGTTCAAAGATGTATCAAGATCTCAAGCAGACTTTCTGGTGGACTCGTATGAAACATGAGATTGCTTAGTTTATAAATGAGTGTGATGTTTGACGCAGAGTGAAGGTGGAATAACAGCGTCCGCATGACTCCTTCAACCTCTCCCTATTCCCGAGTGGAAATTTGATCGCATAGAGATGGAATTTTTCACCAGTTTTCCCAAATCCAAGAAAGGGAACGACGCTATCTTCGTGGTCATTGACAAGCTCACAAAATTTGCAAGCTATATTTGAATGTATCACACTGTTCATTAGTTCGGTCGATCTTATTCACTGCCACTCTGGAAACAAAGAAATAGTGGTTCACATTATTGGGAATCTTAGTCTTATACGCATGTATCACTCAAAACATTCTAAAATGGGAAGTAAGGTGTGAACTTTGGATAGACTCTTGTTGGGTTGCAACTTAAAATATTGGCAAAAATGCAAATCATAATAAAGATGTTGTTTCCAGTTAGTTTAGCTAAAATAATGCAGGAATTTTTATTCTATTTTGCAATCCAAAACATTGGTTGTACTTCAGGCTTTGGCAACTGGGTTATTTCTTGTGGCATTATTCAGAGCCCTCTACTATCATGTATACTAATTGTGTAGGTACTTTGGGGAAGCATGATAGGATTTCGGAGTGTTGTGGCTTCCAATGTTACAAAGCAATCACAAAATGCTTTCAACAAGAAAATTCATGTTGACAAGGAGGTGACTTACTAGTTTATTTTGTTTCATTGGATATTAACATCGTAGAAGCAGGATAATTAATCATGAAGCACATTCCCTTACACATTTTTCTTCCTTACAGGAAACAATGGAAGACATAACTATCTTTTCAATTATGACTGTCATGTCATTTTGTTGTCGGTCCCATTAACTCTATATCCAGAGGGCAAAAGTTTAGCCCGTCTTACCTATATAGTACCGTGAGTATTGCCAACTTACAAAAGTATATATGGATCGTTTTGCTTCTTTTTTTTGGCTAATCATTTTTTTTCCAAGAATTGCACCTTCCTGCAGGGGGTAAATCTTCAAGAACTATGTGTGGAAGCGGCAATTGTTGGCACTTGTTTCCATTTTTACCAACAGGTATATGCTAATCTTCACTAAGAATCGGTTCCCTTTAAAATATATTTAACTTTGTTGAGGAGGTTCTACAAAGGTTCTTAGGATTATCCCACTGTAGCTTTAGGGGCTGAACTCTGCTCATAATGTATCACTATGATCAACCACTTTGTTTGCTCAGTGATGTTGGACGAGTGGTCGTGCCTACTGCATAATAAGTTTCATGACCTAAAATACAACTTCTACCACTTATTTTATCTTGTTTGATATTCACCATCAATTCTATTTAATTTTTTCTTTAATACCTATAATACAGTTTCTATTTTGTTTCTGGGACAGGTTTCATATAGTTTATTGGTCAGAATATCCCATGTTACCCATTCTATTCCAAACTTTGTCCAACAGTTGTTGTCGTCGTGTCATATATTCTCTTCTTCAGAACTCTTCTTGGTAACTTCATCATCTACCAATCCTATTTTACCAGCAAATTCTCACAATTCACTCTCCGATTTATTTGTGTCAAAAATAGATCCTTGCCTATAGGAACTGGTCTAGCCCTGCTTGGTGTTTTCATGTACTCTAAATTCAAGAAAGCAAAATCAAAGGCGAATGTTGCATCAAGATAGCTTATACAGAAACAATTCACTATGGTCAGTACTAGGAAGGTTCTTATAGATGAGACCTCACCTATTCGGGCAGCTCTTAGGGCTCGCCATTGGTAATCTGACAAAATACCAGCTGCAGGCACGAAGAATTTCCCGCCATTGATATCAAAGTACCGGTGGCGGGCGGCTGGTCAGCCACCACTGGTGATCTAGGCCAGGTACATGTGGGCCAAACTTACTAGTGGCGGTCTCTGAAAGTTGCCCGCCACTAGTATCTATAGCATCAGCGGCGGGCACGTTTCCTAGACTGCGATGGGTAATATGGGTCCGGTTTAGCCCAGGCGGGCATCTAGCTAGGCCCGCCACTTGTATAATATTTAGGTAATTTTGTATTTTTATTTCTTTTGTGTATTGAAATTTGTAAATAAATTTATATTTGATTCGATATAACTCAAATTTGAACTGCAAGTACATTTCAAAATTTCCAAAAAAATGGAAGGAAGATCATAAATAAGGTAGTTAGTATGTATTTAGGTCCTATGAAATAAAATTTTCAAATTTTCAAATATGTATATGTGAAAATTCAAACAGACACTTAATTTTATGTAAAATGTTTTTTTATCTTTTTTAGAAAATTTAAATGTTGTCTGGAAACTATGAAACTTTGTATGGTGTCATTACATGACAGGTAGAGCTTGTGGTTAAAATTTGAAAAGGTTATGAACTTATGATGTAGGTTATTTGGAAACTGAAGACGACATCAAGACACGCGCGCTGCATAACAAGTTCATGAATCTGTAATTGTTTCTTGCATAGAGACCCAATTTATACACAAGAACTTAAATTCAAGTTTGAAATGGTGTATATTAAATATAAAATAAATTTCAAGGGAAATGATGAAAAACTTGAGTTCCCATTCAAAGCTAACAGTTTTCATTTGAAACTCTGATTTCTCCACGAAAACTTTTCATTTTCTAAGTGAAGTGCATCACGAATTTTTCGTAACTCTCCGAAAATTTTACTATGTCTTCTATGGGTCATACTATGACATCATGCGAAGTTTCATCTTTTTCAGATTTCATTTACTCATTTTAAAAAAGTCATTTACCTCCATTAAATACCTAGAAATTCATTTAATGCCATAAATATAGCAAATCAACCCATAAAAGATCCAAAGTTTTAGATGACTCTTACAATGGTGTAATATCAACCCCCCAAAAATGGACCCTAACTCTTGGCCTAAAACACTAGAACCCTAATATTGTAAAATTTGCCAAAAGTTATCACTGGTGAGCACTCAAGTTCACACGTCATTGGTAAAGTTTAGCAGTGGCGGGCAGCCGGTTGTGCCTACCACAGGTGATGTGGAGCGAACCTCAAGACGAGGATCGATTATTTGTTGGACTAATCTTTCACAACATGAACCTCCATGGCAGCAAGCAGTGGTAGCAGATTTTCGAAGACGTTCACCAACCCCTCAATTTGAAAGAATAACATGGATAAACTGTATAGACTCAACTTGTAATTTTCAATGTGTCGCATAAACTTAAAACTTAAAAAGCCAGTAGAGATTTATAACAATACTACTCTAAAATCAATAATGGCCAACGGCCGAAACACGCATATGACGTCTAATTTCTCATAACATAACCTAATTTTCACATGGGACATTTTTTTTAGGATACATGGGACATTATTAGGTTACACAAAGGCACATACTGATAAGGAAGAAAATAAACAACCGACTCTAAACCTGGCCTAAGGCCCTCACGCACGCACACAACTAAGACGGAAACCAAACTAGGTAAAATAATCTAGTTCAATCCTTTTACATCTCAGGTTGAATTTTCTAGCCAAAGTAACTCTGGTGGCGTTGGCCGTCGAGAGTCTCTAGCTGCGGATCATCATCCCCTTGTCGCACCCATGCTCCAAGGGGCGAATCATATATGACGCCCGCGAGCGTCATGCAGGTGAGGCTTCGCTGATGGCGTCCCACCCTACGCCCCAGTTTGGGTCGGCCCACGGTCGGCTTCATTGTTTCTTTCTCATTTATGTTTCTTTTTTTTCCTTTTTTTCCTTTTGTCTTTCTAATTATTTTCTTTTCATTCCCTTTTTTTATTATACAAAAGTTTATTGTGTATTACAAAATGTTCATCATATATTAAGAAAATGTTCATGATATATTACAAAAAACTTCACTATGCATTATGAAAATGTTCATCATATATTAACAAACTGTTCAATGAATACTACAAAATTTTCACTATGTATTTGAAATTTTTTCAACGTATATTACACAAACGTTCCATGTGTATTCGAAAATTGTTCAATATATATTTCAAAAATGTTCAATGGATATTCTAAAATTGTTCAGTATACATATTCATATTTTTAAACATCTTCAAAATAAAAACCGAGGAAAAAAACAGGGTGCTAAAGTGGACCGGATGCTATAGTATCGGACGCTACAGCCCCGTCCGCTACTATGTCGTCTCTATACATTTTACGTTTTTTCGTAGTCAAGCTGTAAATGTAAATGGGAGGGCCCAACTGTATCGCTCCACTGTGCGAAGCCACTCCTGTTTGACGCACGCGGGCGTCCTACAGGAGGTCTCTCCCAAGGTCTCCTAAGGGATTTCATGGGGAGAGGCTAGGGTTCTGGAAGCTGACTTATCTAATTCCATGGCTGAAGAAGGAGAGTCGAGTAGATCAAAAGATAGTGTGGAAAGATCTGGATCGTCTGAATCTGCATCAAGAAGACGAAGAGGAATTCGTTTGGAAGGTAGAAATCACAAATCCGCAATTGATAGCGAAGTTGTTGTGTATGGTTCCCTCTTCCCGTCGATTCCAATGGCTTTTTCCTTTCATTCGCCGGATCAGTGCCCGGTGGTGTGGTTTTGGGACTGTGAAAACCATAGAGCGGCTGGTCCGGCTCAGGAGCAGCGACTCCCCCAGGCGTCGTCCTTCCTCCTTGGAGGTGCAGCCGACGTCCCCCCTATCCACCCACATTCCCTTCCCGGGTTAAAGCCCAAAATCTGGCTTAGATTGTGGCTGATTTTTGTAAATAATACAATTTTTTTCATTAATTTGAGAAATAATACGTGGTTTTGAAAAAAATCAAAAATAGTACACCGTTGGCTTAGGCGAAGCCTATTGGATCCAGTCAGACACGGCGAAACCGATTAGGATCCAGTCGGGACTGCCGAAGCTGACGCGAACTAATCGTCTTCGGCGAAACCAATTATCCCGCCACCCTCTCCCGCGTCTCTCCACACACCAGCAGCAACCGCGTCCCTCCACGCACCAGCAAGAACCCACACAGCACCGATCGGTGCTGTGTGGGTTCTTGCTGGTGCGTGGAGGGACGCGGCTGGTGCTGGTGCATGGAGGGACGCAGGAGAGAGTGGCGGGATAAAATTACAGTGCAAAATCTGTTTGCATGCAGCTGTCGAGTTTGCCAAAGCCGACAGCAACTATTTGGTTTCAGTGACTAATTGGTTTCGCCGAAACCGATTAGTTCCTGTCGGCTTTGGCAATGTCGACTGGATCCTAATCGGCTTTGGCAATGCCGATTGGGTCCTAATCGGGTTCGTCCTGTCCAACTGGATCCAATCAGCTTCACCTAAGCCGACGGTGTATTATTTTTGGAAAATTTCAAAACAGTGTATTATTTCTCGAATTAATGGAAAAATGTATTATTTAAAAAAAATAGCTAGATTGTGCAGCAACCGTGCACTGCATGTCGTGTCCTCCTTGGAAGTGCCGTCCGGGGAGGTTTCGTTCCTGTGTGGGGTGTCAAAGGTGGAGCTTTGGACAGCTCTGGTTGTCAGGTGGTGGCGGTTTGGCCGGGCTTCGCATGGCTAACAGTGTCGTCGTTCGCCTCAAGGGTGGTGTTCCCCGATGGGGGCGCGTTTGGCTCAGTTCCGGCGATGCAACCTCTACGATCCGGCGGTAGGGTATAGGGTTCCCTTCTCGACAGTAGCAATGTGCCCCTGGCGTGAATTCCCGGTTCTCTTTTTCAGCGGCCGCCAACCCTTGCTCCTCGACGTCCGTGGCCTCCAATCGATGTCCTTGATGACGGTTCTTCAGTGGCTGCACCTGGTGGCTTTCCTACTGTTTTCAGGTGTCCTAGGTTGCAACAGTGTGGCAGATGTGGTGTGCTCACGGCCAAGGTGGTTGCGGTCTGCGGTTGTTCCAGGCCACGAGGCCGGCACCTCTCCTGCTCTAGGGCAAGTGTCTCTCAGGTCCGTCGATACAACACCTTCGATCGAAGGCGAGAGGGAAGGTTCCCTCTGCGAGAGCGAAGGAAGATGTTTGGACTCCTCCACACTTGGAGTCAGCCAAGTCCTTAACTTACATTTTATTTAGGCAGGTTCTCGTCCTTGGTGCATGTTTTTGCTGCGGTCTTCGGCGTGTACAAGCGTGTTCTTCAATCTTTTCTTCTTGAGCTTGTGTTCTACGTTGAGTTGTAAGGTTCTAGGGTGCTCTCTTGTATCCTTTTGCCGATGTGGTCTATTGTTTTTGTAATTTTTGGCCGGTTGATGGTTTTGTTAATTCAAAATTGGCATAAGCCTTCGTTTTTTTTTAATAAACAATCTTGCAGCTCCAACAAAAACGGTATATACGTACATGCCAACCAAACCGTGACAAAATCAGAAAGTACTACACGCAAAGCAGAGCACTCTGCTCCAAAAGCACCACGCCAGTTCTATCGTATACCATCTATCCGCGAGCGCGCGCCAGCAGCAATCTCATCACCCCTGGTTCACGTTCACCACCCTGCAGTCCTCCCTGACCTCGCCGTCCTCGCCGGTGAGCGGGCTCAGGCCGCCCAGCTTGAGCATCGCCGCGCCGAAGTCCTCCCAGAACTTGTCCGGGCTCTCGGCGTAGTACTGCACCAGCGCGTCGCTGTCGCCCCCGTCGCCCAGGTACAGCTGCTGGTCCGTGTGCAGCAGCGCGCGCCCCTGCGTGATGCCCTGGTAGTAGTCCGTGTCCACGGTCGTCGGCGTGTCGTCCAGCGACGCCAGCGCCTCGTCGTCGCCGGCGGGCGGGCACCGCTCGTCCAGCGCGGCCGCGTAGGTCGGGTCCAGGCTGCCGGTCTCGTTGTAGAGGCGGTCGCGGTAGAAGACGCAGCGGGAGTAGCCGAGCGTGTGGGCGCCCGAGAGCACGACCAGGTCCCGGAGCGACAGGCCCTGGTCCTGGAAGTTGGCGAGCAGCTCCGGCTGGTCCATGAACGGGTTCGGGATGCTGTCGTCCGCGTCGTCCAGGCTCGCCGCTGTCGCGTCCCGCCGGCCGAGGAGCACGTCGTACGAGCTTCCCCCGAGCTGCAACACGAGCGCGAGTCATGTCACATCACCATTCTTGCATGCAGGACCAAGTCAAATGTTACACAGTACCATGCGTCAATTTCCTCGGATAAAAAGGGGTGCTGCAAGTTGTTACAAAGAAGAGAGGGAGAGCTGAACTTATCCGAAAAACATCATTTTCTTCACGAAATGACGTGGTCGACTAGGTGCGGTTAGGTCGAAGATAATGCTGCTCGTAAAGTTCCTTAAAACCTTTCTTATCTTATTACGGTTAGTGCTCGTCGCTATTACACGCCATTGACGATTTGCATGTAAGCTTTTACAGAAACAAGCTAGAGATAAAAGCTAACAGTGAGCTTACTGCAACAATGGAGTCGCGAGCGGCAACTGCGAGGATGTCGGCGCAGGAGACGACATTCCCCAGGCACGCCGTGTTGACGGCGGTCTTGATGTCGTCGATCACGCCGAACCCTCTCGCCGACATGTTGTTGGCCTTGGACGTCTTCTCCCCGACCATGTCCTCGGTGTCGTCCAGCAGAATGGAGCCGTCGCAGCCCTGAAAGCATTGGACACAAAAACGTTTGCAACATGCGATCGAGGGACATGAATGGAGTAATTCAACGATCAAGCTCACGTACGTTGACGAAGCAGTCGTGGAAGTGCAGCCGGACGAGCGAGGCGCCCATCCGGGGCTCCTTCACGATGGCCGCGTCGACGACGAGCTTGATGGCCGACAGCGCCTGCGGGCACGCCTCGTCGTAGTAGTCCGCCGTGAGCTCCTGCCCCGACGCGCCGGCGAAAGCCGCCGCCGCCACGACGGCGAAGCAAAGAAGAGCCGCGGCCATGCTTCTGACGAATCAAGCCAGTGGCAAGATTTACAGTTTGTCCCCAGTGATAGCCGGCGATCAGATATTCCTCGGATGTGACTGATTTTGGCGTGTGATATGATATGTAGCTAGGTAGGATTGGAGCCGTGGGTTTATATAGCGCCCAGTGAGATTGATTTGTACCCGTCACGATGAATCAGCCACCTTACCAACCGGCGCTTGTTTACCGTCTGGTCCAGCCAATGAGGAGCCGGGGCTCGTTCAGGGCGCGAGGCTTGTGTGCGAAGAGACCGGTTTCTTCTCCGTTTTACCAATGATCACTCATGGACAGGCAGGATTCTAGTTTTCTAATGATGGAAAGCGCTGCTTTATGCACTTGCCGACATGCGTGCAATGCATCTTGTTTACAAATGCATGCCTAAACCGCGAGACTGCGAGATCTTTGTACTTGCGTGCAGTGCATACTGATCAAATATCAATCGGTACATTCTCGATGGTTAGTACAGTGTCCAATTCTCAGTCAAACAATCCGAGTTGGTTGGGAGCGCGAAATTGCGAGATTTCTTTCAGAGACGACTATAGCTGCCGATCCTGCGGGACTAACAGTGACAGAATCACCGCCACGCTTGCCTTTCTGACGACTAACGGGTCTGTTAACTGAACACGGCAAGAAACGGCCTGAAAGCTATAGAAAAACCAGCTGTCTCCTTTGGTTTTTGCATGTGTAGAAGTTATCCTAACCTCCCGACGTGACCTTTTTAAGCATGGCCATGCAGGATATGCGTCGGTGGAAAGATATGTCTGGGCTAATTGTTGATGGGTGCCTTAGGCGGTCACTGAACGGAAGTTTTAAAATGATGAATGTCTCGTCCAGCAAGCATGTCTGAACGTGATTTTTTTTATTAGGTCATGTCTGAACGTGAATGATTCGTCTGTTTTGGGGTGTTTAATCTGAGGCCTTGACAATGGTCTCAGTGGACACGATTATTCATATTGTGGGCTTGGGCTCCAAATCTTCTTCTCCTCGTCTTGGAATTGTTTCTATGGGGGCCTTGTGTGATCCCATATCTTCTCTTCGTACTTGTCCCGCATTGTCGTGCCCAGTCAGAGAGGCCCATGTTATTCTTGTCATGTGAGACGGTGAGATTGTTCATTTATTTTTTGGAGAGTTGTTATGTTCGTTGAACAGAAGAAGAGGGTACAGAGACCCACACTACTCGGTTTATTAGAGGAAAACGGAAGAAAACCGGCACAAATAGGCAAAACCACCCTTAGCTAAACTAGGACCAAAGCACCCTATGACATAAGAAAACGCCAGAAGGCAGACCAAACACAACAATGTGACATCATCATTCATCGCCCATCACATTCATGACACACCACTACGGTTGTGCCCACCACGAGCATGTTCATCGGCCTCGGCGACACCAGAGAGAGAATATGATACAGGGCCAGTCATTGGGGTGGCCCAATCTTCATGAATTCACGTATTTTAGTTGGATTTGATGAAGAACATGAGGGTAAACGAGAGAAAACACAAGGAGAAACTAGCACATATCAACACACAAAGTTGTGACACATGATACACATGGATAAATATTTGATCCCAATCATGAGAGAGAGAGAGAGAGAGAGAGAGAGAGAGAGAGAGAGAGAGCAGAATAGGGTTTTCCCCAAGTCCTAAGCCAAGAAGGTCTTGAATTCCATGCAGGAATCTTCTCCATATGGGGAGGTACTGATACTCCTCGAAGTCTTCACCTTGCAAGGGAGCCTTGTTCTCCATGAGGAGCCAACTCCACGTTGAAGGAATCAAAATACATGAGCAACACTCCATGTTTGATTATATTCTTTGTTAACCCTATAGATGAGGTGATGGAGAGTATATATAGTCCTAACCATGAACGGAACCCTGCCTACACTTGCCCATAGGAAAGTTCGATGGTCCAACGAGAGGTCGAAGGCCCGTGGTAAAGGGCCTAGAGACCCAGGGTGTTTAGAGAAGCTGTCGTCGCATAGCCTGGAGGTCCACGTGCTGCCAAAGACCCAAAGTGAAAAACCCAGAGACTCGGGTGTCCGAAGGTATAGCCACCAAAGGTTTTGGAGCTTGATACCTCCCTTCAGTGATCCGGTAAAGGAACAGAAAAGTATCCCGCACCTATTTCCTCAGAGGTGGCCCTAGATTATCGAACCCACGAGAGGAAGATTCCTTTGTTCATTAAAGGACCAATTCCAGCTTTTGACCAGAACAATCAAGCAAATAGTGATTTAAACACTTATAACAAAAAAGGTACGGGTATGAGGACTTAATGCTTACAACCATGTATTTGCGTTGGGACCAGATATGATCTTAATTTGTGCACTGGAAGTCACCCCTCGAGATGTGCTTGTTACAAACTGAAGTGAGGGATTTGTCCAAATAACATCTTGACCGGCACGGGTCTTGCATCAAGAATCAGCTGTCCTACCGCAGGCCCTATCCGTCGCGTGGGGTTGCCTCGATATTTAAGATAATAAAAATCAGACAACAGCTTTGGGTGTTTAATGACTACACTTCAAGAATCCCCAAGGATTGGATCCATGTTACCGAACTAAACCCTTCTGTCATTGGTGTTCAGAATAACACTTCACGGTCTCCCTGCACTTAGCCTCACCGTTGCTCGATCTCCATGATCCTGGGTACCTGCAGGGATGAAGATCGCGGACAAGATAAGAGACATATATGGAACAATTTTATTTCACACATACATGATGTTAATTCAAAGCCCTTCCATTGATTCCCACAACAAAAACACAGGGTCACAAGGCCTATGCCTCAAGACATATCTTACCGAACTACTCACACATGGAGATGAGATGGCAAGAATAAAACATTAAAGAACACATCTTGAAGATTGATTGATTGCAAATATGTCTTACAATGGTTTCCTTGTGCGATGCACAATTACAAGTATGAACTAGAGGGAATTGGACTATGGTGGTGATGGCGGCTATGGAGATGAAAATGGTGGCAGCTAGGGTTGATGAGAGGGGATGACGATGGTTTTTTTTCTGGCTTCGCTCGACGCACCTCTTTTGACATTTTGATGGGGTTCCGTTTATAAAAGTTGTTTAGGTGGACGAGACGCCTCAGAATTCATGCCATATGACCGCTCATACGGGCACTCACAGTCATATGGAACGTCGTCTTTTGTGCTGTTTCTTCTGGTACGCCTCCTGGTGATTCCTTCCTTCTTCATTTCCATTCCTTTCCATGTTCACACGTGATTTCTTTCCTTTATAGTTCATTTCCTGTGGAAACGCAATAAAGAGAGGATTTGTGGAATCTTTTGCCACTACAAAAAAAGACACATCCGTGATATTTTGGGCCGAACAAATTTTTTTTCTGTCATGCTTATGACACTTCTATGACGATAATTGTGACAAAAGCACGTATCATCATAGATGTGGTGGGCTCCTACTTCTATGACAAAAAATCATGATAGAAAATGGGCTTTTCGTCCTGGGCGGGCCCGGGACGCACTTGCATGACATTCTTTGGGCCATCCATGACGGAAAAAATCGTGGTAGAAGCGAGGGCGAGGAAAATTTCGGGAAGTTCCCGGTTACAGTGGGTGGTCGGGGCCGAGCGATGCACGGAGGTTTGCGCGTTTCTCTCGTAGACGTACGCGCGTGTGTGCGAGGTGTTGGGCTCTAACTGAACCCGAGCGATTGCACTAGCTACGTTACTGAACCCCGATCGATCCCTTGGCTGTTAACAGAACCCGAGTGATTCCTTCGCTACTGCTGCTAACTGAAGCCAATCAAAGTTGCCTCTTGATGAACAGTCCCCGGTGGGGGTTGGATGAACAGGAACCCGTGATAGTAGAGGCCGTTGCCGCTGGATGAACAGGACCCCAATCGAGGAGGTGGGGGTGGATGAACAGTAGACGGTGAAGGGACCCCGTGAAGGGCTGGTTGAACAGGACCCCGTGGAGGGCTAGTTGAACAGGACCCCATGTGAAGGGCTGGTTGAACAGTAGCCGGTGGAGGCTGGATGAACAGTAACATGTGGAGGCTGGAGGAAGTCGACGGTGGATGAACAGTAGCCCCGTGGAGGCTGTAGCGAGGCAGTAGACGGTGGATGAACAGTAGCCCATGGAGTCCCGTTTTGCGGTACGCCACACCCCTCCCGATGAACAGGACCCCCGTTTCGACCGTAGGCGCTCCAACACAAGTCTGTTTCCTCCGTTTTGCGGTACGCCACACCCCTCCCGATCAACAGGACCCCGTTTCGACCGTAGGCACTCGAACACAAGTTTGTTTCCTCCGTTTTGCGATACGCCAGACCCTTCCCGATGAACAGGACCCCGTTTCGACCGTACGCGGTCGAACAGAAGGCTCGTTTCCTCCGTTCTGTGGTACGCCAGACCATGTTTCGGCTGTTCCGTCCAAGCCGGTTGGCTCCCGATGAACACGACGTATTCCGACCTAGTCTGTTGCCTCCCGACGAACAGGACGCTGTTTCTCCGTTCCGACCCAGCCGATTGGCTGCCGATGAACAGGACGCCGTTGCTGCCGTCTGTTGCCTCTCCATGTACACGTGCCCTGGCCGTACGTATGCGCGAGTAGCTAGGCGTTCGAGACCCCGCCCGTATGTACGTACGTGGCCATATTTATTTCCTTATTGTTTTGTTTATTAGTTGTTTGCTTGTAGTCACTGCAGTTCTTTTTCCGCGTTTTTCTAGGCCGCAATAACCATGGCAACATACGGACCGTTGTAACCATGGTCCTGATACCTGCTGTAGTGACCATGGGCTTCCTATGGGCCGTAGAATCTATGGGCCTTCTACGGGCCGTATACTCGTTGGGCCAACCATGGGCCGTACTATTCGTGGACCAATGACGGTCCGCAAAATAGGCCGTAAACGGGCTAGACTGGAAATCGTCTGTTTATGGCCCGACCATAACGGGCCGTTAATAGCCATATTTGATGACGGTGTGAGAACAGCCTAACGGGTTAACGGGCCACAAACGGGCCGACTGTAACCACGGGCTGAATTTGGCCCACAAGCGGAACAGGTCAGTAACGGACCATAAGTAACCGAATTCTGGAAATGAGCCCAAGAATAAATGGGCCCTTAGAAGGCCGAAAGTTAACACGGGCTGGAAACGGCCGACGGAATAATGGGTCGTTAATGGGTATAAAGCGATACACTGTTCATTATGGGCCAGTTTCACCTCGGGCCTTTAATGGGCCCAGCGTTACAAAGGGCCTCGTATGGGTCGAATGACGTCATGGGCCATACATGGGCCGGAAGTTACAACGGGCTGTAATCATATTGGACGGCCCAAATGACGCTACTGGGCCTAATTCGGATAGGCTGTAACGGGCTGTGAGTTAGCGGGCTGTAAATGGGCTATATGCGAACAGGCCGTTAATAGACTTTCCGTGGGCCGGCCCGCTACCTTTTGACCAAGTCAAACGGGCCGGCCGTTTCACCGGAATGGGCCTTTGTTGGGCCGTGCCACGTGTCGACGTATCATAGGCGCCTCCGGTCCAATGAGTGGATGACATCTGTCCCAACGGTGAGCCGACACGTGGTTCCTCCTGCCATTGAGAATTTTACACGTGAAAAATCCCCATTGGTCCGGGCTGTTAACGGGTTATCGGATTCAAACCGGAACCCGATAGCTTAACGGTGCACGAAAGAGTTTTCTTTCATAGAGCCATAAAAATATAAGTTAGGGAGTGGAAAGCATGTAGAAAAACATGATGCTAGAGTGCTCACAAACATACCCACAATTATCTCATCCTCAAGGCTCTTAAGCACTTTATTTCAATAATTGTTTGTTGAAACTTTGGTTGTCACATGAAGGGATTATGGCAAATAAGTTATCATGCATAGAGTTTTGTTGTGGCTTAATTTTTGGGAACTATGGACCTTTCATATTTCTCTCTTTCGAGTTTTTTTTATCAGCCCCCTTTATTTACCATATACACATCCATTCAAGAGAAAGCCGAATAATAACTGTTTGTAGTGTTGCCACTACGTATGGCTCATAGCCGAAATCCGAGTTGTTGCTCTGGTGGATCGTTCATTGGCTAGCGGAGTCCTTAGCATAACATCAAGAAAGATGATGAAGCCGTATTTACACACGTACACGTGCATAGAGTAGCAAGGCCATAGCACCAGCAAGAAGCTGAAGCACCATGTAAGAGATACAACATAGATTTTTGGCATAATCTCGTTCACCCTTCGACTAAGTTCCTCTAGACAATTTAATCCAAAAGTGTTATCAAGTCTATTAAAATTAATAATATGGGGTTCAGCATTTCAAACATCATCTTCTCTGCAATTTTTCTCAACACCCAAATCTTTGAAGACTTTATCTTGTGCATGGTTATTCTTAGTTAAGATCATTTAATTTAAAAACAGTCCCACAGCAAGTCTTGTTATGTAGACTAAATAGAACAAAGGCTACAGAATTATTTCAGCTACTAGAACAAAACATTTGTCTCAATTATCAAGACTTACTCCCTCCTGCACATATCACACATATTACTACTACATCTACTCTCAGTATTTCAAGTGCAAAAGACGAGAGTCATAGGACATCTACAAACTGCTATTGTTACTTTTGCCACTGTTACCGTTACTATCATATTACTTTGCTACTAAATACTTTGCTGCAGATATTAAGTCTTTCAGGTGTGGTTGAATTGACAACTCAACTGCTAATACTCGTGAATATTCTTTGGCTCCTCTTGTGTCGAATTAATAAATTTGGGCTGAATACTCTACCGTCGAAAATTGTTGCGATTCACTATACTTGTGGGTTATCACACCTCACCGCAACACGTCTGTCACAGCCACCCACACCGAGGATAGCCCCAGCCTTGGCGCGGCTTCGTCGACGATGAGACAGAGGAAGGGGTGAAGGGAGGTGGACCCGAAACTAGGGTTTCATCCGCCGTGTCGCTGGAGGAGGGCGACGCTAGGTTCTTCATATCCAGCCCAAATATGGGACGGATATGGGGCGGCCCAGGCATGCCCGGGCGTGTCCACCTGACAGGCCCGGCCCACCACCGACCCCACAAAAAACCCCAATCCGGGCGGCGAGCTCAAAATCTAGCTCACTCTCTCCCCCCCTCTCTCGCTCCGTCCACTCCTCTCTCTCTCTCCGACTCCGACCCCCATCCACGACGATGAGTAGCTCGACCAGCGACTCCGGCTCGGAGCTCGACTACGAGGAGGAGATGGCCCTCCGCATTGCGCTGAAGCGGTCCAAGGTGGAGACCGACGACACTCCGGATCTGGAGCGTCACCGCAACTCCCGCGCCGGCGCTGCGCGGACGCTGGAGCTGGACCCTCCTGGCATGCACGCAGCGACGCAAGGACAGCACAGTCCGCGCCGGCCCCGCGCCATCTCCGCGCCGACCGCTCCTCCACGCGGCCAGCGTTGGGTGCTTGTGCCCGCGCCGCCGGCCCGCACACGCACTCCGGAGTCGGAGACGCGCGTCGCGAGAGGCAGCGTGCACGGGAGAGGGACGCGGCGGAGCAGTCCGCACGCCACCGTCGCTCCCTGACAACGGCGGAGACAGACGCTCGCCGCCTCCGACGGAAGAACGCCAAGGCGCTTCGGCTTGCTATTGAGCAGTCGGAGCGCGAGGCGAAGGAGGCAGCGGCGCAGAAGGCTCGGTCGCCAGGTTAAAGCGGGAGCAGGACAGGGCTGTCCGTTGGGTGAAGGGGTTCATCGTCCTCTCCGACTCCGACGACGGCGACAGCTGCACCTCCTCATCGAACGACCAAGACCCTCCACCAGCCGCGGACGCCTACAGCTGCGCCGGCGATAGGAAGGGCAAAGGCCCGGCGAGGAAGTGGTGATTCCGCACCCCCCCCCCCTCCCCTCAAATGTTTATATCGTTTTAGTTGTAGATGTCTAAGAACTTGTCTGGTGACAAACTATGATCTTTTGGATGTGGCGAAGTATGTTAATGTCCGTTTGCAGCCGATCATGTGCTCCTTTGCATCCGATTTTTCGATCCGTCGTTTGATTACGTAGGGTAGATCAACGTTTGCATGGGTAGTATGGATATAAAAAGCCGGATATGAGATAGACAGATGCAGAGTGTCAAATATGAGGTGTGCCCGGTCAGTGACCGCGGACGCGTCCAGTCGCGTGAGCGGGTGTTTGAGTGGCCAGATTTAGCTGTAGACGGTGTAAAAGAGACGGGGGTGAGAAGAGCTGGTGTGACCACGGACCAGTGAGCTCCGACGTACTCCAACCAACGGCTCGATTCACTGCAACCTCGTGATGCGCGCCGACGACGGTCGGCACCGCAAGGCTGACGCTGCGGTAATAATGCAAGCCATGGCAGGACGCTCGTGCACCGCCGAGGGAGTTGTCACGCAGTGCGCAACGGCCCTCTGCCACCACAAAGATTAAAGAAAGAATCACCAGCGGGTCCGGCCGTGACGAACAACAACGTCGGCTCGGCTGCATTGTTTCCCATGCCATCATGCTTAATGTACACCGCCACTGCTCCATTTGCTGGCGTGATTAGCGACAAGCGTGCAGTCTCAGTCTCAGCCCAACGGCTACCTCAGCAGCAGCCGGTCAACGACCACTATTAAACCCAACCCGAGCGAGCCACTCTCCCCTCCCCCGTTGTCCGCTTGCAGCCCACCCACCACCCCACCCCACTCCTCCCTCGCTCTTCGCCCAAACCCAAGAACCCTGACCCAGGCAGCGCGCAGGACCCGAGAGAGAAAGGAATGGAAGAGGAGGCCCGGCCGCCCCTGCTCCCCGTGCACATCCCGATGAACGGCGAGGACCTGGCCCCGGCCGCCGGCGCGTGCGGCGGCGGCAGGGCGGAGATCGACACCTCGGCGCCGTTCGAGTCGGTGCGGGAGGCCGTCGACCGCTTCGGCGGCAGCGCCGCCTGGAGCTCCCACCTCGTCAACCGCATCTTCGCGCACCACAAGGTGACTCTCCTCCCCTCTTCCAACCTTCTCGCCGCGGCTCACCTGGGCCCGATTTACATTCTTGGCGGAGGAAAGGAACCGAGCCATATCCTCTTCTGCAGAGTACTTTTTGTTCTTGCACAGTGCCACACGGCCGTGTCCCTGTACTTTGGGTTAGTTCGTCATTCAATTAGGAGCAGAGCAGAGAGCGGTTCTTGTCCGTGATTCGGCGGCAAATGCGGCTAGTAAAATCAGCCAACCCTGACTCTTCTCTTCTCTCGATTAATTTTTGTTCTTGCTACATTTTCCGCCTGCAGAAACAGAACCAGACTGTGTGTGTGGGGACTGAAGACGAGCAATGCGTCAATCTGGCGGAGCAGACCGCGCAGATAGAGAAGGAGCTCGGCGCCAAGGAGAGGGAGACGCTCGATGTGCTCAAGCAGCTCGAGTCCGCCAAGAAGATCATCGCAGATTTGAAGCTCAAGATTCAGAAGAAAACAGCTGAAGATACATTGCACCCTGAAGAAGTGAAGCAGCAGCATCCAGAGAGCAACTGCTGTATCACTCAAGTGTCCACAGCAGAACCTGAAGTGAAGCTGCCTGAAGGAAAGGCTGAAGCTGCAGAAGAAGTGCAAACAGCAGAACCTGAAGCGAAGCAGCAGCCTGAGGGAAATGCTGAAGGTGCAGAAATGCAAATAGCAGAACCTGAAGTGAGGCAGCCTGAGGGAAAGGCTGAAGCTGCAGAAGAAGTGCAAACAGCAGAACCTGAAGCGAAGCAGCAGCCTGAGGGAAATGCTGAAGGTGCAGAAATGCAAATAGCAGAACCTGAAGTGAGGCAGCCTGAGGGAAATGCTGCAGCTGATGTGGACATGTGTGCCGGTCTGGATGAACAAGAGCAGCAGCAGCATCCTAACATGGTTCTTTTGGAGCTCGAGCAGGCAAAGTCGAACCTGAACAGAACCACGGGTGATCTTGCTGCCATCAGAGCCTCCATCGAGTCGCTGCGTAACGACATAGCGACGGAGAAAGTCTTGGTGGAGAGCAGCCGGGCGAAGGTGTCCTCGGATGCGACCTTGGTTTCTTCTCTGAAGGAGGAGCTGGACCAGACCACCAAGAAGCTGCAGACGCTGAAGGATCTGCAGAGAAGGCGCGAGGATCCCTCGGACATCTTCTTCGAGATCAAGAAGATGACCTCCGAGATAGAGCAGCTCAGGAATGCAGCAAATGCGTCGAAGTCTGAAGCCATGATGTTAGCTGCCGAGATTGAGCAGACCAAGGCTACCATCGGCACAGCTGAAGTGAGATGTCTTGCTGCCAAGAAGATGGAAGAAGCGGCAAGAGCAACTGAAGCTCTTGCATTAGCTGAGATCAAGGCCCTACTCTGCAGTGAAGCCTCAGCTGAAGGTCTCCAGGACACAGATGGAGTGAGCCTTTCAGTGGAAGAGTACTCCGAGCTTGCTTCGATGGCTCGAGAGGCCGATGAAAGCTCAAGGAACAAGATTGCAGCTGCCATGGTTCATGTCGACGAAGCCAACCAATCAAAGTCAGAGTCACTCACAAGGCTAGAGGAAGCCAAAATGGAGGTTGAGGAATGCAGGAAGGCACTGCAGGAGGCCCTGAAGAGGGTAGAGACTGCCAACCGAAGAAAGTTTGCGGTGGAAGAGACCCTTCGCAGATGCCGGTCCGAGACCGGACACAAGAGGCGCTCATTCCGTGGCTCCCCCAAGTTCAAAACTGCAGCACATTGTCACAGAGATGATTCTCACTGCATGGATATCGTCGATGTTTCAGACAACTCCCTGAAGCCGACACTGTCGATCGGGCAGATACTAAGTATGAAGCTAATGGGGCCTGATGGGTACGACAAGAGCGTGTCGGACGACACGAGTACGAGTGAAACTTCTAGCATCTCCCTTGGCCAGATCCTGAATAGGAGGCAGGCAATCTTGACTTATAGCAGTGATACGAGTGCTAACAAGAAATTCTCCGGAAAGAGGAAGAAGTTTGCCTTCACTGGGCTTTCAGTTTTCTTGGCAAAGCAGGCCAAGAGCAAGAAGAAGAGAGGATCTGATGAGAACTGATGTTGACTCTACCAGAACCACTAGCTAGTTACCGAGTGTTTTGACCCCCTATTTCCATGTCCTGTGTTCCTGTATAATGTTCCTAGGAGTATATGTTTCTAGGTCTAATGAGGTTCTGATATTTCTGTGGCTCCATGTACCAGTTCATCAGTCTAGCATCTCCTGAGTGATGTTAGCGGTTAGATTTAGACTAGTATCATGTGCTCTATGAACATGGAAGATTTCAGTTGAGTTAGCTCTGTATCATGTACCCTGTGGTCATGTAAGACTTTGATTTGTAGTACTCGGGTCCGTTTGGAGCCTCCAAGCCACCATTTTCAATTAAGAAAATAGAGTCTTTACAAGAAGAAGCAATAATAGCCATACACCCCCAAGACACACAACAGCCTACATCAGGGGTGCTAAACTAGAATGAAAGGAAACTACATGCTACAGGAGCATCAGAGTATATTTACAAGTAACAAAGCCCCAAAATCGCTTCACTGGTCGGCACATATCCTTTTGACCGTAGGCCCCCAGCCATGCCCTCTCTTGAAGATTTCACTCGTCCCTTCAGCAAGTTTTCTAGACACCATGAGCAATATTTTTTGCGATCCCTGTCTGCTATTGCCTTTCAGCGACTCAATGAACTAATCCCAGCAATGCAGCAAATTGGAACCTCAGCAGATAAATGGACATATGTGTGGAAGACAGACCGGTTTTCTGTTAATAAAATGTACAAGCAGATTATGGTACAATCACAAGCAAATCGATTGTTCAGATGGATGTGGAAAGCTGCTGGTAGAACCAGGCATAAAATTTTCTTTTGGCTACTTTTATATGATAGAATCAGCACTAGAAGCCTACTCAAATGGAAAAACTTCTTGCTTCAAACTTATGAGTGTGCTCTCTGTCAAGATCATGCCTAAGAAACAGTTCTCCACCTATTTTGGGATTGCCAGTTTGCACATACATGTTGGGATCTCATTGCCCCAAATAGGCACAGAGGAACTTCAGCATCTGATGAAATAATCTTCCTGTTGCAAGCATTCCCCAATCAAATTGCCATGGATATTGTTATTATGGGATGCTGGAATATTTGGTTGCAGAGAAATGGAAAGATCTTCAAGAATAAGACTCCAGCTCAAGAATCTTGGAAGCAGGGATTAAAGCATGACCTGATGCTTGTCACGCATAGAACCAAAAGAAAAAACATTGCTGTCTAGAACAATGGATTAACTCTGCTCTCTAATCTAGTTCTCCTCAGTTAATGTTTTTCTTCACGTTAGAAAAAACTGGTATTGGTTAGGCTTTTGAGGCAGCCTTTTTCTTTTGCCTTTTTATATATATTTACTATATTAATGAAAATTACTGTAGAACAATTATTCTACGGTTTCGGGGTCAAAAAATCATTTTTTGCAATCCTCTTCTCTGTAGAAAAGTCCACGAATCCAGCAGAGAATATAAAGAAAAGATAACATTAGTGGGGTCATTAGGAAGTACACTTTGAAAGCAAGATTTGTTTCTTCTTTTCCAGATAGTCCATGAAAGTCCAGCAACACCATTAGTGGGGTAAAGCCTGTTCTTATTTCTGTTGTGCCTGGACTTAGACGAGTATTTTTCCTTGGTTAGAAGAGAAAATACAATCTTAGAGTTAGATCTGCGGCACTAAACACTGTACACATTAAAAAAATGACTGGAAAATACTGTACATATAGGCTAACAAAGGGCTAGTTAACGGTAAAGTATATCATGTGCTCAATGAAGTATGAACATGGAAAATTATTGGTTCAGTGTATCTTTATGATGTACCATGTGCACATGATAGATACTGGTTCAGTTAGCTCTGAAATCATGTACCTGTGGACATGGATGACAATAATCGTACTCCTTCAGGAGTATTCTGCTGTCTTTCGTTAAAGAAAGACTGCTGTCCTTGGAGTAGCATGAGTATTGTTCCTTTGTGAAAAAAGGAATATCTGTTTTCGCAAACAAAAACAAAAAAGGAATATCTGTAGTTCCCATAAGTACATATTACTTACAGAAGGGCTGAGTAACAACAAGTCGATATGTCCGAGCGGTTAAGGAGACAGACTTGAAATCTGTTGGGCTACGCCCGCGCAGGTTCGATCCCTGCTGTCGACGATTCTTTTTTTATTTCGGCTCTTTTTTTGCTGGGCTGGGCCTTCTGTCCACTTTTTTGAGACCTGATGGGCCTTATATCCTCTTTTTGTTTTGCAAATTTTGCACCCATGATATACTTACTGTTAACAGTCAGAGATTTTTAGACCAAAAAAATACAGTCAGAGATTAAACACACTTTATCCCTACCTCCGGGTCGCCATGTTTGGCTTTTGCATCCGCATGACCCTAATGTAATACCCGTAAACATTTTATTAGATGAATAAAGTAAGTGTGTATCTACACTATTTAAAAAATCTATCTACACTACTTAAAAAAAGAGTAAGGTTCCTTTTCCTGCCACGGGCCGCGTTCTGCCTCGACCCTTCGTCCGCCCTGGTCCGTCGCCGCTCTCCATCTCGCATGAGAAAAAAAAAACGATTTCGTTCGACCTCCCGCAGACCCGCACAACGTAAAAGCCCAGCCCACGCTTCCCCACCTCTCTACGTTTCTTTACATTCAGATCAGATCGCGACCCCCATCCTTCTCCCACCTCACGGCGGCGACGACTAGGCCATGGACTGCGGCCGCCAACCTCCCACTCGCACGCAGCCGCCGCCACCTTCACGCTCGCTCGCCGCCGCCGCCACCCTCACGCTCGCTCGCCGCCGCCGCCGCCACCAATCCCGGCCATGGCACCGCCGCTGCCGTCTTGCCCCTGCAGACCTATCATCTTGCCTGGAGGTGCGGGCTCACAATCGTGGCGAAGGGAAGATGTGTAGAGGCCGTCGACTCGGGGTGGGGAGAAGACGAAGGGAACTTTTTGGGATGAGAAAATTTGAGAGAGAGGAGATGCTGCTGCTCCTGATGGTTGCTGCTGATGTCTACGGGAGAGAGACTAGGGACGCGATTTATCATATGCACATCCATTTACAGCTACCGACGGACTGCTCTGAATTTCTGATAATTATCGTAGGATAGAAGATTATTCAGTGACTGAACCACCCAACTGTTTCTTTGTATCTGGCTTGTTAGGTGTTTAGGTGCACATGTCCGATGTGAAACTGAAATTAAGAGCTGAAAATACTGTACTGTACACAATTACAGATGCAAGTATTTGACCAATCTGGGTTGATTAACTCAAGAGCAACAATACCATGTTCGAATTAATAACAAATACCAAGATAAGCTGGGCACTGAAGCCATATTGAGTTACTGACAAACCCCATGACGAATGAGATGTGAGCCATGAGCCAAGTCTTGATACACGTGAGCTTAGAGCCACAACTCTGTAGCAAACTTGCTACAATAGTTACTTTGGTATCTGAAGATTAGTGTATAGGATTTCTGTGCACTGGAGCCATACTGACACAGCCCTATAACGAATCTAAAATCATGCACTTCATTTGACCAATATGTATTGTATATTCAAGGGTTCATGTGTTGGAGAGATAAATCAATGTAATCTTGACTATTGTACACTGCTTTGTAAACTTGCCGAGCGTAAATCTGCAAAGCTAGGTGTGCTATTTTCCGATCCTACAATTATTGTTTTAAGAGAATACATGATTGACCACGTTTAAATAGTTGGTTCATGTACGTTTATTAAGTGCCTTTTAGCTTTTTTTCAGTTTATGCATGGAGCCGGACACAAATACTGAAGGTATTATAGTTTAGGACTTTAGGTGGTCTAATACTTCATGTATGGGGCCATGGGGGCACACAACAAAAGTCAATAGCAAAGTGAGTTTGTGTTTCTTTTTAAATCTCTGCTTTCTCTTACTGCACATAGCCCGCCTCAGTTCATGATCTAGCTAAATCATGCAGTCCAGGTTAGTAAAAGTTATGAATTGTTCAATTCCTCTTTTGCTTACATGCTCAATTAACTTTCTATTCATTCTTGTAAGCATGTGATGGGTGCAGATTTTGGGTGGAGATGGAGATGGTTTTGTTAGATCTGCCAGGATCTTTATAGCATAAGTTTGAGCCACAGAATAATTAGGAGATGATTTTCACCTTTGTCTTGAAGTCCTGCCATCTCCTCCTTTCTATGTTGGAGCAACCATCATATCCCCTTAATCCTTCACCACCTAGAACTTAGTCTGATGGATGTGCAGGTCCTTCCCAGTGCTGGCTATGCTTGCTTGATCAGTAGCAATAGAGAGAGAGAGGGAGTGAAGTCAGTGTATGTATGTGTGTGTACTGGCTATGAGCTGCTACCGGCCACACACCTCTCCCTTATCTTTTATCTCTCAATCCCTTAACAGCATAGTGCACTAGGGGGGCTTACACCTGGTTGGAGAGGGGCTGCCCCTGATCAGGGCAGCTCAGCAGGTAGCTACAGTGGCCACCGCCTACTGTAGCTCTTTAGATATTTTCACTTTCAGCTTTATCTTTAGTCTTTAATCTTCAGAACATAATAGCTACAGTTTAGGCTTAGATCAAAATATCCAACATTTTCCCCCTTGATCGTAAGGCTAAACTCATAAGCCCACTTCTAAATAAAATGGCATACGAGATAAAAGGATTGCAACGGTCAATTAGTACCGCAGAACCCAGTTACTACAATATACCACCTCATCTCGAAATGGAACTTCTTTAACTTAGGAGCTCCATAATCTTAATTCTTACTTATTACTTGTGAGTTCATTCCTTTGTTGGAACTTATACAGAGCCAATAAGATACAATGGTCAATTAAGTACCATTAATCTAATTGACCACAGTACATCATTCCATCGAAGAAACAAACCCCCTTAGGTTTGTGGGGAGATGGTGTTGCTATGGTCCCAAGAGTGCAATTTTCTCTTCATATACTCTTATGCATATCCTTATGCGCGCGCTTTTGAAAAAAAAAAGAAATATATTTTGTTTCCAGAATCATTATTTTGTCCCTTAATAATAGGCTGCCATTTAATCTTTATGCCGGCAACATTAGAAGGCAAGCCTCTTTAAATATGATACTTAGCTTTAATATCTTAGCATAACACTTGTGAACTGAACATCAAAACATTAATCTTAAGTGATGCTCAACTCTTATACCTTAAATTTAATACTCATTTGTTGAGCCATAAAACTTAATTCATCAAGGCCTTCAATATGTTTGATTCTGGAATTAATCTTTCACAGTGTCATAGGTCTGACAGATACCTTTTGACTTGTTACTCGAATAATCTGCACTCTTACATAATAAGTTCCAGGATAAATAGTCTTAAGAAAACTCCTCATTCTTTAAATTCATATGGATTAGGGACATAAATCCATATCTTAAAAGCTTAGGGATTAAAGCATGCCACAACTTCAATTTGCATTCTTGATGATGTCTTAAGAGAATTGGGTAAAGCCATGCCACAATATGGCTCCCCCCAAGGGTGAAACTTTTGTGGATAAAATTTTCGTAAATTCACACCTCGCCAATTACCTTATCGGTCCACAACTTGGTGGTCTTCTTATATCTTAAAAACATAAGCATGCAATCCCTTAGTGTGATGTATCACACATCATTACTTTAGTACTTATGCCAACAAGGCAAAGCTTTCCTTAATAATTTTCCAGGGGTCCAGTCCTGGACTTATGTCTGTCAGTTATCCCGGTCTCAAAACTTAAAGGGCACATAATAACTTAAACATTAGTGACAATATAAGAAGAAAACTTATCGCCCTTGAGGGAGTAATCATAAATCTTTAGAATGAACTTTAATACTCCCCTTTATGGACCAATCTTAGTGATATTATTTTTAGAACATGAAGAATATCACTAAGATTAATTTACTATCCCGAGGAAAAACCTCAGGTCTTGTGCAATATCCCTATTGCTTATGGTCAATAAACATAATATTGACCAATCATAAATTCCTTATTAAACTTATTGAGCTTTGTACCACTGTCAGATACTCATTGCCTCAAAAGTAGTTAATCATCATGTCTGGTTCCTTATTATGCAAAAGGAAAAGCTTTATGAAATTTCCATCTCTAAAATGGTGATCACATTTCACCTTTTCATAATTTATTCCCTCAAACTCCCATTTGCATTTAATTTCTTTCAACAAGTCTTTTAGCAAGACGTGTTGGTTAAACTTTAATAGGAACTTTTGCCAGAGATTACCTTGGCGATCTGGGAGTCGGGAATAGCTCCTTTAATAGTGTCAACAGTGGAGCTCTTAATTACCAAAAAGCTCTTATAATTCAACTGCTCTCCCTTTAGTTTTTCAATATCATACTCTATTTCAGAGCATCATAATTTTCATTATCTTCCTTTGGTGCTTTAGGAGAATCATTATGGAGAGCATAATTGAATCTTTTATCTCGCTTAGGAGAAAAACTTATGTGAAATTTATCACATAATATGGCACAAACATTAGAGGGAATATATATGCCATTAATATTGAAAGGGCAATCAAATTGTTCTTGATCATCTTCACCTTAGAAATAACTTTGGCATTATCTAAGATTCAACTCAGTAAATAATAATAATAATAATGTTACCCTGGAAGTTCAATTGCTCTCCCTCGAAATGTGGACGGAGCTATTGCTCAACATTTCGACGAACTTCCATAATAAATATTCCGTTTTTAGAGGAGAAGGCTTATACAAATAACATAAATCACATTATAGGAATGGAGGATACAAGACTTCATTGTGTGCTAATGGAAAACTTCCATTAGCCTTAACATTAACCTCCAGTCCAACTTTAAAATTTCTCCTCAAAACAATCTTCGTCCATGAGGTCATACTTGTAACATCCAATTTCTTATGGATATAAATTCCTTTGAGCTCAATTCCAGTCCACTTTATAGGCTTTATTGTGAACAACATAATAGAGTGAACTTAAAAGCTCAGAAAAATTCACCATGTCATAAAACTCAAATTTTAAATTTTCTTATGATCAATGTGATCTCATATAATTTGAGAAGCTTTTAAAGCTACTTCATTAATGCCAGAAATAACTTCATAATGACTAAACTAGGGAATTACTCCCCTAGATCCTTATTGGCATACTTCCCCAGACCTTTACTGGGTTTTGCTCCCAACTGATATTAATAGATAATTTTTTTTATTGAATTCTTGCCAATGCTTTAGTAGTCAAAGCTTCTTTAATGGGAGCTCATTAATTTTCATTATGCATGACCTCATGAAACAATTATATATTCATAAACTTAAATTATTACTTATGAGAAACATTAAATCAGCCGAAAACATTATAGCTGAATTGAAAAACATTAGCAATAGGGATAAATGTATGATCACAAATTTTAATAGTGATCATGCAGAACATAATTCCTTATGTAAACATTAATCTTTAGGGAATGGCACATGTATCCAATCAACTTTGGTCAGAATGAATTCACGTGCCACAACTTATCCCAAAATAACATTAAGTCCCCAACCAAAATTTCCTTTTGGTTCCAACTTAATTGGAGACAACTTAGTCGAAAAACAACTTAGTGATCATGAAGATGATCACAAAAGCTTATAGCTTCAAGAATCAATTGATCTGGGAATTAATTAAATGACTTATGGCTATAACTAAAACTTAGTAAATTTATATGTATGTATATATAGCCATGAATCATATCATTAATCAGAGGCACTTAATTGCGGAAGCATACAATTTAATTGTAAGCATGAGTTTATAATAACTTAATAATCAATTAATTGGTTTATTTCCTTTAGTTTGATTCCCCAAAAGTACCTTAATATTAGTGGCCTAAAATTGTCCATAAGGCTTATGCATGAGAATTCTTTTCCCAGATCATAAACTTCTTTTGTTGATATGATCCACATCAGCTTCGGCCAGAAGTGTATCATAACAACAAAATTTTGTGAGCAAGTATCTATTAATCAGCTTTGGCCAGAATAACAAATACCAGTCACACTTTATGGCCTCTTCAAACTTCTTTTACTGATCCAACTCACATCAGCTTTGGCCAGAAGTGAGCAAGAGCAGTAAAATGTTTTGCAGTTAGATATTCGTCAACCAGCTTTGGCCAGGATGACAAATATCAACCACACTTAATTAAAATAATGTCTCTATTCTCTTTATTCTTCTTTTATTGATCTAGTCCACAACAACTTTGGTCAGAAGTTGACAAGAACAATAAAATTTTGTAGTCATGTACCTACCAATCAAGTTTGGCCAGAATGGTAAATACAGACCACCCTTAATTAATCAGAGACATTTAATAAAACAGGCTCATTAAAATATGCATGGCTTAAGGACAAAATTCTTTAGTGGGCAATTGTTTATGACAATCCATGGTTTAGTTAAGTATAACCATGAAGAGTCAACATTAGGTACTATTATGCCCAAAACTTTAATTACGGCTCAAATCAAAGGCCACTTAATCACTTAAGATAAATCAACCATTAATTAAATTTTGGGGAATATAATCATCATAAAAGGCCTCATTCGAAAAGACATAGTATATGTTGAGCAACAATCTTTAGTTATTTTTTTTGGGGGGCTATAACCATAATTGACATAATTGTTCGTAAAGAGCATAAAAACCCAAAAACTTAATTTTAGTTGCTCAAAATATTATTTAACTGAGGCCACATTAAGATTGAAGCTTAAAGCTCTCTAATAAGAAATTGATTAGAGAAGCACATTATGGACCTAAATGGAATGTCATTATCATGAGATCAAGACATAATAAAATGTCTTGAAACAATTAATCATAACATAACTACCTTAGAAAGTTTTATAATACCATGACTGCCTTTATTTGATCATAACAAAATTTACGGTTTAAATTCCTGTCAAATAACTTTGTCAAAATGACCAAGCATAAAACTTACACTTTAATTTGATAATCTATTAAAGTTTATTAAACATTATGTCATAATGATCATAATAATTTTCAACATTAAAATAAAATGCCATGACGAAAGAATTAACTGAACATAATTGATTTACATCATAAATAATTTAAACATGGCATGACCTGACATATTAAAATATAACAAGAATTAAAATACCTAAAGAATTAAATTACCAAAATAACCATAATAATTTATGCATTAAATTTAGCCCTAAAAAATGTTCACTTTATCACATAAATTCAACCATTATTAGGGAAAAAACTTACCATTTTTCCTAAGAGATTTCTGCCCATAACATTTTTCTCTGTGGGCAAAATGATTTACTACTGAGCAGGGCCAGCCGGCCCAGTCAGCTCCCCTTGCTCCCCCTGGCCTCAGACCGGCCACCTGGCCCGTAACAGCCTGCCGGCCCAACTGAAACGGCCGGCCGCTGCGAGCAAAACTGCCGCAGCCCGCAGTCCCTCGAACCCTAATCCCATTCCCCTTCCCCCGATCCCCTTTCTCCTCCCACGCCGCAGGGACGAACGCACGCGAGACAGAGAGGGTGAAGAGCAGTGGCGACGCCGGCCACAGTGGAGGAAAGCAACGACGCCGGTGAGCCTCACTCGCCGGGGTCCCGTGCGGCTTTGGCCTGCGCGAGGTTCCGTCGAGTGGGGCTTTGCCGGCGTCCTTTGCGATGCAGCCGCACGTGCGGGCATCCCCGCAGCGACGACGGCGAGCAACGCCATTAGAGCCGGCGCAGCAGCTGTTCTTCCTCGACGACGAGCATGAGAGGAGTAGCGGCAGCCACCCGGCGCAGTGGATAGTCAAGCAGCTCTGGCGCAAGCCCAGCCGAGCCTGCCGGCATAAAGGGCGGCCGTGGGACGCTGCACGACGGCGGCGAGCACCTCAGCCCCCTGGTAAAGTCCACTGCGTTTAGTTCTTCAAGATTAGGGTTAGGGTTCATCAATTTTGGGAAATTTTGGGATTTAGGGTTTCGGAAATTGGGGATTTCATAAGTGCTTGCTTCAATTGATTCAATCCCCACATTAATTGTTCTTTAGACCGAAACCACAACATCATCAGCAGCTCAACTTTAAGAAATTTAATAACTATGGTTTTGATTTTGGGGAAATCTTTAGTATTTAGGCATAATTTAATAATTTCCCCATCAATTCAAGCTTATAACCAAAGCCATAATAGCATTACAGAGAGGAGTTGGGGAAGTTTAATTTCTAGGGTTCCTCAAGATTGGGGATTTTGATGATATACATCAGCCCCTTTAATTAACATCAAAATTGAAACCCCTAGACCATTACATGACCTGTTAGGGCTGTTACTTTAAAACTTTAGGGCCAAATAAAATTCAAGCCAAACATAAACATAAAGAACAGCTTGAACTTTGTCTTAACCATCAGATCAAGTTTGATATGTTCCTCATAGGACTTAAATAAGTTCAAGCCATGCTTCAACATGAGGAACAGCATAAATCTGACCATGAACATAATGGATCAAACAAACTGGAAAGGCTGCTTGATCTTTAATTTAATCATAATAAGCCAAACATCAATTTGAGCTAGAGAGGGCTCAGACTTGATGCTATTGGGCTCTGATGCCATTGTTAGATCTGCCAGGATCTTTATAGCATAAGTTTAAGCCACAGAATAATTAGGAGATGATTTTCACCTTTGTCTTGAAGTCCTGCCATCTCCTCCTTTCTATGTTGGAGCAACCATCATATCCCCTTAATCCTTCACCACCTAGAACTTAGTCTGATGGATGTGCAGGTCCTTCCCAGTGCTGGCTATGCTTGCTTGATCAGTAGCAATAGAGAGAGAGAGGGAGTGAAGTCAGTGTATGTATGTGTGTGTACTGGCTATGAGCTGCTACCGGCCACACACCTCTCCCTTATCTTTTATCTCTCAATCCCTTAACAGCTTAGTGCACTAGGGGGGCCTTACACCTGGTTGGAGAGGGGCTGCCCCTGATCAGGGCAGCTCAGCAGGTAGCTACAGTTGCCACCGCCTACTGTAGCTCTTTAGATATTTTCACTTTCAGCTTTATCTTTAGTCTTTAATCTTCAGAACATAATAGCTACAATTTAGGCTTAGATTAAAATATCCAACAGGTTTTACAAGTGAGGATGCCAGGGATTGGGTCTGCACCACACCACTGCACGTCCACTACACCATCGTTGTGCCATCTTCTACTTCCATTGATTTTTGGCCTTCCAATGCTGCAACTATGGGCCTCCACTCTTTTTTTTTACAGTATATGGGTGTCCATGCTTTATGGCGTGAATACTATTGAAAAATATAGGTCCCGGTCTTCATTGCAGCTTACCAATGTCGCCAGTCTATGATTTATAATACCTTTTATCTTCATTTTTACCACTATCATCCTGTAAAATGAGACAGAGTGTTGTAGCCTTTGATGATTGTTGGAGAAATGAACACTTTTGGGTCATCAGAGGTGTCTCACAAGATAGCTTTTTAAATTGGAACCATAATGATGCATGTGCTCCAAAATAACAATCAAACATATGGTTGATTAGCGCTTATGCATGTATCAGCAACAACAACATATTCCATTTTTGTGACAACTAGAACATTGAGTTTCTTTTTTGCATACATAAATACACAAGTAACAAGACCACAATTCAGAAAATAATTATTGTGTATAATTTTAGTGCCACCGACAAATAAATTTTGCCCCCGTTGCAACGCACGGGCCATTACCTAGTCCCCTTAAAAAAGTCAAAGATTAAACATCACCCAAACTCCTTTCATATGTTGGGGACAAAAAAAAGCCCGCTCCCACACCTCTAACCATAATCACTGTATTGCTCTCCATGCTCATGAGAACAACCCATATAATATCTGTGATGCTCTCCATGCTGTGTTCAAGCACTTCCCGCGTTTACAAAATTGTTCCTGGTATGCTTGGTTAAGGTCGTGCATCCGTGCATGTAATCTGCAGATCCCTTTCATAAGCGACCGAAGTGGGAAATCGCTTCAGCCTCCGAGCTCATGATTTTTGCACCCATGATTTTTAGAAAAAAAAGAAAACAGTCAGAGATTAAACACACTTTATCCCTACCTCCGGGTCGCCATGTTTGGCTTTTGCATCCACTAATGTAATACCCGTAAACATTTTATTAGATGAATAAAATGAGTGTGTACCCCTTAGAAAAAGTCAAAGATTAAACATCACCCACATTCCTTTCATATGTTGGGGACAAAAAAAAAACACTCCCACACCTCTAACCATAATCACTGTATTGCTCTCCATGGTCATGAAAGCAACCCATATAATAACTATGATGCTCTCCATGCTGTGTCCAAGCGCTCCCGCGCTTACACAATTGTTCCCGGTATGCTTGGTTTAGGTCGTGCATCCATGCATGTAATCTGCAGATCCCTTTCATAAGTGACCGAAGTGGGAAATCGCTGCATTCCCCGAGCCCCTGCGCGGCATTTCCTATTTAACGCTTCAGATGCCGATTATAGTGCATTCTGCAACTTGGCGCACACTCCCATCCGCTGTGGGCAGGCCCACTTACCTTTTTTTCCCC